>WOXC01006869.1:0-738179 GCA_011680675.1 Gymnobelideus leadbeateri | reverse complement strand
CACTGATGGAGAGAGGATGTATACAGAGAGCAGAAGAGGTCCCAGGACCCCAGCCTTGGTGAACCCCCATGGCAGTAGAGCAGTAAACATTTTAATCTGGCACAGCAGGAAAAAGGGGCAACCTTGGTTGTGTCAGGAGACAGAAGGCTGCCTTGGATCCCACCCATCAATTAGTGAGCCATTAAGACCCTACTGTGTGCCAAGCATCGTGCTTGGCTCTGAAGATGCAAAGACAAAGAGGAAGCCACCCTTGACTTCCGGAAGTTTCCATTCTATAGTTTATAGCTATGGTGGGAACAGAATGACATGGAAGCAGGTAAAAGAACCAAACACCAATAAGTCTGTAGCCATGTTTTTCAGGGTAGAGCTGGTAAGTGACAAAAAGGAAAGGGAGAAATCACGGGAGGCCAGAATGATCAGTACACATCTGCTCTAGGTGGTTCTTGAGCTTGGCCTTGAAGGAGAGTGAGGTTTTAGGTTAGAAGAAAAGAGGAAGAAGCCAGAGATGGGCCAGGAAAGGGCCACAGCCCGGGCAAATGAATGGAGGCCAGGACATGGCTAGCTGTTTCTTTCTGGGACTAATGTAGGGGCGAATCTGATGATAGCACTTTTAAGGGGAGAACAGTAAGAGCTTATCCATGAGGTACAGGACCTTGGACTGAACTGGCATGGGGACTGTGACTTGCCCCTGTAGCATCCTTTTGGAAAGCAGCCCAAAGATCTGCCTCCTTACTTGACCTTGGTCTCTTCCACAAGGAGAGCTCAAGAGGCATTGGAGCCCTAGGAAGAAAAAAAGTTTCATGGGAATTCGCACTAGAGAGAAAATTCAAATTTCTAAAAAAGGGTCAATGAAGAATAATTATTCACTTTGCAAACATTCATTTTCTCATCAGCGCTGGGCACTTGGGAGGTGCCCAGGAAATCATTACCGACTGACCCAATGCCACTTGATACTACTAGCTCACCCAAGGGCCTTGAAATAAAGAACTTTCTATCACAAGCCATTTTTCTGTCATTCAACTGATCCCTGTTTGCACAGAACTATAAGGGATGCAACTGAAGTCTGATAATATGGTTCCCTGTCCATGTGGGACAATGTCATACACTGAGAAAATATGGAATTTTGTCATCTTTTAATAAGTGTCTCAGATATTTTAGTCCATATGCATGGCCTTAGTGATTATCTTCATGTGGTAGGTGGCCATCAGGCCTCAATGGACACAATTACTACTGTCTCACCTTCTAGGGACTTTCTCTGGAGGGAAGGGGTCTTTTAACAGATTGTTCAAATGACTGTGAGCCATTTGTAGAAGGCTATGTCCAGCTGTAGGGAGATTTTAGAACCCACGGCCTCTCAGGTCCTTTCTGTCTCCAAGATTCTGTAATTTGGTGTTTCTTCCTTTGGTACTGTCTGACTTCTCTCTTCATTACTAACAGTTGCCTTGAGAATTATGTGATAGAAGACATGGTTGATCATTGGTTGATTATTCTGCGTTTACAAAGCTATCCTCCCTTGACTTTAGCTCTGAAATCATTGGTTGGGACCCAGTGGCCTCCCTACTTCCCTTGACCTTTGGAGACTACGGCACAAGGCTCTAGAGGAACTTCCCAAGTCTTACCTTCTCTTTTTGCTCTTTCCAAAATGGTCAAGGTAACTTGAACAGCATTACAAGATGCTGTGCTCAGACATTAAATCCAGCTTGACTTGACTTTTCATAAGGATCAGATTTTCACATCTCCAACCATATTTTCCCCAAGCTGGTTGATTTATTCTTCATCCCAGTTTTAGAGGACATTGTGCTTTCTTGCCTCGGGTATAGGCTGACCCCACCCTCTGTTAAGCATCACAAGCCCTTGTCTAGAAGTTCTAGCCAACCTTACATGTCACCAAGTATCTTTTGAAAGCATTTTCATTCCCTGGTTTTGAGTTTTTTTTTTTTGTCCTCCTAGACCAAGGTCATTCAATGGCTGTCAGATTTCCACTTTTGAGATGGCTTTATATATATATCTTTGATCTAGTTAGCTATGGTCCTCTTCTCCATCTAGTCATCACCCTTCCTTCACTGTCAGTCAAATGATTGTCAAATTATTTTTCATTTATCAACGTATCCATTTATTATTTAATTATGTTATTATTTATTGTAGATTGAGTGCCTATTAGGTTCTTTTGTATTATTGGATTGGGAGCTCCTTGAAGACGGAGATGGTTTTTGCCTTTCTTTGTAGCCCCAGCACTTGGCACAGGGACCCAGAGTAGGTGCTTAGTAAATGTCTGCTCAGGGCAGGGGAGGGCAGGGACTGTCTCAATTTGGTATTTTTGTCCCCAGCAGCACTGCACTGCCTGTAACAGAGTAAACATTTGTTGCTGGCTTGATTTATTGTGTTCCCCTCGAGGAGTTTGCAATCACACAATGCCATGCTTTTTCATCCTAGCTTTGCCTCTTAATTGCTCAGCGGTCTTGGGCAAGTCCTTTGCCATCTCAGGGTCTGAATTTCCTCATATGGAAAATGACAAGATCATCTTTTAGGTCCCTCAATGCTGAGGGTCCTGTCCTTGGTACCAGTGATCTGGGAATGAGAGATTTGGAGCAATCAGGGACCTTCAAAGTTATCTGGTGCAACCCATCCCTCGTTTTACAGATGAGGAAATGGGTACATAGGTCTTGTGTCCATTCCAAAGTTGGCCCATCAGTAAGGAGTTCAGCCAAGATAACCCTTTGACTTTTAATTTCTCTAAAGACCTTCCATTTACTCACCATCCCTGTCTCCCTGGGGGGTCGACCATGAACCACACTTAGTCGCTCCTCTACTAACTATGGTTCATCCCGAAAGCAAATCTTCCTTTTATGTGACCAAGTTTGTCTGTACTTTCACTCTCACTGCCTGGATGGCTCTGTGGTGGAGGCACTCTCTCCAAGGGTTCCTTTCGACAGCTGAGAGAAATTGGAAACCCTCCAACTTAGGGTTAGCATAGGATTTTTGTCACCCAAGGAAGTGAGAGCACCAGGAGCCAGTCAGAAGGACGCTCTGTGTCCTGTGAATCTATTTCACGGGATTGTTCAATCTTGAGCTGTATTCATCAACAGAACCCCAAACTTTTCTGACTAAATCCAGATCTTCCAGGGGACTCCATACACTAGCTTGTGGGTGGCCATGCTCTTCCTGGCCCCTTCCCACTTTCCAATTCTGAGTAGAGTTGGGCATTTTAAACAAATACCTTTGAAATATTAAGTCCTAGGAGTCATTTTTCTTTTGCAAGAGAAAAATCAAGTTAGCGAGCTTCCAGATATGATTCTGAGAAATTAATCTGGAAAATTACCTTTTAAAAATGCTTTCATTTGCTGACATCCTGTTACCCATCCTGACTCCAAGATAGCTGATCAGAAGAAGTGCAGGGATTAGAAAGAAACCCTGCCATATCAAATGCATAATTCCAGCTGAAAAGACTGATGGGTGGGGGTGGGGTGGGGTTGGGGGAGAGAGACATTCCAGGATAGACTGTCATTGATTGGCCTGATGTCCCACCCACCTTCTTCTTAACCCAGGTTCTTAACCCAGTATCTCATTCTGTTGGCCCCATGGCCTGGATTCTGGCTGGGAACATTTCAAGTGTCGCAGAAAATAAAATGAGATTGGCTGTGTGTTTGCAATACTGGCTTCCCCAAGGCCCCATGTGTGTTCCACCAGGGATGGAAAACAGCCGGGTCTTCTCCTCGTAATTGTCCAGCTGACTTAAGTGTCTCCAGAATGCGGGGCTTCTGCATGCAGCCTTATCACTGCTGCAGCAGCTGCTGAGGCCACTGCTTGTGCCTCTCTATGGGGTCTCAATGTGCTTTCTCCTCAAATGGAAATGTGTGTATTTTGTTGTTTTGATTTTCAGGCATAGGCCTGCAATGCCTCTTGGCCCTCCTCCCCAACTCCAGGGAGCCAGAAAACTAGGATGTGGAGGTGAGCAGGGGAGTGGAGACCAACCCTTGCTGAGGCACAGGCGGCCAAAGCCACAGTGTGGGAGAGTGAAAGGAGAGATGGAAGCAGAGAACTCAAAAAAATGTGTCTAGGGTGGATGCCTCGGGAGAGTTAAGACACCAAAGAGCTCTGAGCTTCTTTCCAACTCCAATGCTCTGATCCCGTGACCCTCGCTAGCCCATTAACAATAGCCCTGATGAGATTTACAGGGACCCCGTGTCAGTAACATTTCCCCTTTTGGATTTGAATCCAAATCCTGCTTGACATGGCATTTCCCAGGAGCACAGATCTGGAGCCAGAAGGAACCTCAGAAAGCATACAGTCCATAAGAGTCTTAATTACTAGAAACACTGAGAGGTCAAGTTATTGACTCAGTCAGTGGGTGGCAAAGACCAAGACATCCTAGCATGCACTGGGCACACCACATGGTTCCTCAGTCATCAGTCATCAAGTACCACTTAACTGTCTTAAAATCAGGTTCCACCCCAGGTCATGGCGCTTGCCCAGAATGGGCGACCCACGTCTATGTTCTGGGCCATCGAGGTACTCAAGGCTCTTTCTGCCACCAGCCCCTCGAAAGACTCGGATTGAAGGCTCCTGTATGCATCCATTCAATAGCCACATGTCAGTCACTCACTCTGCTGGGAGGGCCAGATTCTGAGAGCTTAAACAAGTACCAGGATACCTGAGCCCTGGACCTCACCTTTACTGAGCTCAGGGCTCAGCAAGGAGAATGGCAAGTATGCACAAATCTGCAAAAGCAGCACAAGAATGGAAAGAGGATCCACTTGAAGGTTGCAAGAGAGGAACTGAGCCCTGGGTGAAGTCAAGATAAAATGATCCTTTCTGGTGAGGGGCATCTGGGAAGGCTTCTTGTAAGAGGCAGCATTTGAGAGGAATATGGGTAGGATTTCTAGGTCTGGGTCAGCAGCCAGACATGGCAAGAGAAGAATATTCCAGGAAGAGGGAAGTAAAGGCATGGAATTGCAAAAGCACTGACCCAAAACAAGTCATAAGAAGTCATCCCAAGCACCAAGCATGTGGAAAATAAGACTGGAGAAAAAAGGAGGCTGCAAGCTGTAAATATATATATGTGTGTGTGTATGTATTATATGTATGTATATATGTGTGTGTATTATATATATTATATGTACATATACACATACATACATACATATACTTCCCTCTGTGTGTGCATACACACACACACACACACACACACACACACACACACACACATATATATGGCTGTGCCCATGTGAAGACAATGCCCAGGAGCCATGTGGGCAGCTGGCCCTCCTCTCATCCTTTTCATAGGCCCCCACCTGGTACCAGCCCAGGAGTCAGATGCTCTGTCATAATAACCCATTTTAATCCAATTGCACTGAGTTAATGGGCTGTCTGTCTGCCAGGATCCAGGAAATGTGGTCTAGCTTTATGCCTGGGGAGGGGAGAGGACCACAACAGGCAGAAGCAGGGAGGGGCTCCTGCTTCTGAGCTCCAAGACAGAGAGCCAGAGTCCTCCTCCCCTCAGGGGCACTCAATCCCCTGTTCTGTAAAATGAAGGGTTTGACCCTTCCGGCTCTGCAGTCCTCTGATCCTTGGCTGGTTTGGAAGGAGCAGCCTTGAGTCTCTGAACAATCTCCTCTTGATCTCATAAAACCTAAACACCAAAGGGTCACCGGATTGGGAGCCAACAGAAATTGGGGGGCCACTGAGTCCAACCCCCTCATTTTCTAGGACAGACAACAAAGGCCAAGATAGGAAAAAAACTCCCCCAAGGTCTTAGTACAAGTAGTAAGTCCCTAGGATTTTGAGGCAGTTCTTTACTCAAGGGCTCTGGAGTGGAGCTGGAGGAAGCGGCTTTTCTTTTCTCAAGGGGAGAGTATGATCTCTGCAAGGACAAGACCATTTGAATCCATAGCTGATGCCACCCTGGAATAAGCACCCCCTTTCACCTGCCCCCCCTTTGGAAAACTTCACAATGTTTACAAGATCCTTGCTGGATATCAGAGATCTGAGAGCCAGGGCTGGAAGGGGCCTCAGAGGCCACATTTTATAGAGGAGGAAACTGAATCCCAAGGAAGTTAGATGTGACTTACCCAAGGTTACACAGGGGTAGGTAGTAGAGACGAGATCCAAACTGAGCTCTTCCGACTCCAATGCCTTTTCCAGAGTGTCATTCTGCCCCTGGTTCTTTTTGAATGGGAAGACAAATTTATGATGATTTCCAGAGTTTGTGAAGACTTCAGCTGGGTGGGATTCAGCTTGTGGCATTGCACAAGTGGGACCAAGAGCCATATAAGGTAGATGCTGTTTTGACTCCCCATTTTACTGTTGAGGAAACAGAGACAGCCAGAGGTTAAGTGACTTGACTAGGGTCACACAGCTGGCTAAGTATTTGAAGCCAGATTTTAACTCAGACCTTCCCAACTCCAATCCCAGTACTTTATCTCCTGTGCCATTTAAGTGCCACTGACCTCGAAGGGGCCCTACCAGTGGGCACTCCTGGCAGAGGCATGTCAGAGACCCTGTCAATGTGGTAAGCCTTTGAAGGCAGGCTTGACCCCAGAATGTTATGTCTGTTGCTAAGGTCCCCCCTTACAACTTTTGAGGGGGCTCTTCCCCAGGTTGGCTACAGGACAATGAGTAACCCCCTGTGATAACTATCTAAGACCAGGGATTTGGGATCCACATGGGAAGAGGCAGCCCCCATGCCATGGACTTGCTGATCCAGGCAGTATCAAATATAGGTCCTGGCAAATGGGGGAGAGACTCTGGACCACCATGCTAAATGATCTGTCTTCATGGAAGACTGCCATCTTCAATGCTCCATCCTCTCCCTGCCGCAACCCTGAAAAGCTCCCTACAGCAGGAGCTTATATTGATATGTTTCTTTGAGAAAAGATTGGAGACCACTCCCTGTCTTCCCTGGCCCAAGAGGATGTTCACAGAAGTGGGACCAGACCTCGAACAGCCACGGTCCCACCCAGGAGCCACAGCCCCATCTCCCTAGCACTGGCCAGGCCTTGAGCTGTATAGAATCCTCACCACATCCCAGAATGTGCTTCTTATCCCCTGCATGGTACCCTTGACCTAGTAGCATCAAAACCTCCAAGGTTTTCCTGACAAATGCTCCCCAACTCTCCCTACCTCCACACACAGCCCCCAGTTTCAGCCCTGCACTGGTTTTCTCAGGAAGGGCAGAGGCCTACCATCCTTATTGCAATTACACTGGGACCAGGTATTAAATGATCAATTCAGAAAAGCAACCCAGTACAACAGAAAGAGATCCTGCTTCATAGTCCAAACCCTGGGCCCAGTCTTGGCTCTGGTCTTTGCTGTCTGTGGGCCTTGGGGAAGGATCTCTTCTTCCCTGGGCCTCCGTTTTCTCTTCTGTCAAATGAGGGGTTAGATCCAAGGCATCTAGGGTCCCTTTCCAGCCCTAGGTCCCTACTACTCTGATTCTGTCTTGAAGGCTCTGCCTTGTCCAAGACAATGGGGGTTTTTCATCACGATTTGCTGATCTGTATCCATCAGAAACATCAATTAATTCAAAGAATTCAGGCATGTTCACAGAATTTTCAGTGTCATGTTTCCAAATATATTGCTCCCAAATAACATCTCAGAAAGTACATCAGAAAAAAAGATTTTGCCTTTATCTAGAAAATATATAAATCCTCTAAGATGCCTGTGAGGGAAATAAAACATTGGACAACAAGGAGAAACGTGGCCTCGCCATCCGCCATGCGCCATCCGCCATCTGAGCTTGAGGCTGCTGCTTTACTTTGTGAGTTGAGTCTCCTAGCAACATCCCCGGGGCTGTGACTTGCTGGGAGGGAAGGGAGAGTGGGGCAGAGAGAGAGTCCACTGCCACATCCCTCACTGAGGTTGGAGATGAAGCCCCATGTGTCCAGGGAGTGGCCTGGAGCCACCCACGTTCTCAGTGTGGGAAGTCAAGTGATCAGAGGGTGATGGGCTTAGCAGGACAGACTTTAAGTCTGAGCTTGGGGATCAAGGTCAGTTGGAAGTTGTGAGGAAGAGAGAAGGGGATTAAAGGCAAGAGGGATCCCACGTCACCAGAAAATAACAGATTGGGGTTGAGGGAACTGGGTCCAAAGAATTACAGAATCTCCACATCAGGTCCCCAAGTCTAACCCCTAACCCAAATGCTTCCAATAACAAAGAAACAGCCAGCCTCTAACTGAAGGCCTCTGAGGAGGCCACCTCACCCTTCTGCATTCCGCCTCCAACACTTGCTCTCTATGTGACCACTGTCTGGGCCAACTCTGAGAGGGCTAGGCTTGGACCCCTTCCAAAGCAGTGCTGCTGTGGCCACCATTTACAAGTTTTCCTTCTGTGCCACAAGCATTTACCAAGTTCCACCTCTGGGTCAAGCACTATGCCTCCTACCAGGAATCCAAAGGTCAACTGTGAATAAAGGCAAACTTCTTTCATGGGTGGCGGGACATAGGTGCACCCCCAGGGAGTCAGGCTTAGGTGGAGCCCTTCCTGATGCTCTCTCAAGAGCTCCTGGCTCCTGGCTGTGGCAGAGGGTGGCTGCATGCCAGGCCTGCAGCTACACATGAGCTCTTCTCCCACGGGCCCAGACATGGAGTCTGTCTAGTTGGTGGTGGTGACAGTGACAATAGGGCACATTCCCGGGGGGTTAGTTCCCCTTATTTGTCTGATCCTCACAACAACCCCCAAGGCAGACGCTGTTGTTAAACTCATTTTACAGATAGCCAGACAAAGGCTTCATGAAGTTCAATAACTAGCCAAGGCCCCAGAGCTAGAGTCTGTGGCAGGATTTGAATTCGGGTCTTCCTGGCACACTCCTGTAGCACTTTGTAACCCGGCACACATTGTCTCATCTGAGATTCACAACCAACAGCAATCATCCCCATTGGACAGATAAAGACACTGAATCTCAGAGAAGCTAAGTGGCTTGCCCAAGGTCAAAGACCCAGTACATTTTCAGGACCAGAGCTGAGCCCAGGTCTCCCTGCAGGTAGAAGGTATGAGGATCCCATTTAAAGGACATCCCAAAGTCCCAGATGAAGGGCTGGAAGGGACCTCAGTGGCCATCTAATGCAGTCCCTCCATTTTGCATAGGGGGGAACTGAGGGCCCAGAGATGAAGTGTTTTGCATCCCAGCACTAATCATTGGAGGCTTTACCAGGCAGCCTCAGCAAAGGGGTCTTTTCTCCCCCTCACACTGCCTCCTCCAGACCTTAGCAGTGAACACCCAAATGCAGCCCCCTCTGGGTGCTCTTTGGAGCTAGAGGAGGCAGAGCCAGCAGGCTCCCTGAGAAAAGTCTACCTTGGCAGAGCCCACTCCATTCTGGCATGCCGGAGGCAGCCGCAGTTTCCACCAGGGGTGGGCGGGGGCTGGGGGTTGGGCAGGTTGATTTTAGCTCCAAGGAACAAGAGTCCAAACAGTGAGGATGCTAACATTGTGCAGAAAATGGTTTTCTCTTGGGTTTGTTTGGGGAGGATGATCTGCCTGCTTCTCTCTCTTCCCTCCCCCTCGTCCTCCCCTTACCCAGTTGGTTTGGCTTTCCCATCCCTCTGGTGTGTGAGCCTCAGATCCCCCAGATGCCCTCCTCCTCAGCTACAATCATTTCCTCAGACATTGTCTTCCCCATCTTGATTATCATGGGTCTAAATTGGGACTTCTCCTCAAACTATAAAGACCATGCTCTGCCTCCCCCTTCCCCAACCCCTCCTCACATGCACAAATTCCCAAGATGGACACAAAGCTTCCTGCCATCCAGACTTACCTCATCTACTGAACAAAGAAAGAAAACGAAATGCTCAGCCCTCTTTTTCTGAGAGAGGTGGGAGCCCAGGGGTGCAGAGGGCTACATGCTCCATCAGATGTGATTGCTTGGGCTCACCAATTTTATGGAATTGTTTTTTGCTGCTGAGGGAAGAGTCACTGGTAAGAGAGCAGGGGACCCCTCCCCCAAGCTCCATCTACCATGTCCATAAATCTGGGCATGTAAATCTGGATTAAAAACAAAGGAAATGAATCGAACAATAATCTTCACAAAGAAGTCAAAGGATGGACAGGAAAAGTATGCCCTCCTCCCAGCTGCTGTCAGACTTTCCCCTGAGCAGCATCACTGTGTGAGGGTCCAGAGAGTGGGAGCTTAAAGGGATCATCTTCCCTAGACTTTACAAAGGAAGAAACAGAAGCCTAGAGCTGGCAAGTGACTGGCCCAAGGTCATCACATAGTAAGTAGCTGAGTCAGGATTCGAACGCAGGTCCTCTGACCTCAGCTCTCTTCTCTGGCCCTACTCACGATGCCATAGATCCCTGACTCACAGATTACATTTTCCTTAAGTGCCCAGAGTCAGAGCTGCTGACAAATGGACAACCTCCACCCCCTGTCCTTCAGGGCCAAATCTGAACTCAGGTCCTTCTGACTCCAGGCCAGCTCTGTATCTGCTCGCTCACCACCTCGCTGCCTATAGGATCAGTAGCTACAGAGATAATCAGCTGAGGGAAGGCAGACACTCACATGAAGGACTCTCATCTCTACCCATCCCTGGCTGAGTTGCCACCAGCTCACCCAACAAGACACCTTTCCCTAGTCACTGCTTCCCAACCTATGGTTGTCTCCCTTTCTTAGAATGCAAACTTCTTGAGGGCAGGGCTGTCTCTTTTGAAAGCTTTGCATGCTTGGTGCTTGTATCTGAGGTACAGAAAGCCCCTCTGTATGTACCTTTTAGCTTCTCCACCCACCCATCCGTCCATTCACCCAGTTCCTTAGTTCAATTACCTCCCTTGTGCTAGGTGCTTACAGGGGGAAGTCCAAGCAAGTACAGCTGCTGCCCTGCCCTCAAAGGTTTGCCCTCTGCCAGGGGGGAAGCCACCCAAAGGGTCAAGCACAGGGGATGGGGTGTTGCAGGGACTCACAGCCTCCCAGTCAGGCAGTACTGAGCTTCTCTGGACTTTAAGGCCAGCTGTCTACAGGGACCTTAACCTCAGCCATTCTTGTTTCTGAATCATTCTCATACGATGAATGCTAAGCTTATTACTTTCTGAAAAAATAAATTGATTCCTGAACATTAACAAAATTTGTCTCCTTCTCCCATGAGGCACCATGATGTGGCCAGCTGGGCTCAAATCCTGGCTCTTTTTGATACCTGGCACCTGGGGACTGGAAAGGTCCCCTCTCTGGGCCTCAGTTTCCTCACCCATAAAACAACAGACTTGAACAAGATGATCTGGAAGGTCTCTGACTGCTCTAATCCTAGGTTCCAGAGGGGAAAGGGACCTCAGAGTGGCTTATGCCAAGCAGAGGAGCTGGGCTCACGTTGCTTAGATTGAACGAGGGGGTCAGTGGAGTCTGTGATGAGTGTTGTTTGTCTCCCCTGAGCAGAGCATGGAAATACCCAGGACCTAAAGGCATTAATACCTTACTGGGAGATTCTGGACTGTCATATAGACACCCTCCTTGAAGGGGCTTTAAAATTGGGGCTGGCCCCTGTATTTGGGGATTCAGAAGGACAGAAGTTACATGGCCCTCAGGATCACTGGATCTTAACATAGCCCACCATAGATTGTAGATTTCGGCCTGGAAGAGGTCTTGGAGGCTGTCTCATTGAACCACTTCATTTTACTCATAAGACAATGGGGTCAGAGAAGGGAGGTGATTTGTCTGAGGTCACACTGATGGCAGTAGAACTTAGATTTGAACTCGGTGCCCCTCTCTCTTCTGTTTTCCCCATGCTGATGGGAGGAACCATGGAGAGACCTCTTATAATCTCCCCATCAAATGGAGAGTTAGAATAAGCCACTGTTCTGGCATTACCTGATGTCGCTTTTCATCAGTCAGCAAGCATTGGTTAACCACCTACTATGTGCCAAACACTGTGCTCAGCAGGCCTGTAGGGTGTTACTTTGGCTGAGTTTGAAAGAAGCCAGAGCTTATAAGAAGTGATGGTGAGAGGGATTCCAGGCATGGTACACAGGCAGAGCAAAGGCACCTAGGCAGCAGTGGAGTATCAGGGGGTCAGAAATAGCCTGAAGGCCAGCTAGACGAAAGTAGAGCAAGTGTGTGACAGGCAGTCACGTAGAGGAGGCTGGGGAAGTGAGCTGGGGCCAGATGGTGAGGACTTGAAATGCCAAACAAAAGAAATGTATTTGATTCCAAAGGCAATGGGGAGCTATCCAAGGTTCTGGAGGTGAGTCACCTGTCATTTCTGAACGTCAGGATGGTCACTTGGGTAACAGAAGGCAGGGCAGGACCCGAGGCTGAGACCAGCTTGACGTCTGTAATCTAGTTGCCATCAGGAACAGCTCTTGCCGAATCTCTGCTGGGTTGGTTGGGAAAGAAAAGGAGGGTGACTCTCACCAAAGCAGCCTCTTGTCTCCTGCTATAATGGTGACTTCCCAGGGCTGCCTTGGCCTGGACTAACAGCATTTCCACATTGCTGGGCACCCGGCTCTTGTCTTGATGTATTTTTTGTGACAGAGAAGGGACGAAGCATTCTTCCTTGTAGAAGTGAAGGCAGATGACAGCCCCCTTTAATTTTCAGCCACCTTTCCCCGAGGGCTTGCCAGCTGCCCCCCAAGTCCCTACTTATACTGGATTGCAGCCTTCAGAAATGACAGTGCCTCCTAATTCTACAGTAAGCAGAGAGCCTTGGAGTTAGTGATTTAATTGTAGCCTCCCCCCAAAAAAGCCTTGTGCCTCTTGATCCCCTTCGAGGAGGAGGAGAAAGAGGATGGCCTCTCCTGCCCAGCGGTAGCCACATGGGACAGGTTGGTGACAACTTTCTAAGCAAGAGAGCCACCTCACTGAGCGGCTTAACTCAGCTGCTACCAACCGTTCCTGAAGCCACGAGCTTTCAAAGAACCATTTGATTGGTGAGTGGCTCCTTTATCCTCTGTGAAATCATCTTCTCTTTTCGTTGTGCTATTAATTTTTATTTTTAACCAAGCAGAAATCACCTCTGTTCTCTCTCCACTCAACCATTTCAGCTTTCTAGCATGCTTGCAAGGGGATATGGGCTTTCAGCAGAATCCTGAATGATCATGAGGTAGTGTTAGTCACAGTGAGTGAGAGAGAGAAGTCCCTCACTTGGGTAAGGACTCAGTGTCCAGGGCACCGCTGCCACCGGGTCTCAGAGGGTGGCATCGGCAGCAGGACCCAAGGGAAGTATCCCATCTCCAGGAACTTTGGGTGCCTGGGATGAATCCTAGGACAGCAGCTGCCAGAAGCTTGGAAAGGGTCGTGGAGTTATTCCCACCAGAATCAGACTGAAGCAATGCTCCCAGCCATCATCATGTCAAAGCTAAAAGGGCTCATCGTGTTCAACCTTCATCTTATAGGGGAGGGGCTGAGTCTCAGAGAGTCAAAGTGGCTTATTCAAGCTTGTACAGACAGCTTGGGGGAGGAACCAGATTTGAATCAAGGTCATGTGGACAAAAATCCAGCGCACTCTCCAGTCCACCATGATTACCAGGGAGCCAAAAGGAAGCATCAGGGAAAGCCTAGACCGTTCTCTTGGCCAGGAAAAAATTAGGGGGCAGAACTAGGTTGAAAGGAGCCTTCGATAGACCAAGGGAAACTGCAGCACGAGCAGCAGTATGGAATGGGAGATAGAATGTAGGTCTTGGACTTAGGAAGATCTGAGTTCGAATGTGTGTGATCCCAGGCAAGGCACTCCCGCTCTCCGAGATTCAGCTTCCTCCTTGGTGAAATGGGGAGCGTAATGCCTGGAGTACCTCCCTCTCAGAGCTGTTGGGAGGCTGTGATTATTCTTTTTGCAGGTTTTTATTCTTTGTCTTACTTTTATCTTGCTGGATGAGGTTCTGATTGAGTGTGAGGGCAAGGCGGCATTCAGTGGCCTGATGGTCAGGGGAGCCAGAACTGCTTTGGGTCCTGGCGCATTGGGTGTGGGTGTGATGAAGACATTTTTGGTACAACTTCAGCAGGGACAGGATGTCGGCGATGCCATGTGCCGCCTTCTCTCTCCTAGCTTTAACGACTTCAAGGGGTCCCTATCAATTGAAAGCTTTTCATCCCGTGGTTTGGTGTTTGTGGTCATCAGGGATGGAGATATCTATCAGGAACAGGGACAGAGACTGCCTGTGATTTCACTAGTAGAAGGATCTCCCAGGTGAGGAAACTCTATCTACCAATGCGGGTTAGCATTTTCTTTGCAACTCATAGTCCCAGAGAGTGTCCTCCAACATTGGGACCTTATGTTTCTTGCCCAAGGTCACAAGCCAAAAGGTACCGGCAACAGGATTGGAAGGAAGGTCTCCCTAGCCCCAAGGCCAGCTCTCTGTTGAATATGAAAAATAATTCTTCAAGGTTTATGGTTCACTGTGACATCTGGGCAACAACTGTGTCTGTGCTGATGCTCTGGTTTACTTGGTGAGATCCCATAAAGAAGAAGAAGAGTCCTCAGGAGTCCTGAGGTCTTTCTCTTCACCCCCTTCCTTTCTTTGCTCTTATCATTCCTACTAAAATAGGTCAGGAAAACAACAGTCCAGGCCACTGGCCTGAGAACCTGAAGCATTGTGTCAGCTTAAAAGGATGGCTTGCCCCTTTGGCTGCTTACCACAGCCACACCTCCACCATAGCATCCCACAGCATCAGGGCCAGAGAGGTTTTCCAAGACATCTGGCTGAGCCAGACCTAAGCCAAAACTCCATCTACAATCTCCTAACAAGTGGGTATTCACCATCTGAGAAGTGGCCCTCCAGTGAGGGGAAGCACATCCCCTCCAGCAGCTCTCCCTCCTCATCACAGATAGCCAGGCTGGCCAGACATGCCCACGGGCTCCCAGTGTCATTTGACCAGGCTGGAGCACCTGGGCACCCTCACCAGAGCTACTGGGGGATATTATGTGACTAGCACCATCAGTTAAATAAAGGGAGATCTTCCAGGGGCTGGGGATAAAGCAGGTTCCCTTCTGAATGAATGAATAAGTCAATGAGAATGCCTTTACATGCACCACTATTTCTAGTCAGGGAAAACAAATATAAAAACAATACAATCTCTAAAAGAAGATAGGGACAGGGCAGAGCTAAGGTGCCCACATGCCCCTGCCTTCCTCATGGCTTTTAGAAATCCACTTTGAGGGGCGGCTAGGTGGCGCAGTGAATAGAGCGCCAGCCCTGGAATCAGAAGGACCTGAGTTCGGAGCCGGCCTCCAACACTTAATCCAAACAAACAAAAACCTAGCCGTGTAACCTTGGGCAAGTTACTTAACCCCAATTGCCCTAAAGGGGCGGCTAGGTGGCGCAGTGAGTAAGAGCGCCGGCCTCGGAGTTTGGATGACCCGAGATCAGATCCGGCCTCAGAAAATGAGCACCCACGCATAAATCAAATGACTAGCCGTGTAACCTTGAGCAAGTTACTTAACCCCAATTGCTTTAAAAAAAAAAAAAAAGAAATCCACTTTGGCAAACCAGTGTCTTTAGGGAAAAGGAATGCATCCAAGTTGAAGGTTGAACCAGTCTCCTGAAAGAGGCACATGCTGATTCTTGTGGGTAAATGGAGTCCCCACAAGAGGGCCAGAGTTCTGAATTTCAGGCAGTTACTGGGGACTATCTTCAGTCCATGTTCAGAGACCCAAAACATCAGACTCCTGTTGGGCCCTTAGTGTTCAATCCTCAAAAAGTAGCTCCCGAAGGCAACTGAGGCACTAAATAGCTGACCTAACCCTCTCTAGAGATGAGGAAACAAACCTGGAGAGGAGATGGAACTTGCCCAAGACTTCATTCATGTCAAGAGGCAGAGCTGGAATTTTAACTCACACCCTCTAATTCCCAATTCAAGGCTTTACCAACAGCCCTAAAATGTCTCATGTTCTGCAGAAAGATCATGGAGCCATTGACTCAGAACTGGAAAGGACCATGGAAATTGTATAATCCAACCCCCCATTTTCCGGTGGCCTTAATGAAGGGAGGAAGGGAGGCAGGCAGGCAGGCAGGCAGGAAGGAAGGAAGGAAGGAAGGAAGGAAGGAAGGAAGGAAGGAAAGGAAGGAGGGGGAGGGAGGAGGGACAGAGGGAGGAAAGAAGGAAGATGACAGGGTGGGAAAGTGAGGACACTCACTAGGTCCCATCCCAGCCTTTCCCCAGGGCAGGCTGTGTTTCCTGTGAAGGCAGAGCCATGGAGGGGCAAGCTGGGGATTACCAAGCCCAGCACATCCCTTTTACCAGATGGGGCAGGGGGTGGTGTGCTCCAGGTCACACAGGCATCCTCCAGTTCCAGCTTTCCTCAGCCCCCCTATTTTCAGGGCTGAGTTTTGGCTCCACACACAGAGAGCTCCCCAGGAGATGCCTCTTGCCTGTCTGGCTGGCAGGCAGGGGATGTGGTAGGTTTTCTTTATGTCAGAGAGGGGGAGAGAAGCGGATGAGCCCATGTCACAGTTTTGACAAGGTTGGCAAGCCAGGAAAAACACCTGTGAGCAAAGTTGGAGCAGGGACCAGAGCAGACTCAGCACCTCCGACCTGCCAGTCACTGAGGCTGGGTGTCTCTGGCTTTCCATGTTTCTGGAAGACAAGGCTAATGACAACTTAGTACAACTCCATCTTCCCCTCCAAAGTGGAGCTTGTCTGCTGCAGGGATCAGCCCACCTTCCCAAGCGCTGTGCCTCCTGCTCTCCTAAGAAAGCTAGCAGAGCCTTCCTCTTCCCTTCCCTCCATTCCTCCCTCCATCTTCTAAGGCTGAGTATGGTGCTGCTTTTTGTTTGAATGCCCCCCTTGGGAAAAGTCCCAGAGGGCAGGCCATGGACTGTGGTTATTGTCAGCCCTCCTAAAAATGGAGAAAGGGATTTTTTTCTTAAACAGGTGGAAATGGTAGAAAACAATATGGTCTAATGGGAAGAGCAATGTGTTGGGAGGCAGAAAAGCTGAGTTTTAGTCCTGTCGGTTACTAGCTGTGTGACCTTGGACAAGTCCCCTTCTCTGGATCTTAGTTCACTCATTTATTTCAATGGAACAAACATTTCAACTCAAGTGTCACCCTAAGTCCTGGAGATACAAATGATGGGGTACTTGGGATGTATATATATATTTGTAACATTAGTTTGTAATATCAATCTGTAACATAAGTTTGTAAATGGGGTGCTTTGGAATCTATGTCTGTAAAATAATTTTGTCAAACCAGTCTGTAAAATCACACTCCCCCTCCCCAGTCTCAGAACATTAACACTGCCCCTTCCCCCTGCCAGCACTCTGCCCAGCAACAATTCACAAACTGTTTATCTCTGCTTGGAACAATAACAAGCTACCTATGAATCCTTCACTAAACCGTCTATAAATATTTTAGCTTAGGCAAATGTTATCTCCCCTAGTAGAGTGGCCAGCTGCACCATGAATCCTTCAATGCCCTATCTATAGGGTAACTCCTTAGCCAATTATACCCATACTGTGTCTCTATTAGCCTTGGTTCCCATCATCCATCTTGTCAAACTTGACATTGATGGGTGGCAGACTGGGCACTCCTCAGTTGGCCGTGACTGCTGCCTGACTTAGTGACATGTCAGGCCTAAAACCACACCTCCAGCTAGCTCCCCCTTGGGCTATTTCCCAGTGAATTATGGGCAATACGCCTGCACAGTTGATATTAAAAGTGCATGTTCCTTTAAGCACTGACCATTCCTTAACTCCTCCCTGATCCCACCCTTACTCACCTAGTTAGCATAATTGACACCTGATTTACTGTCTTGACTCCTTAAAACTATGCCTATGTTTTCTTTAAGTTTGCAGGTTCTCTAAGAATTCTTGCCCGCTGTGCTGTGCAGCGTAACAATAAACTTTACAATCTCGGCTTCAAAGTTTGCTTGAGCCTGGTGAATTCTTTCCAGACTGAATTGCAGGGTTTCTGGTCACTGATAGTGATCAGGGTCCCTGGTAGAACCTATTACCCTTCCCCCAACACAAAGACATGAGACAGTCTCTGCCCTCTGTGAGCACACATTTGTACAACTGTGTAAGACCACTATTGTGCAAATCACCAGAGCATTGTTTCAAACGGTTAATTTACTTAATGTGTAAGATCTCATATTGGAATTAGCATTTGTATTAAGCTTTAAAGAAGTCAGGATGGAGCAAAGGAGAGACTGCATCTGGGTGTGAGGGACTGCCTTGGCAAAGGTGCAGAGGTAAGAAATGGATGCTGATGGGTGGGGAGTGGCTAGCAGGCCAGTTGGGTTATAACAGAGAGGGAGAGAAGGAGAGGCCTGGGAAGGAAGACTGGGAAGGAAGCTGGCATCTGTGTGGGCAAGGCTCACTCTGAAGGCAGGAGGGGATTTTGTATTATATCACAGAGATCACAATTTCAAAAGGGCAAAGAGAGAATAACTGGGATAAGGTCAGACCTGTACTTTTGGGGTCGGGCTGTACTGGAGCAACTCCTCTGTCTGCCCTAAGCCCCTACCCTCTAGCTGAGTGGATTTACCTTGGTTCTGCTGGAGAGAGGGACAACTTCTATTGTCTGAGCCTTCCTGTACCAGCAGCAGTAAGATCCAGCCTCTGCCAGCCAGCCAAGAGGTTCTGCCCTGTCCTCCACTGAGTAGCGGAGAGGTGGGGATCATGCCGGATTTGGCGATGGAGGGCAGGAATTCAGATCTAAGCTTTGACACTAACTTATGACTTTGGCCAAGTCTTTTCCCTTCCCTAGACCTCAGTCTCATTCTTTGTAAATGACAGACTTGTCCTGGGTGGCTTCAGAGATTCTCTGTAGTTCTAAATGATCTTGTATGAGATAGAGACAGAGACAGAGAGACAGAGACAGAGACAGAGAGACAGAGACAGAGAGAGAGAGACAGAAAGAAAGAGAGACAGAGGGGGGAGGAAGGAAGAAAGAGGGGAGGAAAAGGAAGAGGAAGAAGGAGGAGGAGGGGAAAGAAGAGGGGAGGAGGAGGAAGCAGATAGATAAGGAAAAGAGAGGGAGAGGAAGAAGTAGGAAGAGACAGAGACAGAGAGAACAAGAACAAACCAAGGTGAAATGAACAGACAAAAGCTCTCTACGTTTCTGAGGGCAGACTTCCTCGGTGCATTTCTCAAGTACTTATGGGAATTGGCAGAGATGGCTCAAGTTTTAAAAATCTGAAGATGGTGGGCTGGAAGGTCCATCTAAGTTTGAAAGATCTTGGAGGGAGGTGGTATCTTTGTGAGCTCTGGGCTATTTCCCTTGCCCACTGGCTATTAAAAAAAAGCATTTTTCAATTGTGAGCCTTGGGGTCAAAGAAGGTGGTGTGTGTGTGTGTGTGTGTGTGTGTGTGTGTGTGTGTGTGTGTGTGTGTGTGTGTGTTGCTACAGGCTGGGGTCAAGGAAGGGGACTGTGTGATACAGTAGGTCAAGCCAGGGGTCTGGATGAGCCTAAGATTCCTCATCTACCTACCATCTACCTATAGTCACTATTGAGTGACAATAATTCCATGCTCCACCCAGAGGAAAATGATTTGCAGGGCACAAAAGACTACACATTTTCCATCATTTTCAGTAAGTTCCCTGAAGACAGGTGTCTGATTTCATTTGATTTGTAACCTGGGCTGAGCTCTGGGTTCTGTGCTAGAAAGAATCAAATCAGCTTCTCAGGTCAAGCATTTGGAGGCTTCAGCCCCTACCTCAAACAGCCCAGCATAGTCCCCTGAGCTCCAGAGATATCAAAGTAGCAAAAACTTGCAAAGAAAAACCAAACCAAAAACCCACTGGATGAGAGTCTGCAGAGCTTCTGCACCACTACTCTTGGTCCCTATGTTACCTTGGAAAAGTCACTGGCCCTCACTTTGCACTTCTTTACTTAGCTTTAAGCATCCCTGCTCTTGGGGCCCCTGTCATAACCAGAGTGTCTCCAGGATGCCGCCGACCTCCGTTCCATAGACATGAATGTCTGTAAGGCTCCATATACCCCAGAGTCCTAAGGTAAAAGTGAGATGGCCAATGCCTTCAAAGAGGTGTCACTCCACTGAAAGGGCACGATCTGTGTGCCAGGAAGTACAAAGGAATGCCAGATCACTTAAAGAGGCAGAAGCAAATAATAGGGAGGGTGGGGACAGTGGATGGAGAGAAAGGAAAGGCTTCGTGCAGAAGGAGCTGCTTGAGCTTGTTCAGAAGGAAAGGAAGCCATCCCTAGAAGAAGGGGAGCTGAGTAGCCTCTCAGACACAGCAGGCGGGGCGACGTAGGTCCTCAGTGTGTTCTCCCTAATGCAGCACAGAGACAGCGGTGAATGGTAAGTTAGGGCCCTGGGTCAAGGAGGCCTGGATCTAAATCCTGTATCAGGCGCTTGTTAGCTGTGTGACTGTGGACAAGTCACTTTTCCCCTCATCTGTCCAATGGGCAGATAGTGGCAATTACCTCCCAGGGCTGTTGTGAGGATTACATAAGGTGCTGTTTGTTGAGCGCTCTGCAGAGTTGAAAGCTTTGTAATCCTCTAAATTCTTGCTGCCTTCCCCTCCTCAAGCTCCCTGCTCCCCTGGAGTGACCACAGACCCATGCACAGGACACACCATGGCACTCACAGGGTATCTTTGATTTCGAATCACCTCTTGTCACTTTATTACACAATGCCCCAAAGCCTCTTTTAGTGGGGTTCTGGGCCCGGCCCCTGAAGAGCTTGTCCCCAGGCACATGTCACTGCAGCGTCGGGGATGGGGAAGTGAGGCCGGTCTGAGATCTCTGTAAATAGAGAATCTTCATGTGAGCCACAGCCGAGGGGAGGATGCTTTTCAGAGGGCCTATTGTCTGATACAGTTTCTCCTCACCAATTAGCATGAAGACAGACCTCGTTTCTATAGTGAAAGAAAGCATGGGGAGGGAGGCAGAGCCATGTACTGGAAGGCTTGTCTGATGGGGAGGTGGCTGGGGGGATCTCGTGGGATCTCCAGCTTTGCCACTGCCAAACTAAGGGGCCTTGAGCAAATCCCTTGCTCTCTCTGGGTCTTAGTTCCCTCCTCAATGCATGAAGAATTAGTCTTTGGTACTAGTCAAAATGAAAAATAAAGAGCTAGCTTAGACCATCTCTCAGGACCTCTCCAGCCTGGGATCTTCAGATACGGCAGGATTCCGTAGGTAGGAAAGAGATAGACAGAAAAGTAGAAAAGACTGATGATAGATGAGGAGAAGTAGGAGAGAGGGAGAGTGGGAGGGAGACAGAGACAGAGACAGAGAGATAGAGAGAAACAGAGAGACAGAGACAGAAATAGAGACAGAGAGACATAAAGAAAAAGAGAGAGAGACAGAGATAGTGACAGAGATAGAGAGAGACAGAGAGAAAGAAAGGAGAGACAGAGAGACTTGAGAGAAAGAAGCTTTTATTCAGCATTTATTGTATTCCCAGGCACCATGCTAAGCATTGGAAATGTAAGCACAAAGCCCCCACCCCCACAAAAAAAAAATTTCCTCCCCTCAGGCAAGGACCTTAATAGTAATAGTGGTGGTGGTGCTGGTGCTGGTTGGTAATAATAAAGCCTCAAACCTGAAGAACTCAACCAGGAAACTGTGGAGCCCAGAGCCATGATGGCAGATGGCCATAACTGCTCTCCCATAGTTACACCGATGTAACACATCCATGTAATAGCCTCTCCCTCCCAAACGTTCCTGGACTCCAAGCTTTGCGGAACCAAGAGCTTTCCCAATGTGGAGAGGCAAGAGAGGAGATGGGGGCCCTGGGTGAGGGTCACATCCTGCTGCTGGAGCCAGGCCCAGGATGCATCTGCTTGGCCTTCAGAGGACGAGCTGACATCCCAATATGTTGATTAAATTACAAAAAGGGGTTCTTTTGTCCACTCATGCCATCTTCTCTAGGACATTAAATCAATTAGCAGGCTGGCAGGCTAGCAGTTGTCCAGGACCATTTCTGTCTGATCCCCAGTGAGAAGATGAGAAGAGAAATATTCATAGAGAAAATTTCTCTGGTGCTTTGCAGTTTGTGAGGTGCCTTTCCACAGGATGGAGGCATGATAATTGTTTTATGTTATTTTGGTTGGTTTTCTTTTTTTCCAGTTAATGAGGCACTATTATTATTCCCCTCTTAGCAATTATGGGGGCTAATGGTACTAGAAGCTAACCACTCTTCTTTCACTTAACTGAGACAAGTTAAGTGACTTGCCCATGGTTCCACAGCTACTAAGTATCTGAGGCAGGATGTGAACTCACATCATTCTGACTCCCAAATCCAGCCCTCTATTTCCTACCCCCAAATGTTGTCATAGTGTCCCTAGGTTGTACCCTGGTGGGGAGCATCTGCCCCCTGAGCTGGGCCTGGGCTTAAAGCCCTCCCAGCTTAGTCAGAGTTGCCAGGGCTCACCCAGACTCTGTGGGCACCAAGGTCAGTCATCCCAGGAAGCCTCCAAGCTCCACTTTCAGAGAGTGAGCCCAAGGAGTATCCAAATGCTCTCCACCCATCATCTTAGAGATTAGCCCAAGACTCTCTACCAGGACAGAAGAAGGATCATAGCTAGGGTTTAAAAAAAAAAGATTATCTGGGAGAAAATGTTCAAGTGCTATCCAGAATCTGGTAATACAAGGGATCATTCTGTGTCTTTCCTTATTTAAATCAACTCTTGATTTGTCTGCATGTGGATTATCTCTGGCAGATTGGAAAACCTTCCTTCCCTGTGCCCCAGTGGGCTCTGAGCTGCTGCTCCTTCCCCACCCCCACTGTCAGAGGATATTGCTGGTCCTGCTGCCTGAGCAGGCATGCAAACTCATTTTAATAATGGCCTAATCACAACACAATTAGAAAGGTAAATGTGTATGTGTGTAGGCCAGTGTGCCTGTGTGCTGTGTGCTATATACAAATACATCTACATCTATACAGTGTATACAGAAGACTGGTAGCAATCGTTTGGGAATTACCTAAACTGTTGTTGCCCTCAATTATCATAGATAATCGAATCGACTGTCATTCATTCGTTCAACAAATATTTATTAAGCACTTGCTATATTTTTTGCTTCGGTGGATAGAATGGCTTGGGATTGGAGGGGAGGAGGAGAAGATAAATAGACAAGAAATAGATAAGACTCAAACCCTGCTATCAAGAAAGTAATGAACCAGATGCCCTGATCCAAATTAATGTACCTGTGATGGGAGGGAGGGGAACAGACAAAGAAAGGAGGAGGGAGAAGGGAGGGAGGGAGAGAGGGAGGGAGGGAGGGAGGGAGAGAGAGAGAGAGAGAGAGAGAGAGAGAGAGAGAGAGAGAGAGAGAGAGAGAGAGAGAGAGAGATCAGAACCAAGGGGAGCTGCTGGAAGAAATGGTTGATTGGGGATTGAGAGCACAGAGGCCCCTGTCTGTTTTAACTATAGACAAATAGGGAAGACTGACTCTCAGGCTTGGCACAACTAGCTTTTTTTCAAACACTCTTTCAATGCATCTCCTCAGTGTTGAGGTTTTCTTTGGCTTCTCCTTCTCCCAAATCCAATCAGTTGCCACATCTTGTCACTCCTCCAGCCATCTCTCCCATTCATCACCTTCTCCCCCCCCCCACCCCTACTAGAAACCCTCAGCACTCCCCACCATGATATAAAAATCTCCTATTATGCTCCTTGCCTCTCTCCTCTCTCTCATTGTCCTCACAACATCTGCTATGCTGACATTTCTCAAGTACTGCTTTGGCCATGTCACTCCCTGGCTCCCCACTGCCCCTAGAGAACACTGATTAAATTAAACCTGAACTCTCTGGAGTCTGACTCCCTCCTACTTTCCCCTCCTTACCTTAACATTACTCTCCTTTATAAACTGTCCCAGATGGAGTGGCCCAGGAGCTACTCCCCAATCTTGGCAGCTTGTTGTCCCCTTCCGAGCATGCACACAGCCTGCCATTCCCCCATGCCTGTGCTGCTGTCCCTCTTCATCTTCCACCTTCAGAGTCCTCTTCAAGGCTCAGCCCAGGCAGCCTCGCCTGATCCTCGGGTGGGTTCTCCTTCCTATCTAAGATTCCAAGAATAGAGACTTCTCTTTGGCCTGCTGTGCTCCCTTGGTATAGGCTTCCCTTCGTACGGATTTCTGCCAGCATGAGTGACCTGCCCCGGCTTGAACACAAGCTCCTTGTAGTCAGGGAGTGCTGCCTTTGGCTTTTGCATTGTCTTTCCTCACTCAGCCTGCATTCCCTTTGTGTATTTTCTATGTCATTGTTAGTGTGTTATCTCCTTGATTAAACTGAACCCCAAGGGGCAGGGACTAGTTTTACCTGCCGCTACACGGTGCAGTGGACAGAATGCTGACCTTGGAGTCAGGTAGAACCAAGTTCAAATCCTGCCTCAGCTACTAGCTGGGTGACCCTGGGCAAGTCCTTCAGCCTCAGTTTCCTCATCTGTAAAATGGGGATCACCAAAGAAGCACCTGCTCGCCTCCCAGAGATGTTGTGAGAATCAAATGAAGTCATAATAGTCATAATTGTCAAGTGTTTAGTGCTGTGTAAATGTTTGCTCTCACTATTTATTATGATTCATAGTCTCAGTGCTTAGCAAAGGACTTGGTATATAGTAGGCACTTAAAAAGTGCATCTTCTATGGTGGCATGTTTTCTCTGTATCTCCAATGCTGAGTTCAGTAGCTTCTGGGAGCCACTGCCAAAGTGGCGCTAGAGGGGCCCCAAACACCTCCTTTTCTCGGGCTCACTGGCCTAGAACAAAGGATCCCACACATTTCCAAGAAGGGGCTACTTTTGATTTTCTCCAGAGCTTTGATCTCAAAAATGAGGCTGTGGTTGGGAGGTAGGGCAAGAGATGGCAGTGCCTGTCAGTGAAGTTAATGAGCAAAGTGAAGGAGGGCTGCCCCTTCTGACCAGCCCTCCCTCCACCTTGGAGCAGCCAGCTTGAGCAGGCACCATACAAGTCTACCCAGTTTACTCATTCATAGTAATCAGTCCATTGAGAAGGACAAGCTAAGAGCTGAAGATGTATGTATTTTAACATTTCAGAGTCAGATCTATTTTAATGTATGCAATAGTTTTACCATTTTGGAAAAGTTAAGGGGAGGAGGAGCTAATCTCTGGAGACTGTGTGCTGTGAAGGCCAGCCTTCGGGCATCCTTGGGATCAGACTGTGGATCAGGGATTTTTATAGCTTCAGACTCGTGAGCACCTCTGGTCTCCTCCTTGGACCAATCTTCACGTCCCAGAGGTGATCCAAGGTCTCCAAAGCTCTACCCTTGGAATCCAGGCTATGTCTGTGGATCTCACCACTGGCTCTTTCTGCCAATCTTGTCAAGCCGTCAGTGTTGGCCAGGCCCAAGAAGCTGCCTGCCAGCGGAGCCTTGGCCTACAGAAGATCAGGCAGGCTCATCATCAGAAGGAGGAAGACCTCCTGTGTGTCCTGGGATTGATAGCATCAGCTCTGGTCCTGGAGCCATTCCCTAGACACTTCCCAGATGGATGGCCCTAGGAAAATCCCCTAACATCCCTCAGCCTCACTTTCCTCATCTATAAAATGGGGATGATAACAGAACTACCTCACCCAGCTGTTTGGGGGCTCACAGAAAATGTTACTTGTGCAGTGATTTGTAACCATGAAAAGGCTATACAGAGATTAGCCCTCATGTTGTTACATAGGACAAGAAGAGACCTTTGTGGTTATCTAATCCAACCCGCTCATCTAAAGGAAAAACAGACCCGAAGATGAGTAGTCATGTGGCCAAGATCACATAGCTAGGGGATAATTGAATGAGGCCCTGCCACCCCCTGCAGCACACGGCCAGCCAGTGGGCCAATGCTACGAAGCCGAGCTGGTACCACAAGGTCAGAAAGAGCAGCACTGGCAGCCAGTCACAGGTTCCCAGGAGCCTCCTCTCAGACCTCAGAGACCCAAGACGGGAGGAGGCTGCCCAAGGTGGGAGGAGGCTGCCCAAGGTTTGAACTGGCCCACAAATGTATTCACAGATTTCTGACAAATCCCACTAGGAAAGAGGAGGACACCCACCCTGCTAGGGCCAGCAGAAGAGGGAAGTTTTACCTTCACCCCCCTCTGCTTCCCTGGTCCTTTCTCCCTGTCATCTCCCTTCCCTACTGGCCCAGCCCACCACAGGCACAGAGGCAGAGAGAGGGGGCGAACAGAGGTGGGGGGGTGCAGATGTCTAGCACTCTACCCTAGAGGCTCCCTGTCCCTTTGTGGGGAGAGAGCTATTTCAAGTAAATGATTCATCACAAAATGAATATCAAACAAATGAATTAATCCTCCTTTGTCACTCTGGGCATTGAAAGACATTCATGCCAGGGCATGAAGGAGCATAGCTCCATCAAGGCTCTTTGACCACTGATCCCTATCCACTTTTCCTCCTTTGTGATCAGAGTTAATAGGGCTCTGTTCTCTCCTCTGAGCCACAGTTAGTTTATCTGGATAATGGGTATAATAGTAATTTCACATGTGACCTCACAAAGTTGCTGTGCCCTCTCTAAGTCCTAAGGTACCTGAATTATCATAATAGTTGCCATTTCTGGAACATTGTACAGTTTGCAGAATGCTTTGGGACATTTAAGAATCCACTGAGGAAGGGATTTATAGGCAACATGATTCCATTTTTATAGATGAGAGACCTGAGGCTCAGAAAGGTTGAGGGACTTGCCCACAGCCACACAGCTAGTAACAGAAGTGGAATCTGAACCTAGGTTTTCCTGCCTGAAAATCCTACATCCTCCCCTCCTGCGCCAAGCTATCTACAAATGCTCCAGAAACTGCCCTGCTCTTTTCCTCCCTCAGCACTGGCAGTGGGAGAAACACCAAGCACACTTGGCAGAAAGCTTTGGTGCCCAGCCTTTCCCTATGAAGCAGGGAAGGGCTGGATCGAGGCTGTAAGCAACAGCCTTTTATCTATTTGTAGAAAACAAATGGTCTAGCATAGTAGAGTATCTTGAAGCTTTCAGTGACCAGCAATTGGAGTGAAAATTCCTCAAAATAAGGTCAGAGAAGGCCCTCAGCCATGCTGGGAAGTGCCCAGGCTGCCCAGCCCTGGGCCTCAGGCTGCCACGTGGCAGCAGCAGGAGGGCTGGAGGCCAGCAGCACTGGGGAAGTACAAATGTTCATGGCTGGTGTTCAAATGCCCCCTAATGTTGCAAGGAGAAGGATGTGTCTGAATGTTGGGAGGAAAGGACCCAACACTCAGCTCTTCAGTCAGTCAGGTTAACCTCTCTGCTTGCTTGAGGGGGCAACTCAGAGCTCAGTTTAAATATGTGGCTTGGAGGAGAGATTGGACTGGCTCTTAAGTGATTCCAGTGGTCTGCCTGGAATCCCAGGGTCCATGAGAGCCACCAAGAACTCCAGCCCAGGACCTTGAGAAGCCCCATAGCTGCTGACACCTCAAATGTTGGAGAGCTGGGAAGGACTGAGTCTGCCTCAAGCCTTGAGAACAGTAGTCAACTCTCTACTCCCATTCCTGGACAGAATGTGTCGAACGTTGGCCATAAGACTTGCCACCAGTCCTCCTGACTCCCTGTCCCTTGTCATCACTGCACTATCATCTTGCCATCCTGGAGAGCATGGCAGGGACAGCTTTTCTTGTGTTTGTGCCCCCAATGTTTAACACAATGCCTAGCATCAGTGAAGCCTGAATAAGGCCTCTTCATTGCAACCCTCCACACCTTCACAGAAGGAAAACTGAGGTCCAAAGATGATGTGCCTGAAGTCTCACAGAGAGTGATCAGGAAAACCTCGATTTAGAGCCAGGAGCTCTGCCCCCATCCCTCCCAGGTCTCTCCCAGTGCTTTCTTCCCTTTTCTTTTGCCAGTGAACAGGATTCATCACTAACCCTACAGGTGTTTTCTGACCAGATTGAAAGCCACACAGAGCTCTCCAGTGTTTGGGGGTCTGCCCTATCCATCCATAGGAAGGTGATGTCAGGAGGCAGGGTTTGCCTTAGGATTGTATTCAATGGGGCAGATGGCCAGGAGGAGACTCCCAAGTCCCATTTGGTATGAGAACAAGTAGGGAGCTGTGGATGAACTCTGGTCTCCGATGGTGATGCTTCCTGTTTGGTTTTCTGCTGGCCGTGATTGTCTCTTGCCCCCAACCTGACTTCTCCACTTAGAGGGCCACCAGCCTCATCCAGCCCCAGATTGCCTCTTGCCTAGAATATTACAGTTGCTTCCTAAATGGTCTCCCTTTCCCTACCAACCTCTCTTCGACTCAGATGTGAAAGAGACTTTTCTATATCATAAATGCCAGTGACTCCCTGTTAACTTCAGGATCAAATAGAAACTTGCTGTCCTTCATTCACAGCCCTCCTCTCCCACCTCCATGACTTCACACTGCCTATCCCCCAGGACTGGATTTCCTTCTGCTGAGGGGCCCCCTCCTCTGTCAAGTCCTGGTTTCCCCTCCCCCCAGCTGCTAGTGCCTTCCCCTCCAAATCACCCAATGCCTCTCCACACATACCTCCATATTGTCTGCACATTGTCTTCCATGGCCACATTTGTTGATGGATGGAATAAATATTTATCAGGTGCTTGCCATGTGCTCAGCATTATGATTGGAACAGAGGATGTGAAGCCAGCAGTGACTTCACTAGCAGCCTCTGTCCTCATGGGCCAGTATGGATGAAGCATGGATGGGGAATCAGGCTGATACAGGGAAAGCCTTAGGATGGGTGTGAGAGTCCCAGAGCTCCAATATCTGCCTTCCTACCTCCTTCCTCTATGTCCTTGGCCAAGTCACTTGATTCCAGTGAGTCTCAGTTTCCTCCTCTGTAAAATGAGAGATTTGAACTGGAGGTCCCTTCCAGCTCCAAATCTGTCATCTCTCCCCAGAGCTAAGTCAGTATACAGTAATAGGAGAAAGGAGAAAGAAATAACCACTGGGGGCTGGGGTATCAGGAAGGGCCTCATCTGACAGGGTTTTTGGTGCTTCCTTTTCCTAGAAGGCTTCTGGGCCCTCCGAGGGAGGATCACTCCATGTAAGCAGCTCCTGTATACATCCTCAAGTGCAACATCCCCAACATACTCATTAGCCTTCGTTAAAAGTCCATCTGGGCGGGGGAGCTCACTGAGAAGTGTTGTGTGATTTGACCAGATGAGACTCTGGGCAGCTGTTGAGAGCCCCCCGGCTTTGAAAACCCAGATGTTGATGCTTCCCTCTCTGGTAACTGTGATTTGGTATTGATGTAATGGTTGGACAGTTTGGAAGCCTGTCTGCTTGATCTGTCTGTATACTCTGAAGTTCGGGGTGCTGACCTTTTCCCCCTGAACTAGCGTGAGCAAGAGAGTCAAATGGCCCGTCTTAAAAAACAACAGGAAGAGCTAGAACACATGGGATTGCGTTATCTGGCAGCAGAAGAGAAAGACACAATGAAAACTGAGTGACAAGAACTATTAGATATAAGAAATGAACTCAACAGGTTAAGGAAACAAGACTCAGAACAGTTCCAGAATTCCAGAGAGATTGCAAGCGGAAAAAAGGAGAGCCCGGGTGGGAAAGCTTTTGAAGAAGATTTGGATGATTATCTGACTCGTCTAATAGAAGAAAGAGATACTTTGATGAGAACGGGTGTGTATAATCATGAGGATCGGATAATAAGTGAACTGGACCGTCAGATCAGAGAAGCTTTGGCCAAAAGCAGTACCAGTAATTGATAACATTTGGAAAATCTTTACTAAAGACTTTGAATATGAGTTCTAATTTCATTGTAAAACTCTGAGGGCAGGAGTTTAAAAACTGTTTTCTTTTTTTCACATCCATGAAAAGATTTTTTTGTTGTTAAAAAAAAAAAAAGTCCATCTGGGCCTTGCCTCAGCACCCTTCTTCATTATTTGCACAAGGAATTTTATGCACAAATTTTGCTTTTTTTCTCCTTCTGAGCCATGGGCACCATTTGCCCACCATCCTCACTAGTTACTTCTGGGAGAAGTCAGTAAGTAGATCATTTGCCTTCCCCTAGGGCGGGAAAACCAAGTTCGGTGTTAGCAGCTACTTGCACCAGAAAGACTTCCTGCAGGCCCAATGTCCGAGATGTACAGCATGTCTGGGAGGGGAGAGCCATGCACAAACAGCATGCCAGGGTCCCTTTGAATCCTGGCGTTTCCAATGGCTGTCTTCACTAAATTAGGAGGGGAGGAGTCTGAACCAGGCTGTCTTCACTAAATTAGGAGGGGAGGAGTCTGAACCAGGCTTCTCAATAATAGTGATACTATCTGGCTCACCTTTCTAGAGCAATGACCCTAATCAGACAGATCCAATAGGGATCCAAGGAAGGTTGGGTCTGGTTCAGAAGGGCAACTTCACAAAATGACACAAGATGGAGTCATTGCTAGACAGCATGTCATGGCAGGGTGGAGGGGGTGGGCCTAAGCGCCTCGAAGACAAAAGAGCTAATGTGATCTAGGCTGTATTGAGAGACTGAATCAGGCAAGGCATCCTAGGCCTTGTGCCGCAGCCAAGGTCAGACCACTGGTAGAGCATCATTTTCAAGCCTGGACACCACTTTTCTGGAAAACGCTGGCCAGCATCCAGAGGCAGATGGCCAGAGTGGAGAAAGACCTTGAGACAGAACCGCCCAAGACAGCTGAAGGAATTCAGTATGCTTAGCTTGGAGGAAAAAAAGCATTTGGGGACACCCTTAGAGTTGTCTTCAGTCTTCAGGAAGGTTGTCTTGTGGGGAGAAATTAGTCATTCTTTCTGCTTGTCCCTTTTGTTCTTGGGAAGAAACGTCCCATAGTAGAATGGATTGTCTCCAAGGTGGTGGGCTCCTCCTTGGGCTTAGTCAACCACCAAAGGCCTATAGAATGTTGGAGGTTTTAGTAAGGGGAGAGTGGTTCGTGCTCACATACAGAGAAGTTATGTCCCAGTGGAAAGAGAGATGGCCTTCAAGCCGAGAAGCCATGAGTTTAGGTTAGGCCTTTGATACTATATGACCCTGGACAAGTGACTTAACCTCCACACTCTGGGCAGATCTGTAAGACTAGGAGGTTCCAGCCTCCATTCTTGGGCATGGGATTTCCTCACCTAAGAGTTCCCTAGAGACATGAGGTCATGGGGGTTGCTCCTCTCTTTCCTTTTCCAGGTACAGTTTAGACTACATGGCCTAGGGGGCTCCTTTTGATTGTTTCTAATGGAAAAATCTGTAACCTCAGGTCTCCCCAATCCCAGTCCCCTCTTCTGGCCACTGTGCCCCAGGTAGTTGTCAATTTGCTTTAATCCAGTAAATGAGCAAGGAAATAGGAGGTCAACGCCATGGTGGGTGTAAAGACCAGGCAGACACCTTCCCTTCTGCCTCCACAGCAGCATCTCCCCTCCTTTCTTCTTTCCTAACTTGTCCTTTTCCTCTATCTCCCAGCCAATATGGTGGCCATATTAGAAGCTTCTTCTAACCAAAGGTTGGAAGGCCAGAGACCTTCCAAGGGAGATCTTGAGCCAATGGTAGCCATCAACTATATCAGATTAGAATCAAGAGGAAGATTACCAGGAGTCCTAGCAGCTCAAAACAGGAAGGTGAGTGCCCCAGGAGGTGGCATATTATGGTGGGTATAAAAGCAAAGGCTCAGGGTTAGTTTATCTGGAAGAAGAGAGGTCTGGACCAGTGGTCTTTAGGGTCCCTCCTAGATCTCCCATTGAGGAATTCTTGCAATATCACCATGTCAGATCTGAATTAAACATTAGAATATGGGCATCTTGAGGGCAGAGACTGTGTTTTGACTTGGTTTGTATCTCTAGAACTTAGCACGGTGCCTAGCACATAGTAAGCATGTAGTAAATATTTATTGGGGAATTTAGGTAGTGCATTGAATAGAGTGCTGCTCCTGGAGTCAGAAAGACTCATCTCACTGACTTCAAATCTGACTTCAGACACTTACTAACTGTGAGACCCTGGGAAAGTCATTTAACCCTGCTTGCCTCAATTTCCTCACCTGTAAAATGAGCCGGAGAAGGAAATGGCAAAGTATTCCAAGCTCTCTGCCAAGAAAACCCCCAATGGGGTCATGAAGAGTCAGACATTACTACTGGTGATTGACCAATAACAATATGTTTCTTGGCTGGTCAGCTGACTATTATGTCCCAGGACTGTTGTGAGGACAGAATGAGCTATGCAGCACACAAAGATTGTTGTGGCATCTCTCATCATTGTTGGTAGTATTGCTGTGCCTAGTCCTGGGGCTAAGTGTAGGGCATTCCAGTGTGGAAGCTTCCCTTGCTGATGCACACTTCTAGTCTTGGAGATTTACTGTGGGTCAGATACCTAGGGCATGAAGCCATTGGAGCTCTAAGTCAAACCATCCATCTTCTAGGCCATTACCTCTCCTGCTTCTTATTACTTTTAGGAACATGGCAGAGCTCTAGGTGGTTGTTTTTAAAAGCCAGACTTAAGCAGTCAGGTTTTCCCCAGGAATCTTTGGATCATTGACCTTTTGCCATCTTCTTGTCTTCCTTCCCTCATGATCCTAGACAGAAGGCTGCTTAAAGCCACAGAAAGCTGCCACCTTGCCCACACCCCCCACCAACCTCCAGAGCCGTGGCTGGCCACACCTCCATGCCCCTTCTTCATTAGCCCCATGCTGTTGGGAAGGGAAAGGGCAAGAGTTACCTGACTTCTCAGATAGGGCAGGGGAGGAGGTGCCCCTCTAAGCCTTGTGCTGCTTCTTCCTGCTATCCAACTCCATGTGGAAGAGGTGACAAGAGTCTAGGGGAGTAGTGTCTACTAATGGGCCCCATTTCAGCCTTTGCTGTTCTCTGGAATAGTTGTGGTCTAGAGGAATGACTATTAGCCAAAGACCCTTGGACCAATGCCTAGGTAAGAGCTTCCCATGAGGGGAAGGGGTGACCTTAAAGGCCCTTCTCCCCTATGCCCCAAAGATCTTCTATGGGACTTAGGACATTGTTGGGGGAGCCCTTTGTTAGGTCACAATTTTGTTTAAATTGAAACATCCAACCACAGAATCTTAGGGCTGGGAAACCCAAATTCTCACCTTCTTCCAGAGGAGGCAATGAATGTCCAGAAAAGGGAGAGATTCACAGATTAGAGGCTTTCAGATGCATTCTCTTTCCTCTGTATCCATTGCTAGTGTCTTCCTGCTGAGATTACCTCCCATTTATTTTATATCCGGGACAACTAAGTAGCTCCACAGTGCTGGGCCTGGAGTCAGGAAGACTCGTCTCCCTGAGTTCAAAACTGACTTCAGACACTTTCTAGCTCTGTGGCCCTGAACAAGTCAATTAACCCCGTTTGCCTCAGTTTCCTCATCTGTAAAATGAGCTGGAGAAGGAAATGGCAAACCCCTCTAGTATCTCTGCCAAGAAAACCCCAAATGGGGTCAAGAAGAGCTGGATACAACCAAGAACAACTTAACAACAAAATACTGTATATTGTATGTTCTATGTGTTATCCCACCATTAAAACGTAAGCTTCTTGAGATCAGGGACTGTTATTCTTGCTGTTATTGCTATTTTCCTTACTTTGTATTTCCAGTATTAGCCACAGTGCCTGGAAGATATTAATATAATAAATGCTTATTGATTGACTGACTGACTTGACAAGACCTGAGTTGCCATATAGGACAGATTGTATCCTCACTAAATATCTCCTCTGTGTTATCCCTATGTCCCTGAGAGGTGACAGCTAAGTCTTTGGGTGAAGACATCCTACAGGGGGAGCTCACTCCCTCCTAAGGCTGCCATCTCGATTTGGGACAGCCAAGTCTCCTCATCCCCAGCTCAGGGCACTTGCCCACTGTATGACACTACCTCCTACCCCACTCTCTGCCACACACACACACACACACACACACACACACACACACGTACATGCACACACATTAAGGGGAACATCTTCCATGGCTTTCCTAGGGGTCAGACTGCCTTTTATTATCCAGATGTTTTTAAATTAAGAAATGCTGTCCATATAATTTTTCACAATCTTGAGGGACTCCTGGTGTTCTAATAGTGACTCACTGTTGAGTTAGAAATAGAATACAAGAAGTCTGACCCCTAGCACTGATCACAAACTGCCAGACTAACTAGTATTTCTCAGAATGCCTAGGTCTCGGCAGGGAATGAGTTTTGTTTGACCCATCTGGAACCACTTGAGTGCACTCTGAAAGGGCCAAGCAGGTTTCTCTTTATCTAATTAGAAGATGAAAATTGTTTAATAAAAAAAACAAATCTTAAAGGAAAATAAATAGCTGTTACTTTAGGGAAATGGTAGTAAACATAGTAAACAACAGAGTAAGAGCCTCGGATGTTTTCATCGTAGGCCTTTAGATACCATTCCTGCCTAAGTGACCACCTCACAGAATCAGAAAGGAGACTCAGAAGGAATCAAATTCAGCCCACACTAGACAAAAAATCCTTTCTGCAACATCCCAGCGAAGTAGTCCTTAAGTATCTGCCCAAATTCCTCCAAAGACAGGGAGCTCACCACCTATCACAAAAGTCTATTTTAATCTGAGAAAATTCTAATTGTCATCAAAGTCTCCTGTCACTTGAAAATCCCAGGTCCTCCTTAGTAGTGTTGAAATCTTTACAGATCACTTTCCCCCTGACATCCCTGTGAGGTGGGGCATGGAAGTCTTGTTACCTTCTTTGTGCCAGTGGGGGATGTGAGGCTCAGAGGGTTGGCATCATCTGCATGGTGTCCCACAGTTTGTTTTTGAATGCATCTCTCTGGACTTGAACTCCTGTACTCTTTCCATAATAGCACAATGCCTCCTGAATTTCTCTCTGGTCAGTCTCTGGAACCAGAAAGAATAAATCTAATGCTGTTTCCAGGATTTTGTTTCTTAAGTAAAGTAGTTCCAATGGTATGAAGCAGCCCCCTGGGAGACTCTCTAATGCAGCATGTCTGCAACAGCCTGTGCTTGGTGAGCCTGATACTAGGGCTGTGCCCATGGGTGAAGCACGGTGCATAATGCCCTCTTTCCCTTCCTCTGCTCTCAGAGAAGAAATTCTTGGACCATGAGTCCCCACTGATGATGGAGACTTAATGGGGTCCATTTCCTAGAAATCGTTACTTTGCACATGGAGCCTGGACCAAGGCCAGATATGGCTCTCTAGTTTGGGGATCTCAGGGATTAGGAAGTAGGTGGCAGAGGTGTTGAATATGAGGGTGAGGGCACGTCTCAGCCTTCCTGAAATCATGTCACACAGACAACCACTTTCTCCATCTCTCTGACTCTGAGGCCCTGGACAGTGAAATGAGACCAAGAGATTAGAAAGAAGTCAGAAATAGCTGGATGGGCACCATGGCCTTGGCATGTGAGGGAGACATGCAGCTGGTGCCACACAGGTTTAGCTTTCTAGCCTGGGATGGAAGGCTGCAGGAGAAAGATGAAAGTCAGCATCTAGACCTGGGCGAGACCTTTAAAAACCAGCTGACCCAAGGTCCAGAGAGGCTAAGGGACTTGCCAAGATCCCATTAACAGTAAGGGGAATTGAACCCAGGCTATCTAGCCCTGAATACAGGGTTCTTTTTACTCTGTCATTCTGCTTCCTGGCCTTTTTCATGCTCAAACAGAACAGTCAAAGACCCTGGGAACTTGACAGGGGACTGAAACCCATGGAGACAGGGAGGGAGCTGAGAGGGCACTGTCCATGGTGGCATTATCAGCACCACTGTCCTGGAGAAGATTGCCTCTTGAGTGCTGTGGTCCCTAGGGACTATTGTCACTCAGAATGCTGAAAGCTCCTCAGTACTTAATTAAGCGTGTCACAAAATGAGTTCTCTAGTTATTACATAGGCCCTGTTAATGCAATCATTAAAATAAGCTTCATAAATTGCAGGCATTATGGAAATTGTGTGAAAACAATAGTCATCTGAGTCCAACAAATGTCTGCTATGTATCAAGCTCCAGGCTCTGGACTCTGAACAACAGGAATTTAGGGAAAAGGCTCTACCCTCTGGGAGCTTCCAATCAAATGGGAGGAGGACCCAGATGCAAATAATGAAATGAGGACTGTGAGCCCAGGGCCACAGAGGAGACCATCCTTAGTGCTAAGGGGAATGTGTTGAAGGAGGAGAATCAGGAAAATAAGATATTGTTGGATTGGGTTTTTAAGCCAGAATGGACCCATCATTGTGGTACATGAACTTTCCATCTGTCACTTTCCTGCCATATATATGCACAGATGCACATCATTAAGCAGGAAGACTACATAGGTGGTGAAAGGCATCAAGTTTATGGGTTTCATGCTGTATATGAATTATTTGAAGGACCTGGAAATGCTTTATCTGAAGAAGAGAAGACTAAGGAAGGGATGGGGAGGGGGAAACAAGATAACTATCCTGAATTTGAAGGGCTGTCATAAGAAATGGAAACTGACCTCATTCTACTTAACCCCAAAGGGCAGAATCAGGAGAATGGAGGAAGGTTCAGAGATATGTTTGTATTCCATGTAAGGGAAAACTTCCTAATGAACAGCTGCTCCCAAAAGTGGACTGGGCTGCTTTGTGAGGGAGCTAGTGGCTTCCTTCTCCCCAGAAGTCTTAGGCAAAGACAGGATAACCATTTTCTGGGGAGGTTGGTAGGGAGATTTCTGTTCAGATGTGGGTCACACTGGGTGGCCTTGGAGACCCCTTTCCACTGTAAGATTTTGTAATGCTAAAACCATTCCCCATGCCTTCCAGTGGTTGCTTGAATGTGGAGTCACATCTGCCTCAGCAAAGGGATGCATCTACAGATGCATGATTCTCATACAGCAGAGATGACAGAGATTGGAGTTTGCTGGTTATGCTTTCATGTCCGCCCTGCCACCAGGCCTCCAGGCCAACCAGCACACATCCTTCCAGGAGCATCATCCTTATGCTATTCCTCCATTTAAGACCTTTCCCTGTCCCCTGTGGCCTGTGAGATCCAGTACCCTCCCACCCACCCCCTTCTGGCTTTCAGCACCCTGATACCTGAAGGGCCTTTTCCTCACTGCTCTCTCAATGCAAACATTCCATGACTGCCACACCCACTATTCTCAACCCTTTCTGCCTACGCTTATGCTGTGTTCCTCTGTTTCTCCCTCCCTTTTCCACTCTCCTATTCGAACCCTCTCCATCATTCCAGGCCTTCTGAAGTACCCCTCCCCTCCCAAAGCATTCACAAGCTCAGCATGTCCAAAATGAAACTCGTTTCCTTATATGGCCTGAAATCCATAAACCTGAAGCCATTCGCCATCCTTCTCTCTCCCCTGAATGTTCTCCATCTTATCAACCATGTATGTACATAGTCAAGCTCTGTTTGCCCATGTTTTACACTGTTTTGCATTTTCTGGTTAAAAAACAAATGGACATTATTATTGTGTGAACCCTCTGCTCCTCTGGACTTCAGTTACAGTCAAAGTACTGGCCCATCATCCTTCTAGTCTCTCAAGTTCACATCCCCCTCCTTCCTCTTCCTAATCCTTTAACAAGTCCTCCCAATCTCTCCCCTTCTCTCCACTCAGATGGTCATCACCCTAGTTCAGGTCCCATCAGCTTAGCATCCTGATGGGATTCCCTGTCTCCACTTGCCTCCCTCCAATATGGCTGCCAACATGATTTTCCTTAAGCGTTTACTTTCCTAAAGAATGCTCAGAAATCTTCAGTGATTCTCTGTTAACAATAGCTAGCATCCATATAGCACTTTAAGATTCACAGAGAACTGTACAAAGTTTATTCCATTTGAGTCTCATAGCAACCCTTGGAGATACTTACTATTATTATCCTCAGTTTACAGATGAGAAAATTGAGGCTGAGAGAGATGGAGTGATTTGGCCAAGGTCATGTAAGGAGCTAATTAATGCCTGAGGCAGTATTTTACCCCAGGTCTTTCTGACTCCAAACAACTCTCTATCCACTGCGTTACTGCACTGCTTTGGGAATGAAGTACAATTTCCTTAACTTAGTTTTCAAACCCTTTTTCATTCTGACTTCAGCCTCCTTTTCTAATCTAATTTTTCTATGTTCCAGCCAAAAGGGACCATACTTACTCTCCCCTCAACTCAGTACTCCATATCCATGTCTTCACACAAGTCATTCTTCATGCCTGAAATGCCCTCACTCCTCCCCTTTGCCAGTTCAAACCCACATGTTACTTATTCATTCAGCTGGAGCGCCACCTCCTTGAGAAAGTTTTCCCTGCTTCCAGCCTGGCTCTCCATTGTTCACATGCTCTCCCTTCTCTGTTGACCATGTATTTCCTTCTCTATGCAGGGGTCACTTCCTGCCTGTAGAGTGAGAGCCCCCAGAGACCAGGACTCTGGGGGTTCTGTCTTTGAATTCCCAGGACCTAGCACTTAGCTGAGTTCCAAAACAGCCCATCTACATCCTTCTCTAGGCTTCTTCAGTGTCAACATTCAAACCATTTAGAAATGGATTGTTTATGATCTACTCTTCTCTCCAGATGCACAGTGCATGGATAGAGCACTGGCCTTTGAGGCAGGATGATCTGGGTTCAAGCCTACTATCAGACTCTTTGGAAAGCTAGAGCTGTGTGACCCTAGGCAAGTCACTTAAGTCCCATGGAGCTAGCAGGCCAACTCAACAATAGCCACTTTGCCCACATAAGTTGCCATGTTCATGCTTCCTCATACATAGACTGGGAGCTAGAAGAGACTAAGAGAACATCCAGTCTTGACCACCTCCTCTCACAAATAAGGAAACTAGAAACTCACAGAGGTTAGGTGACTCAGCCAAGGTCCCACAAGTAGAAAGGGGCAGGGCTAGAACTCAAACCCAAATTCCTGATTATAAACCTAGCACTCTCTCCACTACCTTCTTATTTTTTCCCATGCTCTCCTGCTGAGGATAGGTTTCTGTCTATATCTCCACAGAACAGAAGGAAGATGCTTAATTAATTGACAGCAGGTAGAACTTAGGGAAGGTTTAGGGGCTATCCTGGCAGGTTTAAGTAACAGGAACAGGTCATAAAACCACCTGCTGCCAGAGACATTTAGAAATAGTCTGGGGGCGGCTAGGTGGTGCAGTGAGTAGAGCACCAGCCCTGGAGTCAGAAGGACCTGAGTTCAGATCCGGCCTCAGACACTTAACACACACAAACAAAAACCTAGCCGTGTGACCTTGGGCAAGTTACTTAATCCCAATTGCCCTCCAAAAAGCAAAAAAAAAAAAATAGTCTGCAACCCAACAAGCCTAGAAGGCATTGGTCATTACTGGACAAAATAAAAACAAAATAAAACCTGTCGGTCTCTTAGTCTGCAAGCAGGAGAGGGAACAGAGAGAATTAGGTCCCCAAAACAGAGCATGTGGGTGACCTTCTCTGCCTGTACTATGGTAAGGCAGGTCTGGAAGCAGAAGCCTGGGATAGTGGTGAGAACAGGGACAGTTCTGGACGTACAGGCTAAAAAATGTAACTACATGAGAAGGAAATAGCCATGCTGCATGGGAATGAGATGTCTGGGCCATTAATGCTGCTTTCAATCCAGAGAAGGACGTCTTTGTCTTTGCATTCCGTTCCAATGGGCCGTGTGGTGCTTGGAGTTCTAGTCCCCCCTCATCTAAGGTGATCATAAAAATTAGCTAGGAGCAATCTTTGCAGTTCAAGCCTCTCATTTCATAGGAGAGAGAGCTGAGGCTCCTGGAGGCCACATAACAAATTCAAGGTCACACAGGTAAGAAGTGGTAGCAATACCAGAATATTGCATGCAGTCGAGGTTTTGAATGATGGGTCCAGGCTAGTAGCCTACCTGGCTGATCACTCCTTGCAGCCCAAGAATCCTAGAAAGGAGATCTGTGGCCCTCTCAAATCCAGGAAGAGAGATCAGTGACCTTGGCAGAGCTCCTCACTCCTGCCTTCCCATTCTAGGCTGAATATTCAGAAAGGTTTAACATAAGTAGAGTCTGTGAAGATTTCATTAAAATATATACACACTCATAACTTTAAAATAAAGGCATAATGTGCAAAGGAAAGCAATGAATTTGCAAGTTTATTTTAAAACTCCCTGCAAATACTTTAGTGTTGGAAGAGAAGGTTTAGGCAGGTGGGAGGTGGGATGGGCACAGCAGCAAACCAAGCCCCAGAACAATAATAACTGACCTTTACATATAGCATTAGGATTTGCAAAGTACTTTACCTATGGTATCTCGTCTGACTTCTCCAACAGTTCTGTAAGGGAGGCATCATCAATATTATTATCTACATTTTGCAAAGGAAAAAACTGAGTCAAAGGGGAAGTGACTTAGCCAAAGTCATACATAGAAGCATATTCTCAAGACATCCTGAAGGTGGCCATTTTTGTCCTGGTATCTCTAGCCCTTAGCACAGTACCTGGCACATCATAAGTGATGAAAAGAAGAACCTCGTTGATTGGTCGTAAGATTATAAATCATGGGACTACAGATTTTGAGCTGGAAGGAACCTCAGAGGCTATCAAGGGTACCCTCATTTTATAGGTGAGGAAACTGAAGCAGGCAGTGGTGAAGTGACTTGCCCAGAGTCACACAGCTGGCAAGACAGGATGGGAACCCAGATCTTCCTGACTCCAGCTGTAATGTCCTAATCACCACAGCATGCTATCTCTCTCAAGATGCTTTACTAATTATCTGTGAAATACAGAGGTGGTTTCGAGGACCCTTTTGAGATCTAAATCTATGGTGCTAATATTTATTTGTGATGAATGCAGATTGGTGAGGCCAAGGCCCTTTTGTCCAGAGGAAGGGAGACTTTCTGTTAGAAATAGCCCAAGTGACTGATAAATATCCATGAGAAGTAACCCTGCTTCCAGAGGAATTGTACCAGCCTCTGCAGAGCCCTGGCTTTGTGCCCTAAGACAGGGCCCTTTGTAAGAAGCTCCACTTCTCTTTGTCTGCCTCAGCATAAAATCACACTGCTCCATCATCCCTACTTCTGTGCAAAGGTGGGAGGCTATGGGTGGAGAACCCTAAATATAAATCAGTCTTTTCAATGGGTCAGTTTAGCTGAACTTACTTTTTATATCTCTTTTTTGTTCCTTTTTCTTTAAGGATAGTTCTCTAGAAAAAAATATATGTTGGGGGATATAAGTGACATCAAAAGATGTCATTAAAACATTTTAAAAAGCTGAAAACATAACTGAGTGACAAGGAAATAGTCCTGCTGCATAGGCATGAGTTGTCTGGGCTCTCTGGGAGGGTGAGCTTCTCTCCTTTTGTTTTTAAGCCACATGTTTTCAACATGCCTTAAAATGCTGTCTGCATCATATGACCACTTGTGTATATGTTAGGGTTTTTTAATTTTATAGCTCCCTAATATGGATCCCCCTCCCAAATAAGGTGCCTGGTCCACATTGGCTTGCTAGATCCATCTGCCCACAGAAGTGAATTTACTTCTCTTCAAGCCAAAGCAGGTAATCAGGAATGGAGAAGGCATTATCTTGTATCATTTTTTTACAAGCATATCCACTAACTCACTTTGCATATTGTGAGTAAACCATGTAATTAGATCAATGTGTTGTGAAGCTCCATGGGGTGTGTGTGTGTGTGTGTGTGTGTGTGTGTGTGTGTGTGTGTGTGTGTTTTGAAACCTTGAACTTCACGAATTTGATTACCATCCCATCTCCCCAGCACCAAGGACAGCACTAACCCTGGGCTCATTCTCCTTTTCTTCCTCACAGTTTTTGTATGGAAAAGGCTTTTGAATCTAAAAGACATAGGAGTTATGGGTATTATGGACTCACAATATGACACCAGAGAACCATCTGAATGCTTGAATCCAACCCCTCATTTGACAAACTAGCCAAGAAGGGGGATGACCTTTCCAAGGTCAAATGAGTAACAGAATCCTGATTTAACCCAGGCTAAGTCCAAATCAAGCAGCATTTACAAGGAAATTACAGAGAGTGCTTTTCCTCAAGTGAAGCAAGCTCTACCTGGGAGTAGTTAAGCGCATCTTGCAGTGGGGCTGAACAGGACGGCAGGCTGACCTAGAAAGTGAATGGGGTTCATCTCTTCCCCTTCCATTTCTTACTTGCCCCGTAGTTTTCCATCCTCTTCCTCCCTCCCCTGCAGATTTAGAGCTCACACAGTGGGTACCACTTGCTCCCAGGAAGCTCACTGAGCTCCAACTGACTCTGGTCTGCAGTGACAGTAGTATTCAGAGCAGCAGCCAGGGCTTGGCATCACCCTGGGGTCTGAGGCGGTCTTTGGGGTAAAACTCTTGGCTTTCTCACCTCGGAGATGGCAGCTCCTTTGAAAAACTGAGCTGCTGCTGCATTCTAAATGCATTTATTAAATTATATGTTACCCCAGATGGCGCTGGATATTTTTAACCCGTGTGAGCAGGCTCCCATTCCTCCCAGCCAGGCCTGAGAGGAGAAATGCTGGCAGTGGAGAAGCAATCTTTGGGAGGCCTCCTGAGAGGTTCTGAGGGGCTGTGGGGCCTGGGGGAAGAGTTCAACCAGGCAGGAAGGCTCAGGGTGGAAGGAAGGGCGGCCTCCACATCTCTGCCCAGAACCCCCTGAAGAAAGGTCCTCCATGCCCCCTAGAGCCTGCGGTAACACTGTCTGTGTGACTTTCTAAAGAGCAAGAGGTTGGAGGAAGCTCAGTTTGCAAGAGTAGGAGGATGGGGGGGGGGGGTAGTGGAGGTGGTTGCAGTCTGCAGAACCCATAGCTATGGCAACACAGCATTCTTTTCCGCCTTTTCCATGCCTTTGGAATGTACATGATGTGTCCTGGGTGGAGGCTGCATGGGCCCTTAACCCTTTCCTTAGCGGGCTATGCTCCAGAGAGTGAGCTCTACATGAACCTGCCAGGGAGAATGGGACTCCCCTAATGCTGGGCTGACCCTAGGAAGACAGCCAGTAGATGGCCAGACTCCTGTGATCCCTCTAACCTCACTCCTCAAGAAAAGGACTTTCCCAAACCACCTAATCTTTGGATAATAAAAGCCTGGTATCCATGAAAATATTTCTCCTGGGGAGAAAGGGACAAGACAATGCGTATCTGGAGATCAGGGGACTGACAGCTTCAGGTAGCAGGGATAAAGTTCTGGCCTGGGGTGCAGAGACACCCCAACCAAGGATCTCACTGAAAGATGTGCTCACTGGACCTCAGTGTCAGCCTAGCATCTGAGAGAAAACCAGGACAACAGCATCAGTCTGGGCCAAAGCAAATGGAGATGGACAGGGTCACTAAGGATATTGACAACAGCCTGCAGGGACTGTGGGAATACTGGGATGGCCACATGGGATGGAGGCACTGTGCATTCACTACCTATAGTCAGTACAATTTCTGGGAGGGCTAACAAGGGCTTAGCCATTCCATTAGGGGAGAAAAAAGGGTTTCCTGCAAGGAGGACAGAGGTAAAGGAGGGGATCACTCTCCACTCCTTTGGATGCCAGCAGAGAGATGGCTTCTGGGAGGTCTCAACTCTGCACAGCTTGGGAGAGTGGCATAGATGCGCAGATGGCATCACTACATCACTGTGGAGAGATTAGCAAATGCCTGGCATTTCCAATGTGCCCTCAGGCTTGCTCCAGCTCTTCCCCGGCTTCCTTCTCCCCTGCTCTATACCTCCCCTTCCCTTCACTCTTCTTTATTTTGTTGTTGTCCAGTGTTTCAGTCATGTCTGACTCTTTGTGACACGATGGACCATGCTGACAATGGGGTTTTTTTGACAAAGATACTAGAGTGGTTCATCATTTCCTTCTCCAGGGGCAAACAGACATTAAGTTACCTGCCCAAGATCACACATCTAGGAAATTTCAGAGGCTGGGTTCAGGGCTTCCTGCCTGCAAAGCCAGTGCTCTATGCACTGCACCCCAAGCTGGGAGCCCTCCTTCTCGTAGGATGATGGACTTGTGAGAGTCAGAGACCTCAGAGGCCATGTTGTATATGGCCTCTCATTTTACAAAGGGACAAAGGTGAGTCCCAGTAATCTAAGCAACTTGTGCAAGATCCCATGGAGTCAGTGACAAAGCCAGAGCTTAAACATGGGGGCTTTGACTCTAAATTCACAATTCTTTTCGTAATGTTACAGTGCTTGGCTCTCCTCCACTTTGCCCTCTTAGTCTCTCCCTCTCTCTCTCTCTCTCTCTCTCTCTCTCTCTCTCTCACACACACACACACACACACACACACCTCTCTAAATATCTTTTTGTTATTGTTTTTTTTTTCTGGGATTCTATCTCCTTGTTGTAAATAGTCAGTCAACAAGCAAATGCATATTATGTGCTAGGCGTTAAGTGCTGAAATTCTTATACAAAAACAAAGACAGTTACTGCCCTCTAGAAGCTCCCATTCTAATGGGGGAAGGCCACAAAGGAAGCTGACAGGGAGGGCCAGAGGAGAAAGAAGGGGATGAATTTTAATAGAGAAAGTTCAGAGTGTAGGAGGGTAAAACACAAAGGTGCCAGCAGAGATGGGCTTGAGCACTTTGGGTAAACACAGGCCAGCTACCCTTTCTTCCTCCAGCCTGCTTTTGCATGAGCAGGGCCCAAGTGCAACCTTCACTTTGCTTCCTCCTCCTACTCCTCCTCCTTCTCCCTATGTTCTTCCTCTTCCTCCCCTTCCTCCTCCTTCTCTCCCTTTTCCTCCTCTTTCTCTTCTTCCTCCTCCTCCTCCCTCTCTTCTTCTTCCTCCTCTTCCTACTCCTCCTCTTATTCCTCCCCCTCTTCCTTCTCTTCCTCTTCTCCTTCCTCCTCCTTAACTTCTTCCTCTTCATGCAGTAGGACTAAAGGTGGGAGAGGAAGTTGAGAGGCCTGTTGTATTTGACATTTTGCAAAGAGCCTTTTGTTTGAGCAGGAGAATACAGTTAGGAGGGGGACACACACACAAAGCCAGAAGCCTCGTATCAGAGTATTCTTTTCACATGGAGCTTACACTGATGCTGAGAGAAATACATTTCTGACGTGTAAACCATTTAGAGGGGTAATCAGTAACTGGTTGTTGAAACAGCTTCTGGGGTTGCTGGGAGATGAGCTCCCAGAGGCCCTCGGAGTTCTCCTTCACACCCTCCTTCTGGCTGTGGAGGGCAGCACTTCATCCCTTTCAACCTCCTGATTTGTCAGGGGCAATGAGCTTCTATTTCTGTCTGCCAAACACCAATAATGACACTTGCTCTCCCTACGTAATAAGAGCATTATGGGAGAAGTGCTTTGTAAGCCTTGATGCCGTCAAGCAAGCAACCTAGCAACAAGCATTTATTAATTTCCTGCTGTGGGCAAGGAGCTGAGGATGCACATACACGATGAGTGAGTCAATTCCTGTCTTCAAGGAGCTTACAACCGACTATGAGACAGCACATTCACAGGTAAATAGAGAATATATACAAAATCACTGTTCAGTTAATTGGAGGTTCACTAGCCACTAGCAGGATGATGTAGGTTCTGTAGGAATTTGTTGTTGTTGGGACAGCACTGACCACATGGCTGAAGAGAGAGGCCTAAGTGAGGAACAGTCCATGTGTCACTGGTGCCCTCCTAACATTGTGAGAAATCTAGGAAGCTTCCCTGTGCCCACATGTTCACAGAGCTCTCAGTAGCAATCTTAAGGAATAACATAGAAGAGGCACCAGAAGGACAAGTATGGGTGGGGGGTGACCTGTGTCAGGAAGAACTTTAAAATGACATCTGTTGCAGCCTCATATTCAACCTTGACTCAGTACTCATATAACATTAATTATCCATGGCAAATTATTTAAGATTTGTACCCATCCTCCTCCCAAAAAATTGGAGGAGGCTTACATTTGGAAACAATGAAAGGTCAAACCTGTCAGTATAATGTAGACCAACTCTGGGTGGGTTCAGAGGAAGTAGGACCAGCCTTAAGAAATAGAGATGCAGGGGTGGCTAGGTGGCACAGTGAATAGAGCACTGGCCCTGGAGTCAGGAGGACCTGAGTTCAAATCCAGCCTCAGACACTTAGCATGCACTAGCTGTGTATCCTTGGAAAAGTTGCTTAACCCCCATTGCCCTGCCTTCCCCCCTATAAAAAGCAAAAAAATAAAAATAAAATAGAGATGCTTGTGGTCTGTAATAATGAGGGATTGTGACAGCAGCCAGGATACTTGGGGGCAAATTTTTATTTGATTCCAGTAGGCATTTTGTACTTACCTTCAACTATGAGCCTCTCAGATGTTCAAGAAACTCAATGATCCTTCAAGCTAGCCCTGACTCAGAGAACCAGCAAGCTTCTGTCTCCATGCCTGAGCAGAGTTAGTCAGCCTCTCCTCTCCTTGCTGACAGAAGCTGAGCCAGCACCCTGGACAGAACCTCCTCCCCTTCCTTCTCCTCCACCATCTGTATCACACCTTCCCCAGAAGAGAAGAGGGAGAATTAAGTGTTGAGGTCAGAAAAGGGCTCCCCTTCCATCTCCTGCAAATAGAGGAAACAGATTGGTGGTGATATCACTGGCAAAAAAGGTGACAATGAACACTGGTAAAGCAGTTGAGAAGAGGAATCTCTTAGATAATTGAGATGAGGCTATCTATTTATCCTCCACAAAACATCCATTATCATTTCAGTCCCATCAGATGCTCTTGACTGACTGTACTGTGAGAGCTGAGTTACACCCTGAAGAGAATCTCTCGGGAAGACTTGAAATGCATTTCACCATAAAGCCGATTATAAACTATTGAATTTTACTATGAGGTCTTGGGTGACCAACATGACAGGTGGTTGATTTGAAATGAGAAGAAGCTTTGACATGTCTTTTTTCTAAGTATTGCTCTAGGAAGGTTAAACGGCTATGTTGTCTCTGAAGACATTTGATTCCCTTCCTCATGATCTTGGTCTAATGCAGGGTCTTTTTAACCTTTTTTATAAAAGTCTTGGACCCCTTCTAGAAGACTTCTGGTGAAGCTCATGGACCCCTTCTCAGAATAAGATGTCACCTGCATTTATAATTGAAGGAAATTCTAAGGTTCTGTTAGATATTAATGAAAATAAATCCATGGTTTTTCCCATCCAAGTCGGGGCTAAAATCTCTCCAAACACCCCAGAGTAAGACCCAGCGCCCCCCCCCCAATCTTCCCTCAGCTCCTTTCCGATTTTCTCTCCTACTCTTCTTCCACAGTCCATTCCTTCTTTCAACACCTTTTTTTTAACTCAATGCTGCCTTCTCTTTTTTTCTGCTTTGCATCTGCTGGCTGTGAATGGTGAGAAGCCACTAGCCTGCTTCCATTCTGATTCCTCAGCTTGTCCAGTGATCTGGGTCAAAGGAGGTGATTTTCCCCTGCATTGTTTTATGTGATACTAGTTTGCATTTCTGAACAAGGTGCTGATTTTCTGCACCCTGCCTATCAAGAGCCTGGAGCAGATGCCGGGAAACTGATTCATTGGCCCCAGGAGGATAGCTGCTCCTTGGGGTGGGGACTTTTTGTTTTGGTTTGTTTTCCCTTTGAATCCTCGACATCAGCACCATATCTAGGCCATGAAGGGGCTTAAGAAATGCTTGCTGAATTATGAATGAGCTCTGTTAACTCATTCTAGTTCCTAGTGACCTTACCAGGCAATCTCTTGGAAGGAGATGAGTGGAAAAGAAGGGGGGGGGGGTATTTCATCATTTTTGATGATTCTACAGACTGGATCTTGTTATAACTCTCATAGTTTTCTCCATGGAGAGGGAACCGACATCCTTCTCTCCACATCTTTTCCTTCCATTTTTCACTTGACCAAGAAGAACTCACTGTTTCTGGCTTAGGCCAGAAGAAGGCTAGTGTGAGTTATGGGCAAAAACTTCCTATTTGTGAGGAATCAAAGGGACCCTGGCCATTTAGGACAGTCATTGAGATGTGTTGTCTTCAGTGGAGCCATGAACTATGATTTAAAGCTTAACCAAAGAAGCAATTTCCTACCAGAGTAGAAAAAGACTTCCCTGGACCTTCAGGATGGGTAGTTTCAGTCTCAGCATCTCTTCTTGTCATCAGCTAGACTTCAAGACTGGAAGACCCTGATACTTTCTCACTGTGTGACCTTGGATAAGCCACCACGTCATTGATCCTCTGTAACATGAACAGGTTGGACCAGATGGCCTCGAATGTCCTTTCCAGGTCTATGAGCCTCTGACTTCTGGAATGGTCGTGACTTTGTTTATTCTCCATAATTGAGGTGAGAGGTGATGACTTTGGTAGTATTCAAGCCCCTCTTTCAAAGAACAAGGGCAGAAACCCTGAGTAATTATTAGAACTATTTTTTCATCAGAGGGCAAATAGTGAAATATAGGTACAACACAGAGGTATGTCCATCAATCTATCACTTGTCACCGTATTCGTTGTTTCTCCTTTACTGTTTTTCTTTGTTACAAGAGAGCAGTCCAGAAATGACATATGTAAAGACAAGAAACAGAAGTCAAATTTATTTTTAAAAAAAGAAAGATGGCCTTTCCCTCTGGTAGGGCTCTGAGTATCTCTCAGCTCTGGATCTCTGATATTAGGAGAACTCTGTGTTCTGGATGACTGATGGCTTCACCTGTTCTGCATCCAAACATTCTGTGTGGGGATTTATAGATAGACAAATATATAGCTCCACAGCCTATATACTTACATTTTAGGAGCTAGATCTCACGAAAACGCATGCATGGTTCCCTACATTCTTAAATTACCTGCATGCACACAAAGTAACCTTTTCTGCCAGGTCTTCAAACCAACACTAAGTGACACTTGTCATAGGACTTCTTGGTGAAACCTAAGGCAAGCTGGAGGCCTCTGAGATCCCTTTTGGCTCCAAGACCCTGTGGTTCTGGGTGATGCCATGGCATCCTTAGGAACTTTGGTCAGTAAGAGTGTACTAAAGAGACACCCTCGGGCCTGGGATCTCCCCTCTACCACTTACCTGACAAGTGTTGTTCCAGGCTCTGCTTGACAGTCTCAGTAAAGGGAACCCTGTCGACCGCTCAGCAGCCCTCCCCATTCTGGGACAGCTTCCCTTGTTGGAAAGTTTTTCCTGAGACTGAACTTAAATCTACCTCCATTGGCAACTTCCACAGTACCCTCCCACCTCTACTCTGCACCGCTCTTGCCTGGTTCCTCTCGGCCCAAAGAAAAGAAGGTTGATCTCTCCTCTGTATGAAAATAAGTAGACCCTTCACATGCTATTAGATCCATTTAATCAGTAAAAACAAAACCTGAGGCTCAGGAAAATTTCATTTGGAGAAGTCTGAAGGAGATCATCTCCAGGGTTTGGGGCTGTTGGGTGATTTTTTCTTAGCTCCCAATTTTAAGTGGCCCATGATGAAAATACAGAACGTCCACCGTGCGCTCACTCTATTACCAAGCCTTGGGAAGGCGAGACAGGAGAGGAGAGCACATGGCCAGTCACTGGTCAACGGCATGCTGGGCCAGGAAAGGCCCTTGCACAGATGGAAGCCTGGAGCTGTCAGCACTCTGATCAGCAGACAAGGCAGCGCAACCTCCCAAAAGGCCAGCCACAGCTCAGTGATAGCCAGCTTCTCTCAGGCCTTTGGGGTGGAGCATACATGGCCTTCTCCTTTCTGAGAAGACTCTTCCCTCCCTCATTCCCCCCACTCCCCACATCTCAGCTCTGAGCCAACATCCAGAGGCCTTGCCCTCATCAGGCAGCCTGAGTACTCCTCCAGCCAATACAGGGGGCCCTGAGAATGAAAGAGAAAAGCCTGGGAAGGAGAGACAGAGAGAGCTGGTCCGTTTGATGTATGCTTTCCATACAATTCTAAGGATACTACTGTCTTCTCTGATAGAATGTCTGCCTCTTGAGGGCAGGCTTTTTTTTACTCTTGCCTTTGTATTGCCCACCCTGAACACAGTGCCTGGCATAAAGTAAGGACTCAGTCAATGCCATGGGGTTGGCCAGCTCGTTTCTCAGCTCCTTCAGAGGCAGTGGGAGGAGTATGGATGGAGTCAGAATCTCACCCCAGACCCTGACTCCCTGTGGGATCCTGGACAAGCCCGTTAAGCCCTCTGTCTGAAATGGGGCTGATAAGAACTCCTCCCTCACAGGATTGCAGTGAGGCCCACACAAGGTAATGTGTGTGAAGAGCATCAGAGCTCTAACAGGGCCCTCTAATTCCTCTTCATTGTTCTTAGTACCCTATCTGGGGTGCCTTGTGATTCCTAGGTCCAGTGTGAAGAGGTAAAAGTCAGTGAGTGTCTGTGGGATGCTCAGAATACCCATGATCCTAGCTAATAATTTTTGGTGCCTTGAGGTTTAGAAGGTACTTTGCATGTTAACTCACCTGTTCTGCACAACAACCCTTGCAGGTAAATACCCATTTACCCCCATTTCACAGATGAGGAAAGTGAGATAGGCAGAAATCAAGCATACCCAGGGTCACCTGGCTGTCTGAATAGATTTGAACTCAGGCCTAGGGCTTTATGGACTGTGTTCCTCCCACCTGGGAAGGGAAGGTTCTGCAGCCCTGGACTTTGGGCCTGTCCCTGGCTGTCTGGTGGACCTTGGCTCAGTTACCACCCTTCTCTTGCCAGCAGCTTCTCTATCCATTAAAATAAAGAGCCTGAATTTTGAGCTGAATGTAATTCCAGGGTCACCTGGTCCAACACCCCTATTTTCCAGCAGAGAAAACTGAAGTTCCAACAAGTGTGTGGCTCCAGGTCCCATAGGGAGCAACCATCCAAGCCCAGGTCTTGCTGTCATCAGGTCACCATTTCTCACCTAATTGTCCCCCAGCTGTGTCTTTCTCCCCAACATGACCACAATCTCCTCTAGGATGTGTTTCATGAGTTGTTCCTCTTCCATATCGCTCTCTGTAGAGCCCAACACCATGCCAGGCATCTAGAGTCATAGAAGCAAAGCTCAGCCAGAGCTGGGAGGTCATCAGGTCCAGGTCTATATTTGTACACAGTAGGAAAACGGAGGCCCCAAAGAAGACGTGACTTACTGAGGTCACACAGGTTATAAGGGACAAAAGCAGGATTCAAACCCAAGTCTTCCCAGTACCTACCAGACATTTGGTGATTAATTTGCCTAAGAGTATGGGCTGGCTGTAACTGGTTAAAGATTCCAAGAGGGCCATACGGTCTCCATATGTGATTCATCAGGGCCGGTTTCCCATTTCAGAAAGGAGTCACTGAGGCAGGAAACAGTGAGTCCTCACCCCCACAGGATAACTTGATTTCCACATGAATGTCCCAGACACTAGGACCCCATCTGCCTCCTCTATGCTCTGTCTAGCCTGCCCTCCAGGTAGACACAATTTTAATATGGTCTGCTCTCCAAGCTGCTTTCTTGTCCCTCATGGTGGGCCTCTGCTCCTCAGGCCACACTGGTCCTCAAGGCAGAGAAACCTCAGTGAGCCCAGGCCCATGGATCTGAAGCCTCCAGTCACCCAGATTTTGTATTCCTTGCACACAGCTTTAAGAAAGGAGAGACATGTGAAAAGAAAGCATCTAATACAAGTGATTTTTGACAGAGGTTGAAGCAAAAAATCTTACCCTAAGGTTCCAATAACTCCCAGAAAATCAGCTCATTAGATGCCAGCCTCTCAGGACCCCAGCAGTCAGCCCCATCCTCTCATTGTAAGCCATATTTCTTCCTCCACTGAATGACGCCATGGGGGCATGCAGGGTACTTTTCTCAGTTAGGTTTCAGTGCTAGCCTACTCTCCACGACCCCATTTGGTTTTTTCTTGGCAAAGATGCTGGAATGGTTTGCCATTTCCTTCTCCAGCTCATGTTACAGATGGGGAAACTGAAGCCAACAGGGTGAAGTGACTTGCCCAGGGTCACCCAGCCAGTAAACATCTTGAGGCTCAGGTGCTCCTGAAACCAGGCCCAGTGCTGTATCCACTGCCACTGAAACATTGTCTAAGTATGAGAGGCAGTTACCATTTAGCAGACTCCTGAGTTAGAGCTGACTCAGCCCCTGTCTGCACCAGAATTCCCTTTGTCCCTGGTGTCCCAGACAGAACTTTAAAAGATATTTTTGAGAACTATTTCAACATAATTTCTCTTCCTTTGCGATTCCGTGTATTTTGTTTTATGTTGCAAACATTATGAGAAGGACCACTTCAGCAGTCTGTCTGCAAAGGGAGCATGACAGCAGAAAGGTTACGGAGCCCTGCTCGACAGTGTCCCCACAAGGGCTTAGCCAGGCTCAGCCAGGCTCAGCCACGCTTGCAAACCCAAGGGGAAGAGCCTCCAGCTCCCAGCTCCTCCCACCCCAGGCTGGGACAGCTCCAATTACTAGTCAGGGTTCCCTTCCCGGATCCTGGGTCTGCCTTTTAGGGCCCAGCAGAGGAAGGCTAATCCTTTTACTAGAACCTAATTGAAAACATTGTGGCTATTTCTCATACTGTGAGTTTCCATATGGACAAAATCAGGCCTTCCCATCTTTACATATTTCTTTTCCTTGGTGCCTTCCCACTAAGGTCTTCTGTGCAGCAAATGAGTTGTGCTTTGGAAAGTCCCTTCCCTGACCCAAATTGCCTGGGCTTCCTCAAAGTCTCAGGCTTGGTAACATTTGCTCCACATCTGAAGGGATCCACTAGCCAAGAGGAAGCCCACTGTTGATTCCAAGGTGAGCAGCTCTAAGGCTGGACCACAATTAGCTTTGACAAAAGCACAGCCTGGAAGAGAAGACCAAAATCAATCAATCAATCAATCTCTCTCTCTCTCTCTCTCTCTCTCTCTCTCTCTCTCTCTCTCTCTCTCTCCCTCTGTGTGTGTGTGTCTCTCTCTTTCTCTCCCTCTCTCTCTCCCTTCCCCCACCTCCTGGGACCAAGGAGGTCTTTTTTTTTTTATTTTTTTGTTTGCTCATTGAGGTTTTTTCTGATTCTTGTGTACTAAACACAGTTGGACACCCTCTAATTCTGGGAACCCAAGACAAAGCAGAAAGTAAAACGCATCCGATCCCATCTGCTAACCACTTAGAGCAGATTTCCTTGCTCCCTGGTCCTCCTAATCATGCAAAGACATATGTTCATAAACTAATTGAATACTGCTCCTGCTCTTGGCAGGGCCCCTGCACTGCGAAAGCAGCAGTGGGTAAGCCAAGGGACATGATGTGAGAAATGCCATTTTGTGTGTGATTTAGGAGACCCCATCAGCATCACGTTGTGCAGAGTCGTCCATCAGGCCCTCGCTTTAGAGGCAGGGTGGTGACCCGGAATTCTGCTTGGCAGCTAAGGTTATTCTTCCATGGAAGCTCTGAAGCAGAGTCTGGGAGAAGTGAGCCTGTTAGGAAAGGCGAGAAGACTGAAGAGAGGGGAGAGGTGGCAGCTGCCTGGAAGGAACCAAAAGGCTGACAAACGAAAGAGGGCTTGGGTAACCGCAGAAGCTGTGACTTTGAGCCAGTGGTGAGGAGAGGCACTAAGGGGCAGATTCAGGCTGGATAAGAAGAAAGAGCAACACTCCTGGAGGAGAGATCATGGGCTTTTCCTCCCCAGAGGCTGTCAGGCCCAGCCTGGAAAAGGGTTTTCTGGGTATGTTGGGGAGGACACTCTTGTTCAGGTACAGGTTGGACCAGATGGCTTCAGAGGTCTGTGCCAGGGCTGACATTCTGTGAAATCCCCTACAGAAGAGCATAGAGCCTTCATAAGGGGAGGGTGGATATGAGAAACAGATGCTGAAAGCTGTGCCATGGTGTGGGCTTGAGCTGCCCGTGCCCTTCTTAGAAAGGCCAGCAGGAAACATAAGGCTCCATGTCTACAGGTTGGCATGAATATATGCTGGTAAGAGAAGCAGATGCCATCTCCAAGTTTCTGTAGGTTGTATGGGACAGTCAGAACCTGGTCTAAGTGACACTCTCAGAGACTCAAGGAGGGCTGGACTTGGGCCAGAGAACTAAGGTTTCCATGCAGCTGTGTGACCCTGGGTCAGTCTCATGACAACAAAGCTTTGGTGTGTGTGTGTGTGTGTGTGTGTGTGTGTGTGTGTGTGTGTGTGTGTGTGTGTGTGTCTAAGGTTCAGTGCTGGGGCTACAGAGGCAAAGGGGGAACATGGGACTTATTCTCAACAAGCTTACATTCTACTAGAAAATATGTTCGGTTTGGAGTCACAGGTCAAAGATTTAGAAGTGGCAGAAACCTTGGAAATGATCTAGCCCAACTTCTTTATTTTACAGATAAGGAAACTGAGACCTAAGGGAGTGAAGGTTGACACAAGGAGTAAGTGGGGGACCTAGATTAGGAATAATGGCTCTGTGACTTACATAGGGAGGGAAGGAGGAAAGAAAGGAGGGAGGGAGGGAGGGAAAAAAAGGAAGGAAGAAGGAAGGAAAGGAGGGAGGGAGGGGGGAGGGAGTCATGGAGTCCCAACTCCCAAGGAAACTTAATGTCTTCTTTGTTTATAGTGTCTCATTTCAAATCTAGTCCCTGTGAGCCCTAGCAGCATTGCATATGATTGAGATGGGTGTTGAGCCTTGATTTCCTCTTCTGTAAAATGGGCATCTTGACCTCATTTGGCGAGCTTAACTGCTCTAGAAATGTGAGTGATTGTGGGGGTGGAGAGAGAGGTGTAGTGTATGCTTTCTCTCTCCATTGGTGTGCATGAAGGGCTATTGTGAGCACAGATTTCTTAGACTAAGCAAGGGAAGGGCCCGAGTGCCAGCGCTGTGCTGGGTATAAATCAGCATCGATAAAGATGCTCCATACTGGAAGAAGGAAAGCACCGGTGCAGGTACGGTTAGCCAGGGCTGGCTTCTGAGAGAGCATGGCAGAGGCAAAGTGGAGGTCTTCCTGGGGAAAGCAGCTTGGGGGGGGGGGGTGCTGTGCCTGGCTCCATCCCGAGCTGAACAGCTGTCCTGGGGCCTGGCAGAGGGGAGAGGGTAGGGCGGAGGAGCCATCTTCAAGGACTGTTTTCATCTGAGCAGCATTTACAGGCCTTAGGCCAGCTTCACTGCTTCTGTTTGCAGAAGATTAGAGCAGAGGCCCAGTTCCCAGAAGCCCAGAGAGAACCATCTTCTTGCAGTTTCCAGCCTATGATTTTCTTTTAGCCTTCTCCCCAGTTGAGGAGGGGCCCAAGTCCTAGCCTCCCAGTCCCGCATCCCAGTGGATTTCTGCATTCTCTGTGTACTCCTCTTGGACTTCTCTTGGAGTGGGAATTGAGACTGGGAACTTATCTTGGCATTTGCATCGCCATTGCCTGGCACCCAGCAAAGTGCCTGATTTGACGTGATCATTGGTTGGTTTATTAGCAAATTAGACTGGCTGTGCTGTAGCTGATGCAGCTGCCATGCATGGGGCCTCGTGTCAGTAAGAAGGTTTAGGGAGGCAGCCTGACCACCCTGCTCCTGGGTTCTGGAAACCATAGGAAAGCTCCCGAGGGCTATGAAGACTGTCTAGGGCCCCAATTGACATCTATCAAGACCTGGGTTCAGATCCAACCTTACGCTTCTTAGCTGGGTAGTTCGGGGTTAGCCATTTCACCTCTCCAAGCCTCAATATCCTTGTCTGGGAAAAAGTGATAATAATCCAGGTAGTGCTGGCCCCCCAGGAGTCACTTGAGGTGATGGAGAGGAGGTGCTTTGCACACCAGAAGCAGGACTGAAATGGCAGTTCTTATGCCCCGAGTTCCATGTCTTCCTCAGCCCCTCATTAAGAACAAAGTAGGGAGTGGCTAGACTGGCATCCCTTGGCTGTGATGGCTCAGAATGCTTGTCCAGGACCTTGGTCCACGGGACCTTCTCTGCGAACTGGTCACCCTTCCATGAGGCTGGTGGTTGTGGATAAGGCACAGATGTGCAGGTGAAGGCTGTATGGGGTATGGTGCAGGCCCTCACCACCCACCTGCCTGCCAGTCTGCCTGCCAGTCCATCCATGGGGACAGCCATGGCTGGAGCCAATGCTTACCCAGAGCCAGCCTGGATGGCTATTTAGAGCAGGAACTTGACCCCCTCCCCAAGTGCCTTCTCCATTCTCAGGAGCCTGAGCAGAACCTAACCTATGCAGGAGACAGAAGAGGCTATACTGCCCCAGAAATCACTGTGTGACCCTGGGCAGGTCACCCAACCTCTGCGAGCCTCAGTTTCTTCATCTGTGAAATGGGGATAATAAAAGCGCCTAACTCAGAGTTGTTGCAAGAACTGGATGAGGTCCACAGGGCCATTCTTCAAGTCTCCAGCCTCTGCCCTCCAGGAAGCATTGGAAGAGGAGCAGCAGGTCTGAAGGGACACCAGATGTGCTCCCCAGGTTAGCTCAGCCATCCTCCTCCACCCTCACTTGTGTCAGAATACTGACGAGACACAGAGGGCCCAGCTTCCCAGCCTCCACCTTCTCATGTCATAGTGCTTGCACCTTAGAAAGAATATTTAAACCTCTTTGGAAAGTGTTCTGCAGCCTCAGAATGCTGCTGAAATGCCCATTTCTACTCTTTGGGACACTCTGAATGATCACGGCTCTTTCGTGGTTCTCTGGTGGACGCCCTTTGTGGATGGCTGCCAGGGCCCATGGGAGGCTCAGGCAGGTCAGGGCCCTTTCCTTTGTTGACATTGTTGCCTGATTCACATTGTTGGTAGTGGTGGTGGTGCTACTACTACTATTGCTGCCAGGGCCACTCCCTCCCAAATATCCATAGGATGATTTGTGCCCGGCCTGGGGCAGAGCCTTCTAAGCTCTCATTGATCTGATAAGCCACCATCATCACCATGTCATTTTGGTGCTTTCCCAGAACCAAACACCCCCTGGCAGTTCCACTCCTCACAACAGGAACCCCATCTCTCTCATACTTTAAAACTTATTAAACGGTTCCTACATTCAGAACCACCTGAACAAAGCATTACAATTTCCCCCTTATACAGATGAGGAAACAGGTTGAAAAAAGTTAAATGATTTGCCCAGGGTAACAAAGGTACTAAATGTTCAATTCAGAATTTGAATCCAGGACTTCTTAATTCCACTTTCTTCAATCTATTCACTAACACACACACACACACACACATACACACTTACAAACCTACACAGATACACACACATATACACCACACACACTTATACACACACATGCACACATATACACATCCATACACATGCACATACACACACACACACACACACACACACACACACACTTTCACCTCTCTTTTCTATTGCCCTCTCCCATTAGAATGTAAGCTCTTTGAGGTCTAGAACAGTCTTTCTCTTTGTATCCCCGGTGTTCAGCAACAGGCCATTCTTCAGGGGAGTCATTTATAGCTCCTCTTCTCCAGGACGCATTGCACCACAGAAGGTACTTAAATACTGTTGCCTGCCTGCCTCCTTGCCTCCCTCAGGGTCATGTTGAAATAAAATTTGGCAGTCAAAGGAAGTATGCTGGAAAGAGTCCCAGGACTGGAGTTATGGGAGTTGAGTTTGAATCCTAGTTCTGATCATTTGCTTCCTGGTTGACTTCAAGAAAGGGCCTCAGTTTCTCCTTCTATCAGATGAGGGCTGGGATTGGCCACCTCTGAGATCCCGCCCCCTCACTCTTCATGCTCAAAAGCTGCAATAACAGAGGCCTTTGCACTGAGCTTCCTACATTGAGGGAATATTAGAGATAGAGCTTGCCCAGATTGTAGCAAAGCTGCTGACTCTCTCAGTCAATTCCTGTGAATGAAATGAAGATTGGGGGAGCTAAATGGCCATTCAGTTCCATGGATTCCCATTGGGTTACCTACTCATTGAAGAGTCAGCCTCAAGGAGAAGTCACTGTTGGTTGGGTGTCTGCCTAGCTGAGACTTGCATAGATCTCCCCAACGCTCCCTGCCCTCTCTCAGCCAAAATGATCCAGAATGTGCTCCATCTCCCCTGGCATAATGGCAGCTCCTTGAGGTCAGGGACAGTCTCCTTGTTACCTTTGCATGCCCAGAGCCCAGCATGCTTCCTGACCCTCAATAAATATTGACTAAATTGAACTGAACTTGGAAGAATGTCTCCAGTGGGTGCCCCAGAGAGTCAGTCAAACCACAGCTGGAGATTGTGTTTAGCTGGAGGCATATCCTAGGAGGACCACTAAGAAACAACAATGTCTAGATGTAGCCAATCAGGTTTGTGAAGGGCTTTGAGATCTTTGCATAGGACAGTCACTTGACGGAACTGGAAGTCAGGGGGTGGGAAGTCCCAGATATTTAGCATGGGGAGAAAACACTTAGGGTAAACATGTTAACTGCATTCAAGTAAGCAAAAGACTGACCTATAGAAGAGGGATCCCACTTGCCGGGCTGAACCAGGAGTGAGAGGTGAGAGATAGCAATTTCTGTTCCATGGGAAGATGACTTTCTTGACAATGGCATGACTTGGAAAACATGAGTTACCCTTTACTGAAAGTCTTCAGACACAGGCTGGATAATCACTTGTCGGAATATCATAGAAGCTTAAGTCTACAGAGGGCAAAGTGACTGTGGCTTTCTCAAAGGTGCTGAAATTTATATTGCATCTGGCACTTAGAAAAAAACTGATGTTTGCACCTATTTAGCAAGAATAATTAGCTAAAATTGGATGTTTCTAGACAGCAAACTTTCTCCTTCTAGTGGCCACACACCCTTCTGCTCTCACCCCTCATTCCACCTGGTCTGGGACTCCTCTACTTCTTCCCTCTCCCTGAGGTGGTCTTTCCAGGACTTCCTCTTTGGGTTCTAGGGGCTTCTCATCTTGGTGCAAAGTCCTGAGGCCTCTTCCCCTCATAGCCTGGTGTCCCATGGCCTGAGGTCTCTCTACATCCCCAATTATCCTTTAAAATAATTTCTAAGCTCCCAGCCTGCTCAAAGTCCTATGATCTGCTTTGTAGGTTATGCACAATCTCCCAGTGTTCCCTCTCCTCCGTCAATGTTGCCCCAGGACTCTGAACACTAAAAGAGTTGGAGTCCAACAGGGAGAGACTAAAGTGCTTACTGAAGGGGAGACTAGAGAGTATCTGTAAACGTGCCTTTCCAACCAAGGTTCCCTTGCATCTGGGCTCGTTGACCACCTCTGCTGGCCTCTCTCTATCTAAGAAGACCTTCTAGGGTGGCAGGATTGGGGGAGCAAAGCACCTGCAGCCTTCACTCAGCACTTGTCCATTCTTGTGCCATTGGGGATCTGAGGGCAGCTGAGGAAAGATCATCCCCATCCCCACCCACTGCTGATAGTGGCCTAGCAAACCTCCCAACATTGTCTATCCATCCATCATCCCCTTTGAGCCTCACAGAAACCCTCTGAAGGAGGGATGGCACTTAGAGGGAGTATCACCACCGCTTTTCATATGAGACTTAAAGCGTGTAAATGGCTGACCCAGAGTACTCACTGTGGCTAAGGGTCAGAGGTGAGATGTGAACCGAGGTCTGGCCTGATGGCACCTCTAGGACTAATCGATCAACCTGCTCTGTGCCAGGTCCTCAGCTAGGGCAAAAGGAAAGGAGCCCTGCCCTCAAAGCCCAGACACTCTGCTGGGGGAGACAATGTATGTGTGACAATATGCATATAGACATGTGTATGATAGAGATAATAAATTACAAGGTCATTTAGGGGAAAGGAGCGGGTGGGGATGCAGTCCTTCCAAGCTTCCCTCACTTGCCACATTCTACATGAGTTTTGAAGGAAACTGGGGATTCACAGAAATGCAGGTAAAGAACATCCAGGAGAACTCATGCATCCACACAGAGTCAGAAGAGAAATGTCCTGGGGGAGGAAGAGTAAGATATGAACTCTGAGCCCCAGAGAACTCAACCTGAACTTCTACCTAGAGACATCTGACTGCACAGCCACTGTCCCTACCTTGGCCCTGAAGATGGAATTTCCACCACTGGACACATTATTCGAAATTCCGTTGTTGGAGCAGGCTAACCAACCTCTTGCAGAATAAAGGTGACATTCTAGGAAACTATATGAATCCTTTCAGGCTGTGAAAGGAGGTTTAAGCTTCAGGTGGCCCACACAAGCAGGAAGCTTCTTGTCACTGCAGAAAGTAGCACATCCTAGGGTCCTATGGCATCCACTGTAAGAATGTGGCTGCATGAGTGGACTCTTCCCATGATGCACCTGGGCTCCCAAACAGGTGGCACTCAGGGGACTTTTGGTTCATTCATACTTGCTTCCCCCCCTCAGCCAGCCTGGGAAGGAGCAGGGCTCCCCAAGCTGCCAAGGGCAGCTCATGGGTATTGACAGAGGGAGTTTCCTCATCCTTCATTGGTAGAGTTCTAATATTCATGAAATCACAGGTCTGAGTCAAGGCAAGGTGGGGGGTGGAGGGGAGAAGGGAGGAAGAGGATTTATTAAGTGCCCCCATTTGCCAAGAGCTGTGCTAGGGATAAAAAGACAAAAATAACCAGTCCCTGCCTTCAGGAAGCTTACATTTTCTAGGGAAAGGGAGAGGAAGACAGCATATATACAGAAAAGTAAATACAAAACATATACAAAACATGGGGTGGGGGCAGGAGACCAGTACCACCGACTAGAGGGACCAGGAGCTGTCCATGCTTCTGCTGAGAAGGTGCCTCCTCAGGAGACATGAGGAAGGTTCTCCCTCACTCAGGAAAAGGCTGCATGGCCACTGGTCAGAAACATCGGCAAAGGAATCCTTGTGGACTCGCGAGTTGGACGGGATTTCTCTAAGGCCCCTTCTAGTTCTGATGATCAAGTAATTTGGGGTAGGGACATCACCGTGTACAGATGGATGGGTTTGGGAGGTTGTGGAAAATGCTGAGAGTGGATTTGTATGTGAGGTCAAGGGACTGGCAGGACATCCAGGTGGACACACCCAGCAAGAAGCTGGGAGTGCCAGCAAACCACAGAAGGGCATAAGTGAGCATGCCCAAGTGAACTTTCATTTCCACTTGACAGGTCCTGTTGACCCTGTAACGCTTTCATGAGCTTCCTTGGTTTTAGCCCTGAGAGAGCCATTTTTTTCAGCCCTGAGATAAACGTTGGAAGTTGCTGGGAATCTCCTGATTGTATTTAAAGACTCTGTCCTTGTCATCAGGGCTTTAAAGCTTTAGAAGCTTTCTAGTCCAACACCCCTCACACCATTTACAGATGAGGAAACTGAGGCTGGGAGATGGCAGTGACTGACCTAAGGACACACAGCTGGAGAGGATCAGAGCTCACTTGGAATCGAGGTTTCCTGCTTCCAAATCTACTGTTCATTCCATTCCTTGTTGCCTTCTCTTCTATTTCCCTTTTCTACCTTGGGAACAAAATTATGTTTTAAAAAAATCTTCCCTCTTGTGTTTTTATTCCTCAGGGAGTATGTGTGGCTGTTGGATCAATTTTAAAAATCAAGAAGGAAAATTCTGAGGCTGTGCTCAGGAGCTTTGTAGCCCATCAGGCTGATTCCGTTGTTGGTTTCAATTGGAAAGATCCCATGGGGAACATGTTCGGCTCAATGAGAAGCCTAGAGGACCTTTCTGTAGGTCACTGGCACACACCCTTCTGTTCTCCTGCTGTCCCACATGATTAAGCCCAGTGTTGGGGGGGGAGGAACTGAGGGCTGATACCTGATCTACTGAATGAAGCCATGCTGTAGAGAGATGGCCTTTCCCATTGGCTGTTCTTCTGCACAGCTTACTGAACAGATTGGGATGTCATCTGCTATCCCATACTCAAGGCAGTACAGCCTTGCAGGTCAGGCCCCTTCCTCCGCTAGGATTGGGCTCAGAGCCAGTCTTAGCCAAAAGACAATGGGAGGCAGGTTTGTCTTTGTCACACACAGCCCTTCCCCTCTTTGCAGCCACACAAGGTCGCACACAGTTCTCTGACTTAGCTTCTCAATTTCTTTCACTCACTTTTATGTGCTATATTTCCTATTCTAATCAGACTGGTCTGCTACCTGTTCCCCCCACATCTCCTCCCTCCTTACCTTTGCACAGGCTCCAAGCGCGTTCCCTCCTTATCTCTACCTCTTAGAAATCCTAGCTTCTTTTTCAGCTACTACCTCCATCATAAGACTGTGACCGAATTTCCCTGTTGGAGTTTATCTTGCATCCCCTTCCCTAGTGTGCAAGGTGCTGCTTCCTTCCCTTTGCTGCAGAGGTGGGGGATAAGAGGTATGGAATACTGCATACACTATGAGATGATCAGTCTATAAATAAGAGTAATCCAAGCACCCGTTCGGTGTCAAGCACTGGGCACCATGTTTCCCCAACATGTTAGTTTGGCTAAACTTTTTTCTTCACATTCTTTCCTCTTTTTTGTTCCATGGGATGGCTCATGAACAGGGAATACAGAAGGATGGACTCTGAAACGAAGTTGATATACAGACAAGGGCGTAGATAAAAAATTCAATGCAGAAAAATCCGAGGTCCATTTAGCTGGTCGGGGTCTAAGAGAAAGAAGCCATCATTCCTTCTTGGACAGTATTCAGATCTGTAGGGTTTTGTCTTTCTCTTCCTAGGTGAACACAGTACCTGGTACAGAGAAGGCCTGAGGAGGGTAGAAAACCAGTAAGTCAGAAGCCACACACACACACACACACACACACACACACACACACACACACACACACACACACACATTCACACCACACCACACATACCTGGCTTCAAAGCCCCCTTCTGGGATTTACTGCCTTGAGCCTTAGTTTCCTCATCTGTAAATGAGAGTTCTGGACTAGAATAATCAGGGGGAGGGAACCTGCCTTGAGACCTCTTTAAAGTTCCTTCAGTCTTGATTCCTGATCTTTACAAAAAGCATTTGTTGAATTTAATTTAAAGTACCTACTTTACACAGAGTCCCGTGACTGATGAAGGGGGTCTGGGAGAGGGGCCTTGCCTTGAAGGCACTTACAGATTAGTAAAGGTAAGACCCAGGTACAGATATCTAGGTTCTGGTACTTCATCCAATGGCCTCTCACTGCCCTCCCCCATTGCCCGGCACCTATTTAGGGACTGACTGACTGATGAATGAATGAAGGAAGGAAGGAAGGAATGAGACCTGCCCACCTTGTCCCAGCCTTCCCATCCAAGCCTTATAATAGCCTGCCTATGTTATTTCCTATCCCTAAGAGCTTTCTTCTCTCATAAGCTCATCTAAATTCCTATTTTAAATAGGTCCTAAGGGGTGAGTTTACCAAATGAATGTATTTTGAACAGGAGTCTCCAGATGATAAGGCTTTCACTCCTGCTTGCTGAGACTTAAGAATATCAAGGTGTCCCAGACCCTCTACAGTACAATACTGCTAACACACACACACACACACACACACACACACACACACACACACACCCCTACCTCCTCCCTGAAAAAACTTTGTACCTCTAGCTCTGGGAAGAATAATCAAGTCTGTGCTTCTTGCCTGGAAAGGACAAGTCCGTCCATTTTCCTGTGACTCCACTCACCTTCCTTGGGATTTCCCAGCCTCATAGCCCTTCTCTTTGCCACCTCCCCTCCCCAACTGGTGGCTTCTCCTTATCGGAGTATGAGTTTCTTGACAGGTATATGTATCCCCAAGATCTTAGCATGATGCCTAGGACCCCACAAGTGCTTTATAAAGAGTTCCAGATTTTCTTTTTATCATTCATTTATTTGAAGGAGGAGGATATTTGGAATTCTAGCCAATGATGGGAAGAGTTGTAGCAGAAAGGCCTCTTACTTCCATATAGGGTTTGCTAACTCAGCAATGCTGGCTGGATTCTTGTGGTCCCAGTGCTAGAATGTCCTAGATTTTTTAAAAAATTGCCATACTTGCTGCCTTTTAGGGAAAAGATCTTGTCAGGCTAGAAAATTGGGAAGATACCATTAAGATGAGATTTTCTAAGGACAAAGTAAAGTCGTACACTCAGGTTCAAAAAGCCAACTTGTCAAGTTCAGTGGCATATCTAAGAACATCCTTGAAGAAAGAGTAGGGTGGGGGCAGCTAGGTGGTGCAGTGAGGCCCTGGAGTCAGAAGGACCTGAGTTCAGATCTGGCCTCAGACACTTAAGGCACACACAAACAAAAGAAACCTAGCCGTGTGATCTTGGGCAAGTTACTTAACCCCAATTGCCCTTGAAAAAGCAAAAAAAAAAAAAAAGAAGTTAACCCCATCCTAGCCAAATGGACCAGTTGCAATTAGGTGGTGCCATAGTACAAAGAGCACAGGACCTGGATTTTTTTAAGTCAAATATGGCCTCAGACAACTGTGTGACCCTGGGCAAGTCACTTTACCTCATTTTGCCTCAGTTTCCTCACCTGTAAAATGGGCTGGAAAAGGAAATGGCAAGCCATTCCAATATCTCTGCCAAGAAAATCCCAAATGGGATCATGAAGAGTCCAACATGACTGAAAAAACCCCACCACCAAATCCAGTCACACAGTGTTCCATCTCCCACCCAGACCTGCAGCTCTCTCCTTCTGAGAATCCTTAGCTTCCTTCCTGACTTAACTGAAGGGATACAGGTTATCTGAGTGCTTGTTTCCCCCTCAGATTTGTTTGCATTTAAGTAGTCTGAGTAAGGCTGCTTTCTCCCAATAAAATGTAAGCCCCAAGAGGGCAGGAATGGTTTCATTGTTGTCTCTGTCTCCCCAGTGCTTCACATACACTTGTAAGAGCTTCAAACCTGAATTTGCCTGTAACTTGTGTAAATACTGAGCTACTTGCATTGTAATCTAAATTAGCAGACAATGGAAGTTAACAAAATCCATCAGCCCTTGGTGGTCCAGAACTGGTCCAGACCATTAATAATTCACTCTGATGTGCACTTATTAGGCAATATGTCAGGTATTGTACTAAAGCCAGGAGTCAACATCTATTAAGCACCTACCGTGTGCCAGCACTGTGCCGAGTGCCCTCCAGGAGCTCACAATGTCATGGGAAGAGACAATGCACAAGAAGAAATAGAAAGGGAAGGGGCACTCAGTTCTGGGGCATGCTGAAGATCTGCGGCCAGGTGGAAAGTGTAGGAATGCCCTGAGTGCCCTCCTTAAATGGCGGAGGCTGGGGAGGAGCTCTCCAAAGTCCACCCCCCCACCATTAGAGGGAAGAGGAAGGAGTTTCAGAGGTGACGTCATGCTGCAGAGTAATGAGTTTGGGGAGACCCAGAAGTGTGTTCAGGGATCTTGTGGTTTCCAGACCTGTCTTAAAGTAAGCACTCTATAAATATTTGTTGATTGATTGAGGGGTGAGGTACATGACCTATCCACAGAGAAAGTCTGTACAAGATAGAATGTAAATAGAGCTAGGAAGGTATGCATAAGGGGTGAGTAGACAGGCTAGTGGAGTGTAGGGGACATCCCTGGATCAGAAAGTAGAGGATCTGGGTTCCAATCTCTCTAGCAGTGTGACCCTAGTGGAGTCATTTAACTTTGACTCACTGTTTAATTGCTTCTAAAAGGAATGAGGGAGTCCATGATGGTCTCACTCTCCCTTGGGTCCTCTGAGCTGGGAGAATCCAAGAAGGCTTCCTGGAGCAGTTGGCCCCTCAGCTGGACCTGGAAGGATCAGGGGACTCCCCAGTGTCCTAGACAGCATTAGAACAGAGCAGCCCCAATTCCAGGGCACAAAAGGTCCTCGGAATGCCGGTGCAGTTAGACTGATTTTCAGGCTCAGAAACATTCGAGAGCAGTTTTATGAAGGAAGGAAAACCCAATCTCGGAGCTAGTGCCTGGACAAGAAGTGGGTATTCCCACTGGCCAGCCTGAGCTGAAGAGTAAGCCAGGGAGGAGGAAGGGCTGTGGTGGGGGTGTGGGGCAAAAGCATGCTCGCTAAGCGTGCCAGCCAGCATGCTGAGCTTACCAGCCAACCTTAGCCTAAGGGCTCTGTCCTTAAGCCCAGCCTCCTGGAGGCTTGGGGAGGAGTGGCAGCCAAGATCAGCTCAGCACACGTCTCTCTTTGTACCCGTTTCAGTGACAAGGTCCATTTTACACAGGACTTTCCTCAGAGTCTGATCTGGAAGCAGCAAATGTGGGGTTAGTCCTATTTTTCAGATGAGAGAATGGAGACAGAGGACATGTGACTTGCCCAGGGTCACATAGCTAGCAAGGATTAGAATCAAAATTTGAACTCAGGACTCCAAAATTGATGTCATTTTGATAGTGAAAAGGTTCGAGCTCATAGGGACAAATTGGAGACCTGAGCCAGTCAGATGGACAGATGCTAATCAAAGAGCGGTAGCTGGTGATTTTCCTGCCTCAGACAACACCGAGCCAACATACCAATTGTGTGTAGAACAGCTGGGGTGGAGAGAGGAGTTGGGAGGGTCTCTGCTGGGGTGCAGCTGCCAGATGAGGAGTGGGGCCTTAGGTGGCTTTCTTCTTTAATTCTTCACACTAACTATGTGCTAAGGTTTACTGATGCCCATAAGTTTTTTCTACATCCTCTGAATTATGTACCTTATGACAAAGCCCCCCATGGCCCCACCCTAGTTATGACTGGTCATTACTCTTGATAAAGGGAGGCTAAGAGAGGAGTAAGCAGCTACCATATTAGCCCAGCAAGGCTCATCCACTTACAGTGTGGAACTCCTGATTTCTCTTCCTCTCCAGGGCCCAGGACACTTTAGGAGGAAGAACCATTGGGGTAGCTGTGGTTTCACAGGGGCACAGGAGATAGTGAGTAGCCAGCCCCAACAGGGAGGCAGGTGGGGTGGCCAATGGCCAGGGTGGGGAGGGGGCCGCCAGGCATAGGGTGTGGCCCTCGGGAAAGGTAGCCCCATGCCTCAGACAGTTTCTTCCCCTGTTCTGGTGTCCTCCCAGGCCATCCATCAGGCAGGGTGGCCTTGAGGCCTCGCTAACCTGATTTCCCCTGGTTCCATGACAACCTTCCTACTCCTTGGTAACAAGCTGCTTTGTACCTACTCCCAGTCAAGTGCATTGTCAAAACCAGCAACTTTCCCCTGGTGTTAACTACTGAGTGACCACAGCTGCAGCTTGTGCTGGGAGAGGGAGCATGTCCCTGGCCCTGAGGAGGGAGCAGCTACATCTGGGGATAGCTGGATTGGAAAGCTTTCCTTTCTAAAATGGCAGCTGATGAGAACCAAGTGAAAGAGGTTGGAGAAGTCATCCCCCAACCTAAAAGATGGTCTGGGAATGGTTCATCCAGGGCCAGGTATAGAATCTGACTGCCCAGGTTACAGAGTAGAGAGGGGGAGGGGCTGCCCAAGATCCTGTCTCATTTTTGTCCCTGTCCCCAGATTCTGGCATAGAACCTGGTATCTAGAAAGTACTTCATAAACTTTTTTGTTGAATTGCCACCATCAAGATCCCTCCACCTGCTAATACCAACACCCGCCAAGCACCCAGCCAGTTCCCTTAACACCATCTTCTCTCAGCCTCTGAGTCCACAGGACAAACAATTCTTTAATCTAGAAGCAGAAACTGAAGCCAGATTTCTTGCTACCAGATCAGGTACTCTAACCACTAAACCACACTGCCTCAGTGCTGCTGTCCTTAAGTTCTTAGGAGAAGAGGGCCACAACGTCCTTCCTAATCCTTGACTTCCTCTAACGCAGACCTGAGGGTGCATCAATATTTGCTCTGATGCTTCAGTGAATCCCTAGCTCAGTGGTACAGACACACGGTCTATGATTGCAGAACTCAAGTAAGCCACCCCATCCCATATGGCGGTTTCTTGCCTGATCTTTCAAAGACAGTCTCTCCAGCATGATGGAGGCCATGCTGTGATTCAGCAAACATGTCCAAAGTGCTTGCTGTGTTCCTGGCCCACTTAGATGCTGGGAATAGCAAAAACAAAAAAAGAACCATGTGTGCCCTCAGGAAGCTGCAATTCTGCTGCAGGGGTACCTGATCGTTGGAGGAGGGGATGATTGTTAACACCTGGTAGGGAGGGCAGAGGCAGTATCTTTGGAGCAGAATGTATGCCGCCTGTACACAAGCATGCTGGTGGGAAATGGAAGGTCATCCATGATCAGCGAATCACAAATAGTTCAGTTTGGGGGGAACTTAGACCTTGTGAAGGAGAGTAAAATAAAATGTTTGGGGAAGAAACGGGAGCCCAATTTGGGAAGTCCTTAAGTTCCACAGAAGGTAATAGGGAGCCTTGGGAGGCTTTTGAGCAGGAGATGACCAAGTGAGACTTGTGTCTTAGGAATGTTGATTTGGAAGTGCTGGAGGAGGTAGAGTGGAGCCATGAACCCAATGAGGAGATGTTGTAATAGTTCAGTCAAAAGGTGACTTCTCTCACAGCTGTGTGGAACTCAAAATGCTCATGAAACCTCAGGGCAGAGACTCCCAGAAACCAGCTGGGGATGTGAGAGGGAAGTGAGGCAAGATATGAAGGCTAGAGAGACAGATGTGAGTGCAATCTTGTGGCGAAGACACCAGGCTCACATCAGGCTGACCATCCAGGTTTCTGATGCTCATTACAGTGCCAGCCCAGGTCTTTTCTCAGTGACATGCATCCTTGGTGATGTCCTTTCTCCAATGATCTTATCAGGGCAGGGCTAGGTGGCGCAGCCCATTCAGACCCTCCCCATGTACATCTTGGCTATTCTTTGGGTCTATTCTCCAGAGATCATGGGCTCTCGTGCTTCTCTGACCTACATCATCACTGGCAGGGTATCAGTGCTCCAGAGTTGTGGTTTTGCAACAGAAAGCAGCTGGGTATCACTGGAAGCCGCACCCCTAACCCTAACCCTAACCCCTAATCCCTAAAACAATTCAACCTGCTTTACACACCTCTTTCTCCTCTTCCCCTCCTCCTCCTCCTTTCTCTCCATCTGCACCACTTATTAATTGCATGTCCCCATCTAGTGTGTTTCTGACTACTCACCGTTCTGTTCTGACGCTTAGGCCTCACCAGTTTGCCCTGAAGTCACATGGATTGTGTTCCTGACCCTTCTTCTCCCCTCTCAGGAAGCCTAGAAACACCCAGTCCCCTGGTGCTCTCACTCTCCCCCCTGCTGTGGCCCTCTCCAACTCCTTCCTGTCTCAAAAGCCTATTTTTTTTTCATTCTCTAATTGCTCTTTGAATCAGACCCTCATTGAAGAATGGAGAAGTGACCTTAAATTTCCACCAATCTGTGAATGTTGGTCTCTCCTGTGCTCACCCTTGTGTCCACGATAAGCTCAGTTATCCACTACAGGACTTCACATGGGTGTCTCTTGAAGCACCTGCCCTTGATGGTAGAGCTCACCATGGGGCTCCCAGTTATTTTGGGCTTTCCTTCTCCATCTTCAACCCAAAAGAAAGCACTTGGATGGAGAACCCACTCCCAGAAGGACTTACAGATGCTGTTGGGCTGCCCCCCCAGGACCCCAGCAGTCTAACAGGGTCCAAGTCACAATCACAGAGCCCCAGATGGCTCAACCAGGCATCTCCTCCAGCCCAGACTCAATAAAGAATCCCTTCAACAATATCCCTAACAAGTGACTTCCAGCCTTGGCTCAAAGACCTGTAGCAACAGGGAGCTCACTACTCTTAAGCCAGCCCATTTGACTTTCAGACAACTCATCATTAGGACATCTTTCCTGACATCAAATTTGTTTGCCTCTTTACAATCCCCACTAGTCCTAAGCTAAAGCAAGAGACCAAGCAGAACAAGACCAAAACCTCTTCTGTTTGGTAACCCTTCAAATACTTGAAGATACTCAACAGATCTGGACTCCCCTGGCACCCCTCATCTTCTCTCTTGGCTTGTTCAGTCATTTTTCAGTCATTTCTGACTCTCTCTGACCCCATTTGGGGTTTTCTTGGCAAAGATACTAGAGAGGTTTGCCATTTCCTTGTCCAGTTCATTTTACAGATGAGGAAACTGAGGCAAACAGTGACTTAGCCAGAGTCACACAGCTAGGAAGTGTCTGAGGCCAGAGTAGAACTTTAGGAGGTGAGTCTTCCTGATCCCAGACCCAGAATTCTATCCACCAGGCCACCTAGCTGCCTTGTCTCGGCAAAACATCCCGATTTCCTTCCATTGATTTTCATATGGCATAAACTTGAGGCCCTTCCCCTATCCTCGTTAGCACCTTCTGGTCCACCCAAGTTTTCTAGAGTTCTATCGATGTGGCCTCATAGTGAACTCTTGGGATGTGACAGCCCTTCAGCAGCTGGAATGATTATTTAAATGGATTAGACTGTAGCAGCTTCCATACCTCCAAAGAGAAGAGTCAAATTCATCTCAGTGAAGGTGGTGAATGATGTCTGTTATGATAAATGGCTTGGCCAGAAAGACCCCTGTCCTGCAAGACGCCAGAAGCACCTCAGTCAGTGACTTCCTCTAGTGTGTCCACTCTAATGAGAATCAGGAAAATTGCTGCAAGTTTGGAATCCTTCCATTGTCCTCGCCATAGTGGACCCCAGATGCTGTTTGCTTGAATGTGGAGGAGGCACAGACTGGTGGTTCCAATTGTCTTCAGTGACTTTGCTGCCCAGTGGGGCTGATTCCAAGGCATAGTCATTAGGTACAAGGCTGCTGAGGAGCATTTGGGGAGCTGGGAAACAGAACCTAAAGATGGGCACGGGACCAGCAAAGGAGTTCTTTTCTTGCCCAGGACTCTTATTTCCCTAGAGACCTGGTTCTCCCTTGGAAAACTGTACAGGGGAGAATAAGAGAAAGTTCCTAAGCTGCCCCAAGCTCTGTTCCAAAGTGGAATGGGCTGCCTCTGGAGGAAGGGGGCTCCCCCTCCTCCGAGCCTTCCTTTAAACAGGGATAGAATAACTGCTTGTAAGGGCTGTTACAATGGCTATCCTTTAGTGTATGGGGAGGACTGGAGAGCCACTGTGTTCTTTTCCAAGGCCAAGATTCTGTGATCCCCACTAGTATGTTGACACTTCCCTGCTGTGAACCTTCCCAGCCCAGTCTCCAGCTCTTGCCCTCCAGACTTTTCTAGTTGGTGAGCATTCACTCCATCTAGCCTCCCCCAGCCACCAGCCACTCCATCTTCCTGTTCCAATGCCATATCTGCCTGCCTGCTTTCCACCTCTTTCTCTGGGCACCATATTCCAGGCAATAGAACCACTGGTTTTAGAAAGGGTAGTCAGTCTTTCAGCTCTCTGGCTCTACTGATGATTTCTTTGCATTTCAAACCTTTTTCTCTGCCCTAGTAAACCACTTTCCTTTGTGTGTCCTCTCCCCCATTAGAATGTAAGCTCCTAGAGGGTGGGGACCATTTCATTTTTGTCTTTGTATCTCCAGTCCTCAGCAGGATACTTAGCATTTAGTAAATGTGTTTTGTTTATTCATTCACAGATTAAACCACTTGGTCTGATTGGAACCACCAGGTTCAGCCTCCACAGATGACAGAGCTAAATAAATATCCTTTGGCAGGATAGTAATAATCTCTTCAGCCATTCATTATCAACTAAAGCAATTTCTCAGAATTCCTTAGACAATTATTTCTCTCCTTTTTTGAGATTAGTAAACTTGGCTGATGTGGCAAGGTGAATGAAATGGCCCTTGAACTTCCCTCCAGAGGGAGATGGAAAGCAAGCCAAGCTTTGTCATGTGTTTGATGCCCATCCCCCCTTCCCCTTGGCATTTCCAACCACAAGGTGCATTTTGAGACTGAATCTTCCCTTGCCCAAACCCACCACCATCCTCCCTTCTAGCCCCAACCCAAGCTGCCACAGGAACTCACAGTCCTCCTTATCCCTCTGTCACATGCCCGCTTTCCCTAGTCATGCCCAGCTCTCCCCACCCCCACATTAATGTAGTTTTATTCTCAATTAAATGAATAAATAGGTAAAGTACCATTTATTAAGCACCTACTGTGTGCCAGGCACAACACTAGTTACTGTGGGTACAACACCAAACAATTTAAAAGTTCTTGCCCTCAAGGCTCTTACCTTCCAGTGAGACAACATGTAAAACACCAAATATACACTAAAGGTAAGCTGCTGGTACAGAAGGCACTGGCAGCTGGGACACAGTAATGCCTGAGCAAAGTTTTGAAGAAAACAAGAGATTCTCTGAGAAAGAAATGAGGAGAGAGGGCATTCCCAATGAGGGAGCATCTTGTGAAGAGATGGAGTGTCTTGGGGGAGAAATGGCCAGAAGAGTTGTTTTAAGACCCAGGATCCCACTTCTGACATATCAGCTTTCTGGAGAAGGAAATGACAAACCACTCCAGTATCTTTGCCAAGATATGGGGTCACAAAGAGTTGGACACAACTAAAATGGACCAAAAAACAACAACTCACATCCTGGCTGTGTGACTTGGGATAAGTCATTTGACTTCCCAGTGTCCTAGACTACTCCCTAAGATACGTGGAGTAGTTGCTGATGTTCCCTAGCAGAGGGGCTTCCTAACCTTAATAAAATCACAGGTCCAGGATTTTTTCAAATTCCTGCAGTGCCAACCACTCAGTTTAGTGTGAGGTTTAAGTGAAAGAATATCCACAAAGTACTCTAGAAATATCAGAAAACATAAAGGGTTACACCCACTTGTCACTTGCTATTTTTCCCAAAACAGAAAATCAATTGTTGACAAATCCCATTGGGCTTTAATAGTGATCAAAACTGGGCAACCCACCAAGGCGGTTCCTTCCTGAGTTAACCTAGAGCAAGCAGGAGAGCTTAAGATAGCAAACACTGAGGGGGTGGGAGTGGGGAGGGATGATAATGGCCCCTCTGCTCATTCCTGGGAGGAGGGTCAGGCCCTTTCTGTGGAATTCAGACCCCACCTAAGACTGGATATCTGAGATCTATCCCAGGTGTGGACTGAACCAGACAAAAGGTCAAGGTTGGGATGTTTATGCATTTGGTCCAAACTTCTTGGAGTTTCCTATTTGATTTAGTAGGAAGCAAGGGCAATCACTTGGCCTCTCCAAAGCACAAGTTATCTCTGTAAGAGTGCACCTTCTAAGCGACTTCCCATTTTGCTGACCAAATCCCTATTCCCTGACATCTTGATGGATTAGCATCTCCTCATCTCACTCAATCTCTCCTTTTCATACTTGGAGGATTTCTCATTTTCTAAAAAAAAGCCATAGAAAAGTCATCCCTAGCACTGGATCTGTTTTATGTTTGGGGGATGACTGTTCCTGTGCCCTCTGTACCCTTCACTTCTCATCCCCCCACTTTCTCAAAGAATCTTTTTAGAAACAGAAGCTAGTGGGATCCTCTTCCACTTTATTAGTAGCTGTAATTATAGTAGCTAACATTTATATAATATTTGCTATGTACCAAGCACTCTAAGTACTTTACAAATATTATCTCATTGGGTTCTCACAGGGAGGTGGTACGTATTGTCCCCCATTTTACAGATAAAGGAACTGAGGCAAGCAGAGCTTAGGTGACTTGCCCAGAGTCATGAAATTAGCATCTAAAGCTGGATTTGAACTCAGGTTTTGCTGACTCCAGGCCCAGGCTCTCTTCACTGAGCCACTGAGCCCCAAATTGTCTAAGCTGAGCTAAAAGAGGAGCTTATAGCACAAAGCCTTGATCTGGATGGTTTTTTTGGAAACCATCCTGTGGGTTGTGTCAGGGCTCACACCTCAGCATCTACCTCCCCCAGGTGGCTTTTCCACTCTGAAATCAACTGAAAAGCTCTGCCAAAAGACCCCACTACAATGGGAGCAGTAGGTAGACAGAGGAAAGAAAGGGCCAGTCTGCCCTGTCAAGGATCACAAAGGAGCCATAGTGTGGTTTCTTACCTCAGTGAATCAATGGCAACAGTTTCATCAAGGGCTAAGAATAAGGAGAGAGTATGGAGGCCCCACCTATATGACCCTGGACTGTGATTGGTGAGCATTTTGCCTTCTTTTGTCTGTCCTAAGGTCATCATGCCACTTCCCAGGAGTCCTCTGAGCCTTCCCACTTCTCCCCATTATCTTTCCAACCCTATCTTTGATTCAACCCCACCGTTCCTGGTAGAGATTCATCAGTCAAGGGTTGCCAGTTGTCTCCAACTTCAGCCAGCCAACTGAGCACTCATCCCCTGGATACCCCCCCTACATGTGTATGCTCCTCCCCTGCTCTTTGGAGGCATGGATGGTGCTTGGTTTATATTTATATCTGCAAGAACCCAGCACAGTGCAAGGCACACAATGAACAAAACTTAAGAAATGAATTTTCATCCATTCAATCACTAGCATAGACAACTCCTGGGTGAGAAAATCCCCTCTACCAATGTAGGTCTTCATCTTCTCTTCAATGAAGGCTGAGAGGCTTGTGGGGGCCCCTGGGAGGCTTGAACTCATTCCAGCTCACCCAGGCCCCATGGATCAGAAGAAGTCCTTGGACCCTGGGGCTTCTCAGTTTCTAGTCTAGATTTCCAAAGACAAATACTTTCCCCCATAGACAAAGCCAATCATAAACTCTTGCAGGGTCACTGGCCAGATGACCCTGACCAGCTTTCATGCATGGGCTAACCAGCTCCTTCTCTTTCCTTTGCCCCAGTCTGTATATATACCCCAGCCCTAGCCAACTGGATAGCTATTTCCATCTTGTGTGGGTCCACATTCACTTTCAGTGGAAACCTGCAAAAAGCTGGCTGCTTCTGTACCCACATAGGTACATTGCCTGTTTCCAGGCTGCCCCTCATGCAGGTGGGCGCTGTCATCACTTGGATAATATTCATTCATTGCAAAACTAAGAAAACAAAACAAAACCAACCTGGAGAATTGTAGCACTATCCAGCCTAAAGGAAGAATGTAACGAAACCAGACCAGGCTTCCTAGACTTGGCCAAAACCTGGGACCATGACATCCTTAGAGAACTGTGTTAGCCACTCCTTACACACACACACACACACACACACACACACACACATATACATTATACTTCATGGTAAAGAGCCAAATTTATCCTCATCACGATGGTTCTAATTGAATCCAAATGCCCGTGCTGCTGCTGAAATTTCAGCCCAATTGGCTCCTTTTGTCTTTAGACCTTTAATGAGTGCTCAACAGAAATGGAGAAATTCCTGTTCGGGGCTCCCCTGCCCCACCACCTGTGTTTACCTTTTACAGAAGTCTCTGTGCCTCAATTGCCCTATTCAAGATTCCTCCCAATGCTGCATATGGCCCTGTGAGTTCCAGCTCCTCTCTGTCTCTGGGGGCCTCTTCCTCAGCAGGCCAACATTTCTGTGCTCACAAGGCTGCTTGGTTGATTGAATAAATAAATAAATGAATGAATAAATACATCTCTGATTCCCAGATCTGTGTGCACCTCTCCATGACTGCTCCTCCTGGGGGATGCTCATCCTGCTCTTTCTGCAACTAACCCACAAGTCCTCCACCTGCTTCCCTAGAAACCTTTCTCTGGGATTGTTGATGCTTTGTGGATGCTGGTGTCTGTGTGGCCCCCACTTATTCCTCAGAGTCAAAGCTCAGATATGTAGAACTTAAAGGAACCTTAAAAGTCACAAAATCAACCCTGTCATTTTGTAGATGAGGAAACTGAGGTTGACTTGCCCTCAAGTCATCCCAGTGGCTAGGAAGCCCAGTGGGGATTTCCAGCGAATCATATAAAGTCAGAGTTGGAAGAGAACTCAGAGATCATCAGGTCCCACCAATACCTGAACCTGGAAACCAGAGATGCAGCTGTCTGGGGATTTAGTTACTGAACAAGGTACTAGAAACCTCGGAGTCTTAGAAGGACCAAAGGTGAAGGATTGTTTAGGATACTAACAGAAGACAGTAGAATATATTGTAAAGTGGCATGGCAATGATCTTGAAGTCTAGAAACCTGAATTCAAGTTCAAGGCTCAAGCCACCAGCTAAGGTTATAACCACCTGTAGTTCCATCTTTACACGAGATTTGTGCCAACCTGAGTGATCCGGGTCATCAACACAGCCTGGGATCTGTATACCTGTGCAGGACTGCCACATTCACTCCAGGAACCAGACTAGCAAAGTTTTATCCCACAGTAACCACCAGTGGGGATGTAATAGGTGCCCTTGATTTATCCTTCCTTATCTGCTATGACCACTTTCAGAAGTCATCACTTGGGAACAGTTGTAGAAATTCATGAGTCATCTTCCTCCTTACTGTTGGGTGGCCCATTCAGGAAGGCTGTCGATCTTGGGCCTTGAATTGGGTTCATTCCAGTTGGCTGCTTGGGGGCCTGGACTCCTGTGGCATCCCCCCTGAGAGTCCCCCTCAGGAACCCACAGCTCCTCTTTTGTAAGGAGCAGTCATTTTTCAGGGAGTGAGGCTCATTTCTAAGATAAGCTCAGATTCTTGAAAAGAAAAAGACAGAGAAGGAGCATTTCTGCCTTAGCTGGAGCAGGTGAACAAATGCTCCCACAAGTCTTTGTTGCATCCTATCACTTTTCAGCTCAGAAACTGACACCTGCCTCTCTACTCTGACATCTAAACTCCTCATCATGTCCTGCCATTAATGGCTTCTTCCCTGGGAGCCACCCACGTGAACAGCCCATGTCTGCTGTCTTCTCAGGGTTCCCAGCATGTGCTCCAGCTAGAGGAACCTGCTTTGTCCAGCTCTCTCCCTAATGCCTCTGGCCTATGGATTGGCTATCCCTCACTGGACACCCGCCGCTTCAATCTCTCTTCTGTGGCCCTCTATTTCTATTACTTTGATGGATGCAACAACAGGAATGAGGACAATAATCAGTGTTTGAAGAGATGTCTGTTAGTCACTGGGCTAAGCACTGAGGACAGAGAGAAAGGAAAACACCCAGACCCCCAATCCCTCCCCATCTCAAGGAGTTCACTAGCCAATCAATGGCCCTGATATATATGATCCCATGAGCCCCCACCCCCAAAAATATTACCCATGTATTTTCTATATTTGTATTTAATGACCTGAACAGCAGTAGAATATAAGCCTCAGGGGCAGCTAGGTGGCGCAGTGAATAGAGTGCCAGCTCTGGAGTCAGAAAGACCTGAGTTTGGATCCTGCCTCAGACACTTAACACACACAAAACAAAAACCTAGCCGTGTGACCTTGGGCAAGTTACTTAACCCCAATCGCCCTCCAAAAAGCAAAAAAAAAAAAAAAAAAGAATATAAGCCTCAGGGCCAAGAGCATTCTTTGTCTCTGTGACTCGATTGCCTAGTATAGTACCTGGTATATAGAAAGCTCTTACTACAGTTCTGTTGTTTGCTTAACTAAGCTCACTTAATAGGAAGCACATGATGGTAAAACCAAGGGCAGAAGGTGAATGAAGCCTCCACTCTAAATCCATGGCCCCCTGATCAGAAGTGAGATCAAGGGCTCAGCAGTTCAGATCTCTCTGAGCCTCAGTGGCCTCATCCACAAAATGGGAAAGATATAGCAATTCAACAAGCAGTTTTAAGTGCCTCCTTTATGCTAGGAACTGTCCGAGGTACTCAGGATCCAGACCCCAAACGAATGGCTCTAGCCTTCAGCGATCATTTAGTGGATTGTCTGAAGCAGTTCTCAAAGGTTCTAACAATATCCTCTCCTCACCAACACTGTAAACCCTCTGATTTCCTTGAACGCTTCCATAGTGCCTCACACCAGACCCTCCCAACAAACAGCAGGGACTGCAGAAATACTTCAAGAATGGCATGGGGAGCTCCCAAGACAGCTGATGTGCCCTGGTCCTAAAGGAACTTGACCTTGGGCTAGAAATGAATACTCCCCCACTATGATGATGCCAGGCAGGTGCTGTTCCCATCAGCATCAGAGTGAGACTTTTATATCAGCCCTGACTGTGGCTAGTGCCTTAATAACATTTTGGATGCTTGCCCCTGCATCTCCATGAATACCAACCCAGAACACTGACTGAGCAGGCAGGAAGCCTGGTTTCAAATACTGGCTCTCCCAGTCTTACTGTGTGACCTTGGACTAGTCACTTCCCTTCTGAACCTCATATATCTCATTCAGTTCAGTTAAATGAGCATGTATTAAGTGCATACTGTTTGCCTGGAACTGTACTGGATGCAGGGCATACAAGTCATAATAAAATAGCCCCTGCTTTCAAGGACCTGAAATTCTTTTTCTACTGGGAGAGAATAACACATGAGTATGTAAGTAAGTGCTGAGTAATTTCAAGAGGAAAAGAAGGGTGGTTGCTGGTGACCTCTGGAAAGATCTCCTAGAAGAGGCAGCAAAAAATGTGGGATCCTCCAAGGTAGAGGTAAGGCATTCTGAAGATAGGTAGACACTTGGGGGAAAGCCTGGAGGTGCAGAGAAAAGATACCAATCAGAGGGAGGGAAGGGAAGAGCTACATAACAATAGAAGGCAGGATAGTGCCAGACTGCAGAGAACATTAAACATCAGCTTTGATAGATTGTATTTTGTCTTTGAGGCAGTGGGGAGCCATTGAAGGTTGTTTATTGGTGGAAGTGGGGTTAGCCACATGATCGGAGCTGTGTTTTTGGAATACTAATTAGGCAGCTGTGAGAAGGATGAGTTGGAAAAAAGAGTGGGGGGGAGACCAATTAGGAGGCTGATTCAATAGCGCAGACAAGAAAGGGTAACTCTGGTCCCAGGTAGAGGCTGTGTGTGGAGAGAGAGAATGGATGGGAGGCAGAAGTCGTCAATCTAGTCAAGGATGAATCAGCAAGACTTAATAGGTGATTAGAGGCAAGGGTTGTGGATGATTTCCCCCTTGTTAACCAGGAAGGATGGTGCTACTATTGTCAACAGAAACAGCCTTATGCTAGAGGAGGGATGGGTAGTGCAGGAAACCTAAGTTCCATTTTGGATATGTAATCTAGGTTCCTAAAGGACATCCAGGTGGAGATGTCCAGCAGGCAGTTAGCAATGCAGGACTGGTGCTCAGGAGGGAGATGAGGTTTGCATGTAGAGATCTGGGAGGTATCTGCATAGACATGATCATTAGACCCATGAGAACTAATGAGATCATTGAGAAAGAAGAGGAAAACAGAGAAAAGGGCTCAGGACAGGACTTTTGAAAAGGAGACTGAAAAGGACTGGTCACACAGCTAGGAGACAGAAGGGTTACCAAAATCCAGGGAAGAAAACATGTCCAGGAGAACAGCAGGTGCTCCCAGAGAAGTCACAGAAAAGATGTCCACAGGCTGTTGGATTTAGGAGTCCAGAGAAAGGTGACCTTGGAGCTAGCCGATATATGGTGCAAATAAATCTTATGTTGTCTTCTGCCTCACTATAGGAGTTGGGAGAAAGCACTTAGTCAATTGAAGCACTCAGGAATTGGGTGTCACCGGCCTGAGAGGTTTCTGCAACAGCCATAGTGCTGGCCACCAGCCCATTCGCAGCTGCCTTACTGTTGGCCAGTCATACTAAGTCCTGTAATCTTCCAGGGAGCCAGGTCAGGGCACAAATGCATCACTGAAGATTCTCCTAGGCACCCTCCCCCATTCTCATTCTCATTCTCTCCCTCTCCCTCCCCCTTCCTCTTTCTGTTCCTCTTTCCCTCTCTCTCTCTCTCTCTCTCTCTCTCTCTCTCTCTCTCTCACACACACACACACACACACACACACACACACACACACACACACCCTTATACAAGACGACCTTTATTTACATATACCACACATGTCTCCAGTATTCTTTTTTGAGCAAAAGCTGGGGGGTGGAGGAAGAGGATGTCAACATTGAAAGTTATTATATTACTCAGACTCTTCCTGCATGGGAAGCAGAAATGGATGGCTATCTGCAGCACCACATGAAAGAAGGATGAAATAAGCCTACTTGGAACAAGGTTATAACCCTGTCAAATCAGTCACACACACACACACACACCCCAGCCCCTCACTAGAAGTGGTGGGGGAAGGGCAGAAAGGTCCATCTTTTGTGTCCTTCACTTCTAAGCAATGAACAGCAAATCTAGAAAATTCTGAAAATCCATAACATTTTCAGGGTTGGGGGAGGGAGGAGTGGAGAAGAATTCTGAACTGAGGCTCTAAAGAGTCTCTCTTCATAGACAGCTCCCAGGGTTCTGTGGACACCATTACAGACCTCAACCTAGTTCCAGATAATTTGAGTAGAGATGGTCTCTTTCCTCAGCTGACATGTAACTGTTTTGATTCCCAGGCAGCTAAGGTTGAAGGAGAGGGTACAGAAGGTTACTCTTCTCTCAGCCTCAGGTCCTTATCTGCAAAATGGGAACAATGGTCCTTGTGCTCCCTGCCCTGCTGGGTTGTGATAAGGAAGTGTCCTCCATGACTTCAGATCCTTTGGAAATGACCGGTGTTTGTGCTTCTGAGAACCAGTGGTGTGGATGACTGTCCCCATTGAATGAATGGAAAGCCTGAGGCTCAGGGAGCTGAAGTGATGTGATCATGGTCATTTAGACTTTCCTGATTGGGCTCTGTCCACTGCATGGCAGTGCCTTTCTCAGAGCACCATGTGGCATTGTAGGACCATTGATCCAGAACTAGAAGGAACCTTAGAGATCATCTGCTCTAACTCCCCCATTTTTCAGAAGTGCAAACTGACTTGGTGGTGCAATGGATAGAGCTACAGGCCTGGAGTCAGAAAGACCTGAGTTCTAATCCAGCCTTTGTCATTTCCTAGCTGTGTGACCCTGGGTAAGTCACTTAACCTCTGTCTGCCTCAGTTTCCTTGCTACAAAAGGGAACTCATAATAATAGCACTCACCTCACGGGATTATTCGAGGATCAAGTGAGAGAACACTTGGAAAGCACTTAGCAAACTTTAAACACCCTATAAACGCCAGCAGTTACAGTTCCTCCTACTATTAGTACTGTTCCCTGATTTTCCCAAAGGCGGGCAGATGGCCTAGCTCCCCCTGGCTCCTTCCACAACAACCCCATTGGCCCCCAAGTTCCCAACCAACTCAAATTCTGTGAAAAGCAGCCCAGTGAGGAGGTGGGATAGCGTCAGAGCATTTGGCAGGCCCTCTTTGATGTGGACCCTGATCTGAAAGACCCTCTCTCCTCCCAGCACTGGCATTTGGCTGTGCTGGCTGCCATTTAAATCCCCAGGCCTTAGCCGGACAAACAGAAACCACCTGTGGTCTCTCCAGGGTCAGCAGACGTCTGACATGCCATCCCGCTGCTCCCTTCAGAGTGAAAGACATGGCCAGGGCCAGTTCTGGAGGTTTAGACGTCAATGTGGCTTAAAGGGGATGGCAGCTTCCAGCCAGCTAAGCGTGGGGCCGGTGGCCCTCACAGTGCACAGGATGGAGGGCCATATGGTACCTGGCCCAGGACGGTCCTGTCATTTCCCTAAGGCTGCATTCAGCCCTTGTCTGTAGGCTCAGCAATCCAATCTGGTATTGCCCCAGAATCTGACCAGAGGGTCAAACCTGAAAGTACCTGGTTGTCCACCCTCACCCCCAGCCATCCCCTACTCCCCATTTCTCAGGTTACAGACCAGAGAAGAGCTTCTCTGACTCCTGAAGGTTCTTGTATTTCCCCAAGGATATCTGAAATCATTTGTTTGGTTTGGCACCCCATTTGGTGCATGTGGGGTTCATGCACCCCCTGAGAACTGAAGAAAAGGGTGTGAAAATGACCCTGAGCATCAGTATTAATAATGAAAGCAGAACTTTATGGGCTGTGAAAGGCTTAGCAGAAATGATCCGATTTCATCATCAGGATGAGCCTGGGAGGTAGATGATTCAGACTTCTTCATTCCCACTTTACAGATGATGAAACTGGGGCTTGGTGAGATGGGGAAGGCAGCTGAGGGTAAATTCTGGTCCTGGAGGCAGGAATCTCACCTCAGATGCTGCTATGTGCCCATAAGCAACTCCCCAGACATCTCTGAGTCTCAGATTCCTCCTCTGTAAAAGGATGGTGCTGATCTGAAAGGTCTCCAAGGCCCCTTCCACCCCTGGATCTCAATACACAGCCAAACCTAAGGATCAGAGACCGAATTCAGCCCCAGGCTCCTCTTGACCCCATGTCCTGCTCTAACCATTAACCACACTGCTTCCCGATTGCCCTTTGCAGTGGTTTCAGGAAGCCTTGCTTTCCCAGTCTGGTCCATCCTCCACTTAGCTGTCAACTTAGTGGTGCTTCCTTCAGCACTAGCCTGACTCTGTCACCTTCCCCCACTACTTGTTAACCTCTAATGGCTCTCAATTACCCCCAGGATCTAATAGAAAATCCCCTCTTATGCCAGCCCCCTCCCATCTTCCCATTCTTCTTACCGCTTACCTTTCCACCCCCACATCCTCTGGGATTCAGTGACAGCCTCCTTGCTGTGCCTTAGACAAGAAACTCTATTTCCCAACTCCAGGAATTTGCTCTGGCTACTCTTCCCTCCCTATCTCCACCCCCTGGTTTCCCAGGCTTCCTTCAAGTCCCAGCAGAAATCTCCCTTTCCCCCAGAAGCCTTTCCCAATCCCTGGTAATTCTAGTCCCTTTCCCCTGTTGATTATCTCCACTGTCTGTAGCTCATTTGTACAGTTATCAGTTTGCTGTCAGCATTAGACCACAAGCTCCCTGAAGGCAGGGCCTGTCTTTTGTCTTTATAGTCCTAGTAGTTTAACACATGTCACCCTTTTTCTACCCCACACAGCTTTGTACTAAGTTTGAGATCAGGCAGTGAAGAAACATTTAGTGACAACTGGCCAGACACTATTCTAGGCACTGGGGACATGGAAATGAAGAATAAAATGATCCCTGTTCTCAGGCCAGGGAACTTACCTGCTCAGGATCATTCAGGGAAGGCTCCATTTATAGACATGTGCAGAGTGAATGTAGACAGTGAACGCAAAGTAGCTCAGCACCAAGTCTTAGGAAGGCTCGTCTCATTGGAAATTGGCTGGAAGCCAAACTGGAGGTTGGGCAGTGGGAGAGAACTGGAGACAGAGTGCTGGCAGGTCCGGCTTCCTCCAGAGGGGAGTTCGGAGAGATCAGAGGAATGCTGAGCTGGGCCAGCCTCGTCTTAGGGGCAACTACAGCCCTCTTCCTCATTTCTTTCTTTCCTGAGGGTCCTTCTGCTCAGTTACCAAGCAGAACTGCCAGGGGTTTCATCCAGCCCAGAGTTAGGGCTTCATTGAAGCCAATAGAAAAACCACGTTGGCTCCAGCCCATGGAGGCCACTCCCTTCCCAGGTGAAAGAGATAACTCCAGCTGGCAGGTGTCTGGCATCAGTAAATCAGACCGTCAAAAATGAGGCATCTACCTCCCAAAGATAATCATTTGCCATTAGAATTAATTTTAAACTTGTTTCCTTCAGGCAAAAGCATTCAATAAATTATTTGTCTTGAAGTCAGACATGCCCTGGCCAAATTGAGCTATAAATCTCTCTCTGGCTTCATTTGGAACGCCAGTGAGGACACTCACATTCATTCGAGGAAAATTTCACGCCTGCTGTCTGCAAGGGAAGCTGATTAACTGAGGGTTCTGGAGCTGTTAGGCTGGCACATTGCATTCCCTCCGTGCATTTTCCAGTTATTTCTATAGGTCAAGGCCAATCTGTCATTGTTCCTTTTTTTCCCATTGGAATTAGGATGTGGCTGATCGATTGCCTGCTCTGTTCCATTCCGCTCTCCCCTCTTTCACCTTTGCCCATACAGTCCCTTCCTCTCCCTCACCTCCGACCTCCCCTCCCCAAACCTCTGTACTTCTCTGTCTGAATCTATGCTTCCAAGGCTGGTTCAAGGCCTGCTTTGGCCAGCAAATCTTCCCTGATTGCTAGGACCCATAAGGCTTTCTTCTGCCTCAACCCCCCAAAAGGGAAATCCTATAAAAATTACCTTCTTGAACATTTGGTGTCTCCTGTGAATGGCCTTAGTATCTGAAAAGCAATGCTCAGGGTGACCATAGAGGTCTGGGCTTGGGCTCAGTCCCCACTTCCTACACTTGTTATCCCTGTGAACCCAGCTCTCTGAGACTCAGTTTTCTCATCTTTGGAGTGGGGATAATATGTCTGTATTTCCAGATGCACAGGAGCATTGTGGGGTTGCAGTGAGGTAACGCCTGTAAAATACTTCTCAAACCTGAATGTACCCCAGAAGCATCATACTGTCATCTCTTCATCACCATCACTCCGTACTCAGTGTAAGACTTGCACATATTGGGCACTTTTTAAACACTGATAGATTGATTGATCATTTTCTATTAGAGCATTGTGCAAAGTTAGGCTTAGGGAGGATCTCAGACATCTCCTAGCCCAGCCTCTGGCCTCACGTTGGCTCCCTGTCTGTGGTCTCCCTGACAGACAGTCCAGGGTAACCTCCCTCTAGCCTGTCACATCAGGAGCCCCAGCTCACTTCTGTAGACCACCTTTTGTTTCCAACATTGTTTAATTGGGAGAATCCAGAGAATGGATACTGAGGATGGTGAAGGGCCCAAGTTGAAGGAAAGGAGCGGGTTAGAAAAAAGAAAGAAAAAAGAAGACACGGGGGAAAATTTCTCTGTGTTCAACTGTTTTGAGAGAAAGACAAGTGAGGCTTTTTCTGCAAGGGAAAAGAGGGCAGTGAAATGGAGCCAAATATGAAATAGGGCCAAACCTCAGGAGATTATAGAATAACCTTGTTTTTTCTTGAAGAATGCATGCTTTCCCAACCCTAACCACAATGTCATGTTGACCTATAAGATTCGGGAACTGAGTCAACTGCCTCAACTGCCCCCCCCACCTGACACCTGTTTGCTCTCCCCCTCCCCTATAGCCCATGAAGTTGACATCAAGCCTCTATCTCCAAGACTCAACTAAGTCTGCTAGCCAATCATTTCCCGACAACTCCTTGTCTCTAAGAGTTAGCTGAGTCTCACTAAGCCAATCAGTGAGCTCAATATTTCCTGCTTTCCCCTCATCATTGTATAAAAAAAGCACCGGAGGAGACACTTGGGGTCCTCCATCTAAAATGTATGGTGGGACCCGGGTTCGAACTCGTAATAAATTTTTTTCTTTTTTCTTGCCTCAGTGGTCTTGGTTTGTCTATTATTCCACCCCACGTTTCAGGCAGGACCAGGAGCAATGAGAGGAACTGGACGGGGCTTATTTAGGTCCCATATCGGGAGAAACAGTGATGACAATGAGAGCTATCCAGCTCAGAAAGGCCTTCCATCCTCCCTTCCACCTCTTAGTGCCCTCGTAGCCCTTTAAGGCTTCATTTGGGGGCCTTCTCCCACAGGAAACCCATCCTGACCCCTCTGGTGGTAGCTTCCAGCTCCCTCCTCAACTTGTCCTGCTTGTATGTACCTTGGTAAATGTCATATCCAGTAGAGTGGAAACTCCTGGAAGGGAGAACGATTTCATTCTTGACTTTGTAACTCTAGTGTCTGGTTCATTCTAGACCATAATAAGCACCTGTTAGATTGGTTTGGTTGGTCCCATGCAAGCTCTGTGTTTCTATATCATACCAGCAGGGTTTCTGTTAGAAAGTAAGCTCCTTGAGGGCAGGGGCTGTTTCATTATTGTGGGTGTCTCTCCCATGGCTGGTAGAGCATTTGACACAAAGGAGCTTGGTTAGTAGTTGCTGACAGACTGAGTCTTGACTCTTACACAATACCAAGAGTGGGCATTTATAAAGTTCTTTAAGGTTTACAAAATGCTTTCGCTGTTTGATCTCCCTTGATCTTCACAACAATCCTGGTAGAGAGTTTCTAGGATTATCCTCATTTTCCAGATGAGGGAAATAGCCTGAGATAGGTGGCATGACTTGCTCAGGGTCACATAGCTAGGCAATGACAGAGGTCACATTCAAACTCAGGTCTTCCTGACTCAAGTCCCAGCTTTCCCCACTGTCGCCCCAGCCACCTCATTTTCATCTCCCCAGTTAAGTGGCACTGCCCAGGACTGGCTCCTGGGAAGCTTCCAGCTGATTTATTGCCAAAGCTGCCTTCACATTTCACCATCCAAGAGCATTAAAAATGTCCTGTGTTAATTGTCCCTTTTGCTCCCTACTCACTTTGCTGGAGTTGTCCTAATGGCTTCCCATTCATCATTAAGTATGATGGCCTGTAGGTGTGGGGGCCCCCCATCTGATATGAGCTGCCCAAGGACTACTCCCCGCCTCCCCTGCCTTTACCCTCTGGTTACTGCTGTCATCCATGGCATATCAGAGACCCAACAGAAACCAGATCCAACAGCTTCCCCTTAAATGAGAGTCAACCTTTGAAACATTCCCCATTTCCCAACAACAGAGCTTTGCTTTTCCAAAGCTCTGCTTGGAGTGATGCATAGTCTTGGTGGGGACAGATCCAAGCCAAGCTACCAAGCATTTATTAAGCACCTACTGTGTGCCTGGTACTGAGAATAAAAATGCCACAAAAGGAAACTTCCTCTCCTCCAGGAGCTCCCATTCTAAGGGGATCCCTTCTCAGGCCAGGCCCCAGTGAGCAAAAGCACTTGCCTTGCACCATCAGATTCAGCGCTTTTGAATCTCACCAGCTTTCCCACAATGCCTGCTTTCTCCAGATGGATTTCTGTGTAATGATTTTCATCCCCCTTTTCCTCTACCAACAGGGAGATAGTGGTTTGTTTTCTTAAAACAGTAAGAATTTTCTACTACTGGAATTTCTCAATCTTGTGAAAAACTGAAGTGTTGCCTTCAGATTCAACACGAGAATAACCTATGTCAAGTTACTTGCCTCCTCAGTGGGGAGGGGGAAGAGAATTTGGAATTCAGAATTTGAAAAAAGCGAAAAGAATGTTAAACCTGTTTTTGCATGCAAAAAATAAAATATTAAAATTTTTAAAATTCAACATGACAGCAAAGGCAGACATTTAGGCAAAGACATCCTTTGGGCCCTGAAGCCCTGAAATGATCCAGATTTCTAGGACTTCTTTTTTTTTTTGAATGTGGCAAACTTTCCTCCAGTAGAAGCTGATCCCATTGAGATCCACTGAGCAGTTGAGAAAATGTGTTATATCAGAAGGCTGCCATGACCAGAGTGGCCCACACAAAGGGAGTCCTGTGTTGACCATCCCATTAGCTTCTCCATGGAGCTGACAGCCATGGATCTATGTGCAATGCTCACAGTTGATTCTGCCGGCAGAAGGGCTATCTGCTTTTTTTCATCACACTGGGCTATTGAAGAGGCCAGACCCCTGGTAATATTTCTGCCCTCCTCCCACCCCCACCAGGCTGGAAACCACTGGACTGAAGCTAAAGAGTTAAAGGAACTCACCGCCCAAAGTTGGGACAGCAGAAAGTCAGGCCGAGAACATGATGCCATTCATTGAAAAGGATCACTAATGTGCTAGATGACAGAGACAGGTCCAAAAAGCCCATGATGGGCTAAGATATTTAGCAGAAGCCAGTAAGGTGAAATATACTTGGGCAAATATCTGCAGATCCAAAAGATCAGCTTCAGAAGAACAAGATGGGAGCATGGCTAGATTGGGGTTGGGGTTTTTTCTAGAAATGCCCCAGGTATTTTGGTAGACCGTGAGCTCAGGATGAATCCAAACAGTCTAATATGGCTACCAACCTAGCTAATGCCTTGAGAAGCAGGGGCCCAGGCCTGCAAAGGTGACGGCCTCCCTATGTTCTGCCCTCGTCAGTGCTGGGCACCAGGGTCAAAGAAGACATTCATCATGGGGGCATGACCACAGGAGGGCAGTTAGACCTTCTAGACTGGGTTCTAGATCCTCTCCTCCTCCTCTCCCTCCTTTCTCTCTTGTCCTTCCTCCCCGTTTCTCCTTCCCTTCCTCCTCATCCTTCCCCTCCTCTTTTTCCTCTCCTCCTCCCCTTCTCCTCAGAAACTTCATGGCCTCCAGGCTCCAGATCATGCTGGGGGCTCTTCCATATTGGCCCAGCCCCCGCATTAAGGACTCAGAGGTTCTCTCTAAGCACAGCACCCAAATCCATCCATGATACTCACCTTACACAGATCTTTCCTGGGTTTTGCCACAATTCCTGCCCTGGTGAGATATGTGTATTTGCATGTGTGTGTATGTACATCTACATATATCATTTGCATGATATGCATGTGTATGTATATATGTATGTGTGGATCCATGTATCATACTACAAAGGTGTGTGCATGGTATATGCCTCTATGTGGTATGCATAAATGTCATAGAAAATGAAGGAGAAACCCCCCTCCTCACTTTATATTTCTTTGAACTCGTTATTTCAAAACATCTTGTTGTAAACAGAAATTTTCTGGGCAAAATAATGTTGCACCAACATTCACTTTTGTTCTTTCTGTCATCTTCAGTTTGTGTCCAGTTGAGTTACCTTAAAGTAAAAGTGGGGAGCTATGGGTGTGGCCTATTGCATATACTGGCAGACATCATCGGGCTCTTGTGATTCATATAGTCAGTGGTACTGACTATATGAAGACGTAAAAACAATGACATAAATAAAAGGCCTTCATTGAGGAGAAAATTTAATCTCCCCTAAAAGACATTTTGAAATACAATAGTTGATTCATTTGCCAAGGAGCTCCTTTCAGCACTAAGAGCTAATGATTTCAGGGGGGCGGGCCCAAGAGCCCCTGTAGGTGAGGTGCCATGGCACTTAGCAGGGGAACAGTGGGGGCCAAACCCACTCTTTGAGACTGGTGAACACCAAGAGAGGTTTGCATCATGTAGAAATAACCTGTCACAAAAAGTGGGTTCTCAGGTGGCTGCACTTCTGCGTCCCCTTGTCCCACCTGATCATTGAAAATCTATAGCTGGAAATAACAAAGTCCAGACAGAACCTGTGGTGGAACCCCATGAAATGCACTGATGACCCAGGAAAACTTCTCTTTAAATAAACACAAGCCAGAAGAAAGCCTTGAGTTCAACTGGTTGTACTTTTCTGGGGCTTTCCAAGAGCACCCAAGTAAGCAGGATGCAAGGGCCAGGAGGCATGAGCTCTGTGCAAGGGCAGGAGGTGCCTGGTCCCTCCAAGCTCCTGGCCCCAGGGAAGCACAGACATGGATATCTTGATTTAGCAGCCAAGGAAAGGGTTGGGGTTTGGTTTCTTCAAAGTCTTCCCCTTGTTGCCCCCACACAAAGAAGGTGCAACAATAACTGAGGCCCTGGGACTCATTATTGGGCATTTTCTCCAGCTGGTGCTTCAGAGTTAGCCTGGCACATTGGGTACTCCCAGCACTAACCTTACTAACATTAAGGATTTGTCCACTCTGGCCTTTACTCCAGCCTGGAAGCAGGCAGCCACCCTGCGGGACAAGCTTCAGGCTCCCCCAGACTGTCCTCTACAGACCCAGCTGGAGAACCACTCTGGAAAGTAGCCCTCACCAATTCCAGAGTAGGGAGGAGGAACCAGCATTCCAGTCCAGACCTGACTTCATGCCCAGGTCTCTAGACTCAGGAAAAGGCACTGGCAGCAGCTTTCATGCTACTATCAATAGAAAAAGGTCACTAAAACTCATCTGAACTAGTAACCTTGAAGGTTGGGGAGAGAGTGAGAATCTAGTCCTAGGGAAAGTGGGATAGCAAATTCAGATTTGGAAAGAAAAAGAACCCTAGAATAATACAATCTACACTCAGAATAAGTCTGGGTTAACAAAACAGTCATTCAAGGCAATGGAGTCTAGTGGAGATGAGTCTGGTTTAATTTGCAATGCTCAGGGGTAATTTCTGGCATGGACACTTATAAACTGTGTGACATTGGGCAAATCCCTTCCCTTTTCTGAACCTGTTTCCTCACCTGGAAAATGGGGCCAGTAATCACTTCATTCTCTGCCATATGGGGTTTTTGCCAGGAAAGGGCTTTTGGAACCTTGAAGTAGTCTAGAAATAGAGGCTGATGTTGTATTCTAGAGATGCTCTACCATTCTGTACTGGGGGTCAATTAGAACAAAGCCACAACATCCCAGATCGAGGGAGATTCTTAGACATTGGCCAGTGGAGCACCAGACAGGCTGCACCATGCTGAAGTGGTACTCTGAAGTGTGTGTGTGTGTGTGTGTGTGTGTGTGTGTGTGTGTGTGACAGAAACAGAGACATACAGAGACAGAAAAAGAGAGACAGAGAGAGAGAAAGAGAGAGAAAGTGTGTGTGTGTGTGAGAGAGAGAGAGAGAGAGAGAGAGAGAGAGAGAGAGAGAGAGAGAGAGAGAGAGAAAGTGTGTGTGTGTGTGTGTGTGTGTGTGAGAGAGAGAGAGAGAGAGAGAGAGAGAGAGAGAGAGAGGGAGAGAGAGAGAAGTGTGTGTGTGTGTGTGTGAGAGAGAGAGAGAGAGAGAGAGAGAGAGAGAGAGAGAGAGAGAAAGTGTGTGTGAGAGAGAGAGAGAGAGAGAGAGAGAGAGAGAAAGTGTGTGTGAGAGAGAGAGAGACAGAGACAGAGAGAGGAAGAGAGAGAGAAAGTGTGTTTGTGAGAGACAGAAACAGAGAGATAGAGAGAGAAAGTGTGTGTGTGTGTGTGTGTGTGTGTGTGAGAGAGAGAGAGAGAGAGAGAGAGAGAGAGAGAGAGAGAGAGAGAGAGAAAGTGTGTGAGAGAGAGAGAGAGAGAGAGAGAGAGAGAGAGAGAGAATGAGAACAGAGATTTAATGGGGAGTAGTTATACTTAGACCTTTGGGACTATTCCTAGTTCAAAGCAAACATTGAAATCTATCAAAAATAACTCCCATGCTGTGAAAAGAGTATCCTTAACAATAATCCTAGAGATATGCAAGCCACAATTATTTTTCAAAAGAAGAGAACAATGGATTAGATCTCCTTGGTCCAGATGGGGGTCACCTTGCTCAGAGGTCACTCTGACTCACCACCTCCTAGCAAAAAGCAAGGGAGAGGTGGACAGACGGAGATAAGAGACAGAAGGAAGGACATCAGCATGTGTTCACCTACTATGTAGCCGGTGTGGTGTGGAGCACTTTACAAATATCTGATTAGATTCCCACAAACACAAACCCCACGTGAGGGATGTGCTATGATTATCCCCATTTTACAGTTGAAGAAATGGAACTAGATGGAGGTTAACTGATGACTAATGACATAGCTAATAAGTGGCTGAGGCAAGACTTGAACTCAGGTCTTCCTGACTCCATGTCCAGTCCTCTAACTACTGTTCTGCCTGGTAATCCCAGAATGAGTGCTGATTGACTGATAGATATGAAGCCAGAGGAGGGTAAGAGATAGATCAGCTTTAGATCAAGGGAGTCCTTGCCATGTTAGCCACAGTGGCATCTCTGATCCAGTCACAAGACTCTTGGAATGAGTTTCCTAAGATCATTTGTTCCGCCTGAAGCTGAGCTGGGGAGAGGCTGGATGGCACAGGGTAATTACAGTATTGTTGAAGGTGCCTGAACACACAGGCACCTAACAAACCTCCAGTTGCTTCTGTACTTTACAGAAACATTTACCATGGGATTCCTTCCATCCCAAGCTCCCTACCCTGTTTTAAATGTAACTCAATTACAAGAGCCATTGTGCACATAATTTCCAGGGATGCAACTCTAGGTAAACAAAGGATTTCTTTTCTGTAAAAAACCTTTCACAACCTGTTTGTGTGGGTCTGGACCGTGACTCCATCATAGATGGTGGATGGCTTGTGGCCGACCTTTCCAGTATAGATCTCTATTTCCAAGAGACCTCATTGCATTTTATGTGAATTGTGAGATAATGAAGAGGAACCCCCAACGTAATTCTGGTTTGCAGGAATAGCATTAAAACATTATAACCATACCTCACCACAAAGTAACAAAACCATCTAGTAGGTCAGATTTAGAGGGACTGCCCCTTGTAACGTTGTTTCTCCTGACTTTTCCCAGACCCAGTGACTGACATGGGGAACCAGCCCAGAAGTGTCTGAGCCTGAGGATACACTGCTAGCCTGGGGAGGAGAGTAAGGGATCTGTTGTGTCACCTCAGCTGCTGGTGATTAGCAATGAAACAGACTGAAGGGAAACGTTTTGTGGGAGTAGAGGAAGCATTAGCAGCTAGTAAGGGGACAGGAGAATGGGGAAATGCTCTCCTTTGCTGCCTGGGATTTGAACTAACAGGCTTCTTTCAGAGGTTCAGTCACATCTGACTCTTTGTGACCCCATTTGAGGTTTCCTTGGCAGATACTAAAGTGGTTTGCCATTTCCTTCTCCAGCTCATTCTACAGATGAGGAAATTGAGGCAAAGTCATGTGACTTGCCCAGGGTCACACAGCTAGTAAGTATGTGAGGCCAGATTTGAACTCAGGAAGATGAGTCTTCTGATTTCAGGTCCAGCACTCTAACCACTGTACCACCCAGCTACCACCTCTCCATATTACAAGTGTTTAACTAGGAAGCTACCATTTTGTAAACATGAGCACATGCGTGCTGGATGGAAAACAGGCATGAGAGAGGGCTAAAATATGGGTGAATGGATGGTTTGTATTAAGGGCTTACTGAATACTAAGCACGATGCTAAGTGTTGGGGATACAAAGAGGAGGAAAAAATCCCAAGCTAACCCAGCTCTCGGGAGCTCCCATGCTGGGGGAGGCAATGTATATGTAATAGACTTAGCTGCAGAGTAGATGAAAAGACCCAGGAATCCTAAGGGCTCAATAATATGGTGATTGGTGCTCGGAGTCTGGAGGGAGGGCAGAGCAAGTTCAGATGATAGGGTCAGTGGTCCTGCCTTCCAATGGAAGATTTGTAGTCTGGGCATTGGTGGTGATATTTCTGGAACTCATAGAAATTAGGGCTAATAGGGAAGATAACATAATCAGTTATACATGAAAATACTGCCCCCGCCAAGGCAGATGGAAGGTACTCTCAGAGGAGAGAGCTCTAGTGTCTGGGAAAACCAGGTAGGTCCCTGCAGGAGGTAGTCCTGGTATTGAGCTTGAAGGAAGGAGCCAGGGATTCTAAGAGAGAAAAGTGAGGCTGGAGGGCTGTGGAGAGAGAGCATTCCATTTGTGGGGATTAGCCAAAACAAAGACTTATCAGCAGAAGACAATGTTGTGTGTGAAGAATAGCAATTGGGATACTGTGGCTGATTGCCAGCATGTCAAGGGGAGCAAAGGTAAGAAGACTGGAGGGGTAGGAAGAGACTGAGCTATGGAGGTCTTGAAAATGCAGCTGGGACTGAGTGTGTAGGAAGGATAGTAATCATTCCCAGTTCTGTGTGACGTGGGGTATGCAAGGCTTTTCCCTCCTGTTATAACAATATATGAGATAAGTAATTAAAATAATAGCATTCTTATCATTATAGGTAAGAAAACTGGGACCCAATGGGTTAAGTGGATTATGCAGAACACAGAGCTACTAAGGGTCTTAACCAATTTCCAAACTGACTCCAAATCCAGAGTTATTTCCATTAGAGCACACAGCCTTCTCATATACAAAGTGCTGAAAGGGTTGTGGTGAGTAGGGTGGGGACAGAAGAGAAGATAGCAAGGAAGAGAGAAAGTAAAATGTTGCTGGAGAGTCACTGGGGAAACATTCTGGGGAAAGGAGGAATGAGCCAAGCCTTGAAGGATGGTAGGATTCGGAGAGGTGCGGCACCAGCAGGAATCAGCAGATCAAAGGCAGTGTGATCTAGGAATGGAGTTTTAAATAGAAGACAGTCAATTCAAGAGCATGGGGCTACTTTTTCTAGCTTTGACATACTTTAAACAAACCCCCAGAGCTGCTTTTTGTGCCCTGTTTTCTCCATTGTCCAAAACAAAATAATGTAGCTGCCTTCCTTTCCCTGTGTCCTTTACCAAGATCAGGCTTGTCCTTAGAAGCTGAAGCAGGCAGTGGCTGCCTGGGCATCTTTCAGGTTCTGTATGGGAAGCTGGCCCAAGAGAAAAGCAAAGGTCTCAGAAATGAAATTCTTACTTGAGTGATTCTGGTGAGGGAGAAAGGAGGATGCTGTCTAAGGAGAGTGGTGTGGACACATAGGGAGCTCATTAATCAAGTTCAGTGTCTGCTTCATTTTTATTTCCATTTTTAGGAAGCATGCACAGAACATGGAAATGGGAGCAAGTAGCTAAGAATGGATCCAAAAGCCTCGAATAGCTTTATAAGAATTGTGTCAGGAGAGCTGGAGCCCAGGATAACTTGGGGCTGGAGATAAATGCGAAGGGCAAGATGAAGGCTAATTTTTATTGTTCTTATAAGCAAGCTAGTGATCCAGCACCTCAGTGGGATCGCATCCCTCCTCCCTTCCCCCACTGGCCAAATGGAAGGTGTGAATGGCATAAACAGAGTAACTAGTGTATGATATTTGCAAACAAGTTTATGTCCCCCATATGGGGGGAGGAACAAATAATGGGAAGGGAGAGGTGAAGGAAGGTGAAAATAGATAGGAGAGACAAAGGTGAACTTTTCAATTGGGTTAAAGGCCTTTCCTGACCAGACCTGATCTAGAGAGGCCAGTAATACTAATAATTCATATTTCTATAGGACTTTATATCTTACTAGATACCTTTACTCTTAATAATCCTTCAAGTCAGATGGGAGAAGCATTATCTCCATTTTATAGACAAGCAGACTGAGGACAGTAGAGGTTGTATAACTTACAGGATTTCAAACTAGAAGTGATCTTTTGTCGTCGTCCAGTCATTTTGATCAGACCCTGTTTGGGGGGTTTCTTGGCAAAGACACTGGAGTGGTTTGCCATTTCCTTCTTCAGCTCATTTTATAGAAGAGGAAACTGAGACAAGCAGGGTAGAGTGACTTGTCCAGGGTCACCCAGCTAGTTCATGTCTGAGGTCATATTTGAACTCATGAAGATGACTCTTCCTGTTTCCAAGCCCAGTGCCCTATCCATTGCACCCCCTTCCAGACTATTTGATCCACTCCCCATGCTCAGTACCATGGTAAGGAAACAAAGGTCCCAGAAGGTAAAAGAGCTAACCCAAGGTGACCCAACTAGCACCAATTAGCAGAGCCTCGAATGGTAGCATGCCTTCCATTAGAGGATCCTGGATGGAGAGTGGGGAAGGGCCTCAAAAACCAGAAAGTCCATTGTCCCAATGAAGAGGCTGAGAGGAATAATCATGATGACCATGTATTGTCAGAGGCCGCTATCTGACCTGGAGCCAGTAGCCTTTCCATGGGACTCCCCTGAGGCCCTGCTTTACTGGCCTCCTGAAACTCACTCTTCATTCCCAAACTATTTCTGAGGTTTAGCTGAGGTTTCATTTATATGACTATATTTACAAACAAGTCTCTGTGAGTATACAGAGACATAATATATGTATATGTTTGGTGTGTGTGTATTCTACAAATAGATCAGTGTGTTAGGTAAGTACAGGGGGCAGGGAACAGGAGAAGGCTACTTCTTTGCCAGCCAGAAAGCAGCTTCATCCCCAAAGTCACCAGCCACGTATTGGGGGTGGGGGGGGGTGATGTTAGTTAGGTGTTGGTCAGGCTCTGGGGCAAGTCATGCGGCCCTGTGTTCTAGACATTCAGGCTGGATGTGATAGTCAGCTTCCTGTTGTCCTCTGAGAGACCCTGACATCCCTCCCTCCGCTTTCATCCCCACCCTGCTACCCCTACTTTGCTACCAAGGATGGCCCTTGTTCAGAAAGGCTTTTGTAGTGAACAGTGTTGCCCTGCTCTGCTTTCTAATCCTTCCCAATCCCAGTCCAACCTTATTATTGCCAGTCCTACCTTCATCCATAATTTAATTACTCTATGGATGCAGCTTCTTTGTAATTTCCCCCCATTGAGTTTAAAGATAAAAATCGATGAATCCTCTGGCTCCCCTGGAAGGGTCTTGGAGCCTGGCTAATTTAGAAGCAAGCTCCGAGCTTCAGAGGCTGCCATGTTCCCCCTCTGCTGCCCCCAAATAACACAGCCCACACCTGGTTGGGCAGCTGTGGCAGGGCCCCCTGGCCACTCCACTTTGTCAGGAGAATTCTGTTTTTGTGACCTCTGATACAGTCAGACTCTCCTCAGCTTCCCAGTTTGCTCCTAATTGGCCTCTGGACCAAGCAAACCTGAGGGGAGCCTTCCTCCCCCTAGCAGGCTGTCAGGTGTTTGAAGAAAGCCATCCTCCCTGTGCCTGACCATGCCTGCCCCATCCCCAAGCTTCAGTCCAGCTCCTTGAACACACCCTCATCTGACATGACCTCAAGACTTCTCCCCATCCTGGGTGGCCTCCTCTGGAAGCCAGCCAGCTTACCAACAGGTCTTCTAAAAGACAGAACCCAGAGCTGATCGCAGATCCCAGAGGCATTTGGGGATGAGGGCAGAAGAATGCAGAAGTTGTTTGAGCCCTGGAGCTGGCCACAGACCCGCTCTTCCTGGGGCCCATCCAGGTCATGGAATCCCGGAGGACTGGAGCTGGAAGGTACCTTGGGCTCCCAGTGTTTCTGCATCAGCCCAAGGATGGGCAATGAGTCAATGACAAGAAAAGAAGAGAAATTGTGCTTGGCTCCTGACACTATTGAACCTTTGACAGATGAAGAACTCAAAGTCAAAGGGGCAAGGGATCTACCCAAGGTCGCACAGCTAGTGAGTGGTAGTCATTAGAGGAATGAAGTTCTCTTAGCACCTGGCACTCTGGACCTGAGTCAGGAAGTCCTGAGTTCAAATCCATCCTTAGACATTTCCTAGCTGTGTGACCCTGGGCAAGTCACTTGACCTTGTTGGCCTCGGTTTTCTCATCTGTAAAATGAGCTAGAGAAGGAAATGGCAAATCACTCCAGTACCTCTGCCAAGAAAACCCCCAATGGGTCATGAAGAGTGAGAAGTGACTGAAATGAACAGTGTCCTCACCACTCTAAACAGCTAAGGAAGGCCAGGCAAGAACTCATGTTTGCATTGCGGTCCTTGGACCTGACTTCCAGGTGGGGCTGGTAAAGATAAAGGAGAGTCCTGGCTAGTGGTTCTATGAGATGGGGAAATGGAGGGGAGTGGGGAAGTGGGGGGCTCCTGTATCCCTGGGCAGAATCCACAACTGCACGCTAGCTTGCCATCTGAAAACTGGGTCCTGCTCACTTCTCTGCCTGCCTCACAGGTGAAAGTGAAAAGTGGATGAAAAGGTAGAAAAATGTGCTTTAAAAGGGGAGAGGGAACATCTCATAAATGCAAGGCTTTCAGAAATCTCACCTAGTAAGCCAAGCATTCATTACGCAGAGACCAGTGCCCAGCATCAGGAGAAAACAGAGCTTTGGGCACAGTCTGCCCTCACAGAGCTCCCAGGCTAGAAGGCAGGCAGGACCAACATACTGAGCACACGCACATTACATGACCAGGATGGTGTCATGTGAGGGCCAAGAAGAAAGGTGTGTTACCTGAGTCAGCCCCCAAGCATTGTCCCCAAGAGGGAATGTCAGTGAGCAGGGCAGGACAGCAGAATCCATAGAACTCTGGACTGGGAGCCAAGAAGACCTCAGCCAGACACAGGTCACCAAACCTCTTAGCACCGCAGTTTCCTGATTTGTTAAATGAATGAACCCTGCTGTGAGGTTTGAATGTGCCAGTGTATATAAAATGCCATAGGGATATTCTTTGTGTCCCCTCTGCAGTAGTCCCATCTCCTTCCTATGCCCCTCCCCACCCATTGAGACCCAACACTGGCCACTTCACAGCCTCTTTCCTAGCCATGTGACCTTGGGCAAGTCACTTAACTCCAATTGCCCTCCAAAAAGCAAAAAAAAAAAAATTTTTTTTTGTCTATGTATCTAGGAGGAAGGAAAATATGGTCAAAGGAACCACAGAAAGAAAAATTGAGAGTGGGAAAGGATCTTGGAGATTCTCTAACCTAAAACATTTAGTTAACAAGGGAGGAAACTGAGGTACAGAGAGGGATAAATTCTCTCTAAGCATCTGGGGGCAATGGTCAGCCTTTGCTTGAACACCTCCAGGGAAGGAGAGCTCACCAGCTCCCAAAGTTGGAGCCTGCCCATTAAGAAATTCTCCTTTCTTCCCCCTCACCTCTACCTGTCTTGATCACTGCTGTGGTCATGTGACCACCCAGCAAGCACAATACCTCATATACGCGACAGCCTTTCCAGTATTTTAAGGCAGCTATTTGAAACAATTCAGTTTAGATAGTGGTGATCTAGCAGTCAGTTTTTCTAGTCAAGTGCCACCGTTTTGTGACTTCAGGGTCAGTCAGTCTGAATCATGCCATGGCTGCCATCTTCCACCATATCTGTTCCTGAGCTCCCCATATCTGTAATTGGGTATGATACATGGGCTTTGGGGCTTGTATTTGAATTATTCAGTCATTGTTGACTTTCTAACTTGGTCTCTGCTTTTTCAGGTGTTCTGGGTAACTGAGGTTATGGGATAAATGACTTCTAAATAAGTGAAGTGTTATTGCTGTAGTATACTGATCACACATTGAGACTGACTAGGTCTAGACTCAGCAGATCTTTCTTCCCAACATAAGTTCATATTTCCAGGGAGATTGCCACCTTAAAAAGCATTTTTGCCCTCCCTTGGTTTCCACCCTCTCTCCAGTTGTGGAACCAGTGATCAGAAAGGGGCAGTGCACCTGCCTCAGGAGCAGGTCATGCTAGGTAACCTTATTTCCTTTTTTTGACAGGGGAACACTGTAGATACAATTGACTGAAATTTTAGCCAAGAGATGAATGGTTTCTCTTGTACTTGTAGGAAAGACAGAGAGATGTGCTTTACACGACAGCACAATTGTACAGGGTTGCAGAATGCTGCCACATTGGCCAACAGGAGTGTGGAATTCACCAGATGCTCCCTATTCTCTACGGCCCTCCAAATGGTAGCTGTCTATGGCTTGTAGGGTGCTGAAAGCAAGCCCTGATCTGATTGAATGGTTGCATGGCCAGACTCAAGCAAGGATTACTCCATGTTGACCTGGAAAGGGCTCTCCAGTGGAGTGTTGCAGGGATCCAGGCGTAGCCTTATGCTTTTAGCATTTTTATAAATACCTCAAGTAAAGGGAAAGACAGAATTCCTGTCAATATATCAGATAACATAAAGCAAGAAACAATCAATATCACACCAGATGAAAACTCTCAAAAGTCTAGAAAATTTGAACAGAAAAAACTTTGTTAAGGATAAGAGTAGCCTTATACTTGGGTTCAGGAAACTGACTTCAAAAGTTCAAGAAAGGAGAGTTGATCAGAGAGCAACTTGAAAACGATCTGGGGATTTCAGTGGCCTATAAGCCTAACAGAAGCCAACTAGCTGTTATACTGGCCTAGCCTGCAATAAGGAAGCAATTGGTCCCCTGTCCTCTGCCCTGGTCAGACCTCATCATCTGCAGTCTTGTGTTCAAGGTGGGGTGTAGCTGTTTAAGCTGGAGAGCATTCAGAAAAGGGGGGCCAAGGGAGCAAAAGGCCTTGTGTCAATGTCTTGAAAGGACCAGTGGAATGAATTGGGGATGTTTCATGCTGAGTCTCCAAAAGCTTTGATGATGGGGCTACAGGTCCCAAGCAGATGATTCAGGAGGCAATGGCCCAGGCTTATAGGAGGACAATTTCCGAGAGTTTTGTTTACTCCAGATTGCCCTGAACCATCCACTGGGGCTTTATGAGGTCACAGATGGCAAGGGGTTTAGTAGTCTCTGCCCCTACTAAAGATTTACTTCTGCCTCCCATCCATTGAGGTGCCTTGTTCTGAGTTGTGCCTGGATGCTTTCTGTCCAGTGTGTTGGGTTTAGGCAGAGTTGCTGAGAGGCAGCCTCGTGTGGTGGGTGGAAGCTGGCCTTAGAGTCAAGAAGACCTGGGTTTGAAGCCTGAATCTTCCACATATGAGCTGTATGACCCTGCAGGAGCCACTTTACTTCTGTGAAAGAGGGAGAGTCGGGGTCCCCAGCACCCAGGGATGTTGTGAGACCCAGTGAGACTTGGAGTCTCCCCACCATAGAATGTGAGCTCCCTGAGAACAGACTCCATGTAGCACAGTGCCAGGCACATGGTCAGTGCCAATCAGTGTTTGCTGATGGAATATTTGCTTGACTTAAAGTGCTTTGCAAACCTTAAAGCCAACATGAAAGTCATGAAGGGAAAAGTCCCTTTGTGAGTTTTGTTTCTACATTGCTAACAAGAAGTACAGATGGAGGGGATGGAGTGGGTGAGCCCCCCAAACACAGAGAGAGACAGAGAGACAGAGAGAGACAGAGAGGGAGGGAGAGAGACAGAGAGACAGAGACAGAGACAGAGAGACACAGACACTGCCTCTCTCTCTCTCTCTCTCTCTCTGTCACACACACACACACACACACACACACACACACACACACACACACACACACACACACACACACACTGGTTGTTGCCAAGGTGACTTTAACCCTGAGATCTGGGAAGAACAGAGATGATTCCAGCAGGGCACGCCTTCCAGGATCCAGACACTTTTAGCCCTTGTAGCTTCTTAGGAGGACACTTCCATGTGCTGGTTCCAAGGTTTGACCTTCAATGGGGGCCAGCCCCCAGGAGCCAGGCAAGAAGGGAGCTGGCTGGGTGCACAGAAGACCATAGTTGGGAGCCAGGCTGGGGAAGGGGGTCTGGAGGACGGAGTGGTCTGGGGTGAGTGAAGGAGAGTAGCTGACATTCCTTTGCCCCAGGCTATTATTATCTCCACTTTGCCTACGTGGAAATTGAGGCCCCAAGGTCAAACAGCCTCAGAGATCGGATTAAGCACTGGTCTTGGAATGAGGAGGCTTACACTTGGGAGACTGGGAGCTAGAGAGGGTCTCAGAGTCCACCCAGTCCAAGCCCCTCACTTTACAGATGAAGAAACTGAGGCCCAGAGAAGGAAGCGAAGGAACGTGCCTCTCCCCATCACCGGGAAGATGGGGATGTCCTCCCTGCCCAGACTGCTGTGAAAGCGGCAGCCAAAGTGCAACAGTGATGTGTGAATGGAGGGGAAGCCGGGTGGGGCAGAGCAGGCACTTTAAAAAACCCCGTGTTCCTCCCATTACACCCCCAGAAGATCCTTGCTACAGGTGAAGGTTGGGACAGTCGTCACTGCCATTTGGGCGTTTACGTGATCTCTGCATCCTCACCATGCCCCTGGCAGGTGGGAAATAGTCTTATCTCAATCTCGTTGACAGATATGGAAACTGAGGCTCAGGAAACCCAAGTGATTCGTCCCAAACCACCCAGCCATCCAGTTTCTGAGATGGGATGGAGGGGCTCACGGAGTCACTGATCTAGAAAGGATTTACAGATCTTACAGATGAAGAAACTGAGACAGAGGGGGTAATTAACCTCTAGATAACCGATCATAGAACTTGGGGACTGAAGGAGCCCCCAGAAGCCATTAATCAAACATCGAATCTTATTTGGCATTCGATACTCGCCCCCTGCCTCCTACCGCCCCTCCAATGAGCCCTGAACAAGCCCCTCCGTCTCCAGCTCTAGAGCACCCTCTGGCCACCCCCAGACCTGGAAGGCTCCTTCTCTGCTCTGCCCACTGGCCTCACTTGGGCCCAAGCTCCCCCCCACAGGAAGCCTTCCCCAAGCCTTCTGAATCCCAGGGTCTTCTCTCTTTGTATTGTCTTCAATTTACCCTTTCTGGGACTTGTTTGGATTCAGCTGTTTTCGTGTTCTCTCCCGTTAAATTGGAAGCCCCTTGAGGGCAAGAACTTTTACCCCAGCACTTAGCACAGGACCTGGCATTTAAGAGAAGCTTAATAAATGCTGATTGACTGACTGCTCAACCCCCTAATTTTACAGATGAGAAAACTAAGACCCAGGAATGTGAAGTAATTCTTCTATGGTCACACAGCTCTTAAGTGTCTGAAGAGGGATTTGAACACCCGAGTTTTGGCAAAGCAGAGAGCCCCAGATGGTCTTGTATCTTCCCCTCATCCTTGGGGCTACCTGGAGCAAAAGAAGCCCAAGATGGCTTCTTGGGCCCTGAGAACTGGGAGACGCTCTTTCAGCCCCGCCCCCCAGATCTTTCTCCCTATTGTCTCCCAGGCTGCCAGCCTTAGAATCCAGCCTCCCAGCGGCTTCGGCAGCCCACACACTGACGCAGCTCAAGTGTTATTTTCGACCGAGTCTGATACTTAGCGCAGTCCAACAGGCGTGAACAGGGAAAAAAATAATAAAATGTAACAAAATCACTGGAACACTGGCATTTGGAGCTGGCCCAACTCCCGAGAGCCCGTGAAAGGGGGATGGGGGGGCTCAAGCCTGGGGCCAGCTGAGGGGGCCCCTCCTGGAGCTCAGGGTCTCTAGGAGAGGGAGGGAGACATGTGTTGGGCCACTGATCTTTAGTGAGCAGAACGGTGTGGCCATCCCTCCTCTCATCGACTTCACTCCCTCTATGGCTCCAGGTTGAAAGCTTGATTTTATGAATGCCCAGCTCTCCCCACACCCCATGGTCCAAGTGCTCCAGACCTTCCATGAAGCCCTGAAGAAGGCTTCAGAGGGTTTCCAGCAGCTTCTCTGTCACTCCTAGATATGATCATCTGGCCTTCACATTCTAGAGAATGGGTGGAATCAGCCTGGAAACACTGAACCCAGAAAGATTGATTTCTTAAGAGGCAGCTAGGTGGCTCAGTGAATAGAGCACCGGCCCTGGAGTCAGGAGGACCTGAGTTCAAATCTGGCCTCAGACACTTAACACTTACTAGCCTTGTGACCTTGGCCAAGTCACTTAACCCCAATTGCCCCAATTGCCCTGTCTTCAAAGAAGAAGAAGGATTTCTTAGAGGAAACCATTGTTATTGGCTGCTGATGCTGGACAGAGACCTTGCTTTTCCAGTAAGGAACACATGGCCCTACTGAGTGCTTGCCTAGTCTCTGAGATCAAGTCAGGACTCTATTCTTGTATCCCATCTGTGTACCTAGACTAAGCCTCTTGGGAGATATGAGAAGTGGATAGGGGCTGCCCTCACTGAGACTGCCATCTTCTGATGAGAGGAGGCAGGGACATCCAACTGCCAATTTAGAGCATTAGTGTCTGAGGCGAGAATCAATGAGCTGTTGGAAGACAGTGCTTGATTAATTCCCTGATGAAGGGCATTTGTAATGAAAGCTATTAGTCACTTTGAGGAGAGGTGATCCCCATAAACTATCTTCTGCCAGTTGTCCCTGGCATGGAAGAGACCGTGGGATCTGCAAGGCTCTGTCAGGTTTGGCTGGAATAGAAAGGCTCGGGGCGGCTAGGTGGCACAGTGAGTAGAGCGTCAGCCCTGGAGTCAGAAGGACCTGAGTTTGGATCCGGCCTCAGACACTTAACGCACACAAACAAAAACCTAGCCGTGTGACCTTGGGCAAGTTACTTAACCCCAATCGCCCTCCAAAAAGCAAAAAAAAAAAAAAAAAAAAGGAATAGAAAGGCTCCTCATGGCAAACGGTACCTTCATAATCCAAAGACTAGCCCAGATCTCTTCTGAGAACTAGTACCCAGCTTGGTACCCAGGGGATGAACTCCATCCCCAATGGTGACTCTCTGAGGCCTTGTTTTAAGTCATAGGGATCTGTGGCTTGCATCAAAGAAAGCAGCATCAGTCAGCAGTCCCTTGGGCTAGTGGATTCAACTACAGCAGGTTTTGAATCAGGACCCCCAAAAGATTTTCTGGACCTGAGATTTCTGGTTACTGGAGACATGATGAACCTTACCAGTAAACACCTAGGAATTCATGGTAACATTAGCAACCACTCCCTGCCCCCAAAGTGACTCTAGGCTCTCTAAAGTTTAAAGAGCCAAAGTAGAACCTTAGGCAAAAAGGTGAACTCAGGCACCTGACTATCCCATGGGTAGTTAATGCTCATTTAAGCACCCATACAATAGCAAGGGAGTGTAACAGGATACAAGGCTGGCATAGTAGGTTGGGATCAGATCACAGAGGACCTTGAATGCCAGGTGAAGGAGCATGGACATGTAGAAGGTAGGGAAGCTTTGCTCATTTCGGTGTATTACTATGAGTTCCTGTCTTACACTACCCCTATAAAATGATGCTGTAGCATAGTACCTGGCCCATGAGAGGCATTTGATAGGTGCTTATTAACCAAACTTGTCTTGTTGGTACCAAGACCTGGCCAGTAATGACATGACCCTCTGGACTGCAAAGAAAAAGGTTTTTAGACTCAGAAAGCCAGACCATCCATTGCCGGCAAGTACCATGCCTTCAGTCAATCAATAGGGCAGAAACCAGCCATTCTAAGATTGGAGAAATACAGCTTTGTCAGTTGCTTGCAGGAGGGGGAAGTGGATAGGCTCAGGTGTGTGCTGTCAGACCCCTTCAGCTCAAAGAGATTAAGTCCACAGTACTGTCAGGGCCAAGATTCAAACCCAGGCCCTCTCACTTCCTATTTCATTTTTTCCCCTACCCCTTAACCACTCTGTGTCTGAATGGCTCCTTTTGTAGTGCTGACCTTAATCTTTACCATACTCATTTCACTTCTCCCCCTCCCATCCACTGCCCTCCAGCCTCACCTCCCTAGTGGACCCCAAGAAACACTCCCCCCCTCCCCCTCTGCTTTGGAACAGGCTCTTCCCTGTTTGCCCTCCCTCTGCATTAGTCTCTCTCCTCTTTCCCCTCTTCTAATCCTTAGCAGCTTTCCATCTCCTCAAATTATTGAATATTTACCTGGGCCCACATTTGGTCCCTACTAGAAATTCATCTTCCTGAAGCCAAGGTCTGGTTTTGGGGTTTGGAGGTGGGGGTTGCTTTTTTTGGTTTTTCTGTCCCCAGATCCTATTACTATTCTTTGAATATAGTAAAGGCTTCTCATCATTAATGATTTTCTATAACCCTTTGTTATTTGCATGGATATTCACAGGTTCCTTTCCTGGGTGTCTTCCTTCTCCTCCTCTCCCTAAGGCACTGGAGTAATAGAAACAGAGCCTCCACCCAAGGGCTCCTTGTGGGAGGGAGGTCTGCTTCTCGGAGGTCCTTTCCCGTCCCATAGATGCCCTGTCCCTGTTTCTGAGCCTCTCCTCACCAGGCTCTCTCAGATGCTCCTCTTGGCTGAGGTTGGACCCCCGCTAAAGCCTGATAAAGGGCCCATCTGGCCAGCAATGATGGGGCTGGCGGGGCTGGCCGCTGCCGCCTGGATCTCTCCTCCGTCCTCTCTGCTCAGGCTGTGACCTGGTGGCCCCACAGCCTGTGCCACAGTCTGTCCCGGCTTCACAGGTCGATAAAAGGAGGCCAGATGGCAGCAGCTGGCCTAAGAAGCAAGCAGACTTGTGAGCCCTGGTAGAGCCCACGTCTGTGACCCTCTGTAGCCATGGCCTAAGCCCCCCAGGCCCCAGGGGGAGGGAGGAGAGTGGGTGGGGGGAGGCCCATCAAGGAATGCGCGCGTGCGCACACACACACACACACACACACACATATACACATACATACACATACATACACATATACACACATACATACACATACACATACACATACATACACATACACACACATACATACACACATACACATGTACACATATACACACATATACACATACACATACACACGTACACATATACATACACATACACACACACATATACATACACATACACACACACATATACATACACATACACACACACACATACACACATACATACACACATACACACATACACACATACATACACATACACACATACACACACATACACATATACATACACATATGCATACACACATATACATACATACACATATACACACATACACGCATACATACACATACACACATACACACATACATACACATATACACATACACACACATACACATATACATACACATACACATGTACACATATACATACACATACACACACATACACACATACACACATACATACACACATACACACATACACACATACATACACATACACACATACACACACATACACATATACATATACCTACACATACACACATGCATACACACATATACATACATACACATATACACACATACACACACATACACACATACATACACATACACACATACATACACATACACACATACACACACATACACATACACAGACATATACACATACACACATACACATACACACATACATACACACACATACATACACACACATACATACACACACACACACATACACACATACACACACACACCAGCCCTTCCCTAACAGGCCCAGATTCTGGACATGGGCCAGGCAACTGTTGGCCAGATAAACTCGGGGCTTTTTATTTTTACAGGCATTAGTTATCTTTCCCTACCACTGCCACCACAACTGTATAATTTTTTTAGATGAAGAATAAACCTCTCGTCCCAAACGTGCTTACTTCAGCAGAACGGGTTTTTTGTTCTTCTGCATCTAAAGTCCAGCCCATCTGAGCAGGGGAAGTGCTCTGGGCTTGCCGCCGTCACTGCCCTTACGTCTAGAGTCTTTCAAAGTCGTTTGTCGTTGTGTAAATTGTTCAGCTTCTCTTCCTTTCTCTCTGCCATGGTTCCTAGAGGTCTCCCCATCTCCCCTGAAACTAGCCGCTTCCTCATATGCTCGGGGCACATTGATATCTCGGTGCATTCGTACGCCTCATCCCCCATGAGATGGGGACCCGCTCAATTTCTAGTTTGAGGCTAATACAGAAAGAAATGCTATAAATGTTTTTATTACACCTACATTCTTTTCGTCTTCCTTGGCCCTCTTTGGGGCATAGACCTAGTAGCTGTATTGCTGAGTCAAGGGTAGGCACAGTCGTGGGGTAGAGTTCCAAATTGCTTTCCAGAATGGCTGGGACCAATTCACAGTTCCACCAACAGTGAATAAGTGTGCCTGTTGCCTCACAGCCCTGCGAGCATTTATCATTTTGGGTGATCTGATGGAGTTGAGGTGGAACCTCATATTTGCTTTAATTTGAATTTCTCTATTAGTAATTTGGAGCATTTTTTCTTATGATTACTGACAGCTTGAAATTCTTCCTTTGAAAACTGCCTGCTCCAGGGGCGGCTAGGTGGCCCAGTGAGTAACAGTGTCAGCCTTGGAGTTGGGATGACCCGAGATCAAATCCGGCTTCAGAAAATGAGCCCCCACGCATAAATAATGACTGGCCGTGTAACCTTGAGCAAGTTACTTAACCCCAATTGCTTTAAAAAAAAAGAAAGAAAGAAAACTGCCTGCTCCGGGGTGTCTAGGTGGAGCAGTGAAGAGAACACCAGCCATGGAGTCAGGAGGACCTGAGTTCAAATCCAGCCTCAGACACTTAAGACTTACTAGCCCTCTGACCTTGGGCAAGTCACTTAAACCCAATTGCCCTGCCCCCTCCAAAAAGAAAAAAAGAAAAAAGAAAAAGAAAACTGCCTGCTTGTATCCCTAGACTACTTATCTGTTGGGAGTGGCTCTGAGTCTTATAAATTTAAATTGGTTCTTTCTATATTTTGAATATGAGACCTTTATCAAAGAAATTTGCTGCAAAGAGATTTTTCCCAGTTATTTGTTTCTCTACTAATTTTTACTACATTCGATTTGTTTGTGCAAAAACTTTTATGATTTATATAATCAAAACTGTCCATTTTTATCTTGGCTAATCCTCTCTATCACATATGAAGAGGCACACTCTTCCCCTCTCAGTAAATCTGAAAGTAAATCTAATTTGCTCATGATGCCACCTTTTATGTCTAAATCCTATAACTATTTGGAGGTTGTCTTGTGATATGTTAGTCCATCTCTAATGTCTACTGTGATGCTTGCCAGTTTTCCCAACAGTTTTTGTCAAATAGCAAAATCTTCTCCCAGTAATTGAGGTCTTTGGGTCCACCTCTCCGTGTTTTAATCCTTTCCAGATCTTTTTCAGCAGAACTGCTTTGCAGAATAGTGTGAAATCTGGTCCTGAGCAACACCTTTCCATCCCACTATTTTCACTATTATCCTTAAGGTTCTTGGTCTTACATTCCTTCATATGAATTTTATCATTATTTCTTCCCAGTGCTATAAAATGAACCTTTGGTAATTTGACTGGCACAACACTGAATAAGTAAATTAATTTAGGCAACCTTATTTTGTTTATTATGTTAGCTCAGCCTATCTATGAACAATTTATATTTCTCCAGTTATCTAGGTTTTCCTTTATTTCAGCAAAGAATGCTTTATAGTTGGATTGATGTAGGTCTTGATTATATCTTGATAGATATGTTTCCAAATAGTTTGTGCCTTCTGTAGTTTTTTTTAATAGAATTTCTCTTTCTTGCTTTTCTTGTAGGGTTTTATTTTGTTAATTAAATTTTATGTTTATTTTTAGTTTACAACATTCATTTCCACAAAATTTTGAGTTACAAATTTTCTCCCCATCTTTCCCCTACCCACCACCTCATAACAGCAATCTCACTGTATACCCCCTCCCCCAATCTGCTCCCTCCTATATCCTCTCCCATCCTCCCTGCAACTTTCCAATAGAACAAGATGATCTCCATACCCCGGTGCCTGTATATCTTATTTGCCAGTTGCATGTAAAATAATAATAATAATAATAATATATTTTTAAACATTTTATTTTAAACCTTTGAATTCCAGATTCTTTCCCTTCCTCCTTCGTCACCCACCCTTACTAGGAAGATAAGCAATTCCACATAGGTTGTATATGTGTAGCTACACAAAACATTTCCATAGTGGATATATTGTGAAAGACTGACTTTATTTCCCTCATCCTATCCCGACCCCCACTTGTTCTATTCTCTACTTTGACCCTGTCCCTTTTCAAAAGTGTGTGCTTCTAGCTACCCTCCCCCCCAACCTGCCCTCCCCCCCATCATCCCCCCCTCATCCCCTTCCCCCCTACTCTCCTGTAGGGTGAGATACCCTATTTAGTGTGTATGTCATTCCCTCCCTAAACCAAATTCAATGAGAATAAGGATGACCTTACTTTTGTTGTCCTTTTTGCCTTCCTGTTCTTCCCCTCCATTGTAACCATTTTCCCTTGCCTCTTCTATATGAGATGATTTACCCTATTCTGTCTCTCCCCATCTCCTCTCATTATATTCCTCTCTAGCCTCTCAATTTCACCTTTTAAATATCGTCCCTTCCTATCCAATTGATCCTGTGCCCTCTATGTATACCTGCACACACACACACACACACACACAAACACACACACATATATATATATATATATATACACACTCACACACGCACTCATATATGTATTCATACTCCCATATACCCTCCCACACACACATTTATAGTCCCTTCAATTATCCTTATACTGAGAAAAGTTTCATAAGTTACAATTATTGTTTTCCATGTAGGCATGTAAATATTTCAACTTTGATAAGTTCCTTATGGTTTCTTTTCCTTGTTTACCTTCTCATGCTTCTCTTGCTTCTTGTATTTGAATGTAAAATTTTCAATTAAACTTTAGTTTTTCCATCAAGAATGCTTGATAGTCCTCTATTTCATTGAAGGGACCATATTTTCCCCTGAAACATTATACTCGGTTTTGCTGGGTAGGTAATTGTTGGTTTTAATCCTAGCTCCTTTGATCTCCAGAATATCATATTCCAAGCCCTTTGATCCCTTAATGTAGAAGCTGCTAGATCTTGTGTTATCCTGATTGTGTTTCCACAAAATTCAAATTGTTTCTTCTTGGCTGCTTGTAATATTTTCTCCTTGATCTGGGAACTCCAGAACCTGGCTATAATATTCCTAGGAGTTTTCTTTTTGGGATCTTTTTCAAGAGGTGATCAGTGAATTCTTTCAATTTCTATTTTGCCCTCTAGTTCTAAAATATTGGGGCAATTTTCCTTGAAAATTTCTTGAAGGATGATTTCTAGGTTCTTTTTTTGATCATGGCTTTCAGGTAGTCCAATAATTTTTAAATTATCTCTCCTGGATCTATTTTCCAGGTCATTGGTTTTCCAATGAGATATTTCACATTTCCTTCTATTTTTTCATTTGCTTGGATCTGTTTAATAGTATCTTGATTTCTAACAAAGTCATTAGCTTCCCTTTGCTCCAATCTGATTCTGAAGGAATTATTCTCTTCAGTGAGCTTTTGAAATTCTTTTTCCATCTGGCAAATTTGGCTTTTTAAGGTATTCTTCTCCTCGTTAGCTTTTTGGGCCTCTTTTGCCATTTGAGTTAATCTGTTCTTTAAGGTGTTATTTTCTTCAGTCAGGTTGTTCACTCTCTTTTCATGATTTTCTTGCATAATTCTCATTTCTCTTCCCAATTGTCCCTCCACTTCTCTTACTTGATTTTCAAAATCCTTCTTGAGCTCCTCCATGGCCTGTAATCAATTCATATTTTTCTTGGAAGTTTTTGATGTAGGAGTTCTGATTTTGTTGCCTTCCTCCCATTCCATGCTTTGATCCTTTTTGTCCCCAAAAAGGAAGCTAAAGTTGGGTTGCTGTGCTTTCTTTGCTTCCTTTGCTTGCTCATGTTGCCACTCAATTACTTGACTTTTGAGCTCTTTGCCACAGTAGAACTCTGCTTCCAGAGGGGAGAGCTTTGTCCCAAATCACTGGGGTTTTTGCAGCTGTCAGAGCTATTAAGAGAGCCCCATCTCTACAGCCCCCACAAGCTCTGACTCACTGGTCATACACCTCAGGACAACCACCCAAGACCACTATCCAGATCCAGACAGGTTAAAGCAAGAGTGATTACCCTCTGAATGGTTGCTTAATCCCCCTACAATCTACAGGCTGGGAGCTCTAAAGCAGCCACATGGAGGCAGCTGCACAGCTGCCACACCTCCACCTCTTCTTGCCCCAGGGTGCAGGGGCCAGATGGAGCTCCATGCCCCCCCCCCAAGTTCCAAAAGAGTTCTACACTGATCTTTTACTTTATCTTTGGTATTTATGGGTTGATATTTCTGGAAAATGCCACAGCTGCTCATGATCCACTCTCCCAAAGTCCACTCCAGCCGCTGCTGGTCTGGGCCACCCTGGGGCTAAAACCTTGGGCTCACTCGGGGGTGGACTCTGCTCCCAGTGCGCTGCAATGAACCCTACCTTTCCACTTGCCAAGCTGTCTGGAGGTTTATTTTTCTCTGTCACTTTGTAGGTTCTGTAGCTCTAAAATTTGTTTAGAGTCATATTTTATAGGTATTTCAGGTGGTTATGGGGGGAGCTCACAGAGTTTTCCTGCTTCTATGCTGCCATCTTGGCTCCACCCCCTCTTGTAGGGTTTATTGATAGTGTATAGTAATAGTAATAATTCTTATGAATTTATCACTTTACATCTTTTAACTGTACAAAATTTGCTGTTTCAATACATTTTTGTTTATTCTTTAGCCTTTTACAAACATATAATTATATCATCTGCAAAAAATAATATTCTTGTTTTCTCTTTAATTCTGCTTATTCCTTCAATTTTTCCTTCTTTTTTTATTACTACAGCTAGCCTGTCTTGGACTATGAAACATAGTAGGGGAGATAATGAACATACTTGCTTTACTTCAATCTTATTGAAAAGATATCTAACTTTTCTCTATTACATATGTTTGCTCTTAGATTTGGGGATAAATATGATTTATGTTTATCCCTATACTTTGTAACATTTTTAACATAACTGGGTGTTGGATCTTATCAGATGCTTTTACAACATATAGATGTCTTTTTATTATTTATATTTGCTATTATATTTATATATTATTTATATTATTAGTATGATATATATTGCATATATATGTGTATATAAGTATGTATATATGTAAGTATTGTGTATCTGTGTGTATATATGTATAATTCCTTTATGTTGACTTGCTATAAATCCAGATTTTTTTTCTGGATTCTTCTAATAGCCTGTTATAGTCTATTTGTCAATATTTTGTTTTTAAATGTTGTGTCAATGTTCACTGGGGAGAGTGCTCTATTGTTTTCTTTCTCTACTTTGTCTTTCCCTGGTTTAAGGACATTAAACATCCTGATGTCAAATATAAATGTTCCACTTTGTAACTTCCTCCAATTGTTCCTAGATTATCTATCTAATACATATCTAAACCTCTTTCACAGGACAGCCCTCCAAATATTTGATGACAATGGTCACATTCCCTCTTAGGCATTTTTTTCTTAAGTTAAACATGCCCCATTCTTTCAACTGATTCTCCTCTATCATGGACTCTAAACCCTTCACCATCTTGATTGACATTCTCTAGACACCCTCCAGATTATCAACATCCTTTTTAAACCATAGTGCCCAGAACTAAAGGAAGGGGATGGTAATAAGCATTTATTAAGCACCTACTATGTGACAGGTATTGTGCTGTGTGCTTTAGCACTGTCTCATTTGATGCTCACAACAACCCTGAGAAATAGGTGCTATTTCTCCCCATTTTACATTCAAGAAAACTGGGAGAGAGAGGTTATGGCACTTTCCCAGGATCACAAAGCTAGTAAGTGTCAAGGTCAAATTTAACCTCAAGTCTTTCTGACTCCAAGCCCAGAAGTCTATCTACTGTGCCACCTAGCTGCCTAGGTGAACTAAACACAATATTCCATATAAATTCATAGAAGGGCAGAACACAGTAGCACTATCTCCTCCCTATTCCTATAAGCTATGACCTTCTTAAAGCATTCCATAATTGAATTAACATGTTGATGATTCATTTGATCTTGAAGTCCACTCAGACCTCCAGATCCTTTTCTAAACAACTACTATGTATTAATGCTTCCATACACATGAAGTTGATTTTTTGTGCCCTAGTGCAATATTTTACTTTTACCCCTATTGTTTATCATCTTACTAAAATCAGTCCACTGTTCCATCATATCAACACTAATTTGCATCTTGATCCTGTCATTTTTTGTGGTAGGTGTCTCTCCTAGATTTTTATTTAGTACAGTCCCTGGAATATAGTAAGAACTTTATAAATGCTTGTTGACTGACTGACTGACAGACTGTGTCATGTACAAATTTGATGGGCAACATGTCTATACCTTTATAAAAGTCATTGGTAAAAATATTAAACAACACAGGGCCAAGGCCAAATACCTCTGGTCACATGAACACTGTAGTTTTTTTTTTCTTTAAAAATTTTATTTAGTTATTTATTTTTTGTTTTCAACATTCACTTTTATAAGATTTTGAGTTCTAAATTTCCCCCCTCCCCAAGATAGCATGCAATCTGATAGGCTATACAATAATATTGAACATATTTCCACGTTAGTCATATTATAAGATAAGAATCAGAACGAAAGGGAAAAACCATAAGAAAGAAAGAAAAACAAAAGAGAAAATATTCTACTTCAATCTGCATTCAGACTCCATAGTTCTTTCTCTGGATGTGGACCTCATTTTCCATGATGAGCCTTGGAATTGTCTTAGATCATTGCATTATTAAGAAGAGCTAAGTCTATCAAAGCTGACCATCTCGCAATATCACCATTACTGTGTACAATACTGATTCTGCTCACTTCACTCAGCATCAGTTCATGTAAATCTTTCTAGGTTTTTCTGAAATCTGCCTGTTTATCATTTCTTATGGAACAATAGTATTCTATTATGTTCACATACTACAATTTGTTCAGCTGTTCCCCAATTGATGGGTATCCCTTCAATTTCCATGCCTTTGCCACCACAAAAAGAGTTGCTATAAATATTTTTGTACATGTAGATCCCTTTCCCTTTTTTATGATATCTTCAGGATACAGACTTAGAAGTGGTATTTCTGGATCAAAGCGTATGCACAGTTTTATGACCCTTGGGGGCATAGTTGCAAATTGCTCTCCAGAATGGTTGGATCATGAACATTACACTCTTGACAATGAATTTTTAGTTCAGTTGTCCAGCCATCTCTGAATCCATTAGATTCTAGTCCAGGTCTCTCCACTTTTTTCACAAGAATAGTCTGAGACACACTTTATCAAAATCTTTGTCTAAATCCAGGTCTGCAGCATCCCCTCGTCTCCCAATTCACTAGTCCTGCCATAAAAGGAAATAGGGTTAGTCTGGCTTGACTTGTTCTTGACAAGGCCATGACAGCTCTTTGTAGTCACTACTTCTCTTCCTATATAATTAACAACCACTTCTTTAATCAACCATTCTGGAATTTTCCCAGGGAAAAAAGTCAAGTTCTCTGGTGTATTGGGTTTTGGGGGCTTGTTTTTTTTTTTAAAAAAGCAGTTGGTGTTAAGTAACTTGCTCAAGGTTACACGGCCAGTCATTATTTATGTGTGGGTGCTCATTTTCTGAGGCTGGAACCAAATCCGGGTCCTCCCAACTCTGGGCTGGCACTCTTACTCACTGCACCACCTAGCCACCACTGGTCTATTGTTTGCACATTGTGTTCTCTTCCTTTTTTTCTGAAATCCAAAAGTTTGTTCTTCAGTCCTATGGAATCTTTCCCATTCCCCAAAATCTTTCAAATATTACTCACAATAGCTGTAAAATCGCATTGCCAGACCTTTCTGTATCCAAGAACACAGAGTTCATGTGGGCCAGGTGCCTTCAATTCACCAAGGGCTGCAAAGTACTCTCATATTATTTGCCCAGTGAACTTGGGCAATGTCAACTGTTATTATCATTGCTATTGCTATGGAGGACTGAGAGTTATCCCACATTTGGTCCTATTTTCAAAGCCCTTCAAGACTCTGAACTGCACTTGAAATTACAGCTGTGAGGAATGAAAGTTAATCTTTGCAGAAGTTGGGGTGGGGGTAGCACTAGATGTAGAGTCAGGTCAAATTTGCGTTCTGCCCTTGACACTAGCTCAATGACCCTGGACAAGTCATTTTACTTTTCTGAGTCTCAGTTTCCTTGCCTGTAAAATGGGGGTGAGAATACTTGTGTTCTTACCCTCCCAAAGTTGCTGAAAGGGAAGTGCTTTATGAGTGTCAACACCCCCTAGAAATTGGAAGATGTTGGTGACTGGAGAAGTGTCTAAGACCAAGGTCAAGTCCAAGTGCACAAGTACTATGGGAGATGGGGGAATAAGGAAGAATGGAGAGCTTCTCTTCTAGTTGAGATGATAATGTATGTGCATATGGTACCAGGGGAAGGTCACATGTGACTCAAGGTCAGTGGCTTCCCTTGTTGGGCCTCATTTATAAAATGAGGGGAGGGGTAGACTCTGAGGTCTAGAACGCTCCATTATTCAAGAAGCATTCTGGGTTCAGTCCTGGGGGGTGTGAAGAAGGAGGAGGAGGAGGAGGAGGAGGAGGAGGAGGAGGAGGAGGAGGAGGAGGAGGAGGAGGAGGAGGAGGAGGAGGAGAAGAAGAAGAAGAAGAAGAAGAAGAAGAAGAAGAAGAAGAAGAAGAAGAAGAAGAAGAAGAAGAAGAAGAAGAAGAAGCTGTAGCAGAGAGAGGGTCCCTGCCTTCCCAGTGTGACAGGGAGAAGTCATGTTGTCAGGGGAGATTCCCACACCCATCTGTGTAGGATATTGACATTCTCACCTTGTTCCTCCCCAGAATCCTATGAGGCACTGATTGTACATAAGAGTATCTTCATTATACAGATGATGAAAGTGAAGCCTCCAGAGGGGAAGATTCCAAAAGACCAGAGAAAAAATGGGTAGGAGCCCCTGGACAAAAATTAGCCAGAGGATACTAAAAGAGAGAGCTGAGAGCTGGTTGTGGTTACACAGGGAACTCATGTCATTTTAAAAAGATAAGATGTTTGTGGGAGTTCTAAGCCAGGACTAGGAAGAGAAAGCATGGTGGGTGTGGTCCCACAAAATGGTCTCAGGACTGTGAATGCTCCAAATGAGCTGAGGCTAAAGAGGAAAGTGAGGAACAACAACCCTGGAAAAGGATGGGGCTTTTAAAGCAAAAGGTCTCAAACAGGGATGCTCAGCTGGGGAAAAATGTAAACTGAGGCAGAGAGAAGAAAGGGCTGCTCAGCTCCTGTTTTCTCTGATAATCAGCATAACTTTTGGACAGGAAAAGATCTAACAAGACTAACTGGTGGTGAGTTGAGAAGCATCAGAAGGAGGAAGATGGTCAGGGATTGATTGGCTTCCTAGATGAATGCATGCCACCTGAGCTGGGCTTTGAAGGAAGAGCATGATGGGCACCAGCCCAGAGGCATATGGGGCAGAGGGTACAAGGAGACAGGCAGGGAGGTTGAGATGTCTGAGGGATGATGAATGTCCAGGAAGTGGGCATGAGAAGGGGAGGGAGAGGAGAGAATGGAAGGATGGGGGAGGCATCCTTCTATGCCTCCTTCTAAGTATCCTCCCACATTCATACAGCACTTTTAGGTTTACAAAGTATTTTCCCCATGATCACTCTATCAGTGCTGACTGCTAGCATTCTTATCCCCATTTGACAGATGACAGAATTGAGGGTCAGAGAGGTTTAAGGACTTACTTTCAATCTCATGGTACCAGAGATTAGAGCTCAGGTCTCTCCTGACTGGGCTCCCAGAACTCTCTTGTCATCACCGTCTTCTCATGTTTTCCCTGGCAGTGTAGCTATTTTGATGTATGTCTCATTCCCTTATTGGACTATAAGCTCCACGAGGTTGTTTTCCATCCCTGAATGTGCAGGCAGTGGGGAGAAGTCTCTTCCAGGTCTGATATCCTATAAATCTCTCCCTAAAAGCTGCTTTTGCCTCAGAAACAGAGTGCAGGGTACATCAAAAGTCAATGGAAGGATGTCATTCTCCGCCAGAGAGACCTTTAGGAACCTTCATACAAGAAAAGTGCTCATTAAAGTCTTGATCCCCCTTCTGTGAGGGCAAAGATGCAAATTAGATAGGATCAGTCACTTGAATGCTCATTAACTAGTCAGACACAGAGTCAGAGGGAAAGAAAGTCTCTTGGAATGCAGGTAAAAGAAGTCATGATGAGCTAATGAGAGAGAGATAAAGACAAACAGAGAGACAGAGACAGAGAGAAAGGGAGGGAATGAGGAATGGAGGGAGACAGAGGGAGAGAGACAGAGAGAGAAAGAGAGGGAGACAGAGACAGAGACAAAGAGAGACAGACATCAGACAGACAGAGAAATCGGCAGTGGCTTCTATGCCCCAGACTCTTAAAGGGAATCTCTGTTGCTCTAACAGACCCCACAGACACTCCACTAAAGACCCCTTCCAAACTGCCAAATGAACCATTGATGACTGACTACTCTTTCAGTCTGGCCCTTTGGAATCCTCCAAACTCTACCATTACCTGGCCCAAGCTTCTTCTCTGGGTCCACAACAAGAGCATGAGAGGATAGATACTGGTCAGATGCTTTGCTAAAATCTAAGCAAACTGTATCTGTGATATTCCCCAACCCATCCATTTAATCCACTTCTAAAGAAAATAAGGAATTTTTCCACCATTTGAAGCCCATGGCCTCTTTCCTTTGTGAAAATGGGGGCAGCATTTGTCCTTTTCCAGTCCTCATTTTGTATGTGACCATACCTAGCTCTGTTTCCCATTGGTTCCTCTCTATGATCTATTCACCAACACTTGCTCAGCTATCCCACCTTTCATATCTTTCAATACCACAAGGAGTTCTGTATGTGCCTAATCTCTTTAGCTCTCTGGAACTCAGTTTCCTCACCTGTAACATGAGAAGGTCAGTCTGATCTAGGTCCCTCCTAGATCTAGATCTTTGCTCCAGGTTCATCTGAGCCAGGTGACTTGCCCTCCTGCCCTGGTCCCCCAGCCCCAGTCCCGACTAGACTCAGTCCCTCTCTCTGGGCTCAGGCCCTTTTCTTTGGCCCTCCTAGAGGCTTATCATATTTCTCTGGTGTCCCAGTTGTTTCTCTGCATGCCTCATCACCCCATTAGACTGGAAATCCCATGAGGGCAGAGGAGGTGAAGTAAGGAGAACACGTGTAAGTTTGCAAAACATGTACATTATGTTATATTAATCATATATATTATATTGTATCACATTCTGCCATATTATATTAATTGTCTTTCTCATATATCATACACATATGTGTTATACATATATATGTGTGTGTGTGTGTGTGTGTGTGTGTGTGTGTGTGTGTGTGTGTGTGTGTAATTAGTGGCTTGTGCACCTGGGCAAGTCATTAAACCTCCCTGTATAGACTGGATTCTCCACAACCACCCTGGGAGGGAGCTGCTCTTATTATCCCAATTTTACTGCTGAGGAAAATGATTCACAAAGACAGTAAGGTGACTCTTGAGGGATACATTAGGATGTGGTGGGAATGCCCTGAGCCAAGCCTCCCAGAACCTGAGCCCAAATTCTGGCTCTGCCACACACTCTCTGGATGTCTTTGGCCCAATGGAAGATGAGGCAGTGTGGCCAGATGGCCTAGAGGGTCCCCTTCAGCTCTCCAACTATGAACCTCAGCATTAAAGGCAGGATTTCAGTGGTCTTCCTGATTCCACATTCAGCACTTAATAAATACTTGTTGAATTAAATTGAGTAAGACCTTGCAGCCCCACTGGTGTGGTTGCACAACCAGAAGGATGAGAGGTCACTTCACAACTGCTCATAGTGACCCCAAACTCAGATCCCAGGCAGCTGTGGGCCGTCGCTTCCAGGCCAACCTCAGCTGGCTCAGTGCCTGGAAATCAGGGACAGCCTTTCCCATGGCATGTTCCCCATTCAGGGATCAAAAGCTAATGTTAAACTGAAGAGCATCCCCTCTTCCTAGTAGTGGTAACAATCCCATCTGTTCTCATCACAGACAGCCAATGACAGGGAGAGCAGAGGAAAGGAAGGGAGCCACTGGGAAGGGGAGGTGTCAGCACTCAGACACGGCAGGTGCCTCAGTTTACCACACTGCCTTTGATCCTAGTGAGCTTTTCATTCTAGAAGGGTCTGAATGGGGTTGTCTGAGGATGTTCTAGCCCCAGGAAATTCCTTGACTTCACTGATGAAATCAGTTCCTCCCTCCAGCATGACACCCACTTTGGTTTCAGAAGACACAGCAGAGGGTCAGCACTGGTGGGTCACAGCTCCCGATAGCAAAGGGCTGCCCTTCCTCCTTATAAGCCTTTTAGGGAGATCTGGGGGGAAGGTTATGCCAGGGAGCTGGCTCCTAGTACCAGAGTACACTGGGCATGACACGAGCCTTTCCTTCAACACCAAGTTCTGCCAGGGGCAGTGTGAGCCTGGGCAAGTCATTTAACCCCCCTGTATAGATTAGATTCCCCACAACCACCCTGGAGGTATTCCAGGGGCAGAATGTGTGACACATTCAGAGTCAAAGATAAGACCCAACAGAAGGCCAGCTTCACCCAGGGTTAGGGACCCCAATGTAATCCAGCTCCTCAGTAACAGAGGAAGAAAGGAAGACCCAGAAGACTTTAGCGCCACAGTCTAGGTCACAGACAGACGTGTCCCCACCAGGTTAAAGCATTGGATGGTGGAAGGACAGGGGCACAGGCTAAAATGCTGGTTGGAAAGCAAGTTTCTGTTAAGAGAGTCACATTTTCCCATGGGTTGCCATTGTAATTTAAAGGATGTGGTCCCAAAACACTTTCTCAGATTCCCAATCCCAGCGAAGAGAAGGGAATGCCGTAGCCCTCACCAGCCTTGGTCACCAGCGTAGGGCCACGAGAGTAGCGGGGTGGGGCAGCTCCCCACCCCCACCCCCAGCCCCAGCCGTCTTCAGCTTGGGGAGGCAGAATGTGCCTTAGACTTGGAGCCACAGCGGCTCCGCAGGCCCTCGAGGCTCCTCCTCCCAGCCACTGATATTCTACCCAGAGGGGAGAGAACTGAGCACCCATGACCTAGAAGGCGCCCCATGCCTGCCACTGGAGAAATGAACCCCAAGGAAATCCCAGGAGCCCGTGGACATTCTCCAGGGCCTGGGCAAGGAACCTCTCCTGGGGAGCCTTACACCTTCCACCTTTGCCACAGTGAATTGGGGGTCATGAACTCTGGGTTCACATCCTGCTTAGGTTTCTCCTGTATAAAGTGAAGGAGGGGCTGCACTGGATGGGCTCGGAGAGAAATGCAATTGAGGCTTTTCTAGTCCAGGCAGTGCCCTTCCAGACAAGTCGCCCCGTTAGGAAGCGGCAGATTTACCCCCGAGCCCTGTCACCTTAGCTCTGTCCCCTCCCCGCTGCCCCAGGCGGGCGCTCCCAGAGCACTCTGCTGGATTCCGGGTTATCTCATTCCGCCTCTCCCGATTGGGAGTTAGTTACCATGGAAACCCTTACACTCCCACAGCCCGCTGCTGATGCTAGAGGCTGTGGATGGCCTGAAGCTGCCAGTCCGGCTGGTCCTGGACTCCTCCCAGTCCCAAGGGGTGAGCCAGGTAGCATGAGTGGAGAGGGGAGGCAACTTCCCACGGGGTCATCCCCTCCTTTCCCGTCCCGTCCATTTGGTTCCTTCTCCTCGGCCATTCCCATTGCATACTCTGGGGAAGTCCACAGAGGGGGGTCATTGGCCTCCTCTCTACCCATCTGGATCACTCTGAAGCGTTTTCAAAGCCTCCTCTCAGAGTTGGAAAGACCTCAGGCCCCATCCCTGGAACGTTCTCTTTCCTCATTTGTGCCTCTGGCTTCCTTAAAGCTTGACTGAAATCCCACCCTCTATATTAGAAGGCCTCTCCTATCCCCTCCCCAACACACCCGATCCAGGTCCTTACCTTGGTCTCTCTCCTGTTTATCAGCACCCTTCAACCTGAATGCTGAATACAGCATTCCAAATGTTTCTGAACAGAGAAACTGTTGTTACTTCCCAGGGATTGCAGTTCAAAATGCTAAGATTTGAGTTCTAGGTCTTATTCAACCAGAGACTGAATTCTGCATCTAAAATGGATCCCAATTTTCTGATACACACCCCACAACTGTGTGTAATAGGGACCTAGATGTATTGGCTTCATGAGGCCAAGGGCTGGATTCCCTTTCTCCTGTGCATTTCAGTGAGAAGCCTAGATGCCTGACAGCAAGTCTGCATCCAAAGGAGGAACTTAGAGGAGGCTGAGGGAAGCTGGCTGCCCCCTGGGAGGGAGGACTCATGTGAAAAGCCACTCTCTCTGGAAAGTGGCCTGTTTTCCCCTGCCCCTTATATCCTTGCTGTGGAGAGCCAGCCTTGAGGGGGCCATTTTAATGTCATAAACCACTTCCCTGAAACTAGTTTCCCTACCTACTGGCCCTCTGGAGGATTCAACACTCCTCAAATGGGAGGCCTGTTGGCTGAGAGGTTATCAGGTTCCTGGGCTGCAACTCTGAAGGGGGCCAGCTGGCATTTTTGTTTATGCAGGAGGGACAAGGTACAGAAACTCAGGCCATTCCTTGTAGCTGACACGTTGCTGCACAAGAAAAAGTGCCCCAGAAAGCCTGGCTATATTTGGCTAGGGCCCAGTCCTCTTCCACACATTTTGTGAATTGTCCTGAGGACCACCAGCCCAAAGCACAATGGGGATGAAGGCAGTGTGAGGTGAGGGACAGACTCAAAAGAACCAGGCCAAAGAGCGAGTGACATAGAATGGAACGAGACCTGAGGCCCCCCAAGTCCACCCTTTCATTTTACAGATGGAGATGAAGGATAGAAGATCATAGAAGGATGTATTAGTAAACTTCAAGTGGGCATGAGGAAAATCTCCATGGAGGAGGTCATGTCTAAACTGGACCTAGAGGAAAAAGAGAATGGAGGAGAATTTTCTGCTCTTCCCTCGGAGACTCAGTTGATCCATTTGTAAAATGCAGCACCTGCCTGACAGAACTGTCATAAAGCTTAAATGAATCATGTTTGTAAAGTGCTTAGTAATCCTGAAAGAGCTGCAGGAACATCCATTTTCATTTTCTTTTCTTAGTCTGTGTTCTTTTGTTCTTTCTTGCTCAACCCCCAAACACACCCAAACATGTGAGTGTGGTTCTGTGGAGGGGGGGACCCCTGTGTTGAAGCCTTTCCCAGCCCGATGCCATTTAAAACAGGGACTGACCTTTAACTAAGTGAGCGTTGCCAACACAATGTTCTCCTGAGCCTAGCGATGCCACGGTTTCCTTGGCGATGGTAACTGTGAGAGCTACTCAGCGGCCTCCGCTCATCCTGTGATGCTAGAGAGAGAAGGATGCTGGGATGTTTAGCCTTGGTCTGGTCAAACCTCGACAAACAACTAACAGCCGTGAAGCCATGTGGCCTTCCAGTCCTCTGTAAGAGCCTTGCAAAAGCCAGGCCAGGGCTGTACCTTCAGGGTCAGGCTTAAATTACAAAAGGGGGCCATGAGTCACTGGGGGAAAAGATTCAACATTTCTTTTTTCTCCTTCATAAAAATCTGCTCAAGAATTTGATTCAATTCAATTTAAAACAACACATTCATTGGGTACTAATATGAGAGCTACCCAAGGAGCAGCCCATGGGCTCTACTACTGTCCATATAATGTCAGGATAACCTTCCTAACCTGTTTGGGTTCGCAATGGCAAACTTTTGGGAGGATATGGGCAGGTTCCACAGGACAAAAAGTCGGGAGTAGGTGATGATCTACATTACTGAAGAAAGCTCCCATGTGGGTGAAATCAGACGCACTGAATTATTGGCATCAACCAACTGAGCAGTGAGGATACAAAGAGAAAATAAGGGCTGTCCCTGCCCTCAAGGAGCTTACATGCCACTGGTGCACAATGAATGGAGTCTTCCTATCCCAAGAGCAGCCTTCTGTCTCCTCTACATAAGCCTTTACTGTAAAGAAGGATAACAACAACAGTCTATGGGGTGATAGAGTAGAAGAAGCATTGGTTTTGGTGCCAGGACCTGGCCTGATGCCTCCACTCTGTTTTTTCTTCCTATGTGAGCTCTGATAAATCATTCAGCTTCTCTGGTCTCACTTTCCTCATCTGTAAAATAAGGAGGTTGGAGTCAGTGATGTGTAAGGGCCTTTCTTGCTCCCAATCTGTGACCCAGCGGTCATATGGACTCCTGCCCAGGCCCCCACCATACTGTCTAGTGGCTACCTCAGTCAGTCCCTATAACTCGGCCCACCGCCAGCATTTTCTATTCCCATGTACCTTTTCCAGTTCTAGAGCCATAATCAAGTTAATCGTCATTGTTCTGAAAAAGACATAAATCGACTCCCCTTTTAACTTTCCAAAGTAATTTTTTTGCAAATCCCCTCCCTGGCCCCCACTCCCCAGTACTATTATCATGTTAACCCTATGAGAGTATAAGCTCTTTGAGGGCAGGGATTGGATCCCCTTTTGTATTTGAAGCACATGGTAAGTATTTGGTAAATACTTTTTCATTCATTCATTAAGGGGAAATCATGTGAAATAAGTCTGAAAAGAGAGATTACCAAATGAGATGCAAAACTCTGTGAAGCTCTCAGTGAGTGTCAGTTGTTATGTCTTTGAGTAGGTACTTTCAATGATAGAATGGAAAGTGCGTGGCAACAGGGAGCACCTGAAGGCATGAGTGAGAGGGAATGGCATAGCCAGATGTGTGCCTAAGAAAGGCCATTGTGGCTGTGGTCAGGAGGGATTGGAAGGGGGACCCTGAGGAGGCTATTGTAATAAACAGTCCCAGAGAAAGAGAGGGGATGAAGCCCTTGACTAGCAAGACAGTGAACTGGCTGGGAGGGGTGCTGTATAGGAGGGATCAACAAGTCTTAGCAACAAGTGGGAGCATCAAGAGAAGCCAACTCCAAGGGAGGGAGCCTGCTGAGGGGCTGGCAGGGATGCTGTAGCCTTCATTTGTTGTTGTTCAGTCATTCAATTGTGTCTCACTCTTCTTGACCTCATATGCGACTTGCTTGGCAAACATACAGGAATAGTTTGCCATTTCCTTCTCCGGTGAATTAAGGCAAACAGAAACTAAGTGCCTTTTCTAGAGTCATACGGCTGCTGAGTCTCTAGGGCTGGATTTGAACACAAGGCTTTCTGACCCCAGGCTCAGGGCTCTACCCACTGTGCTTCCTTAGCTGCCTTGGTATGCTCATAAAAATGGGGAATTGGGGAAAAGGGAATGATCTAGAGCCAGAAGAGGGGCTGTGAAGAGGTTGGTTCTACAAGAAAGTCAGAGAAGGAGGATGTTGAATTTAAACTGGGCTTTCAAAGAGGGAGAAGACTTCAATGGCTCCCAAATCCCTTGTTGAGAAGCAGCATGATAGAGGAAATAAAGCACTAATTTTGGAATCAGGAAGACATTCAACACCTACTAGCTATGTATCACTGGACAAGTCATTTGACTTCTGTGGCCCTCAGTTTCTCCAGCTCTAAAATGAAGGAGTGTGACTCCATGGCCTCCAAGGGTCCTTCCTGCTTTAAAGCCATAAATAATCCTGCAGTTTCTTTCAAGACTCATTTCAAGTCCTCCCTTCAATTGCAGGCCTTCCCTGATCTGCTTAAGGGCTTGTGTCTTCCTTTCTCCCCTCCAGAAATCACTTTGTAACCATATGCACTTTCTCATATCTCCCATTTGAATATAAGCCTTTTGTTTTACTGTCTTTGTGTCCCCAGAATTCAACCCAGTGACTACCCCACAGCAGGACTTAATAAATGTTTGTTAATCAATCAGTTGGTTGGTTGAGTACTGACAGCAGGCCTTGGAGAGAGAGGGGGAGGACAGACCTTGAAGGACAGGCCTGTTGAAGAATTTACTTCTGACATAGTTCATACAACCAAGCAGTTGTATATTTATAAACACAGATATTTGCTCAATTTTAGTTTTTTGAGCTTATGACCAAGGCTTGTTGGGGGGTGCAGAGGGGAACTTACAGCCCTGAGTGGTCTGGGTCTCCTTTACCACACCAGTTAGCCATGGTGAGTGAAAAATAGACTGTCCCTACACGTAATGTCAAAGAACTGTAGCCACAAAAACAAAAACCCCAAGTGTTGTGCAATTGTAATAACCCAGTTTGGTCCCAAACAAAAGAGAAGATACACCTCCCTCTCTCCCTCTCTCCCTCCCTCCTCTAGATAGGGGACTATGGGTACAGAAGAGTACATATACTGTCAGGGATGAGGAATGTGTTAACAGTTTGAATAAACCTGTTCCCCCGCCCTCTTTTTATTCTTTGTCACCCAAAATGACTGTCCTCTGAGGGGGGAAGAGAGGGACCTAATGAAAATGAAAGTGCCTTGAAACAAGAGGCAGGAATAAGAATTTAAAAGAAAGGAGATAAAGCTGTGCTTTTTGTAGCAGTCAGTGCCCCTGAGTGGGAGAATATCACTGCGGTGTGTGATGGATACAGAGAATCTTGGGAAGACTTGTGTGAATAGAGGCAGAGGGAAGTCTCCAGAACCAAGAAAACGCTGTACGCAGTGACTTCAGCAATGTAAATGGAAAGAACACAAGACACCCCAGAATCAAGGGAGAACATAATAAAAGTGTAAGTTCAAGCAGGACTCAAGTGAAGGGATCTGAGAGGACACCCCTCCCCCTCTGTGGAGTGAGGCAGTCTACAGGGCTTCCACACCATGCAGGTTTGGGGTGTGGGGCTTTTCCTCCTTAAAAAAAATGCCATTTCTTATATGAGAGGGAGAGGGAGAGACTGAGGATAATTATGAGGATGTAAAAAACAGAAGACATTAATAAAAACTTGTTTTTAAATAAAAGAAAGGGGAAAGGGCCATTTCTCTGCAGTCTTCACTTTTACATTCCCTCCACCTTGAGATATCCCACAAAAACACCCCCATGACTAATACCCTCACTCTGGCTCCGATGTCTAAGCCCCTGACTTTTCTGCTTTAAGTGCTGCTATGCTAAGTTCCCTGCAAAAAAAAAAACCTGAGGGGCGGCTAGGTGGCGTAGTGAATAGAGCACTGACCCTGGAGTCAGGAGAACCTGAGTTCAAATGCGGCCTCAGATACTTGACACACTTACTAGCCGTGTGACTTTGAGCAAGTCACTTAACCCCAATTGCCCTCCAAGAAGCAAAAAAAAAAAAAAAGAAAGAAAGAAAGAAAGAAAGAAAGAAAGAAAGAAAGGAAAAAGAGCTCATTTGAAGGAATGTGTTGTACTGAGGCCGGTAGAGGGCAGCTGTCTGGCACAAGACTGGCCTTCTCATTAGCCACATGAGACAGAAAGGGAAACAAAGTCACCGTGAGTCATTTGGACCAAGGACTACAAATTAAAGGTCAGTGGGGCCCTGTGGTCCAATGTCAAGTTCTTGGGGATGGCATGGTCTTCTTCTCCCATCATCCCGGATTTTTGTTGTTGTTTGTAATGAAACAATTGTTCTTGGCACAGGCAGGTGCGTCTAAAAGTGAGCTAGAAATCTGCTTCTGACCTTGAACTATTTATAGACACTGAAAACCTGGGACCAAAGAGACTCCATGTGAATGGTCTGAAGAGTACTCTCTGCTCATTAACCTTGAGGCTGAGATGGCCAGTGCTTTGGGGACATCTGGCTTTGCTGGTATTTCCTCTGTCTCCCTAGCAACCCTGGGAGCATTTGCATTTAGTAGTTATGAGGAAAGAGCCATTGTAGACAGGTCACTGTGCACTCAATTTGTTACTTTCTTTTTATATTTAACGTATCAACAAACCCAGACCTGCAGAAAAGAACAAAAATGAATATATTGAAACCCATGAACATCTTTGCTATTGCTCCTCACATTTTTAAGTGTGTGTACCAAAGTTGTCCATTGGTTGGTGGCCCCTTCTTACCGCCCTTTTGTTTCCTTCCATTTTTAAAAATGTTTTAGTGAAAATCGTTTTGCCCCCTGTGGTGAACAGGAAGGTTACTTGTAGAAGTTTCGGCTCATCCCTTTTGTTGCTGCCCTCCCTCAGTAGACACCATTGGGCTGCCATCAGCCTTGGTGATGTGTCCATTCTGCATCTCAGCTCTGAATTATCTCCAAATCATCTCCCTGGGTGGGCAATCAGGGGCCTCATGTCCAGCTTGGATTTACTGCCATATAGTCTATTCAGTGGACATGAGCTGGATTTGAAAAAATATGACATTGTGGTTCAGAAAGGGAAGCTGAGGTGGGGCAGGGCTGCTCTGGTGATAGAGTGGTGTAGACATTGGTGTCGGCTTCCCCAACCCATTTGGCTAGTCTCTGGATCTCTGAGTCAGCAGCTTGTGAGCATCAATCATGTGTCCACATCCCTACCCCTTGGAAATCGTTTCCTGAGTATGAAGCCAGAGACGGGAACTGCCTCCAGTGGCTTCAGCAAGTAGCTACTGGAACTGATTCTCCCATTTGCAGAAAAGAAAAGAGAGAAAAGTCCATCCCCTCAGAGGAGGTGAGTGCTTCTGATTGCGGTGGTGATGGAAACCCACCCATGATCATTTCCCTCCAGTGGGATGTGGGCTCCATCAGAGCAGAAACAGGTTTCACTTGGGCCTCTCCATTCCCATTTCCTAGTACACTGATTGGCACATACTCCAGTAGATCCTTAATAAATGCTGTTGAATGAATGAATCCATGAATGAATGAGTGAGCAAATGAATGAGCAAATGAGGGAATGAATGAATGAGTAAATGAATGAATGAGTGAATAAATGAGTGAGTGAATGAATAAGCAAATGAATGAATGAATGAATGATGGTCAGAAGACCACCATACTTGAGATGCTGGCAATTAGCTCCTCTGTTGACTGAGTCCTCCAGCATAATCCTCTTTCTTGAACCCCTTTTCCCTGTCCCATTTCCTTAGTCCTAGTGGGTCTCAAAATAGACTTTGGGCTTTCTCTTATTTGACTTAAAATTCCACGTTAATAGAGGTCTGAGGCTTTTCTGCATCACTGGCCTGTCTGGCTCTTTGTGGAAGCCTTCAAGTCCCTGAGGAAACTGGGACAGTAACCAGTGCAATTTAAAACCTTCCTCAACTAGCTGGCCAGGCTTCCAGGGGAGGCTGGCTTCAGAAACTTTGAGTTCTTTAAATGGCTCATCACCTGGTGAAAGATCAGATGGGGTAATGGCTTGAGAGCCGCCCAGCAGCTTGGCATATGTAGGTTAGACAGAGCAGGTGATAGAGACATAGATATGGTATGTATTTTTGTATATGATGTCATTTCCCTGCTAGCTCTAAACTCCTCAGTTCCCGTGTACAAAAACCATGTGAGAATGGGGCCCTTCTAGAACCAAGATGGTTCCATCCTATGTGGAATTCTCCTGTAGGGAACCAAAAAGTCATGTGGTTGAGTGAAAGGAGCTAGATTTGGTGTCAGAGTGCCAAGGCTTAAATCCTTCCTTAGGCAAGTCACTTAACCCCCACGGGACTTAGTCCCCATCTGTCAATGAGGAAGTTGGATTAGATTATCTCCAAGGACCCTCCTAGTGCTAGATCTGGATTCTATTGTCTTAAAACCTAGGTTCAAATCCTGGCTTTGTTTCTCATTCTTGGGGTATGCAACCTGGGAAGTGGCTTCACTTCCTTGGCCCTCTGTAAAACGAGGGAGTTGGCATGGTCAGTCAGTCGGTCAATAAACATTTATTAAGTGCTTACCATGAGCCAGGCACTGTGCAAAGAGCTAGAGATACAAGGCAAAAGATAGTCTCTGCCCTCGAGGAGTTTACAATCTAATAGGAATTAGATTACTATATTAATTACTGTAGTTATTACCAAGATTGGTCCAAAAGAAGAGATGATGCAATATACCTCCTTCCCGTCCTTAGATGTGGAATATTTCATATGCTGTCAGACTCAGTAGATTAGTTTTGTTAAACTGCTTTTTTCTGTCTCTTTTTCACTTTTTGTTATAAGGGATGGCTCTCTGGATAGCAGAGGGGTAAATATATGTTGGGAAATGAAGACAATGTCAAAACAAAGAAGGATAAATGTGTGTATGTGTGTGTGTCTATATACACATATACATGTATATATTTATGTGTGCATGCGTGCACACACACACACACACACACACACACACACACACACACATTTTCCGGCAGCTAGGTAGCACAGTGTTTAGAAAAACACCAGGCCTGGAGTCAGGAAGACTCATCTTCCTGAGTTCAAATCCAGCCTCAGACACTTCCTAGCTGTGTGACCCTGGGCAAGTCACTTCACCCTGTTTGCCTCAGTTTCCTCATCTGTATAATGAGCTGGAGAAGGAAACCACTCCAGTATCTTTACCAAGAAAACCCCAGAGAGTCACAAAGGACTAGAAATGACTAAAAATGACTGAACAGATAAATAATACATTCTTTTAATGAGAGTTTTGAACTAGTAGACCTCTATGGTCCTTTCCAGTTCTAAGTGTGAAAGCCCATTATCCTATGATGTCATCTTACTATGAATGTGATGTCCTGAGGACCTTAATTTTGTTTGACTTTTCTACCTTGAAACCCATAATTCTCTGGAAGAAAGAGAATGATGGGGAAGCCCTCCCAAGGAAAGCCAGGCCCCCAGTGGCCTTCCTGAGGTCAGTCTCAATGTGAGGGCAGCCCCCATTTTTTGCAGCTTTATTAGTGAGAAAGTCTAGGGAATTATCACCATGGAGGTGATCATTGAATCCATGGGAGTAGAGTCTATGAAGAGAGAAGAGGAGACTGGGGAGGAGGCAGCCAGTCATGGGGCCCCAGCATAGGTGATGATGCCAAGGAGGACTGGGCAGACAGGTAGAATGCACAAAGAGCCCGGAGAGGGGACATCTCCAGGAGAAGGGGGTGACCAGCTATGGCAGGTGCTACAGAGAGACTGAGAAAGATGGGGAGTGAGAAGAGGAGCCGTTGGGTTTTCCCATCATGAGGCCCTTGGTAACCTTGGCAATGGTGGCTTGGGGTGGAAGGGGAGAACAGGTTACTACAGAGATTTGGTGGGGTGACAAAGATGAAACCAGGGCTGGGGAAAGGCAGGCCTTTATTCCAAGACACTAACTTGATACGGAGGAGCGAGGAAAATGTAGAGGCTTCTCTGGAGGGCTTTGTGCCCACTCAGAAGCTGGAAAGTGGAAATCAGGCTGCCTGGCCTCACCAGGGGAGAACCAAAGTGGCTTGCTGGGAGTAGGCAGTCAGGAGGCAGGAGAACCTTGATCCCTACGGTGCCCAGCGGACCACGCAGGCAGCATCCCAGAGAAAGCAATTGTTCTCACCTATCAAAAGCAAAACTAAGAACTAGAAGAGTCTTAGGATTCGTGTGCTGAGCCATTCTTGCCTTGCCCTCCCTTGTGACATGGTGACATAGGTGAGCCTCTGATCCCCTACTCGGAGCTTAGTGACTCTTACTTTACATGCAATATTAATTATCCAATCCAGTGAGCACTTGTTAAATGTAAGGCACTCTACTAGGTGCTAGGAAGCCCAAAATGAAAACCAGATAATCCCTGGCAATTTGTTGGAGGTGTTGTCCAGGCAGCTGTGGGTTGGTCTGAATCAAGAAGTCTTAACTGTATGTGTGTGTGTCTTATGGGCCCTTGACAACCTGGCAAAGCCTATGGACCCATTCTCAGAATGATAAATAAAACAACTAAGATTATAAGGGAAATAATTACACTGAGATGTTACCAAAATATATTTTCAAAACCCAGTTCACAGATCCCAGGATAAGAAAAAAAACCCTTGATCCAGCTCAGGGGTGAGAACCAGCAGCCTCAGGTCCACAAGAGACCCTCTAGGTCTTCAAACAAAGCCCTTTGACTGAATCCAAACTTCACAGAACAAATCGGGATTCAGTCAGAGGACTGTGCTTGAGGACCTAGAGGGCCCCACCCCTAGGGGGGTGGTCACTGAGTCCCTTCCAGCTCCTAGAGTCTGGGATTTATAGAAACTGAGGCACAGAGAAGTTAAGGAAACAGCCTTGGTCTGGAATGGTGTTACAAAGCCGAGGGTGGTGCCACTCACAGCCAGGTAATGCTGTGCCTCCTCCCCAGGCTCAGCAGCTCTGCCCTGGAAATCTGGAGTTTCAGGCAAGACAGTTACAAATGACCATCCCATGGATTTAGATTGCCATCTAAAATAAAGACACCATTTGTAACTGCCCCCAGTGAAAAGTGAATGGGGGTTCTGAAAAATGACAGAGAGGAAGCCTCTGAACAATCCTTAACCTTTCAAAGAAGGTTAAGCCCAGTATTCCCCCACTCAAGCGACCTCACTGGCACCCTTTCTGCTCTGGCATACCCAGGTCTGAGTCAGATAACAGAATGTGAGAGAAAGATCTGGAGAGCAGAGTGAACCGTGAGTCAGTTGTATGATAGGGTAGCAGGAGTCCTGATGCCTCCAGCTGTTTCTGTCTGTCCCCCCTCCCAAACCACCCTGTAATGAACAACTTAGTGTTTGTGTTTCTATTTATTCATTTTATATTGATGCTTCTATACAGATGTCTTTGTTGTCTCTGCAAATTTCCTGTGAGTTGGGGTGTTTCATTCACTTGTATCTCCAGTGCCTAGCCCAGTGCCCGGCACATAGTAGGTGGTTCAATTTCATCAACTGTAAAATGGGTACAATAATCGCAACCCCCCCCCCCCAGGGTTGTAATGAGGATCAAATGAAATAAAACACTTATACAGTGCCTGGCACACAGTAAGCAATTAATAAATGCTTATTCCCTTTTTCCTTCCCAGTCTTCCCTCTCCTTTTTTCTCCCTCTCTTCCTCCCTCCTTCCTTACTTCCCCCCCCACCCCACCCTTTCCTTCACTGAGCTTGGGCTTGACTAAGGCTGTGTGTCCAAAACTAAGTTGTCAGAGTCCCTCCCCACTCTCCCTGGCCAGATCTCATCTGGAGGCCATCAGTAGGGGCGGGGGGGAGGGGAGGGACGACATCCAGAGACATCCAAAAGAGGCCAGCCAGGGTGGCTGAGTCTTGAGGCCGTGTCGAACAGGATAAGCTGAGATTCTGGGACTGTGCTGAGTTCGAGATGAACCCAAGGCCCCAATCTTCCAGAGAAGAACTAGGTGTGGGCCATCTGCCTCTTCACCAGCGGCAGGAGTGCTTGGCACATAAGCCATCCTCAGACATAAGGAGCTGCTCCTAGCTTAGCCCACAGAGTCCTCAGGCCCCTGGCAGCTAATTACATCTCCGGTTCAGCTTATTACGGCAGTGATTAACTTAATGCCAAATGGAACTTCCCATAGGCTGTGTCTGTCCAGTGGACTCTGTCTCTCTGGTGGACTGTGTCTCTCCTGTGGATTCTGTCTCTCTGGTGGGCTCTGTCTGTCTCTTCTTGCAAGGGCCTGATTTGTGGAATTAGTGACTATTCAACTGTCTTGTTGAAGCAATAAGGATTTTAACCTGATCCTCCCCCACCCCACCCTCTTTCAGGGGACAGTGAGGCAGAAGATCATTTGCTATCTCCAATAATTTTGAAAATGCCACAGTCCTGCCTGAGAAGCATTTCAGCTGAACTTCTAGGAATCGCAGGTGGATTCCTGGATCTCCCCCAAACTCCTGACACAGAAACAGGTTACACCATCCCCATACCACAGAAGTACAATTAAAGATCAGGAGACAAATTCTTCTTTGAAAAAGGCCTCTGCCATTGCTGCTAAGACTTGCCCTGCTCAATCCTTTGAATCTGAAGCCTCAGGAAGATCTTGAGGAGCAGTGTCCATGAGTAGGTCCTACCAGGCCCCACCCAGCTCTCAATATCACTCCCAGAGGGGAGCCTAGAAGCCACCCCTCCCGCTTTGCTATCCAGTAGTGCTCAACACAAGGGCCAGTCTGTTCTCTGGCTGAGGCAGCAAAGACCAGAGCCTGCGAAGGTGCCTGTGCTTAAACTCCCTAAGGGAAGAGTGGCCTGTTCATCTAAGCCCCTCTCATTAGCCTTGCTTAATTTCTCAGATTGCCCAATTAATGCCATAAGGGAGAAGGTCCAACCACAAGGGAATGGGCTGGAAGACTGAGATGTTTCAGTATGGAACTGACCCAGGGTCAGTAGCAAAGCACTGGGAGATTGTTCAGTGGAAAGAGTTCCAGACTTGGAGTCGTGAGACCTGAGTTCAAATGCTGGCTGCAGCCCCTGATGCCTGTGAGCCTGACTTCCCTGGTCCTTCCTTTGCAGAACTGGCCTGCCTGCTTCACAGGCCATCATGAGGAAATTACCTTCTGACCCTTAAGGTCCTCCATCCACGAAGGGGAATTCGTGATGCTGTTGCTGTCTGGGATTTCAGTCTTCTCTTTTTTGATGGAGGTCAGATAGAAATGACCACAGGAAAAATCACCCTTTGCCACTATTCTTTCATGTTTGATGTTCTGGGGGCTCTTATGGGTATATAAAATGAATGGGTTTTTTTTTTAAATAATTGAACAGGAACACTGGGAGGAACAGGAACAGTGAGCCCTATGGGCTGGGCTCTCTGAAAGCAACCTTGGGATGATTCCAGGGGCAGACAACCGAGGCAGACTGTTAATACACTCCTTCTCCTTGATCCACATGGTTTTCATTTCTTCTGCTCAGTCTCTATATATTAAAATCATTTCATTCCATGGAGTTTGGAGACTCTTACTATCCACCCTGGAAAATCTATGTTTGAAAACTTTCTTAAATGTTTATGGGTCAGTGGGTTCCCAACTGGGTGATTGTGAACAACGGTTTTTCCTATGGTGCTGACTCGGTTTTGGTGTAACTTAATGATTGAGTTCTCAAGGATATTTAAGGATTGGCATTTGTGGCATATGTTAGTCTTTTGTGATCAGACAGAGCAAGATGGGGAAAGCCCCAGATGTGGTGGGCTTAGTGGCAACAGAGTGATGGGAAGAAGGTAGGCACAGAATGCTACAGAGGGATGGCAGTGAGGTCAGCCCCCTCAAAGGCTTGCACCCATTGCTTTCATCATCAGTGCCTCCGGTTTGCCCAGTGTGGCAGCTCCAGCACGATACAGGTGCCAGGTGCAGAGAGTCAAGAAAAGTTGTGAGTGATGTGACTTTACACATAGACCAGACAGTGACAAGATATTTCACCTGACTGTAACAGACTCACTCTAGACTAGGAGATAAAAAGTAAGTTTGAATGGATCTTTCTAATCAGGTCTCTGGGGATAAAATGGATTTAATTCAGCTGTGATTTATAATGGTTAAGAAACAGCACATGAAAGATGCCAAATTATAACTTGGTACCTGTTTCCTTAAATCCTACATTGAATATATAATTAGAGTGCTTTTTTAGACATTGTGGTATTTAAATGTTTTAATAAAGAATTGACTGTGTGTATGTATACACATAGATTTCAAATTGGAAGAGTAGAAAAGCATTTTTCTGATCCCAAATTTTTTTTTGCCTGTGGCTTTTGAACATATGGCATCCTCTCTACTTGATGGCAAATTCCATGAAGGCAAAAACAGCATCCATTCATCTTTGTGGTCCCCAGAGAGCACAGAATGGTGCCTTCCACTTAGGGATCAATAGATTTTTATTGAAAGAATAACCACATGGAAGCTTGTTGAGATCCTCTAACCCAGTCACCAACCACCATCTAATTGATAGCACACCCTCGTCAGGAGGCACCAAACCCTCAGGAAGGTTTCATCTTCGAGCCTGTCACCCAAAGAAGCCAGTCTGCAGGCATCTCCTCTTTCTCTGGCTTCACAGTTTCCTACCATCATTTGCCTTGACCCTGGGAGGGATTTATACAATCCTGCTTTGTGAGTAGGGTCAAGCCAAGAGGCTCCATTCAGGCTGAATTTATTTATTTTCAGTGAATTTAAACAGGCCCAAGTCCAAAGCAGCTTTCTCTTCTGGCTCTTTGATTGGGCCCATTGATCTGGTGGGAAAGGGGGAGAATTAATGATAGTGGAACCAGGCCAGCCTCTGCATTCCCTCATTCCCTGTCCTGTCTGTCACTCAGCAGGGCGATTGATGAGGCCATAAGAGCACTGACTTTTCCCAGCTCCTTTCATATACATCTATATGTGTGTGTGTATTTGGATATGGATCTGTGTATGTATGTGTGTATATGTAGATATATGTATATGAATGGGTGGAGGAAGAGAGAGAGAGAGAGAGAGAGAGAGAGAGAGAGAGAGAGAAAGTCATTCAGATTTGTGTGGTCCTTGGCACTAAAGCCTGTGCCTGGTCCCCTCAGGATTTGCATTCAAGCCCATAAGCCCTTCAGCCCTCCATGCTTCCATGAATCTGCCCTCCCTCCCCATTAGGCTAAATACACCAGTTCCCTTTTCAAGCACTAGAGACACAAACCACAAAACTCTCCAGGTGGCCTCAGGCTCCCCATGGTTTCCTGCATCTTCCTGGGCTGGGCCAGGAATGGGAGTAACTGTCCCCTCCCTTTCTCATCCTTCCCACAAAGACTTAGGGATATGTGGTGGGTAACTGAGGGATGGAAAAATGAAGCTTGGTCTCCTTTAGGACCCTCCCCGTCTGGTTTGCCTGACACTGAGGTCTGTAGTAGACAAAAGGGGGCTTTGCAGAAGAGAGAGAGACAGGCCAGGAAATACTCGAATCGATGGGATTTTGATATGTGTGTCTAAGGGATTTCTAGCTAGCACTTACACAGCCCTTTTATGTTTGCAAAGCCCTTTTCATATGTCATCTCAAAACAAGCCTGTGAGGTGGGTGCTGTAGGAATATCCATTTTATAGATTAGGAAACTGATGCAGAGATAGGTTAAGTGACTTGCCCAGGGTCACCCAGCAGGATTTGAACTCAAGCCTTCCTTACTCCAAGCTCCTTAACCAGCAATTGTGGAGGGAATATGGAGGGGGAGACAGGGATGCCATGGAAATAAGACCAGGGTAGGACCCACTTCCATACTGGATCAGCAGGGCTGGGGACAGAATATAACCAGGGAGGCTGTCAGGGAGACTCAGGCTCCAAGGCTTTAGGCATGGACTAAAGATGGGTCTTTGATGGTCTTGAGATAAGCTCCTCCCAGAACTTGGCACACCTATCACAAACTCTCCCTGGGGCTTTGAGGTCCAAATCTATTCCATACCCCTGGCTAGTTCAGAAGCATTAGAATGTCAGGTATAAAAGTGGGGGATGGGAGGGAAGGAAGGCTGAGACACATGAAATGGGCCTCCCTAGCCCCTGATACCACAGCAGGGGGGCCAAATTTAGTTAGGAAAGTGGATGTGCCTAGCCTAAAGTGCCCCATATTTAAAAGATTCCAAAAAGGGTCAGGATAGGAGAGAGGGGGCACCAGATAGGAGGAAGGGGCACCAAGCAGTCATAAGGGGTGCCAGGTAGGAAGAAGGGCATGACTGCCTGTTGGTGTAGGACTATGCCTACAAGCAGAGGGTTTTTCCATCCCCCAGCCCCTGCAAAGAGGCAAAAGCTTCATTTCATCTTAAGGGGGCTGGGCTGCTGGCAACACTCAGTCTGTCCCTTCCTGAGAGGATCATGGGTCTGACAGCCAGTGTTTCCCAGCCCATTTCACAGGCCATAAACCTGCCAGTTGGAAATCTCACTTGATCTGAGAATAAAATGTGGGCAGGAAGGGGCCCTTCCTCCCCAGATCCAGGGGCTATCTCAGTAGGCTTAGACTGCTCTGGCAGCCCCAGGATGTCAATCTAGAACCAGTTCAGATCAAGAGCAGCAAAGCAGTGAAAATCCCAGGACCCTCTGGGGCAAGCTAAGAAGGCACAGAGAATGTCCGCTGAACACGGGCTGCCATTGCTGACTGAGGACACCCAGGGTCCCAGCTCCACTAGGCAAAGGGCTAGGGTGTTTCTCTTCCTGTCCTCAGGGTGGAGCATGGCACTTGGTGATTCTGGGGCCAAGCAGCCACAGCAGGATCTGCTTCCTTGACTGCCATGAGCCCTGCTAGCTGCTCCTCTATGTGACAGTCTCTCCCCCACCTCTCCACACTTGCCCAGGCCATCCCCCAGGCCTGGAGTGACCTCCCTCCTCAACACACACTGAAAATTCCTCACTTCCTTTCCAACACCTGAGACCCCATCTTCTGCAAGAGGAGTCTCCTCATCTCCCCTCCCCACCCCCAGGTATTTACACTTTCTCCCTCAGGAAATGAAATACTTGGTATGAAGAAAAGTGAAGTGAGAGAATGCCAATAAGGAAATGCCCTTTGCCAGTGCAGGTCCGACCCTGAGAGTTTAAGCCCCAGCTTAGCATCCTGGGGCAGCGTGTATCCTAGGTGAGGCTTGGCCCCCAACATTCCTATGTCTGGGGCTGACATTCTCCCCTGTACTGTGCTTGTTGGTTGATATTAACTCTTGCACTTTTTCATATGTCCCTGGAGATAATAAGGTCCTGGAGGACATTTTTGCCTCTGCATCCCCAGGCCATCCCATGACGCCTGACACAGAATGGATGCTTCATGAATGCCTTGAGTTCCACAAATGAAATTGCATTGAAATGCCCCCTAGGCTCCTCAGAAGGGGCCATATTCACTCACCAGCTTCCCATCTAGGGCGCCTGAGCTGACTGACTAGCTGAGCCGTACAAGAGAGAGCTGCATTTCCCACCGTTTGCTCACTTGTGTGACTTTGGGCAAGTCACTGCCCTTCTGTGGGTCTCAGTTTCCAATCTGGTTAAAATAAAAGGGTTGGACATGGGATTTCTGGTCACTCCTGGCTCTGAATTCTGTGACCCAGGGATCCACATCTGGAGATAATTTCTTACCTTAGCAGGAAGCACCAAGGAAACTGCCCACCAGGTGGGAGCCTTGCTTTGTCCGATGGTCATCCAGCTGTCAGCACAAACATTCTGAGTACCAGATCCTGAGAGCCCCCCTGGATTGGCCTGGGGCCAAGGGGACAAGACCCATAGAACTGGGAGGGAGCTTTGAGGTCATCTGAGCCAACCTTCTCATTGGACAGATAAGGGAACTGAGGCCCACAGAGGGGCAATGACTTGGCCAGGGTAAATAAGTGGTAGATCCAGGCTTCATAATCCATGTCATGGCCTTTCCCTACATTCAGCTGCGTCCTTCAAGGAGATACACCTTCTCCTCAGTTTCCCCTCTTATCTCCTGTGGCTGTTCCTTCCAGCCCCTGATGCCCAATGTGGTGGCCCCTGTGTTGAGTCTTCTCACCTTGAGTTATTGGCCCTGCCAACCCCTCTCCCACTCAGCCCTTTTTTCCTCAAGGACTCATCATGCTGGAGCCTCAACACCCCAAGATCCCCATTAGAGTTACAGCCTCCAAGTGTGTCCTCTGGGCTTAGAACAGGACTAGAGAGAAGGGGTTTCTAAGCAGAGCTTTCTCAGGGTCTCATTGAGACTTCAAAGAGTTCCCAGATGCTACTGCTGGAGATGCACCTTCCAGTGGCTCAGAGTGAGATGGCATGTCCTGGGTTGGAGCTAAGCCAGAGGATGAGGGAGGGGAGAAAACAGGGGGCTGAAATGACTGGCTTACACTCAGGGAGGGGAGATGTCACAGATAGAATCCCCAGAGAGGCTTCACAAAAAGAAAAAGAAGATGGTGCCTGCACTTCAATGCTTCCTGAGTAAAGCCTCAGATGGCTTTAGTCTTCCTCAATCCCTTAGCAAGGCAAATGGAGTGAAACCAGCTTTGCTGCCTGGCACAGGAGGCAAGAATTGACTGAGCTCCTTGATTTTGTAGTCTGAGGAAGAAGCTCTGCCTTCCACGGTCTCCTGTAGACCCACCTACAGCAGCTCGGGGCTCTTTGGACCCAGCCAGGATTTCTTTCTTGGTCTAGACAGCTAGCTCCTGCTATCTATACCTTGCTGGCTGCAAGGGAAGCAATATGGCGGAGGGAAGGACTGACCTGGGAGTCTGGGAAGATCTGTGTTCTGATCTTGCCTCCAGCCCATTTGCAACTCAGAAAAGTGACTTCTCTCTGAGTTTTTCCTCATCTGTAAAATGCAGATAACTGTACCTCAAACTACCTCATAGATGGTTCGGCCCTGATAGATGATGTCCTGAAGGCATCTGAAAATCACAAAGTCCAAAATGGAACTTGGGATCTTTCCTCCCAAACTCTCTGAACTTCCCTCTTGCTGTGAAGATTACCAGCCTCCCAGGCACTTGGGAGGCTTACAGCCTAGCATCTGCCTTGGACTCCTCCCTCTCACTCCCCCCACATATCCAGTCTGTTGCCAAACCCTGTCATTTCTGCCTTCATCCCTCCTAGTCTCCCCCTTCTCCCCACTCCCCATCTCTTCTCTAGTTCTAACACATTGCCTCTTACCTGGGCTGCTGTTCTAAGAGTCTCCTGATTGGTCTACTTGCCCTAAGCCTCTCCCACTCCAATCCATCCTCCCATTGGCAGTTGGAAGGATTTGGGTGAAATACAGACCTCACTATGCCACCCCCTACTCAGCAAGCTCCACTGGTTTCCCATGTCCAACCCTTTCATAGAGTAGCATATAAGCTCCTCTCTCTGTCTCGTCAAGCCCTTTACAGCCTGGCCCCCTCTCCTTTCTTCTTACATTTTTGCCATCCACGTGGTCTACAACCTATGATGTAGTTGACCTGTCTGACACATGACCCTCCAACCCCCAGCTTGATTCCTCTGCATTGGATCCCCTACCTCACCAGTGCTGGGAAAATTCTCCTTTCTCCCCTCAGCCTCTTAGAACCCCTTTAAAATTCCACTCCAGTACCATTTTCTGACTAAATCCTCCTCCCCATCCCACCCTCCTCGTGCCTCCTACTCCAAACTGCCTTGGAGCCCTTTTGTCTGGATTTTCTATATATCTGTTATCTCTGTATTAGAATATAACCCCCTGAGGGTAGGGGACTGTTCACCTTGGTCTTTGTATGTTAACATCTAGATCAGTGTCCTGGGCTTAATAAATGCTTGATGATGTATTGATTTGATTGCTGTGAGACCCAAAAGAAATCATGAGTTTCTGGATCTTTTCAAACCTTAAAATTTCCCCAAGTGTTATTTATAGTTGTTGTTGTGGGGATCAAATAAGGTAATATCCATAAAGTGGTGTCTGGAACATAGTAGGTGCTTAATAAATGCTTGTTCCTTGCCCCCTCTCCCCTTTCTTTGACTTAGCTTCTTAGGTAGGGATGCCTATTGCCTTCAGGGCCTCCACATGCTCCCTCCATTCAATCCAACCAACATTTATTAAGGAGGCCACTGTCTTGTGAATAAAGGGGAAAAGCAAAATGGTGCCCACCCTCAGGGAGCTCTTCATCAGTGGTGGGGGGGGGCGGGGCACAAGGACCTCTGAGGTGCCCCTAGCTCTAGACCCTGGGATATATTTGTGATCCTCCATACCCAGACAGGTATTGGGGGCATTAAGATCTAATAAATGCCCCCACACCTTCAAGGTATGAAGAAAACAGAGAGAACCAACATGTGGAAGCACATTCTGAACCCCACAAAATTAGGAGGCAAAGTGTGCTCTGCATGAAGTCAGAGCGTCTGGGTCTGAATCTCTGTTCTGATTATTAGCTAGGTGACCTTGGGAAAGTCTGATTGCCTTTCTAGGCCTCAGTTTCCTTTTCTGTGATATGGGGAGATTAGAGTAGATGCTTCTGCAGTCCTTTCCACCTCAAGATCCTACGATCATCATGACTATCAGAGATCAAAAATGGAACCAGCTGAAGTGATGAGGGAAGGCATTCTGGACCAGTTGAGTCTTGAGCTGAGACTCAAAGGAGGATTTGAAGAGGCTGAGGGGAAAGGGGAGAGGAGTGAACTTCAAGCCCAGATTCACACAAGAGCCAGCAGGGACTTCTGAGGCTGCCTGGTCCAGTCTCTATAAAATAACAGATATCATTTCACGTGGAGCCTCACAGCAATATAATGAGGTGCTGTTATTCCCCCTTTATAGTAGAGGCTCAAGGTCCTATATCTAGTGAGTGTTGGAAGTGGGACTTGAACTCAGGTCTTCCAACATTCTGTCCACCATGCTACCTTGGTTATAAAATAAGATTAGAAAAATGAAGATGTATAGAAAAGCTTCTCATGGTCTCTAAAACAGCCATCTTTTTTCTCTTCTTCTTTGTATATATGTAATATGTTTGTTAAGCTCAAGATCTAAAATGAGAGAGACAGAGACAGAAAGACACAGAGAGAGAGGGAAGGAGGTGGAGAAAAGAGAAAGAGAGGAGAGAGGGAGGGAGAGACAGAGAGGGAGGGACGGAGGGACGGAGGGAGAGAGAGAGAGACAGAGACAAAGAGAGACAGAGAGACAGAGAAGCTTCAACCCAATGATTTCTACCTAATATAGAAGCCTATGGACCAACTAGAGCTGTCTCTGGTTTCCATTCCCTGGAGGACAAGACCTGGAACTCTAGTTACCCTAAGGAATGCTAGGGAGTAGTGAGACAGGCAGCTGGGCAGACATGTCACAGCTTGGTCCTTGAAAACCAGTCACCGAGATTTGGACTTCATGTGGCTGGTAATAGGGAGCCATGGAAATTTCTTTTCCAGGGATTTGATGCTATGAGGATAGTGGTGTTTTTAAAAGATGAGCACAACAGAGGTTTGTGGAAGCAATGAGAGCGGAGCGAGGCTTCAAGCAGAGAATTTGGGAATCAGCCAAACTCGTATAAGATTCAATTTTAATCCAGATTTGGTTTCCCTGGTCACCATTTGTCAAGGCTTCTGCCCAGAGGAAATATGGAGAGTATTCAGCGATTTACATCAGTCCTACCACCAGCCCATGCTTTACATGAACAGCACATGAGAAGCCCTTGGGGAGAACGTACAACCATGAAACTGTGAGGGGGCAAAAGGAGGGAGAAGAGGGGGATCAATATCTCCAGATCACTTGGACATTTCAGCCAAGAACCTTTCAAGCAAGAAATAACTTCCTATTAAAAGGTCTCCTGGTAGCTATCAGCTCCACGTGATGGAATGAGGGAGGGGCATCCAACTGACCATACAAGCATCTTCTACCATGAATTGTAAGAGAGCCCTAGACCAACAAGAAGCCACTGAAGCATGACATCAGGATGTGGCTGAAGTGTAGCAAGGCTGGACCACTGTCTTCCCCAAACCAGTGGCCAGGATTGCTACACACATCAGGAGCTCCCAGGGGCCATGGCAGCATAGGCTGTGAGGATCAGAGGGAATGTTGCAATGGAAACAGTACTGATTCTGGAGTCAGATGACCTAGACTCAACTCCAAGAGCCTCCTTGGACAAGCCTCTGAGCTACTATGAACCTCAATTTCTTCATATTAAAGTGGGGATCATGTTACTGTTGCTACCTACTCTAAGAGGCAATTGATGGTGCAGTGAGCAGAGCACTGGGCCTAGAGTTAGGGAGATCTGAGTTTGAATCTGGCCTTAGTTGCATGACCCTGGACAAGTCCCTTAACCTCTGTCTGCCTCCGTTTCCTTGGCTGTAAATTGAAGATAACAATAGCACTTAGCTCCTAGAGTTGTTTCAAGGGTCAGATGAAATAATATTTGTTGAACGCTTAGCGCAGAGCCTGGCAAACAGTAGGTGCCATCTAAGTGCTTATTCCCTCCCCTTCCTTTCTCCTTCCCTCTTAGAATCATTTGACATGGGGCGGCTAGATGGTGAAGTGAGGACATGGCTTCAAATCCGGGCTTAGACACTTAACACACACACACACAAAAAAAACCTAGCCATGTGACCTTGGGCAAGTCACTTAACCCCAATTGCCCTACCTTCCCGTATCCAAAAAAAAAGAAGAATTTGACATGAGGCAGCAGGTACATGCTGGATTGGAGTCCAAGGATGTGAGTTCAAATCTCAGCTCTGCCCCTTGTTACTTGTATGGCATGAGACAACTCACTGGGCCTCTCTAGATCCCTTTCCTCCTGTTAAATGCAAAGGCCCTAAAGGTCCCTTCCAGCTTTTAATTGATGCAAACTTAATCAGATGAGGGAGCATATGTCAGTATGGCAAGGACAGGTGATTGCTTTGGTATGGACAAGCCTACAAAAGAAATCCTCCCACTGTTTCAGATCACACCCCATCTAGCATTTATCATCTGGCTTGCTCATGGTCACAATAGCTACAAAGCATCAAAGGTAGGATTTGAACCCAAACCTTTGTGACTTGAAGCCCATTGCTTTTTCAGCTATGCCAGGCTGCTTCTCTAAGTAAGTAGAGTCCAGAAAAGGGTCACCGGGCTGGGAGGGACCACAAAGGTCATTCCATCCAATGCCTCCTACCTCCTTCCATTTGGCCTTCAAGGCTTCACTCCAGGATTCTTCCCCACGCCCTTTAGCAAGAATTACTCTCTCCCCATTCTTTCTTGGTACTTGGTATTCCTCTGTTGTGCTTCCCATGTCCTGCTCTGTATTCTGTGCATTGCTGTGCACCTCATTGCCTGTCTTTACTCCTGCCTTTCCAGTTCAGCAGTGATACTAATTGCAATAAGTCCCATTGTCTTAACTCCAGAGTTGTGTGCCCAGCATTCTAAAGTCAGAGTTGCCGGGGCCTTGGAAGGCACCAAGTCTTTCTCAATCAAGAGTTTCTCATCTTACAGAGGAGAAAACGAAGCCCAAATAAATAAAGTGAGCTGCCCCGAACGGCACAGATACAAATGTCAGAGCCCCGATCTGAGCCCTGGCCCTTGGACGCCAAGTCCTGAATTCTTTCCTCTGCAGACACTTCACCACAGGCCAGGTGGGCAATTCAGATATCAGCATCCCCATTTCTATCTGAACAGATCTTGGCTGAGGAGGTGGGGTGGGAGGGCTGGCGGGACAAAGATCAGAAGGACCTTTCCATCCCCCAATGGACTTGGCTTTTTTTCACTTTGTCAAGAATCTTAATCATCTGCACTGCTGTCTATAGCATTTTCTAATGCTTATCCAGAGAGAAATGATTTTAATTCTCTTGTCTACAGCTTTTTAACAGACCCATTGTAGATTGTGGATTAGACTGAAAATTCAGATTGAAAAATAGAGCTGTCCTAGACTCAGTGCTGATCCCAGCTCCAGATGCTCCCTCCTTCATTGCCCATCACAGTGCCAGCAGATGGCCCATTGCAAACATCACTGAACACTTTGGAGAGTCAACACTGAGTGCCTTTGATTAGTGATATCTTCATTCTGGCATGTGGTGCCTCCTGAGGGAAGGGGAGGGTTGATTTGAGTAGATTTAATTGGAGGGGGGAGTATTTAAACTACTAATATTTCTTAAAAGAAATGTAACAAAATGTCTCTGCCCCATCTCCAAATACAATGTACATCCTCTGAGAGCAGAGACTGTTCATTTGTTGTCTTTGTAGTCTCAGTGCCCAGCACAATTTCTGTCAAATAGTAGGCATTCATTCAAGGCTTGGAAAGCAGCCCAACATAGAGAACAGAGAACGAGTTTTGAAATCAGGAAGACCTGAGTTCAAGTCACCTCTGACATATGATGGCTGTGTGACTCTGAGGAGGTCTGATGGAGTTCCCTATACCAATGAAATCACAGATGCAGTCCCTATAGCTATGTAAAAGTTATGCAGAATTCCAGAAGCTTTTTCCATGGATGGCCACAAAAAATCATTAAGAGCTTTGCACAAGTGAAAACCAAAGGTCACCTAACTTTAGTTGTTATATTTTGAGAAATATAGCAAATAGGTCTAAATTGTCTATTTTTTAATTGAAACCAGAGAATACAAAATGTAATGGTTATGGAATCCCATATTACTAATAGCCTCTATTTTTACTGTCTGTAAGATTTGCAAAACACTTTACATCTATATAACATCATCTGACCCTCATAACAATCACTTTATGACTTAGAAGTTATTATCCTCCATTGCAGCCCATAATAGGGATTATTTCCCATTTTACAAATTAAAGAAGTGAAAAAGAAAGCTTGGAGTCCACATCAATGCAACCAATTCAGCTTACATTGCTTAGGCTCCCACCAGACAATTTGCTAGGTGTTTCCAAGCATTGGAAAGGCTGCCACAGGGAAGAAGAATGAGGCTTGCTCAGCTTGGCCCCCTGGATGGAACCAGGAGTGATGTGTGAAAGCTAGCAGCCATCTAGACTCCCCCCAAAACGGGCAGGGCCACCTCAGGAGGTCTTTGGGCTAAATCTGGGGGTTGTTGGGGTGCCTGTTCTGGAGTGGATTGGTCTAGATCTCCTTGGAAGGCTATTCTGCTCTGAGATTCTGTTGTCCTAGAAAGGGAGCGATCCTGGGGAATTTCCACAGCTGCCTCCCACTCTCCTAGGAAGGGAGAATGCGGACAGCTGAGCCCCCAGGAGGCAGCTGGTGATTTAAGGGTCTCAGATTTAGGCTTAAAAGGAACTTCTGAGGACATCTCATCCAACTTCATCTTCTTAAAGATGAGAAACCTGAAGCCCATAATATTGAAGTGACTTACCCAGGACTACAGAGGGAATTAGTGGCAGAGAGAGCATGTTTACCCTTGTCCTGTGAAGCTGAGGGCAGCACTCAGTCCACTGCAGTGCCCTGACACTCAGGGCCAGGTGTGTACTCAGTGAGTTCTTCTTAGAAGAATGAGGCTGAGGACAGATACTGCTTCTAGCCTGGCCTTCTAGTCTGCAGCCTGTAACATCCAGCACCATTCACACCTACATTGGTGGCAAGCATTCCATATTGAATGCTCAAATACAATATGATTCAGATTGCCAAAAATCAAAAGGCAAATAAAATGCTCAAAGACTGCTCTGATCAAAGTTTATCTCAGTCAGGTGACCTGGTAAGTAAATTTCTTTTGTCTCCAGATTCTCAGGGAAGCCTCTTACTGGATTCCTATGACCAATTACAAAGTTATTCACTAATTCCACTCCAGAGTAATTTTCAACATTAGCTACCATCTGCCAAGGCTTATTACCATTCTACTCCTGATAGTCAGGCAACCAGGTCTATTAAGTGCAGGAAAGAACCTGATTCCTGCCCTCCAGGCTGACAATCAGGGGTGCTGGGTCCTCACTAATAAAAATTGTAATGAGAGACAATCCATGGAGGTGAGGCCAAGGTTATGTTTAACAGTCCTCTGTCTTCTCACTGTCAGGAAGGTGAGGCTAAGGAGGGTCACAGAAGATGCTGGTCCTCAGATCCTGGAAGGACAATAGCTGACCTTGTGAAACTGCATGAGAGTCCCCACACCACTCAGATGCTTGATCTGGAAAGTCACAAGCTTGCAAGGGGTCCCAATAAACTAGAATGTAGACTGAATTCTCATCACAGCAAATCGTTTCCCAGCTCTGAGTATCAACTTGCACATCTGTAAAATGGGGAAAATAAGCCCTCAAATTGTGGTGGGGATATATGAGCTGGGTTTGTAAAGTGCTTGGCCAACCCTGCAAGAATATGGAAGGTCCAGCTGCCACCATCATCCCCATCAGCATGCTGGCAGGTGCCTGGTGCTCTCTGTTTACCTCACACAAATGCTCTGCCCTTTCCCTCACATTCCCTCCCCTGCTAATCCAATATTATCGAAATGCTTGTTTTATTCCATAAAGTCAAAATAAAATCATGATTTTTTAAAAGACCACCAAGGGGGCGGCTAGGTGGCGCAGTGAGTAGAGCGTCGGCCCTGGAGTCAGAAGGACCTGAGTTCGGATCCAGCCTCAGACACTTAAACACATACACAAACAAAATCCTAGTTGTGTGACCTTGGGCAAGTTACTTAACCCCAATTGCCCTCCAAAAAGCAAAAAAAAAAAGATCACCAAGGCCAAGAAGGGCCGTTTCAACTTAGAATAGGTCTCATTAGTCCTACTTAACAAGTGAGGGAACCTTAAGTGTTTATTAAGTGCTAACTACGTGGGAGGCACCATGCTAAGCAGTGGGGATAAAAGAAAGGCAAAAACACTTTTCCTGCCCTCAAGGGGTTTACATTCCAATGGTGGAAACAATATATGTATTGTTAGGTTATAAGATACATATATCTTTGATGATGGGCAAGGCTGTAGCAACTGAGGGACCCAAAGGGATTCCAGGAGGGATCCTCCCCAGAGAGGCCTCTGGAAGAAGGTGAAACCAGTTGAGTCTTGAAGTGATTTGCCTGTGGGTCTTAAGGATGGACCAAGCCCTGGTATCTGGGATGGAGTTGAAGCCAAATCTTCCTGACTCAAAGTTCATCACTGCTTACTATGGAGCATTTTCAAACAGGACATCCTAGGCAGGTGCTCGGGGGATGTGATTGGAAGGGAAAAAGTCCTCCTGACATTCTGCCACCAGAGCCTCATTTTTTATGTTGAATTGGTCCCATAGAAGAGATATAAGAAGTTACTTGCCCACCTTCGCCATAGAAGTGGGCTCCTCCATTCAGAAGAGGAATGCTACATACAATGTGGACTTTTTAAATGTATGATTAGCTTTGGGAAACTACTTTCTTCTTCTTGTTTTCCTTCTCCTCCTTTTTCTTCTCCTCCTCTTCCTTCTTCTTTTCTTTCTCTTTCTCCTTCATCTTTTCCTAATGTTGAACCATTTGGCAAGGCCAAGGATTTAGATGGCAAGATCTTTCCTTATAGCTCCTTCAGGAGAACTTGCCAGGCTTCCTCTCCACAGCGGCTGCTCTGTCTCTTCCTCACTGGGTCTGGAAGCTTCAGCGAGACCGGCTTGTGGGTAGCACCTGGTGGACTGGATAGTCTAATGCTAACAGATCAGCAGTTGGTGGAGATCAAGACAGACCTCGTCTCCACCGTGGTTTCTCTCCAATATGCATGCCTGGAGGTTTCGGGGATACTGAGATCCTCAAGGCTACGGGTCTCCGGGTCTGGATTGTCTCTAGCAGAGGCTGAGGGGCACCTGACATGCCTGCGCTCGCTCCTCTCTCTCCCCCTCAAGGCACCCGGCTGAGGCTGACCGGCGCTCGCTCTCTCGCTCTCTCCCTCAGGGCGCCCGGCTGAGGGGAGCTCGCTCCTCCTCTCTCTCCCAGGGCTCCTGGCTGAGGCTGAGGTTCGCTCGCTCCTCTCTCTCCCAGGGCGCCTGGCTGAGGCTGACCGGCGCTCCCTCCCCCTCTCTCCCAAGGCGCCCGGCTGAGGCTGAGGGGCGCTCGCTACCCGCCTCTCTCCCTCAGGGCGCCCGGCTGAGGCTGAGGGGCGCTCGCTCCTCTCTCTCCTAGGGCGCCCGGCTGAGGGTCGCTCGCTCCTCTCTCCCAGGGCACCCGGCTGCGGCTGACCGGCGCTCGCTCCTCCTCTCTCTCCCAGGGCGCCTGGCTGAGGCTGACCGGCGCTCGCTCCTCTCTCTCCCGGCTGAGGCTGAGGGGCGCTCGCTACCCGCCTCTCTCCCTCAGGGCGCCCGGCTGAGGCTGAGGGGCGCTCGCTCCTCTCTCTCTCCCAGGGCGCCTGGCTGAGGCTGACCGGCGCTCGCTTCCCCTCTCTCCCAGGGCGCCTGGCTGAGGCTGACCGGCGCTCGCTCCCCCTCTCTCCCAAGGCGTCCGGCTGAGGCTGAGGGGCGCTCGCTACCCGCCTCTCTCCCTCAGGGCGCCCGGCTGAGGCTGAGGGGCGCTCGCTCCTCCTGTCTCTCCCAGGGCGCCTGGCTGAGGCTGAGGGGCGCTCGCTCCTCTCTCTCCCAGGGCGCCTGGCTGAGGCTGAGGGGCGCTCGCTCCTCTCTCTCTCCCAGGGCGCCTGGCTGAGGCTGACCGGCGCTCGCTCCCCCTCTCTCCCAGGGCGCCTGGCTGAGGCTGACCGGAGCTCGCTACCCGCCTCTCTCCCTCAGGGCGCCCGGCTGAGGCTGAGGGGCGCTCGCTCCTCCTCTCTCTCTCAGGGCGCCCGGCTGAGGCTGAGGGGCGCTCGCTCCTCTCTCTCCCAGGGCGCCTGGCTGAGGCTGAGGGGCGCTCGCTCCTCTCTCTCCCAGGGCGCCTGGCTGAGGCTGAGGGGCGCTCGCTCCTCTCTCTCCCAGGGCGCCTGGCTGAGGCTGAGGGGCGCTCGCTCCTCTCTCTCCCAGGGCGCCTGGCTGAGGCTGAGGGGCGCTCTCTCCTCTCTCCCTCAGGGCGCCTGACGCGCCAGCGCTCGCTCCTTTCTCCCTCAGGGCGCCTGGCTCCTTCAGCTTTGCTGCCTGGCCTGCTGGGTAGGTGGTAATTGACTGGCAGGTGCTGGGGATTACCTGCCCCTTTTCCACAGGAGGTGCTTCCCCAAATGATTGTGTTGCAGGCTGGCCTGGAGGCAGAACTAGTGGCCAAATATGGCAGACATATTTGTCAGTCAACAAGCAGTTGATTATTAAGCACCTATTGTGTGCCAGGTACTGTGCTAAGCCCTGGGGATCCAAAGAAAAACAAAAGACAATTTCTACTCTTGTGGAACTCACAGTCTGATGGGGAGATGACATGCAAAAAATTATGGACAAAACAAAGACATACATGAAGAACTGGAAGTGATGACCAGAGGGGAGACACTAGCACTAAGGGGTATCAGAAAGGCTGCATGAAGAAGGAGGGATTGTAACATTCTCCATGCACGGCATTCCTTTTCCTACCCCCTTTCCTTTGCCCAGACAGTCCCTCATGCCTGGAATGCCCTCTTCTTTACTTCCATCTCTCAGATAACAGCATTCAAGGCTTAGCTCAAGTGACTTCTTCCACTCAGCCTTCTTTGATTCCCCCTCCTCTATATTGCTTTGCATATATGTTCTATTGATGCAGGCTATAAGTTTCTTATTTCCATGAAGAGGGATCAGAGACCCAGACTTGACTAGTGTCAAGGTCCTTCCTCAAGCCTCTAATAAAAGCATGGTTGCCAAAGAACTGTGAATAGTCTCATTTGAGACTAAACCCCATCAGGGTGTGAGGGGTCATTGCCAGGCTCAAATGCCCTAACAGGGTGTGAGAAGTCATTGTCAGGCCCCAAAATGCCCCAGGAGAGATTGGCAAAGCTCTGGCCCTTTCATCAAAGTGGGAGGGGAGCAAGAGTCCCAGAGTGCTCGTTAGCCTGGAAACCTGTAAGAAATTGCTTCTCAGGAGGGAGCTCTGGGGAGGGCAGAGAGGAGAATTGGAGGGAAAGGAACCAGGAGATGCCCCAATGTGTCTTTCCAGACCATACAAACCTATTAAGGTGTCGTGTTTCTCCATAACTGTGAAAATGGAAAGCAGCAACAGAGCCATGAAAGGCCCAGTTGGTCCTGTGGGGCTGTTTATGTGTAACTGGGGGCCATAAAATCACTTCCCAAGTCTAGATGAGTAAACATGGAAGGGGAATAGTTTACATGAAATCCATCCTCTGCCCTCTTGGGATCTGGTAAGGGCTTGATGGAGAACAGAATGAGGAGGTCTTCTGGGAGCATGAATGGACTAGGGACCATCCAGCCTCTCCCTCTTATTTCATGCCCACCAGAAACACAGCTTTCAATGATTGCAATCATGTTCTACCATCTGTAAACCCAGCTTCCTAGGGAAGGATGGCTAACTTCCTTTTAGAAAATAAAAAGCTTATTGGTGTTTTTCGTCTTTTACATCACCATCATTTGCCAATGTATTTACCTTGAAACAAGGGCCAACAGTTATACAAAACTGACAACACATGCAACATTCTGCCCCCACCATCCCCCACCTAAGAGGTAGGAGGCTTGTGTTGGCATCTGTTTGCTAGGGCCAGGATTGGTCATTTTTAGCATCAATCACCACAACCCATACTTCCCAAACCTTGGTGGGCCAACACTCTATTGTGCCAGTGCCCCCAAGGATTGCCTCTCTTAGGAAAAAGGGGGTTTTCTAACTCAGGGATGGATTTCTGCTCCATCACCGCCCATCGGTTTCTTTGTTTTCTCCCTACAGGTCAACAATGAGAATGTTGTGAAAGTTGGTCACAGACAGGTGGTGAACATGATCCGACAAGGAGGGAATCACCTAATCCTCAAGGTTGTCACGGTAACCAGAAACCTCGATCCCGACGATACAGCCAGGAAGAAAGGTGTGTGTTCTCTTCCCAGCTGGTAGGACCAGTTGCACCCTTGTCTGGTCAAGCCAGATGGGGCTGGTGGGGTGGGGCGCCTCAGGGGAGGGGAGATAGGAGACCAGAGGATCCCATTCATGCTCATGATTCCATCTGAAAACCTTTCCCCCATTTTTAGGAACTGCTTTTGTAAATGAAACATTCATGCTCAATGTGGTAAGACATTTATAAAAAGAGCGTAGGAGATCCTTTTTCTCTTTCCCTGACAAGAATTCTCTTGTAGCCCTTCCCCCTTATCTTGATTCCAAGTTGAGAAGTAAGAAGGAAAGCATCCCACTGGCCTTGTGGCTTGGACAAAACCACAAGACTTCACCCATTGTTTGGAATCACCCATCCAGGACCATCCCTCTAGTGCACAGAAGCTCTTGAATATAAATGGGACCAGGGACAAGCACCTGCCACAGCAGGGAGATTTGGTCAAAGTGGACTGTTATAGCTGCTGGGGAGGTGGAGCCACCATGTTGGCCAAAGCCTCAAGAGGTGCCTTGGTCCTCTCCTCCTGAAATCTGTCAACCTACAGGGCCACAGAGAGTGAGGAGAAGATTCATGGATTCGGCATCACAGGGCTTGGCTTCCCACCTCATTCTGCCCCTAATGTTGACCAAATCCCTTTCCCTTCTCTGAGCCTCAGTTCCTTCCTCCATAAAAAGTAGGGGGATCATAACTCATGGTTAGTCTTTCAGGGGTCCCTCCAGTTCTCCAAGTGGGAAGGTAGGACTGGACAGCCTCAGTTTCCTCAGCTGTAAAATGAATAAATTGGAAAGGGTAGCCTCTGAGGTCCTTTCCAGTTCTAGACCTAGGACCAAAAGTCTTGTGATAATTGCCAAACCTGAGGTCTCCTGAAAATACATAGGATTACTCAGCTCCTCTGTATATAAAGAACAGACCCACTCGCAAAGGAATGTTTCCTAGTGAGACTTTGATGTGGGGATGGTCTCTTGTTATCATGGTGCGCTGGGATTCACCTATTAACCTCCATCTCCCTAAGGGCCTTGACATGGCCTAACTTGTGTGGCTGCTTCGACCTGCCAACAGGTAACCAGGGTGCTGTTACCTACCCTGCTGTGCACAGACACATATAAGGGTAGAGCCTCACTTAGGTAGAGACCCCATAACCAGGAGAAATTCAGGCAAAAGGGATCTGCAAACTCCTAGCCTCTAAGACGATGAATTCCTTTCCTCTCTAGCCTTGGGCATCAGCACTTGGCATAGTGCTGGTAATGCAGGAGGTACTTAATAGATGTTGACTGATTAATTGATAAGTCTTATGTCTCTATCCCAACCCCAGGGGCCCTTCCCTCCTGGCACTTAGAGAGGGGCCTGGCGAGGGCCAGATGGGGGTGTGGTTCTCCCCAAAAATCTGTGTCTGTGCACAGATTTACATGTATGGAGGTAAACAGAAGCTCCGTCTGAAAGGTCCTTTCACATGCCTTCATAAACATACTAATTTGTCAAGCCTACTCTGATCAACTAATAATTATAACCCCAATAGAACTCATGGAAATATCCCGCACTGTGACTCACCAAAAGGCCGCTGAGAAGTTGTTTCAAACCCATCGCCACCTTCCAGAAACAGCTTTCTGTGTCTGCATTCTCAGCAGAGCCCTGCCAGGGCAAGGCCATCATCACCCATGCCAGGCTATTTCCATGGTTCAGGAAAAACCTGGCCCTGTTGGCCAGTGTGAATGGCCTGGGTTTGGGGCAATAGACCTAACTATTGATGCTTCTGTGTCTGCTTTTGTTTACTCTTCTGTGAAGCCCCTCCACCTCCCAAGCGAGCGCCAACCACAGCCCTGACCTTGAGGTCTAAATCTATGACCTCCGAGCTGGAAGAGCTTGGTAAGAAAGCCTTGTCGTCTCACCAGCATGCTGCAGTAGTAGAGATGGAAAAGAAATGTCAGGACTGCCTGAGCTCCCTGGCCCGGAATGAGCCCACCCCTCCTGCTTACCCCACCCCCAGAGGCCCTGGCTGGGAATGCTCCATTCAGGGGCAACCCGAGATGTGCATGCCCCCCACCCCGCATGATGGTGTTCTCTCTAGAAATGGCTTTCGTCCCTGCCTGGTTTGAAGTTGAACAGTGTGGGAAGAAATGATGTCTCACCAGTCTGACATCTTTCTTAAAGTTATTCTCTTTCATGTGTAGTTGATGTCATTTCTGTGTTGTGTGTACATGTTTGTGTGTGTGTGTGTGTGTGTGTGTTTGTGGTTGGTGAAGTTTTACAGTGAATTTTTTAAAATGAGTTTTGCCCATTTGTCCTTTGATTTTATCTAATATTGTTTTGTTTTGAATTTTTGGGCCTCTCACTAGTGGACAAAGGTAAGTGGCCAGGTGGGCAATTTAAAGGTCCTTTTGTCTAATTAGTTCTCAGTGGATACCACTGAGAAGTTATCCCAGCAATGCAAAAATAGGAACCAAGACAGACAGAGACAGAGAGAGACAGAGAAAGCTATGTGTGTGTGTATATGTATATGCGTGTAACTCCCCATCATTCCACTATAGGAAATATCCCCATTTTGAAAGCCAGTGCTCTTTCTAATATCCTTTTGAGGGACACCATTGAAAGAACTCTGCCTCTGATGAGTCTGGGCAGCTTTAATGAAGTTTATCTTTTGCTGATCAATATATAGGAAGCGGCCACTGCTGTCCATGTGGGCCATGTATCTCCACTGGCCTCTGCACTTGTTAAGGAAGACAGGGTTAGGGTGACCCTTTCACCTGGTTTTAAACACGTTTGCTGTCCCTGCCCCACCTGTCATCTTGGACTCTCAAGGTTGGGTTTCACACTCTGCCACATAGAAGAAGACATGGGAAAGAAAATGGCAGTGGCTTGGTTTGAAGCTTAAAGCCCAAATCATCAGTATTAGAAGCCCAAAGAAGAGACCAGGGTTCCTGGCACCAGGAGCAAGGGCTGATGGGGACAGGAAGAACAACTCCTCTCAGAGATTGCCAGCCCAGGCAGGTGTCATGGCAGCTCTCTGGCCATGGCTTTGTGGCTTTGCAGTTGGTTCGGTGGGTGTTTTTCTCCATCTTGGCCTTAAACAGAAGTAATTTTTTATCATCTCCTGAACCAGAAATAAGATTGTCACTCTGAACACCACCCCCTACATTGGATTTTAAGAAGCTGTTCTATTTCCTAGAAAACCTTAGACAGGCATCACAGGTCCTCAGGGTCCCTCTTGTTTTGTCCCTGGGCTGTTCACCACACACTCCACATTCCTGGGTCACAGGCCCCTAAGTATGCTGTTTTCCTGCTTACACATGCTTCAACTTATCTATGTAAGTTGAAGTTGAACCAGAGTTGAACCCCGTGCTGCAGGCTGGTTCTGAACAGTTGCTTTTTTTCAACCCAAGTGTAAAACTTTACATATATGCCTGATAACTAACCTGACTCAATTTGGCCCATCACTTTAGCCTGTTGTGATATTTGACTCTAACTTTGTCACTGAGTATGTTAGATATATCTCTGTCTTGTGTCATCTGCGGATCAGACAAGGATACCCTTGTCATCAATAGCCAACACGCAAAATGGTAGCAAAAAAGAAAGAGCTCCCTGGGGCATTCTGCCAGAGACCTCCTTCCAAGGTGATGTCAAGCCATTGACAGACTTGGGGTCCAGCCATTCAACAAGTTCTGAGCCCACCAGAAGTGAGATATCCTCTCCCCACCATCTTGTCAACAAACCAGCTTGATCAACAGTTCCCAGAAATCTCAACATGATATGCCTACAGCATTCCCCCATTCCACTCATCAAGCAACCCCTTCTCAATCACTTTCTATCATTACTGATTCCTAAACCAACCCATGACCTAGTCTATTCCTCTAATGATTTGTGCTACAGTTTTGCCAGGAATAGAAGTAAGTAGAAGTTAAGCTCACTGGTGTCAGGTTCAAAGACTTTACCTTCTGTGATTTTTCTTCAAAACCAGAACAAGATTTGCCCTTCTCCAAATCTGTGGCACCCTGCCCCATTTGGCAGGACTGCTCTGTCCCCCACAGTGCCTTTACCATCACATCATCAAACCCTTCAAGCCTTCGGTTGCCCAGTATGACTCACACTCCTAAAGAATAGCCAGGTGTTCTCTTGCCACGTTATTGGCCATCTTGGGCAACTGTGATCACCCTGTCCACCTGTTTTTCATTCTCCTTGACCAAGAAAAGAAAAGAAAGATGAAAGATGAGTAGGTCACCCATGTTCCCACTGCCCCTGGTCACCATATCTGCCTGAGCTAGCACTTATAGCGTATTTATTATATTCTGGCTCTGGGATAAGCTCTTCACAAATACTGTCTCATTGTGTCCTCACAACCCCATGGGGAAGGTAGGTGCTATCATTATTCCCATTTTACAGATGAGGAAACGGAGGCAAACTTGCCCAGGGTCACACAGCACTGAATTTGAACTCGGGCCTTCCTGACTCTAGGCCTGATCCTCCATCCAGGGCACCACAGCTCTCTGTGTCCCTAACCTTTATCTCCAGCTTTGGTGCATGCTCATTTCCTATTTCTGGCACTCTGTTTACAATGTTGTGCTGCTACTTTGGATCCCTCATCTGTTCCTCCCCCTGTTTCTATCTTCTCTATGTGCCTTTTTAAACCCCTAGCTTGTCAAAGAGTTCCCTGTGTGGCCACATTTGTGTCTGTTGGCAGGCCCCTTAATTACTTCTCAGTGGAATAAGTTCTGCTTGTTTTATGAATCTCATTCTTGAAGGTTTCTCTGTCTACCAGCCACTGTCCCCTTGCTGTTCTTTCTCTGAAATCCTCCAACCCTGTTCTTTGTAAATCTAAGGATTATATCTGACTATACTCAGCTTTCCTCCTCTCCCTGACCACCATGAACCCTGGGGGAGGGGTCACTTGCCCCTTGGTTCCTATTGCTCTTTTCTTTAGTCAGTAAGTCAGTTAATGAGGCTTTGCTAAGCAACTAATATGTTATAGTAACTATGCTGGCAGTGGGAATACAGAAAGCGCCAAAAGACAGCCCCTGCCATTGAGGAGCTCACAACCTGCTGGGGGAGACCACAAGCAAACAAATACACACAGACTGTGGACAAGCCTTCTCCTTGCCCAGCATCACACCCAGGGCAGAAATTTCCTGCATTGCTTGCTCTCACTTTTGAGAGCCAATATCATCATTAAGGCAAGTTACAAACTGATTCCCTCCCCTGCCTTTGGCAGAAAGAGAGAATTAGAGCAGGGAGCAACCAGCTGGGGTCCATCTCCACGGGTGGGGGGGGTGGTGCATCACTGCACTAGCCTCCTCCCACACTGGTTGTAATCTATTTTCTAGATGCCCCATCGGACTTCTCCTTGTGTCCTAGAAGTCTGCCATGCACCATGGCTGCCGGGAAGCCCTCCTGTGGGCCTCCCTCATTGGTTCTCCAGCATGTTTCCCACTTCACGTTCCCCCATTTCCCCACATCTGCATATCTACTTAACATACAGTACCACTCTACTACCCCTATTATCTATTCTGTTGGGCCTCAGCCCAAACCTCAGCACTACCTGTGAAATCAAATTAATGCATCTGTATAAAGATGAGCAGTTTGTTGCTGCCTAGCTTTTGAATGCCGTCTTCCCTGAGTTGTGGGTCTCTTTCCTGAAAGTCTTCATTCTCTACCATAGGTGCATTCTTTGTGGTACCAGGTGGGTTGAGAGGGGCAGCTTTTCCACCCCCTCCCTTTTCAAGAATTGTTGATTAGAGTCACAGAACTCCAAGGATTGTGTGCACATACATGTAAATGATACGTATGTGTATGTGTACATAATATACATGTACAGCATGCCCCAAAGGTCTTAGTGCAGTTTTAAGCTATCAAAGTATTAAAGGTATATCACACACACACACACACACACACACACACACACACACACACACACACACACTTATCACTGGCTCTTATGAGATGCATTCCATCCCTGGATCCCTGACCATGAAGCCCATAGTTCATATATTTTAAACTAAGGTCCAGAAATGCATTCTCAGATCCCACCTTATGAATCCTTCTCAGTCAGCTGGGATCTTTTGGGATCTGCCTTACTTTCCATTGACAGATAGAAATGGTAGATAGAAACCTGATAGAAACACCACAGGTGCCCCCGAGGGCATCTGATTTTTGCTTAAGACATTATTATCCAAAGCAGTGCAGAGCTCCTTCTGGTTGTGGCATTCCTGCCTTTGGGGAATAAGAACCTGTCTTTGTTAGTACCTAGTAGAAAGAACACTGGATTTGGAGGAAGAGGACCTTGCTTCCAATCTCAACTTTACTGTTTTGCTTTTGTGACTTTGGCCAAGGCAAGTCAAATGAACATGTATTTATTAAGCCCCTACTATGTGCCAGGCACTCTGCTAAATGTTGAAGATACAAAGGTAAAAGAAAGCATCTGCTCTCAAGGAGACAACCTGCAAACAACGATGTCCAAACAAGATAAATTGAAGCTGATCTCAGAGGGAAGGTCTAGTGTAAGAGAAAGGGAAAGGAATCTATGAGAGATTAGGAAAATCAGATTGACAGGTCTGGAGTGGGGAGGAGAATGAGAGAGAGTGAGGCATCAAGGATGATGCCATGGGGGAGGGGAATGACAGAGGAGGGGAATGAAGGGGAAGGCATCAAGGATGATACCATGGGGGAGGGGAATGACAGAGGATGAGGCATCAAGGATGATGCCATGGGGGAGGGGAATGAAAGGGGGAAAGACATCAAGGATGATGCCATGAGGGGAGGGGAATGACCGAGAAGAAGGGAATGAAAGGGGGGAGGGGAATGACAGAGACAGAGGCATCAAGGATAACAGCGAGCTTTTGAGCCTGAGTAACTGGGAGGGCAGTGATACCCACAATAGTAGGAGAAAAGTTAAGAAGAGGAAAGAGTTTGGAAGGGAAGATAATGAGTTTTCCGTGGTTTGAGTTTCAGCTATCTCTGGATCATCCAGTCTGACATGCCCAATGAGCAGATGGTCTGTGCAATGCTGAGGTCAGGAAAGAGATTAGGGCTCAATATGCAGAATGTAGAATCATCTACAAAGACATGGTCATTGAGTCCAAGGGAGCTGCTAAGGTGACCAAGCTAAATAGTCCAGAAGGAGAAGAGTACAGAGCAGGGATCAGGAAACTGAAACTAGAGCCAACCTGGCTGGGCCTGCTTGTCTATGACTGGTGAGCTAAGAATGTTCCCCTCTTTTAAAAGGTATCTTTGCATACATGTCTTAAAATATAAAAACCGATCTTTGCTCATGGTCCCTAAAAATCCTGGTAGGAGGTTTGAATGGCCCTTGGGCTGCTGTTTGCTGTCCCTGGTACAGAAGGTCATCCAGGGCTAGTGGACATGACCTAGATTAATGTCCCCCAAAGAAGGCTGAGAAGGAGCAGTCAGACCAATAGCAGGAAGACCTAGGAAAGGGCAGAAGAAAGGGTCAGGCCACAGAAAGGCCAGAAAAGATGATAACTGAGGAAATTGTGTTTGACAATGATAAGAACACTGGTCATGTTGGAGAGAGAACAATGAAGTCAGAAGTCAGACTTCAGAGAGTTAAGAGAATGAGAGGAAAGGAAGTGTGGGCCTTGGTCAGAGACTTGGCCTTCACAAAAAAGGAGGACAGAGACAGGGTGACCACTAGCAGGGATGGATGGGTCAAGTGAGGGTGTTTTTGAGGGTAGGAGATAGAGACGTTTCTGTGGGGAGCAGAGAAGGAACCAGCAGACAAGGAGTTGAAAATAAGAGTGGGGGGACAGAGGGGGTGATCTGCCAGAGAAGCCAGGATGGACTGGGTAACCGGAGCACGTAGAAGTGTTTGCCTCAGTGAGGAAAAGGGCTATTGCTTCATGTGAGATGGGGTGAAGGAGGACACACGGCAGAAGAATCGGAGTGATGTGAGAAGAGAGAACTCTCCATGAACAGCTTCAATATGTTCACCTCTTTTTCTTCCTATGTAAGAAGATGGGGTCAGCCTGGAGAACTAGAATAACTTCTAGGTCCATTCCCAATCTAAAGCTTACCCTTTCATGCCTATACAAAGGGGCCATGGGGTTTTAAACCACAGCCCTGCTTGGGCCTTGCAGTGGGGGTATTTGGATGATGATTTGGAATTACTAAATGGTACTTGCCCTTTGTGAAGGAGCTGGGGGCCACAGGTTTATATGAAGGCCTTTTAGTGGTCCTTTGCTTGTAGGGATCAGTCATCTGACCCCAAACAAATCTGGGCTCCATTGGGGGTCGGCTCATATGCAAGAATGAAATCCATGAATGAACAAATATCTGAATGAAATGGACCTGCTGATTGCTGATGTCCCCCTGAGCTCCAAATCTTCTGACCCCTTAATTGGCATTGCCTAATTTTGAGAATGGCATTTTTCAGAGGTTTCATGTCACCCACCTGAGTCAAACGAGCCACTGAATTTCAGGAAGCCCATGCAAAGAAGGCTTGTTCTCAGACACCAGCCCTGGGGTGAGCATTTGTAAAAGGGCTTTGCCTTCCAAAGTGATTTACCATCCATTCCCTTTCTGTTTCCAAGCTTCAGTTCGGAAGAAGAAGGGTAAGGGGAAGCTCAAGCTGTGTGTTGTTGGTGGCACTGTCTCCCATTACTCTGTAGCACAAAGTGGCCCCTTGTCACTGTGGCCGTGTGGTCCCGCTTCGGTGCTTATCTGGTGTCCCATGAGCCTCATTTGTGTTCCTAGCTTGTCTTGCCCCTGCGATGGATTACAACTCCGAGAGTGGTTCCATCGTCCAAATCCAGACCTTTCCTCCTTCCCATCCTTCTCTCCTCTGCTGTTCTCTTGTCTGTGGTGCTTTCCTTATGTGCTTTGTTTCCCTCCCCAGATTCTTTCCTCCAAGTTTCAGATGCAATAATGCCAGTGACGCTTCATGCTTCAGGTTCAAGATTCGTCTCCACATGGTCAAAAACTTACACAGGGTGCACGTGGGGGGCCAGGAATATAGCCCCAGACCTCATACTACTCACAGAATGAGTTTGTCCCCTACTTTTCCCCATGTAGCCCAAGTGACACCTTTAGCCTGGGCTCACCGCAAGCTCTAGGTTCATATGGACCAGGTTTGATTCTGTGGACCTGATCTCAGAGGTTCTTTGGCTCCTGGTCCAGTCCAAATTTCTCCATGGTTCAGTCTCCCCAAATGGGCTTGATAGAGGACCCTCCCACAAAGGCACCCAACATACTACATGGGTATTGGAGATAGCTGTCCTTTATTCCATGTGCCACAGAAAATGCCTAAGATGTAAAGAACATCTTAGGATCTTCCCATGAACAAATAAACAAACAAAACATGTTGCCCATTATATATGTGAGACAGGCAATTAACTGTGGTTTTCACCAAGGCAAACCCTACCCCCGTCAGCCCACACATGTAGAGCCACTGCCCCTCATGATACAAAAACAGGAGGGGTAGGATTGCTGAAACTGTGGCCCTTTCTTTCTCTCCACTATTGGCCTTATGCTATTGAGATTTCCCTGCTCCCATCTGCTAAAAGCCCCATCTTGTAGAAGAAGAACTCTGAATTTACCAAGGGTGGGATATGGGGTGAGAAAGAAACAGAAAGTTGTGGGGAGGGGTTGTCCAGTTGGGTCACTCAAGCACCTGGATCTCACTTCCGTCTTTCACTTCTTACACTTTCTAGGAAATAATATGTAAGGTATCCAAGCCCACTTGTCTTTTCTTTCTTTTCTTTTCACTAGGATCACTGGCACCCAAAGCTGGCAACTCAAGGTTGATGCTTTTGGGGGTGGGGAAGGAGAAACTGATATTCAGAGGGTTCCTAAAGCAGATCCACCTCCTCAGCCAAGCCCATTCCCAGAAGTGGGCGCTCATACTGATAAACACTCACAGGGCCACACACTCACAGTCAGGCTCTCTCCCATCCCAGGACTTCCCTTTGTTTCTGGGGTCTCCATTTTCCTTTCCTTTTTAGCTAAGATAGCACAACAGGAAAGGCAAAGGAAGGGGAGTTAGTGGCCAGAGCCAGAAGGCAATACTTCACCAAAGAATACCGAAGTGGAGAGTCACCTCTTCGCCATCAGTCTGGCAGGTCACTGGGTGCACCTTCAGAGCTGTTCCCAAGTCAGGGCAGCACAACGGCTCCCCTGCCAATATTTCTAATATAACAGTAATATCAAGCCAAGTGATTTATGAAAGTCTGGAACATGAACTGCAATTTAAGAAGACAAAAGGGCTACATGGAAGGCATTTCCCCCTAACAGCCGCCATCATCAGATTGCAGCAGCCTGACCCTGTATCTCTGAGCACCCTGATAAAAGCCCTGTGAAGATCAAAGCTGCAATGCAGCCCATATGTCCTCAGAGATCTTGGCACAGTAGAATGCAAGCTCTCTGAGGAAAAGTATAATTCTGGTTTTGTCTTTGGGTCTCCAGTGCCTGACACTTTGGATTGATTTATTAATTATCATTATTAATTATCATTCTTCTCTGTGGGGAACTCCTGAGGAGGACGTCCAAATAAACTGCCTGGTGGCTTGCTCCTTGGAGGAGCAGAAATGTCTCTCTTGTTAAGGTTTCTGCAAGAAAATTTTTAATTTAATTTTTTAAAAATCAGTAATTTGGCACGTCAGTGAACAGTCATTTTCTGGGCAGCAAGGAAGAGGCATGTGGCAAAGCATGGTCATCTCTAGAGGAAAGAAGCTGGGGTTGTTGTTTTTTTTTATTAAGTACAATATAGAAAGAAAGGACATACATGAGCTTGACATGAAAGTGTGTGGGAAAAGAAGTCCAAGAGAACCATCTCTGCCCCCACCTTGAGTGCTCAGGGATCATCTGCCCATGTCCTGAAAGAACAACAAAGAATGTCTTTGCCTCTAGCGTGGTCCAGCCCAGGAGAGGCCCTGGGAACCCATGGGCTTCAGAGGGCCCAGAGCCACTGGGCTCCGAATGAGCAGTTTCTCTTGTCCTCAGTGATGGAAGCAGGCCTCACCTGACCAGGTCAGGCTGGAGGCTTTATGGAAGAGCCCACCAAGCCCAAAGCAAAAACAACCAGAGGCAGAGCACTGCACTGATCACCAGCACTCCTGGGAGTCAACATCAAGGGTTTGAGGCCATAGCCCCTCTCTTGGGGTCTGGCTGCCATCCAGGAGCTGTGTGTCAGGTTGCAGTCAAGGTGACCTAGCCCAATACTCTAATCCCTTTCCTTTTGGGCACCAAAGTCACCAACAATACACTTCCAAACTGCATGTTGGAAGCCCACCTTGAGATCAGTCAATCAATAAATATTTCTTAAGCACCTACTCCCAGTCAGACATTGTGCTAAATGCTGTGGATACCAAAAGAAGCAAAAGACAGTATCTGCCCTCAAGGAGTTGACAAAATTAAGCAGATATAGAGGAGGAGATGCACAGGAGTCACCTGCCTGGTTAGGAGCCCAATGACCCTGAGGATCATCCTGCCCACACCTGCCTCCACTTTCCCCTTTTGCAGATCTGATCACCCCTCCTATTGCTTGGTATTCTTTCTGCCGATCCCTTCTTGGGTGCATTTGGGCAAGTGCTTTTGGAACTCAAGGGCCTGGGTTCCAATTACTGCTCTGTTCTTTATTTTCTCCTCACTTTCTCTATAAAATGAAGGGAGTTGGACCAGGTCCCTCCCAATTGCAAAGGCTACAGGAGCCTCCAAAGTGCTATGCTTTGTTTCTCCAGATCTTTTTATCTGTCAGTCAATGAGTGTTTATTGAATATTTGTGATGATTTGAGAAAGCATACTCTTTCCACCAAAAAAAAATCAAAAAAAGGCTTCCTCCTGTATTAATTACAAAATACAGAAATATCCTGTTGCCCTGAGCAACAAGCTTTTGCAAGGTCAATAATGCATTATAAGCAAGCTCTATTGATACACCATTCTGCTACCCACCCACCTGCACACTGGATGGTTGATAGCAATCTAGGCCAGCACCTGAGTCCCACAGGCATTCACTCCAGAGGCTGCCTGCCTGCTCATAACACCAGCATATCACTCACCACCTGAGCTCTCCCCCTTTGGACATTGTCTCACCTAACATTGTATCTTCATGGAACTGATAAATTAGCTAGGTTCCCTTTCTGATGAGATCCCCAGCTTTCCCCGCACTAGCCCCCCACCCCACCATGCAGAGCCTGCTTGGGCAGTATTTACCCTCATGGAGAGAGGAGGAGGTAGCCAGAAAATACTGTTTGGGCCACTGCGACCAGTTGGCTCTCTGTTGCCTTTGGCATGTTCCCCCACGCAGATCAAAACCACCTGGTTAATTAACCCTCTACAAGCCAAGTCCACCTTATCACATGGGAACTTCCTTCAAGCCTGGAGCAGACTGTCAGGGCTGAGCAGAGAAATTGGTTCTCCAAGTGGAGGATGGACTAGGTGTCCTGCATGGGACTTCTCCAATTCCAGGACCCTGATCACATCCCATAAGTTGGCTTAGTTGAATTAGTAGGAAGAATTTAAGAAAGTGATTTGAATGTCCTTGCCCTTTCAGAGATCTCCTTGCTATGCATATACCCCAAAGAGGACAAAGACAGAAAGTAAGGTCTGTGTACATCAAATTGTTTACATCGTACCCCTTAAAAGAACTGGAAACAAAGTAGTCTCTTAATGACTGGTGAGTGGCTAAACAGATTGTAGCACATAACTGGACTAGAAGAAACAATGAATATGGGGGATCCAGAGAAGCAGGAAAGAATTCTGTGAACTGATGCAAAGAGAAGTCAACAAAGCCAAGAAAACAATTTCTACCATAACTACAACTAAGGGAATGGAAAGAACAAACCCAGAAAGAAAGTGAAATCCCTCCTCTACAGAAAGGCAGGGTCTATGGATGAAGATTGTGCAGACTGGCAGGAATGGTTGGGATGTTGGCTGGTTTTACTGACCTGCCTTTCTTTCTCTTTTATTTTTGACTATCATAGATAGCTCTCTGGGCAGTTTAGAGGAAAGGGAAGTATTTGGAAGTGAAGGAGCTCTAAAAACAAAAATAAGAGTTTTTAAAAAATAAAGAAACTCTTGCTTCTCTTTCTTAATGATCTGTTCTTAGGGCAGGAAAGAAGTCAGTTATTGGAAGGTTCAAATTGTGGAGTACATATGTTGTGAACTAAGAGTCAGGTCAACTCACTGCAGTGCTACTATCCATGCATTGTTAACACTTAAAGCTCCTTCTAGACTTTATTTTCTTCAGGAAGAATTGTTTAAAGAATATCTTGTTCTGTATCCTTTAACCTCTAAAGGTGGGAGCTTAGGGAAATCCCTAATTATACACCATGTGATTTACTCTCAGACTCTGACAGCTAGAAGGTACTTTGAAGGTTTTCTCATCCAGCCTTTACCCAATCATAAATCTCCTTGAAGATTTTCCCAACAAGTGCTCAGCAAACTCACTACCTCCTGGAGAAGCTTATACTATTGTTGAGTAGATGTATTTGGGAATCCTTAATCTGAGCTAAAATCTGCCTTCCTCTAATGTCCACCCATTAGTCCTAGTTCTACTCCCTGGAGCCACATTGACATCTAATCTCACATCCATGTGGGCTTAAACCTCAGATATTGGAAGCTGGCAATTGAATCTCACCCCCACAGATGTAGGCAGAGTGATTGGCAATGGCCAAGAGATTGGGAAATGGAAATTTTCTGGATCATAGAGAATTAATGGAAAAGGTCAACCAATGACCCAGAAACAAGTTTTGACAAGTCATCCTTAAAGGAGAATATTCCAGATCACAACACCCTAAAAATGGTTTTGTCTGCCTGAATTTTAAAGGAGTAGGGGTTTCAGAGATGGCCCACTCTGCCAAATCAAACATTCTGGCTTTGTGTTTTAAGAGGAACACATGGGTAGGAATCACACAAGACAGGCTAGCATAGAGAATAACAAATTTATATTAAATTATAGTATAGTATAGTAATTATATTAGTTTTATATATTATAGATTTATTATATTATAATATAATTATATTAAAAATAATATTAGCTAACATCTATATAGAGCTTTAGCATTTGCAAAGTATCTTACGTATCTCATCTTGGAATAAGCCTGAGCCCTTAGTAAAATAGAATTGCTAGCATTTATATAGAGCTCTGGGGCAGCTAGTCAGTGCAGTAGATAGGCTTAGAGTCAGGAAGACTCATCCTCCTGAGTTCAGATCTGGCCTCAGACACTTCCTAGCTGTGCGATCCTGGTCAAATCGCTTCACCCTGTTTGCCTCAGTTTCCCCACCTGTAAAGTGAGCTGGAGAAGGAAATGGCAAAGCCCTCCAGCATCTCTGCTGAGAAAACCCCAAATGGGGTCACAGAGAATTGGATGTGAATGAAAAATCAGCTGACCAACTAACACCACATAGAGCCTTAAGGTTTGCAAAGCAACTCACAAATGTGATTCATCTGATCCTGACAACGTCCCTAAGCAGTAGTGTCATTTACTGCCCCCTCTCTATAGATGAGAAAGCCAAAGCGGAGAGTTGCCTGACTTACTCAGGGTCATGTAGCCTGAAAGGGGCTGAGAAGGGATTCACACCAGGGCTTCCTGACCTGCCCGAGGCTCTCTCCGCTGTGTTCCCCACTTCCTGAGTCTGAGGCTGCAGTCTGGGATGGAATGCCCACATCGATGGAGTCACAGACCCGCTGGAGTGTTTTTCCAAAGACATTGCATCTGCCAGCAGACCTTCTGACCAGGCCATGGTAGGCAAAGTGAAAATAGGAGACCAGTCGACCAAAGAGCAGGAGCTGAGGCTTTGTTCTCTCTCTTCAGGACAAAACCAAGATGTGTTGTGGCCTTGTGAATGTTCTCCTGCTCTGTGGGTGAAGCTGGAGCACTAGCAGATTCAAGATGATGTAAAAGAGCTGACTTTGGCCAGCCATTGAGCAGGGAAGGAGATGACTGGTGTCCTGGTCCTGGCTAGCTTGCTGTGTGACTCTGAAGCAGTCATCTTCCCTCATATTTAAAATTAGTCCGATTAGATGAAGTGTTTATTAAGCACCTACTATGTGCTAGGTATTGTGCTAAGAACTGGAAATATAAATACAGGCAAAAAGAAAGACAGTCCCTGCCCTTAAGGGGCTTCCATTCAATGGAGGAAGATAATATGTCCAATAAAACTGAAGGAAAGTGAAGACAAGGTCCAGACAGTCTGGAACTTGACTGGTCTAGAAGTGATCATGGCTGGCATGGTTGGAATTTCCTCCCATGGAGAGATTTATCAATGTGAGGCGCAGGATGCAGGATGGAGGCATCTCCAGGTAAATGAGAGGTGAGGTAGAGGGTCCTGATCTAAGGTCTGTTTCAGAACTGTAGTATTAACACTAGGCCAAGGGATCTTCGAAATCATTGATATGGACATTCCCTCCACTGAGACAGACCACAGCCCATGTGGGTTTAACCATCTTATCTGACTCTTGCCCACAGCCTCCCATCCTCTTCCTCAGAGGGGAGAAGAAAGAACATTTACATAATGCTAAGTTTTGCATAAAAGTGCTTCTACATCCATGACCTCATTGACCTGTGGAGCAAGGACTTTGCTCCCATGAGAAGAGAGCTCACCACCTCCCTTGTCTGCCCAGTCTTCTTTAGACCAGCTCACACTGGTAGAAAGAATTTCCATGTCCCTGCCCAATTCTTCCTGTCACTTCAGTTCAATTTGAATCAACACACATTTCTGAATGCCTATTATGTGCCAGGCACTGGGCTAAGTGCTGGGGATTAGAACATGGAACAGAAACAGTCTGCTAAGTCCAGACCATTGTTCCTCCTGCAGCCCACAGGGCTGTTTCTGGACCTTCCTCTCAGGGGCCCCTTTGGGGTCTTCCCCTGGGAATGTCCACAGCAGGTCCTGGATGAGAAGCCCATCACTTGCCACCCTGACAACACTCACACACTGCTAAATGTAGCCAGGATAGCCCCAGTGAGTCATCATTCAGGGGCTCAGACCCTCTGGGTCTTTTTCATCTATGCTTCACTCAATGCTTGGCAAGTGGAGGTGCTTTGTAGATGCTGGCTGACTTCCCTGTCTTCTGGGGCCCAAATTTTTGTAGCTTGAAGTTCGAGTTGCCATTTGCCCCCAGTAGTTTTTCAGAGAAAACCCAATGAAAGATTATTCTCCAGTTTCCACCCAGGTAATTTGGGGTTGCTTTCTATCTTGATGGTTTTCTATCCCTTCTGTAGGATTATTTTTAGTGACCAAAAACTTTACTGGGCAGCAGGCTAGAAGCCCTCACTGCTCTTCATTTCAGTCCCTAAATGAGAAGTTTATTTTATATTTTAAGCATAAGCTGAGACCAGCCTTTGATAGAATGCCTCAGCCTTGGGATTTCATAAAGAGACCCCAAGTCTTTTTTTTTTTTTGCTTTTTTGGGGAAGTGGGGGGAATGCAGGGCAATTGAGGCAAGTGACTTGCCCAAGGTCACATGGCTAGTAGGTGTTAAGTGTCTGAGGCCAGATTTGAACTCAGATCCTCCTGATTCCAGGGTCAGTGCTTTATTCACCTAGCCGCTTAGGCGCCACCTAGCCACCCCAAGACCCCTAGTCTTATAAACAGGACTAAAAGTGATGGAAGGGTTGAACAGAATCCCGCACCTGACAGCCCAATGTGGCCACCCCAGGGAAGGAGGTCTCTCTTACTCCAGCTGTCCCAGGAGCATAGTGAAGGGCCTTCTGTTAACTATTTCCCTCAGAAAACCTATTATGAAATTGTTTAAGCTCTAGAAGGTTTGGTTTCTCTAGATGTACAAAGGCAGAGAATTGGGGGCAGGAAATGAGTGATGTCCACATCTATTCAGAAAGCTTTCCCATGGAAGGAAGAATTCAGCTTCCTCTTGTTGATCCCAGAGGACAGAACCAGAAACAATGGGTGAAGGGTGAGAGGAGAAAGATCTAGGCTCAATGTAAAGAAAACCTCCCAAGGGTGAAAGGTATCCCAACATGACCTGGGCTACCCTGGGCTGTAATGGATTCTTCCCTGTCTCTGAGCCAAACCTAGATGAAGACTTCTTGGGTATGTCGCAGTAGGGCTGGTGGTTGGATTGGCTGTAATGCTTCCAAGGCCCCTTTTGGCTCTGACATTCTGTGATTCTCTATTCAAATCAAGAAGCATTCATTAGAATTAGGGTTATATGCTATGTGCCAACATTAAGGACACAAAATCAAAATAGTCTCTGTTCTCAAGGAGTTTAATCTGTACAGCTGTGAAAATACAATATGTGAAATTGGATTTTCATTCTTGCTTTCACACTGGGTGCCCCTTATCTGAACGTTAGCCCCACCAGCTCCCCAGCCCATCGAAGCAGGGGTGGTCACATGTGGTTAGAGGTTCTGGTTATTGGGAATGAATGGAGAATCATGTGTGGTCTGGTTAATGAAGAAACGTTGAAGACCATGCATGCCCGGAGCAACTCGTCATTTTCTAGGAATTCAAGTCCAGAGAAACCCTCTGCAGCCTCCTGTGTCTTCTCTGTGGGATCAGAAGCAGGTCCTGGCCCTTGCTGTGGTCCTGGCCCCATTGACCTCTGCAAGGGCTGCTTCTCACCACATCTTCGAAGCTGACATTTTGAAGTCTTCTGAGTAGCTGACACTGGCCAGTCTGTGCCCACCATCCAGACTTCAGGCTTCCTAAGAGCAAGACAAGGGGCTTCTGAGAAGCAGTCCCCAAGTGCTGGCCTGGGAGAGACTGGTGGGCTTATCTCTATAGCCCCAGGACAGGCTGCAGGTACTGCCTGAGCCACATGAGTGAGAGGCAGCCAATGGTCACATCTCTAACCTTCCTATGGCTACATCCCGCAAAAGGAAGGTTTGGTGCCACTGGGGGCTTCCCATGCTTAAGATGCAGTGGAATCAGGCAGGATGGCCAGTATTTAGGGTTAATGAATGTGCCTGATGATGAAGAAGGAAGAGAACTGGGTCAGGCTGGTCCCTGCTTGGGGACACAATGACAGCATCTTCTGCTCCTTAGCATCAGGCAGGAAGAAAGAAGAAAATGCCCATAAGTATGCACAGAAGAGCCTGACCCTCCCCAAGCAGCAAGATGTCGCCTCCCCAGGTGTGCATTCCCTGGGGATAAGCAGCCAGATGGGAAGATAAGGCAGGCACCCCACAGGTGTCCTGTCCTGGCCCCCCCCTCCAGCTTGATGATCTAGAAGGAGGAAGAGGCCTGACAGCCTCCAGGGGCTCAGTAGCATGGGGGTCTCAGCCAGCTAAGGTCCTCCAACCCCAGACAGTCCCCAGAGGAGCTCTACCCGATTTAGTAGCCTAAGAGAAACACAAAATTAAAGAGCCCAAGGTCAGGAGGCAGAAGTAAAGGTGCCAGCCATGGTTCTGCCTCTTATTCATTGTGGAACTGCATAAAAACAGTGAGGGGGGCAGCAAAAAAGACTGGCCATAACCTCCCTCCTCTCTGCCTTTTCCTCACTTTGGGGCCCTGGTAGCTGCCTTGTTCTCCTACATGCTCTTCTCCCTTTGCCCTCCCTGATACTCTCCTCCCACCTGGCTGGCCTGCTGAATTGTCCTCTCTGTGTTGCCCCCAAGCATGGGGATCCCTGGGCCTTCTCTTCTGTCAGTGTTCTTGGTGACCTCATCTGCACCTGCGCATTCAACTATCATCTAATTCTCAATCTACATACATCATCCTAATGTCACTCATGAATGCCATTCCCATCACCAACTGTCCACCCAAATGGCCTCTATACTTTTCAAAGTCATCATGTCCAAAATGAAACTCACCATCTTCCTCCCTAAACCTGCCCCTCCTCCAAATGTCCCAATTTCAGGGGAGGCACCAACCTCCTTCCAACTTGGTTTAATTAGGAGTCACCTCTGCCTCTTCCCCATGTCTCATCCCTTCTGGCCAGTCAGGGGCCAACCTTGTCCATCCCTCCCCTAACACCTTCCCTCTCCTCTATCCTCCTCTCTCCATTCACACAGCTGCCATCTTTCTCATTGGTCTCCATGTTTCTAGTCTCTCTTCAATACTCCATACAGTGCCCAGCACCATCTTCCCAAAGCACAAGTGTGAACATTACTCCAAGAGTTCAGGAACCTTCCTTGTCTCCCTGTTGCCTCTAGAAAAAGTGAAGACTCTTCATCTTGGTATTTAAAGGCCTCCATAGTCTGGCTCCCACTCACCTTCCCAAATATTTCATCTTTCTCTTCCTCACAAACTCTACAGTCACAGTCAAACTAGCTGTTGTGCAAGCTCAGTGTTCCATTTGTGACCCCGATGCTTTGGAAGGCCATGCCCTGATTCCCTGCATAGACACCTCTCACTTCTCATCCCCTGCCTCCTAGAATCCCTACTTTCTCTGATCTCAGGAGATGCTGCCTCCATGGAATCTTCCCAAATTTCCTCAATCATCTTTCTCCCTACTTAATTTATGGTATATTTGCCTATCATGGACTCATTTCCCTTCAGTGGAATAGAAGCTTCTTGAGGACATGGATGCTTATTTTATTGAGATAGACCTGGACTTGGGATCAGGAGACCTGTGTCTAATCACACCTCTGCCAATAACTTGTGAGTGACCTTGAGTGGGTCTCTTCCCTGTCTATGCCTCCATTTCCTTCTCTGTGAGATGGGAGAGTTGGACCTCTCAGATGCCTTCCACTTGTAATTCTGTGACTCAGTTACCCTCTAAATCAAACAGTCTGGTAGAGTGGGTTGAGTGTTGAATGAGGAGTCCAGTAGACCTAACTGTGAATGCTGTCTCAGATACTTGCTGGCTGGCTATATGATCCTCTTGACCTCTCTTAGGCCTCAGATTCCTCATCTATAAAATGAGTATAATAATAGCATTCTATCTCCCCCTGTCTTTGTGATCAAAAAAGCCCACATCTGAAAAGTGCTTTGTGAATCTTGTAGGTTTATATAAATGCCAGCTTTTATCATACTGCTACTATTGGTGGCCCATTCATTGCAGCCCAAAGAGAATGCACTAAGAGCCTGACCCTGGCCACGTCCAATGGTCCTCCCCACTACAAGACGTGGCTCTTCAGATTTGCCCAATGATTCCCCAGGTTGGGTCGGGGAACTCCCTGGCATGGCATTGGTGCCATTCTGGACAGCTTTGCCACTTTGGATGCCAGTTTGTTGTCTGTGTGAAATGTTCCTTCTGTCCCTGATGTCCAGGGCTCTGTCTCAATGTTTGTATCTCTGCCAGAGAACATGCTTTATGTGGTGTACATGTGTATGTGTGTGTTAGAGCAATCAAATGTGTCTGTGAAATGGTCATTTCTTGTGACTTTATGACCTCAACTTCCTCTTCTGGGTTTCTATATTGCTCCCCATCTTTTATGTTTTCCTCCAGCAGCATATCCCCACCATTGGTGTGGCTATCTGACCAACCAAGGTCCTACGTGATAAGCTGCTATTTCTTGGATGGGCCACATAGAGCCTAGAGGTTTGGCCTGGGTTTGGGACAGGTGCAACTAGAAGCCCTCCAGGGGCAGGGACCTAGTGTCCTAGCACCCAGGTCAAGCACATGCTTGCCCAGAGGATAAAGAAGTCTTGTTGGGGGCCTGGCTCTCCAACAATCTGCAAGTTACTCCAAGTCAATTTCTAGTGACTTCAGGTTCTGAGACTAAAACACTTGTATGTGTCTCCCCAAATTCTGGTCCACATTAACTTCAGCCCCCAGCCAGACAGCCCCAATTCCTAAATGCAACATCATTAAGAAAAGGAGAATTCAACTAATCCAACGGTGCCTGACAATGAATTAGTAAATATTTATTCAGTTCTTGCTATGAGCCACCCCACACTACACCTCTGGTTCCCAGGACACAATTCTCCTTCCAGACAGGGAGGCAGCCTTGGTGTCAAGCCCTCCCACTTCCTTTACAGTAGGTTTGGTGGCTTGTTTGTCTTGGGGTGTGTGTGTGTGTGTGTGTGTGTGTGTGTGTGTGTGTGTGTGTGTGTTTGAAAGAAATGTGGTTCATCATTCTTCAGTCATAGACACGAAAGCTTAACCAGTGACCAAGTTGATTACTCACTTGTTTCCATGCCTGAAGACTAATGATGCACATTTTTTTCCAACACCCACACAAATGCACATGTGTGCACATGCACACACACCAAGACAAATCACCAAACCTCCCAGATTCTTTTGCAAAGAGAAATGGGAAGGAGGAGTGTCCTGGAGGCAGCCAGGAGGAGCTGGCTTGAGGTGGTAGCAAGTGTGCTGAATTTGGATGGCATGTGCATGACCTTGCACAAGTCACTTAAACTTCACTGGACCTCAGTTTCCTTGGCTGAAAAGGAGGCTGGTCAAGATGCCTTCTCGAGCCTTTTCTAGAACTAAGTCTAGGACTTTCTTTATTTATTTCAAAGACTAAAATTGTTCATATTAATTATGTGCCTTATTTCATTCCCATGTTACCTGATGATCGATCAAGCATCTTCCCTGAATATCTCTTTGTTGTGAATTTAAAAACAAAAGTTAAAAATGACTAAGTTTTACCCAACACCTTTCAGCCCCTGGGAATGAAGAGAATGCTGGCCTCAAAGCCAGAAAGACCCAGGTCCAAGCCCTGCCTCTGGGCCATAAGGGCTGCAAGACTTCTGGCCAGGCACCTCCCTCTAGGTGCCCCAGGCAGCTCACTGGCAGTGTCAGCTGACAAGCAGGTACCAATCAGCATTGACAAGAGCAGAAACTCCTAGAGTGATACTCACCAGCTTGCTCAAGCAAAAATCCAGAAACACAGAGCTGAGTTCTCTAATGACCCTCCTGAGTTAAGACTTTTTGGGGAGAAATCAAGAGTGTTAGCAGAAGGACATTGTCCAACCCCTCCTTGGTACCATCACCTGGCTGAAAAGGCCCATGGTGCTGAAAGCCTCTCTCCCACTCTCTGTCAGACCCAGGGGCCCTCTGCTAAAGGTTTTCTTTCCATTTCTGTATAGATTTTCACCCTTCACATTTTGAAGGTTTGAAGAAGAGGATGGTTTTTCGAGTGACCCTAAGTAAACTTGGGCTGCATGCAGGCTTAGCGCTCCTAGCATGCATGTGTGGCAGCAGTGGTAGACTGCCATTGGCTTGCACCCCTCCCCTGGGGCTGAACTCTTGCCTTGTTAAAATGCGAAAGAGACACTTTGGCATTTGAATGACTCAGTCTCTCCCTCAACCTTATGAGACTTGAGGTCCTGTTTGGGGGGTGGGGTGGGACCTGACCAACTCTATTCACTTATAGTGACATTTCATCTCTTGTAGATAAAGTTGATGAAGTTGTGCCAGCTACCAAGCCATCGAGGACAGCAGAAAACGTGACTGTGGAGTCAAGAGTGGCAACCATCAAGCAGCGACCGACCAGCAGGTGCTTCCCATCAGTAGCAGACATGAATGTAAGTGTGACAGCTCCCTGGGGTGGGGGCCAGGCAGAGGGAGGAGTCCCACTGCCATCAGCACACACTGGGCTCAGAGGCCAAGCAGCAAGGTGGTCTTTGGGGCTTGGCTTTATACAGCCCTCTGCTCCCCAAAAGGAAACCAGCAGAGCTAAGGAGGCAGAACCGGGCTCAGCCACTTGTTAGCAGCATGACTTTGGCCAAGTCACTCAGACTCTTTGGGCCCTGCTTTTCTCAACATGAGGAAGCTGATACCCAGAGTACCGGCCTATCAGCTGCAAAGCAGATGCTAATCTGCATTGGGAAAAGCAAAGCTCCCTACCCTGAGAAAATCACAAATCTGGTCATGAAAATCTTCTGGAAACACAGAGGGGTGTTTCCTGATGGACCCCAAGTTAAGACCTTTTGGCGAGATGATCAAAGGAGAGGGCAATTCAAGATTGTGATCGACCCTTGCCAAGTGCTGTCCCAGGTGCTGAAAATACAACACGCAAAACCACTCCATGCCCTCAACGGGGCTTCCATCCTAGTTATAGAGATAATCACAGAGTGTGGAGGAGAAAGAATCTAAAACCAGAGGAGTATCTGGCAAGGCTGGATAGACCTGACATCTGAGCAGCGGAGGTGTGGATGAAGTGGGCAGGAGGAGACAGCATAACCTGGAGGTCTAGGAAATGTCTTGTTCACACACGGAGGTGAAAAACAGTGTTGAGAAATAGGCAGAAGTTTAACTGGCCTGGAAAGTAGAGTTTGTCTCAACAAAGCATGAGAGATACGTCTATAAACATAGATGGCAACCGGGTTTCCATAGACCTAGACCGAGAATTTTGTGTTTTATACTCTAGGTGTTAGGGAACCATGGATGTTTGTTGAACTGGGGAGTGACCTGGGCCTCACAAATATTTTTTGCAGCTATATGAAGTGAGGCTGAAAATAGAGAAGGGACAGATGGGAGAAAGGGGAGGCTGGGAAGAAGGGACCTCAATAGAAAGTTTAGAGGAACAGTAGATGTGTGAAGAAGGAGAAGGATGTTGGCATTAGAGATGTGGCTAGAATATCCATAGGAATACATCCAACAGTCAGCCAATGGTGCCCCACTAGCATTCAGGAAGAAAAATCAAGTCAGTTATGTATATTTGGGAGTCACTTGCACACTAGCCTGCTTTTACCCATGGAAGCTAAAGCAATCTCTAACAGAGAGGGCATCGAAGAGAAAACAAGAAAGAGCAGAATAAAGTCTCAGGGGGCACCGGATGAAAATGCAGTAAAGGGAACTGAGAAGGAGCAGTCAGAGAGGGCAGGGAGGAAGGGGGAGAGAAGTCCCAGACGGCCATGGGCTGATTGTTGTGAAAAATGGCCCAGCTAGGGTGGGGAGCATGTGCAAAGCTGCAGCCAGCTGAAGGAGGCTGACCACTAGAAACAACTCCTGGGGGGAGCAGCCAGGAGCCCGCAGGCAGCTTCATTTGAGAGAGAAGACTGAAAGCCAAAACCAGACTTAAGGAGACTGAGCAGTGAGTGGGAGGTGAGGAAGTGGAGGAAACCTTTGGTAAATGATTCTTTCTGTGACCTTGGGAGTAGCTTGAGGGGATGGGAGGGGAGGGGATGAACCTATTGTAAGTAGTTGTAGTAGAAAGAACCAACTGGTAAGGAGAGATTGGAGACTTAGAGTTGGAAGACATGGCCTAGCCCAACGGCCTCAGTTTATAGTTGAGGGTTAAGCTGAGGCTATAAGAGATACAGCAAATGGCTAGAAGTTGCCCATAGGGTGAGTGCCAGATCTGGGACTAGAATCTACACCCTCTGACTTTAAATACACTACTCTGTGGCTCACAGAGGGATGAGGGAGATGACGAATGGGAAGCTATCCTAGGAGAGAAGCCACTTCCTCCTTAAACATGGGAGCGAGGGGGCAAAGAGGGGACATGGCAGCAAGTCTGGCTTCGGGGCTTGGTCTTAAGAACCCTCTGCCAGGCAGTCCAATGATTTGGTCCTTCTCAGAACCCTGGTTCTAAACAAATATAAGGCATAGGATTATGAAGAAAATCAATTATATTGAAATACCATTATGAAATTTTAAAAAGCCCAAGTCCATGGACCCTGGTTCAACAACTCCTGATGGAAAGGGGTATAAAATAAGGGAGTAGAAGGGCCTCATAGGGGAAGGCCTCAGCCTTCTGGGCACCACAGGAGACAAGGACAAAGGCAAGGTAATGCAGGAGGTTGAGAGCAGCTGCTAAACGGAGCGGGACAGAGACACCGAAGGAAGGAAAAGCTTGCTAGGCAACAGGGAGGCCTAGCTGGGAGGACTGGGTAGTGACCCAGTCACGGAAGTGATGTGCCTTCTTCCAGGGGCTCAGAGCAGCTTGAGAGGGGGAGCAGAGGACTCAGGTGCGAGGGGTGCTCCAGGATTCATGAGCGCTGATGGGACAGGGGAAGAAGGGAGTGAGGAGAACATGCTGGCCAAATACAGGAGCCAGACTGAGCCTGGCAAAGCTCAAAGCTCGATGCCACCTCCTAGTTATCAGAAGCCTCCCTTCCGTCTGTGCAGCCTTGGGCAAGTTCCCTTCTTTGGCCTTCCATTTCCTCACTTATAAAATGAGGGGGCCAAGTGAGCTCTGAAGAACCTGCTAATGCTGAATCTTAGGACCAAGAGCCTCACACTTTATAACTTAATAAACTGAGGCCCAGAGAGCTGGCACACCTAACCAGTTAGAAAACCTGGGTTAGAATTCCAGTCTTTGGAGCTCAGAGCCAGGCTCCTTCTATCATAGGTGGAATGGTGACCCAGGAGAGCAAACCTTGAGAGCCCTCCTCAGGCACGAGGGTCATGCTTGGGCTGGAGCAGAGAGGCGGAGGTGTTAGAAGCCTTTTCTATATTTTGTCATAAACCAGACCAAAGTGAAAGTGAGACCCAGTATGTCTTCCCGAAAATTAAGTGGCTTAAACCTGGTTTCATTAGAAGAGATTGACAATCATCTTAAGAACTAATATGGCAATGTGGGATAAAGGACCAGATGAGAAATTAAGACACATCCCTTAAAGCCACCTCAGAGTTTTTTTATCTGGAAAAAGAGACTAATAACACTTTCAATCAGAGCTATAACTAGGGCAGGGCAGTCAGAGATATGCTCCCAGCTGCTGAAATTTACAGGGCACTGGCAGCATTCATCTGTCTTCCAGTAGCATAAAAGCAGTTGAGTTCAGTGTCTACCTCTCAAGAATGACTTATAATGGGGTTGTTGCCAGATGGCATCCTCCCCTTCTCCCCCACATCTTCCCATCTGATAAGATAAGGGCATATTTCCTTCTGCCCACCCCAGGGCCCAGATTTATTGACTCTGATTTTTATTGCTTTTCGCCTCAGAGTATTATCATGAGAGAAATCACCAATAAACTTGACTTTGGCAGTGTAGCAGGCACTGTATGCCTTCTGGCCCTAGGCAGAAGGAAGGATAACTGTGCAGCCCTGTGAGAACAGCCCTGAAGTCTAGCAGCAACAAAGTCCCCCACCTCACTGTGATTCTAGCAACACACAACTCTACCAAGCATCAGTCGCATAACATTTTCCATAAAGCTTACAAAGCACTCTCTTTATGAAGCCCCTGTAAAGTTGGTGGTACTGAAGTCCCCATATAAAGAGGAGAAAAATGAGACTTGGAAGTCAACTGATCTCTTACCCGTGCCCCCAACCCTTGTGGTCATCGTGACTAGAATTTATTAAATGCCAGCTTTGGGCGGAGCACTGAGCTTGTGGGGGCAGAGCCAGGTCCCCCCAAACCTGTGAGGGCCCCCTGTGCTCAGTTCTACCACAGGGCAGCTGAGGAGTTTTTATTCAATGAGAAGCTCAGCTCTTTGTCTCCTTCCCCATTTCTGGCACATGGTGGGGGAAGGGTGTGCATGTGTGTGTGTGTTTGTGTGTATGTGTGTATGTATGTGTGTGTGTGCATGTGTGTGTGTGTGTTTGTGTGTATGTGTGTGTGCATGTGTGTGTGTGTGCACATGCACGTGTGCAGGTGGCCAAAGTTTCCTGGAAATACTGTGCTGAAATAAATCACGCAGGATTATCCTTTGGCATAGGCTAACCACAGGGCCAATGCTAGCTGAAATTGGTGGTAAAACTGAGGAGAGGACTTCCTTGTCCTGTCTCTGGTGTTCTCTCCTGTCTTCTTCCCCAGACCCAAAGCTATCCCCACCCTGCCACAGTGCAAATGTGTTATCCTGTATCCCATTCCCCTGGGCCTATGCCTTTTAGTTCACCTGACAGACTGATAAGTGAGTGGTTATAAATAGCAGATAACCACCTCACATGGTTCCCCTCCTAGGCAGCGCTGAAACAAGGACCTTCATGGCCTTGAGCCAAAGCCCGGCCAGCAGGAAGATCTGGCAGACTGGGGCTTGATCATGAGGTTTCCCTACACGGAGGTTTGGGATCCTAGATCCCAGCTAGAAGGGGACTTAAAGGTCATTCTGTCCAAACTATTCTTTTTTTTCTTCAAGATGGGGAGACTGAGGCCCACAGAGGGACAACATCTTGCCAAGGTCTCATCCTGTCTGATACCTTTATCAACACTTTGTCCATAGTTTAACATTACAGGCGGCTAGGTGGCTCAGTGAATAGAGCACTGGCCCTGAAGTCAGGAGGACCTGAGTTCAAATTTGGCCTCAGACATTTACCACTTACTAGCTGTGTGACCTTGGGCAAGTCACTGAACCCCAATTGCCCTGTCTTCCCCCTTCAAAAAAAGAAAAGAAAAGAAAGAAAGAAAAGAAAACATAATTTGACATTAGAGGGGAAACAGGACTGAAGAGAAGAAAGCTTAGCACAGGCTCCTACCCACAGAAGGTGCTCAGAAAATATCTGTTGAATGAATGGATAAGGGCATGTTAAGATTGAGGTTCAAGAAAAGCCCCTACCCTACTAGCCTCATGTGAAGCTTCTTTTGAAGAGGAGAAATCCTCACCTTCTAGCTCAGAGAGGCTAGGATTCTTCACCCCATTTCTGGGTCCCCCCAGAACACAGCCCTGGGGGCCTCTGGCACTTGAGCACACTTCTCTTTCCTTTGGTTTGTTTCTCTCCTACTCTCTGGGACAGGGTGCCCAGTCCAAGGGCCCTCTGAGCCTGACCCATGAACTCTTTGTTTTCCAGTCCATTTACGAGCGGCAGGGAATTGCAGTGATGACCCCCACGGTCCCAGGGAGTCCAAAGGGCCCATTCCTGGGCCTCCCTCGAGGTACAATGAGAAGGCAGAAATCAATAGGTAAGGCATGTGGTCATTCTCTTGAGAAACAGCTCCCACCCTGCCCAAGTGGGGGGAGGGGGAGGGGAACCTCTGTAAGAGACAAGGGGGAGGAGGCAGACAGCCAGCAAGTAAATCTCAGGGTACCCCGAGCTCTTGGCTGCCTTTGGCCCTCTTCCCCAGCAACCTGCCTGCTGCCCAGCCCCCCAGAGCCCAGGCCTCTGGTCCTGCCTGCCCTCCAGGCTCATCTGACCCAGTTTTGAGTATTCCAAGTTATGTTACAACTTTTCTGTCTAAACCAATCCCATAAACAAAAGGCAAGAGTTTCCCTAATGTGGTATAACCTCGGTATCCTTTGTCTTGCTGTCAGGCCCTCTCTCTTCATGAGATTTCATCTTCCAAGATCCCAGCCTTTGCCCTTTACTAGAATGAATTTGCTGAAACCTGTCATGGGCCTCTTGGGTAAAATGAATGTGAGAGCCTTTTCTTTGGGCTGAGCTCAGAACAAACTCAAGGAAGAGACTTGGGCTAAAACTATGTCCAGAGGATGCCTTTTCTCTGTGACAAACATCATCTGGATCCCCATGAATTCATAGGGAAAGTTAAACTTTCTCACTTGAACCCAGACCTTTTCCTAGATAATCCAGAATTCATTTAAAGCAGAAACGTCCCCTTAGCCAGTGGACATTTTTTTTTTTATCAATCCCGGTAACTTTAGGTGATGTGTTCTGTGTGACCAGAAGTACACATCATGTGTGTGCCCAAAGACAGTGTAGGGGGAGCTCACACTTGACCATTCCAGGGACACTTCTCTGGTTTTGGGGGGAGGGACGCTTTGCTATGTTATTCTTAGGCCTAATCAAGAAGTGTTTTCTGCATTTCTCCTGTTAGCATGTGGCTTGTTTGTTAGCAGGGTGGGGTGTGGGTGGGCCCTGCTGCTGGAGAGGCATACTCCCACTGACCTGCTGGTCATGGGACTGCTTTACGCTCATAGTGTAGTGTGACCAGCTAGTGGAAGCGGCTAAAGCCATGGTGGATGATTGGCTCTGGTAAATAACCCAGTTAATAACCACTGATTTCCTCTCGTCAGACAGCAGAATCTTTCTATCAGGTTAGTGCTTCTATATAGTCTAAAATCTGTCATTTCAATGTAACACCCTTTGCCCCATAAGGTGTATTCGTCAATGGTGGCTCCTTGGAAACTCAACCGTTGGCCAACGCACCTGGAGCCAGTGGTGACTCCGAGCCCTCGGCCGTCCCAAAAGCATTGGTGATGCCAAGGATGCTTTCCCCAAGGAGTATGTCCCATTGAGAATACCCTTATTGAATGAAAGTTGTTTTTTTTCTTTAATCTCAATCAATGATTAGTTCATCATAGGAATTTCTTTTCCTAAAAAGCTCTCATTCGGCTCCCTCTCTGAAATCTTGCATGCTCCCTGGTCATCTTCTTCCATTGGTTCGTGTCCTATATTGCTGCTCATGTGTCACCAGTGTTGTGTTTTCGTTGTGTTTTCATGGTTTTTGGATGATTGCAAAGGAAATCTCCCAGCCCCCAAGCAACCCAAACTCCAGTTACTCAGTGATGTTTTGACTCAGTCTTGTTAGGAAAGACTGCTTCGTGGGAAATTAGTAGCATTCCTGCATAGGCTGTAGAATGTTAATAAATTCTGACCTAACCCCCGTCCCTCTCCCTACCAGTATGACTTTGTCCCGAGGAAGCTCAAATGGGCCCTGGGACGCCACAGATGATGGTAAGAGTGTAGAAGGTAGTAAGTTGCCAACCACGGGGCTCCTTACCCAAATCCCATTATAGAGTGGGAGAGGGAGGAATCATCCAAAACTCTGTCTGTGATTAGTCAGTTCAGTGGGCAAGAAATGAGTGTTCATGAGGCAAGAGACAGATGTTCTGGCCAGGCAGAAAGCAGAGCCTCCAGCCAAGCCTGAGTCACCTCCCTGATGTCAAGCTCAAAAGCCCTTTATGGTCTTTATTAGGCTCAACCCTGAGAGTGGCCACGTTAGAGCCCAGTCCCACGGCCACCGAGGCCTGTAGCTCCCTGGCTCAGGTCTGCCACAGTGCTGCCCATAAAGGCGCCTCCAGCAGGCATCAGCACAGCCTAATCTCTTCCTGTATCCCCCACAGGAGAGATTTCTTCTCTTCCTTTGGCCCAGAAACTCAACAGTTAATGACTTGGACAGTGCTATGCTCTGGGCAGGGATGTGTGTGTGTGTGTGTGTGTGTGTGTGTGTGTGTGTGTGTGTGTGTGCCTGTCTTGTGCATGTCTTAATCTGCTGCTGTTGAAAAGCGACCCAACTGCAGATTGGGCAGCACTGACGTGACCAGACAGCGATCCTTTGGGATAACTAACAGCGGGTCTCACTCCTTCTCTGCTTCCAGGAATAACAGAGGAAGAACGCCAGTTTCTGGCTCCTCCAATGCTAAAGTTCACGAGAAGCCTGTCTATGCCAGACACCTCCGAAGATATCCCCCCTCCTCCCCAGTCCTTACCTCCTTCGCCACCACCGCCCTCCCCAACAGCTTACAACTCACCCAAGTCGCCAACAGCCAGACCTTATGGGCCGATCAAACCGCCCTTCAATCAGAATTCAGTCCCCAAGGTCTCCCCTTCCCCTCGGCCTGAGAACATCGGCACGGTAATGAGGGACAAGGGCATGTATTACCGGCGAGAGTTGGACCGCTATTCCCTCGACTCAGAAGACCTGTATAGCCGTAATGCCGCAGCCCAGGCGAACTTCCGAAACAAGCGGGGGCAGATGCCAGAAAACCCCTATTCCGAAGTGGGGAAGATCGCGAGCAAGGCTGTTTATGTCCCCGCCAAGCCAGCCAGGAGGAAGGGGATGCTGGTGAAGCAGTCCAACGTGGAGGACAGTCCTGAGAAAACCTGCTCCATCCCCATCCCAACGATCATCGTGAAGGAGCCATCCACGAGCAGCAGCGGCAAGAGCAGCCAGGGCAGCAGCATGGAGATCGACGCTCAGGCGGGTGAGCCGCCAGGGCAGCTGCGGCCTGATGACAGCCTCAGCGTCAGCAGCCCCTTCGCGGCAGCCATCGCCGGAGCAGTGCGTGACAGGGAGAAGAGGCTGGAGGCCAGGAGGAACTCTCCAGCCTTCCTCTCCACGGACTTGGGCGATGAGGACGTGGGGCTGGGCCCGGGGCCTCCCGTGCCCAGGACGAGGCCTTCCAAGTTCCCAGAGGACGAGGTGTTTGGCGACGAGGATAGCCTGGCCCAGCTGCCATCACCCACTCCAGTAGCGGCACCAAGGGAGGCTGAGAACCATTTCAGTGGCGGCGAGGCTAGCGGCCAGAGTGACCCGGGCAGCGTGAGGACATTGAATTCTGTCCCCAAAGCAAAAGGCCCTGAGAACAATGCTGGGATGGCAGCCAAGGGTGGGAGCGCCATCAGCCCCGATAACTACGTCCATCCCCTCACTGGAAGGCTATTAGACCCCAACTCACCGTTGGCCCTGGCCCTGTCAGCCAGGGATAGAGCATTGAAGGAAACCCAGCAGGGTCCCGGCAAGGGGGAAGCGGCCAAGGCAGATCTGAACAAGCCCCTCTACATCGATACCAAAATGCGGCCGAGCATGGAGCCCGCCTTTCCCTCCGTGGCCAGGCAGAGCGCGCGCGGCCCACTGAGGAGGCAGGAGACGGAGAACAAATACGAACTGGACAAGGACAGAAAAGGGGACGACAAGAAGAATATGCTCATCAGCATCGTGGACACCTCCCAGCAGAAGACTGCCGGCCTGCTCATGGTCCACACCGTGGCCGCCACCAAGGGGGCCGACTCCCTGGAAGAGGAAGACGAGAAAGCCACCGCGACCCCAGAGCCAGAAAGTTCTCCAGCGGAGCTGCCCGAAAGCATTCCCGAACCCGAAGGTGCTTTACAGGCCTCGGCCGCCGGCCCTGGCAAGGTGATGGTGCCCGCGGGCTCCGTGGACGAGCCGGTCGTCTTGCCCTTCCGCATCCCGCCCCCTCCTCTGGCGTCCGTGGATCTAGACGAAGACTTTCTTTTTACAGAACCGTTGCCTCCGCCCCTCGAGTTTGCAAACAGTTTTGATATCCCTGACGAGCGGGCCGCTCCAACCCCCCCTCCCGCAGACCCGGAGAAGCTGAGGAAAGACTCCCCCCAGTCCCCTGCCCTCGCCCCCAGCCAATCAGCCAACTCCGGGGACAGTAAGAAAGCGGCAGGGCTTTCGAACTGTTTGCCAGCCTCGTTCCTGCCACCCCCAGAAAGCTTTGACAACGTCACTGACTCCGGGATCGAGGAGGTGGACAGCCGGAGCAGCAGTGACCACCACCTCGAGACAACCAGCACTATCTCCACCGTGTCCAGCATCTCCACCTTGTCCTCGGAAGGGGGCGAGCCCCTGGACACATGCACGGTCTATGCAGATGGGCAGGCATTTATGGTTGACAAGCCCCCTGTACCTCCGAAGCCAAAAATGAAGCCCATGGTCACCAAAAGCAATGCACCTCACAAGGACACCCTGGGAGAAGATAGCGCCGACGGCTTTGTGATCCCCCTGCCCGCACAGGCTCCCGCACCGCCCCCACCGCCCGCCGGCGCCCAGCCCGGGGGGACCGCAAAGGTTCTCCAGCAAAGGACCTCCAAGCTGTGGGGGGATATCCCCGAGGTCAAAAGCCCGATTCTCTCAGGCCCAAAGGCGAACGTCATTAGCGAATTGAATTCAATCCTACAGCAAATGAACCGAGAGAAATCGACGAAACCAGGGGAAGGATTGGATTCGCCGACTGGAACCAAAACCGCTAGCCTCAGTACAAGGTAAGTGCTGGGAGGGAGGCTCACCCGGGTGGCCTGAGCAGCCCGGAACAGGTGCCAGCATAGATCTCTGGGAAACAGCCGAGAGCAAGCCTCTGCAAACACAAGTGGCCCCACTGGGCTTCCCTGACGAGCAACACTCAAAGGCTCCCGTTAGGCGCTAGCAGCTCCTCTCTCACATTCGCCTGGTCCTTCATGGTCCCTGAAGACCAGGCACACCCCCTTCTTAAAGATGGGCTGCCGTGGATCAGGGGCCTCCGCTAGGCTCTGCAAGGAGTCTTCCCAAGCCCCGGGTCTGGGCACAGCCTGCTCTTCCCAGGAACTGGTAAGAAGTTAAAGGAGCGGCCACTGAGGTCTGGAAAGTGGGGGGAGGGCGTACTTGTCTGCGGTCTGGTTTATGGCCTCTTGTCTGTCAGGAGCAGTAATCAGCTCTCACTTCACTATGGAAGGGTCACCACCTGGAAGAGGAAGGGCACAGAAATAGGCCTGCGGGAGAGATCAGTGATGCAGAGACACAAATTGGTGTCGGATTGATTGAGGAAAAGCCAGCGATCAGGGCTTCCCATAGTGGAAGAGACTCATGGGAAAGAAGTGAGCTCCTCCCTGTGGTTGCCTTCAAAGGACAGAGGACCTCTCAGGAGGGCTGGAGTAGGCCAGTGGTCTGTTCCAGAAAAGACCAGGCCTTTCTAACTCAACTCAATTATTCCTTTTATTCAGGGCCTACTGCGACGTTACTGTGTTAGGTGTTGGGCATACAGGGGAAAAAATCAAAGCATCCTTCCTCTCAGCAAGCTTACGTTCTACTGACAAGCAAACACTCATCCCAATACACCAGACAATGTGCCTAGAAACTTTGGACATAAGAGCTAGGAAGTCATTTTTCAGGGAAGAGGAGAGGGAGGAGAGGAGGAAGATGGAATCAAGGTAGGCTTCCTAGAGGAGGTAACATGAGCTGAGCTTTGAGGGATCCTGGGGGGTGGTCACCAACATGCTGGGATTCTGGAGAGGCAGGGATTTATGTAGCCTTGGTGACAAGTACCCACCACTATTCTGATTAGCCACTAGTGTAGAAGAAAGAGCAGCCCATGGTCCATGAGAGCACATAGCCTCATGGAACCGGAGTCTGGCTGGTAGCAGCATCCATTCAGCTCCCCTGCCTGCTGGTCTGCATGACAGAGAGAACAAGAGTGGTGGGGGGGGGGGGGTCCACACAGTAGGACTGGGATGCAGGAATGGGTCTTTTCATGGCCAGCCCAGTGCTCCTTTGACCATCCCATCATCGGACCCCTCCCTCTCCTGGAGACCGGAACCTAGGAACTAATGCCATCAGGGCGCAGAGATGGGGCTTCAGCTGTGGCTGAAAGGATGGGTCTAAGCCTTGATTCTCTCCAGAGCAGCTAGAGATGTTTGTGCCTGCATATGTGGTTTTGGGAGACCACAAGAGCAAACACAGAGATATGTGTCTGCACAGGTGCCCTGTTTTCTGAAGGGAATCCTGGTGCTCTGATTTTGGAAGCATTCTGCAAGTGGTGGCAGAGGCTTCCACCCTGGTGACACACCCCAAGGGGGTCCTCTACTGCAGATTAATACTTCAACAACTGTTTGGTCCTTGAAGGGAACACTCAGTATGGAGTGAGGGGAACTGGCTTGGAATGCCATCTTAGCCAGCTCCTGCCCATATCACTCCTGGGCAAATCACTCTATCTGTCCCTGCCTCAGTTCCCTCACCTGTAAAATGGGGGGGGGGGCTCTAAGGGCCCTTCTAGATCTTGATCTTATGAAACATCATGAGATCTAGATGAAGAGTTACTATAGAAAGTGTTCTTAGGAATCCCCAGGATTGAGGGGAAAAAAAGGAGCCCAGGGCCTTGTCTCCAGAGAGGTGCATCCCAGTGGAGCAAACAGAAGGAAAAGCAGTGACAGGGAGGACAAATCCATGCTTTCTTCAGGGGGCTGACCAGCCTGAGCACCAGGAGGCCCACAAGGCCTCCCCAGGCTGGAAGGTGAGGGAGTGGGACAAGATGGCCCCAGATCCCCTTTCCTGCATGGCTTCCCTCTCTGGGCCAGGGTTCCTTTGCTGTAAAATACAAGATTGGATTTCATGAACCATGATGGGAGAGAGGGAAGGAAGGAGAGAGAGAGAGAGAGAGAGAGAGAGAGAGAGAGAGAGAGAGAGAGAGAGAGAGAGAGAGAGAAAGGGAGACAGAGAGAGAAGGAGAAAGAGAGAAAGAGAGAGAGATGAAAGCTTGATGTCAGGAAACTTCCACACCCAGGGGGCCCAGAACTCTCCATGGAGAAGCTGCCATCCTGCAAGACTTTGAGCCCTTTCCCTAGGATGTTTAATGCCAGTGATTCAGCAGCATCCCTGGGGCTGCCCTCACCACAGTCAGATAGAAGCACACAGCTTACAAAGGGCTTACAAGTGTTATTGTCCTATCAAATCCTCACACCTGGGAGGAAGGTACTGTTATTATCCCCATTTTACAGATGAGAAAAGTGAAGCAAACAGAGGTTAAGTGACTTGCCCAGGGTCACACAGAGAGTGTCTAAGGTCAGAATTTGAACTTGGGTCTCTTGAATCCAGGCCCAGGACTCTATCCACACTGCACAACATAGATGACTGATTAAGGATTATTGATTGATCCAGACCAAGCCATGTCTTAACAAGGCTATGCAGCCTCTACTCGCATCCCTCCAGTGATGGGAAGCTTACTCCCTCCTAGAGTAACCATGATACTTTTGGACAGCTTCCATTGTTAGGAAGGGTTACCTGATATCAAGCCTTGCACTGACTCTCTGACTCTCACTATCTTCCCTCTGCTCCCTCTCCCACCTCTCAGAATAAGTCAGAGCCCTCCATAACTGGAATTGGTGTATTTTCACTATAGTCCCAGAAGAATCTTCGTTGCTTTACTCTCTGATGCCAATGTCCTTTATCCAAGCACTGATGGAAGCAGAAAACTGCCTACAGGGAGAGGATCCCTGGGTCTGGAGCATCAGGTCCTCAGTGCAGGACTAGGGGCCCAGCCTGTGCAAGGCTTATCTTTGGGGACCCCCCCTGAGCATTTACAAATGAGGCCGGGAGCAGCCCCCCTAACTCCACCTCTGGAAGAGGCATCAGAAGTGGCCTGTGAGCAAGGCACCCCGTTGAGAGAGGGCAGAGGTCTGGGCACTTGCCTGGGTGCCCCCACCAGAGGGCCCTCCAGGTTGCCAGGGTTTGGTCACCAAAGAGACTCAGGACTGGGGAGCCAGAGAAAGGCCATCACCCTGAGCTGTGGCAGCACCAAGAGCAGGACTGAGGCTTTGCAGGGAGGGGACCACATCCTGTGTTTCCTCCATGACTCTCTCCAGGCCTCAGCAGATTCTCTGGTAAGCTTTCAGTATACCTAAAGGAAAGAATAAAGCTGGGCTCTGAGGCCCTTAGGATTTAGTCTGGGCTGGACATAAGCCATAAGCTGTGAGCAGCAGCATGTTCTGGTCCAGGGAGGAGGAAGGTGACTGGAGCTGAAGTGTTATTGCCTTTATTAATGAATCCTGGTGAGCCTCTTGGAATGTGACAGACAGCAGGCTGCCTGGATCTGTTTGCTTCATTCCCTTCTAGGGTGACTGTCTGGTCCCCAACGTCTCTTCTTGGGCCCAAGTTCTAGGGTTCCATGTATGTTCATATGTGGGCACATGTATATATATGTACACAGATATGTCCTGTTCAATGAAGCCTTCTCTGGTTGATGCCATTTTCCCCTGCAGAATGATAGAGTCTTAGCTTTGTTCAGGGGAAGGGTACTGGTTCTGTATTCGGAGGGCTTGGATTCAAATCTGCCGTCTGACCCTCATCACATGTACGAGCTGGGGTAAGTTATTTAGCCTATGGGGAGTTCAGGCTTATCACTATTAGATGGTGGGGGACTCAGATCCCTCACAGGTCTGGATCTATGGTCTCCTCTGTTACTTTGGGCAAGTCACTCAGTTCCACCTTATTAAATTTGGCTCAGCCTGTCTGATCCTTCTGAACCCGATTCTGCTCCAGAGTGGTAGCTGTCCCCCTCAGCTTGGTGCCGGCTGCAGTTTGAATGGATAGCATGCCATCTATGCATTTATATAAGTCCCTGAAACAATACTAAATAGTACAAAGCCAACCACAGATCCCTAGGTCACTCCCCTGGAGACCTAAAGCACCAATAACTTGCTGCCTTAACTTACCCTCCCTTCATTCGGGACTCCATCCTTGTGGGGGCCACTCACTATTGACCAAGCACACACTGAACCAGCCCCCTTCTCCAAGGAGCCATGAATAAAATAATTGTCTGAAGCCCTCTTGGCCAATTCAGAGGACTAGAAGCCTGAGACACCCCAATGCTGGGGTAAAAAACAGCCCTTTGGACAATGGCATTTTTCCGAAGTCTGCCCCCTCCTCATTAGGAGGTAGGCAGGGCCAACGTCCAATCTCCATTTTACAGATGAGAAAGTTGAGGCATGAAATGACTGGGTCTTATCCACAGTAACCTAGCCCTTCGTGGATCCAGAAATAAAACTCGGGGGTCACAGAGCCTTGTATTGCAGCTTCCTGGCTCCTTGCTATAACTCAATTCAACTAATATTGACTTAAGTACCTACTGTGTGCAAGGTATGTTCCCCCCCCCACCATCTCTTGCATCTTCCCCCTTCTGTCCACTCCCTCAGCCCCCACTCTGGTGCAGGACCTCATCTGCTTTCCTCTGGATGATTGCAGCGGCCTCCTCACTGGCCTCCCTGCCACCAGCCTCCACTCCTCCACCAAAGGGAGCTTCCCAGAGTTCATGTCTGGCCCCAACACTCCCCAGCTCAAACCTGAGGACCCTGCCTCTTCCTAGAAGTACATCTTCCATCAGACTCCAACCCGCGTGTCTAACCTCATCTCATTCTAGATTCCAGCTAGACTGGGCTAGTGACCATTTTGAACCTCGAGCTTTCATCTTTCCCAGGTCCGGAAAGTTCTCCCTTATCACCCCTATTTCTCACAGCTATTGCCCTGTGAGTGCTGTCTCCTCCAGAAAGTCTTCTCTGATTGTCCTAATATCTCTGTCTGTCCGTCTGTCTGTCTCTCTCTCTCTCTCTGTATGTCTCTGTCTCTGTCTCTCTCTGTCTCTCTCTCTCTCTCTTTCCCCTCTCTTCTGTCTCCTCTGTCTCTTCCCCCCTCTCTCTGTCTCTCTCCCTCCTCCCTCTGTCTCTGTCTCTCTGTCTCTTTGTCTCTGTCTCTGTCTCTCTGTCTCTCTCTCTGTGTCTGTCTCTCTCCCCTCTCTTTTTTTTTGTCTCCCCTCTGTCTCTCTCTCTCTCTCTTCTGTCTCTTCTGACTCCCCCTTCTCTCTGTCTCTCTCCCTGTCTCTCTCTCTCCCCTTCTCTTCCCTCCTCCCTCCCCCCAAATGACCTCCCTCATCTTTACATCTCTGCATGTGCTCTTCCCCTCCTCCCAGGAGACCTTAGTGCCTTGAGGGAAGAGACTGGTTTCTCTTCTTGTTGCCAGTCCTCAGCACTAGCACAGTTCCCTACATAGAGTAAATGTTTGATAAGTGTTTATTCTTGTGGAAAGGTTATTGTTCAGTCATTTTCAGTCATGTCCAACTCCCTGTGACCCCACTTGGGGTTTTCTTGGCAGATATACTGGAGGGGTTTGCCGTTTCCTTCTCCAGCTCATTTTACAGATGAGGAAACTGAAGCAAACAGGGCTAAGTGACTTTCCCAGGGTCACACAGCTGGGCAGTGTCTAAGGCCAGATTTAAACTGAGGAAGATAAGCCTTCCTCACTCCAGGCCTAGTGCTCCATCCCCTGCACCACCTAGATACCCGTTGTTGAATGGATCAGAGTTTAAGTCCTAACTCATCCATTAACTAGCTGTATGACCTTGGTTGGGTCATATTTTCTTCAACTGCTAAAGCAACAGGATAGATAGACCTTTCAACTCTGAGATTCTAACATCTGACCTGCTCTGGAGTTGCATTCAATTAGAACTTCTCAGAGCTAGGGAGATCTCAGATCACTTGGGTGTCTTCCTAATTAGCTCTGTTCCTGATCCTGAAAAAGATGGGTAGTGAGCTCCCCATCACTGGAACCATTCAAGAGAGGCTGGATGACCACTTGCCATGTGGGTAGGGAATTGGACTAGATCACCTCTGAGGTTCCTTCTAGCTCTGCACCTCTGTGGTTCTGTGTGACCATGCCTTACTGCTCCCCTCACTTACCCCAAACTCTTCCATAGCTCTATTAAATCATATAGAGATGATGGTCTTTCTGATGCAAGACCAATCCAGTCTGGTTGCTCAGAATCCTTTCTGCCCAACTGGTCCAAGCTGCCTCAAATCTGGAGAAAGCTTTGATGATGATGAGAAAGCCAGATTTGGCAATGCCCTCGTTCCCTGGTGCCCATTGGCATGTGGGCAAACAAGATTGCAAAGAGGTTGGTGAACTCTTCCAGCAGAGAGAAGTCTGACTTTGGCCTGGAAGCTTTGTGCCAGTCTAGTCAATGATGAGACTCAGACACAGGAACCTGGCTCTCGGTGTGTCCAACAGAGCTTTGGGGCCAGCCAGGAGAATTCAACCCCAGAGCCTAATTCTGTCTCTAGACCCTATCTCCATTCTGGGAATCTGGGGACATGGGCGAAGTCTACAAGGATGAACTGGGACTTTAGGAGCAGGACACCTGATCTGATTGCCCTAAGATTCTGGACAAGTTCATTTGGCCCTCAGTGACTCAGTTTCTCTACTTCCCAAAGTGGGTCTGTGATCTCTGTGCCTCCTGCCTCTGCCACACGCCACAGTCAAGGAAACATCCCCTGATGGTTCATGATAATCAGCAAAAACTGGCATTTACACACGTTCTCACCCCATCCTCCTAATAACCTGACATGGTAGAGATAGCAAACAAGGCTTTTCATTCCTATTTTAAGAGGGAGGCTCAGAGGATGGATCCACAACAGGCAAGTGTTGGGAGTGGAATTCCAACCCAGGTCTCCAGGACCCAAGAACTGTGCAGTGCCCCTCCAAGCCACTTTGGAAATATGCATGCCACAGAGAAACCTGAAGCTAGGGGGGCAACAGGAAAGTCAGGTGGTGGGTGTCAGCCTGCGTAAACTGTGAAGGAGATGAGCCAGGCGGGGCTCAAAGTGGGCAGCCCTGGCATCTTCCTGTTGCCCAAGTAATGGCAGAAGGGCCTAGAGAAACCTGCCATCGTGGTGGGTGGAGCCCCTGTGGGACTTCATGGAAAAATGTGGCCTAGATGCTCAGGGTCTGCCCAGCTGATGCAGGAGGCACTGACTGAACGCCACCCAGGGCAGGGTCACAGTTCCAGGCTGAGGCTCCCACAGCACCCCTGGGGTCCCTCCTGACCTGATGCCTATGCCACCTTGCTGCAGGGCAGATGTCCTGGCTTTGCACAGAGGGCAAACTCCCACCAGGACAAAAGAATAAGCAGACTCGTGGAGCAGAAAGGGGCCCTTTGCTTGAAAGAGGAAGAACCCCCAGCCCAGGGCATGCCCAAGGGCCCCAAGTGCTGAGTGGCAGGGCTGGGGCCTGGAGCATGTGCTCTGGCCACACCGTGACAGCTGCCTTGTCTGCATTTCATGAGGATTTTTCACTTTGCATCGATGTGTGTTTGGACTGTCAAAATTAAAGTGCCTGCGAGAAAGACGGAGACAGATAAAGGCACTACTAGCGTTGCACACGGGCTTTTCCACTGCTTTCTTTCTTTTCAAAAAAGCTTTCACAGCTCCTCGTAGGCTTGCTTAAAGAAGATTGGGAGGGAGAAGAACGCCAGGCTTTTTAATCAGGCCAACAGATTCCTGGGTGCTCTGCCTAGGATCTAAGGGGTTGCTAGGCAACCTGATGATGGGTGCAAGCTGGAGGATCTGGCACCAAGTGATGGCTGAGCTGTGGGGGAGGAGGACAGGCCCGGGTTCAACTCCACCAGGGGCTTTTTCAGCCATCAGGATGGGCCTGGGAGGCTCCAGCAGCCCTCTGAAGAGCCAAGAGGCAGCAGGCGGGATGGGAGGGATGGGGAGGAAGTGGCTCCCATTATGGAGGCCCAGCATCCTAGGGTCACTTGGAGAAAGGGATTCAGTATTTATTTTTTTTTATTTTTTTATTTTTTTTTTAAAAGCAATTGGGGTTAAGTAACTTGCTCAAGGTTACACGGCTAGTTATTATTTATGCTTGGGTGCTCATTTTCTGAGGCCGGATCTGATCTCGGGTCATCCCAACTCCGAGGCCGGCGCTCTTACTCACTGCGCCACCTAGCCGCCCCTTTAGGGCAATCGGGGTTAACTTGCCCAAGGTTACACGGCTAGGTTTTTGTTTGTGCGGATTAAGTGTCAGAGGCCGGCTCCGAACTCAGGTCCTTCTGATTCCAGGGCCGGTGCTCTACTGCGCCACCTAGCCGCCCCAAGGGATTCAGTATTTATTAGGCACTTCCTGTGCCCCTTTTACAAATACTCTTTCATTTGAATCGCCCAACAGGGGGCACCTTTAGAACCAGACTGGTGTTTTTGCCCTTTTCTCTAGCTCCCCAAAGTAGGTCTCCTCTGTAAGCTACATGCCATGCACCATAAGCTTTCGAGGCAGGAAGGTTGGGCTCCTCATCTAAGCTCAATACTCACAGTCCAGCCTTGGCTCTCCAGCCAGGGCTGTCGACCTCTCTGTGACTAGGGTTTTCCATTTCTAAACTAGAACCAAAGGAGAGGCCACATGGGGCAGTGATGAAAGTCCTCTGCTCACTATGGAGTCAAAGATCCTGGGTTCACATCCTGCCCCAGCTCTTCCTGTGTGACGGGGGTAGTCTCCTGCCCAGAGCCTCAGTTTCCTCCTCAGTACAATGAGGGACTTGGCCCAGATGGGGGCTGATCTGGGGAGTAAATTATTGCCCTCAGCATGGGCAGGCCTCTGCCTCCAGCCAGGGCGGGTGGGGCCAGCCAGCAGTGGCACTCACTCACCTCACCTCGAATCATTGTTGCCAGCCTCTTGTTTGTCTTCCTTTTCCATTCATGTTGCCATTCCGTTTTGTCATTTTTTCATTTGCTCTCACGGTTGCTGGAAACAGAAGAGGGTCGTGCTGACTACAAGTAAGTAGGGCCTATGGGGGCAGCCCAGATGCCCTGGGCACGGGACTCTATCTCTCACTCCCTGACCATCTGGGTGGTGGAGGGCCCTTCTCTGGGCTCCCTCACTCTGAGCCAGAAAGCAGGGCCCGTATGCAGGCTTGGCTTCCTGAGCAGCTCACTCTGGTTAGAAACCTCAGGCCTGCCTTCTTGGCCTTTCACCCTAACTGACACCAAAGTCACACAGCTAACAGGTGGGGAGCCTGCCTCCTGCTGACCCCAGGTCCAATGCCCACTGACCTACGGTAGGACGACTTTGGACCAAGCTGTGTCCCGCTGGCCTTCAGGAGCCATCAGCAGCTCAGGGAGGGCCTCTGCACGCAGGAGGACAGAGGGCAGTACCTGTGTGCTGATGTATTTTCTGGCAAAGGAAACAGATTTTTCACATCTAAAATGGAAAAAGTCCCCCTTCCCAAAGACCAGCAGCCCAGGAGGTAATCACAGTTCCATGTCAGCTTGGAGGTAGGTCTCCACACCATTAATTACTTTTGGCAGTGGCTTGGCATTAAGGCAGAGGTGGCCTGTTCATGAGACTTACAAATTCAATACAGCTGGAAGTATGCTGTATTCCACAGGCTGACAGAGTCAGGGTCCCACAAACACTTAATAAGCACCTACAGTATAGTGGGAACTCGGCTAAGCATGGATACTATTCCTCCCCTCAAGGAGCTGACGCTCAATTTGGGGCTAATTGAATGTTGCTGAAGAAGTCAATATGCACAGGGAGTGTTTGGGTCAGAATCCTGGGCCATATCTAAGAAGATAAAACCTGTGTATTTCTGATGTGTGTCTCTGTGTGTGTCTGTGTGTGTGCGTGCAACCTGTGTGTCTACACAATGTCCCAAGAGGCTTAGTACTGTCATAAGCTTTAGCAGCTTAAGGCTGTACCAAGACTTAAAACCCTGGAGACAGCCTGCCATCACTGTATATTGTATGATCCATATGATATATGTGAGATGGCAATATATTACATGATCCTCCTTATGGTGTAATATATACTGCATTTCTAGGGCACTTAAATGTTCCCAAAGTACTTTACAAATGTTAACACATTTTATCATCACAACACTAGGGGGCAGGTGCTATGACGAGTCCCATTTTACAGATGGGGAAACTGAGGCTCACAGAGGTCAAGCATCCTGCCAGGGGCCACACACTAGTACCTGTGTGCGTCTGGGTCTGAGCTCAGGTCTCCCTGACTCTGGGTCTACACCCCATGCACTGTGGGGCCCCTTAATGATCTCCAGGATGTATACACAGCAGCCCAGCGTAGTGGACAGAGGCCCAGCCCAGGGCTCCTTGTGAAGGCCATGCCAAGGAGGGGTGTCTCTTCCCCAGACAGGAAGGCCAAGTTCTACCCCAGCATAGAACTGTGTGAACCGGAAGGAGGGGCTAGACTGTAAATTCCAGAGGGGTACTCATCTGCATCGTGAGGACTTGAGTTCAAGTTCTACTCCTACCACTTGCTAGCTTTGTGACTAATGCCATCACCAGATATCTCTGAGTCTGTGCATGCTACACATGTATGTATGTGTCTACTAGACATATATAATGAATAGGGGAGTCTTCCACCTCTGCTGGGGGGAAAAGAAGGCTCACCTTCAGAAATGGCAGGTGTGAGGGAGTGGAGTAGGTGGCATTTCTCCACACAAAAGGCCCAGGCGGTCTGCAGGACTGCCCATTGGCCCACAGGGGGGCACCAAATGCTGGCACCATCTTGGCCGCACTAAGGACAGGAGAGTCTCCGGGCTGGACCTGGTGTCCCCTGCCCTCCCTGGCCCCCTAGACAATGAGGGCAGCAGCCAGGACTGAAAGCAAACACAGAAGGAGCCAAAGCAGCCCCTACAAGGGCAGACTGAGGGGAGCACATGCAGTCTCTGGCTTCATGTGTCTGAAGGGTCATCCTGGAGACTGGGGGCACACCCAGGAGCCATGGAGGCAAAGGTACCAGGTGTTGGGTCTGGGCAGGATCCATCCCACTGTGGAAGGGGCTGCCCCAGGAGGCAGCAGACCCACCTTCCCAGAGGGTTTCAAGCAAAAGCCTGCCCACCCCCCGTCAGGGCCTCTGTAGAGGGGGTTCTTGGTCATAGAGCCCCTCTGGGTTCCTTCCACCCCTGAGATTCTGTGAATCTGCTTGAGCAAATCACTCCATGGATGGGCAGTAGTTTGGTCACATTCTCTTTTTTGTTTGTTTGTTTTTCGCTGGGCAATTGGGGTTAAGTGACTTGCCCAAGGTCAGATGGCTAGTTTTTGTGTTAAGTGTCTGAGGCTGGATTTGAACTCAGGTCCTTCTGACTCCAGGGCAGGTGCTCTATTCACTGCACCACCTAGCCACCCCAGCTTGGCCACATTCTTATTCATCTCCAAATGTTCTCCACACTTTCCCCATAATGGTAAAGTTAGGGGTGGGGGAAGGGATGGAGAGGAGGTATTTGAATTGGGGCCTTTACCTGGAGCAGCAGGGGCTCCTGGGAGAGAACAAAAATCTTGACTCAAAGGGAATTTAGATGCTGGGAAATTATAATGACCAAGCTTGTCCTTGAAGAAGAAAGGAGAAACTATACCTTCTTCCCTTCTTTGCAGAGGTGAGGGACCATGGGTGTGGAACAGTGCATACATGTACTGTCCTACTAAGTTGCTGTTTTAGTTTTACTGGCCTACATTTTTCTTTCTTTTTTTCTGATGACTGGGTTCCTGAGTAGGTAAAGGAAGAAGCAGAGATTTGGAAATAAGGCTGATGCAGGAACAAAAGACAGGAATAAAGAAGGCTATTTAGAGAGAGAGGAGGAAGGTTTTCCCCTTATATCCTGATAGTTCTGCTGTTTGAGTCTCCCTGCCACTGTCCATGGTGCCTTCAGAGAAAGTGTGGGTGCCCCAGTCCAGCCTAAAGGGCTGATGGAGCACAGACTCATTTATAAGTGGGTAGCTGGTAGTACAAGAGGTAAAGCATCAAATTTAGTTAGGAGTTAGGAGGACCTGAGTTCAAATTCTACATCTGCCACTTACTGAGTGACCTTGGGCAAGTCACCTGACTGCTCTGGGGATAATAATAGTACCTACCTCCCAGAGCTTTTGTGAGAATCAAACTAGATGATGTCTGTGAGGCACTTTGCAAACTCTGAATGACTCCATAAAAGGCAGCTAGAAAGCCCAGTGGGTAGAGCACTGGACCTAAAGTCAGCAAGACCCAAGTTCAGCCTCCAACACTTATTAGCTGTGTCACCTTGGGCAAGTCCCTTACTCAGTTTCCTCATATGTAAAATGGTAGTAATAATGGCACCAACCTCTCAGAGTTTTGAGGATCAAAGGAGATCTTTGTAAAGTGCTTAGCCCAGTGCCTGGCACATAGTAGGGGCTTAACAAATGCTTCCTTCCTTCTCTCTCTCCCTCCTTCCTTCTTTCCTTCCTTCCTTCCTTCCTTCCCTCCCTTCCTTCTCCCATCCTCCTTTCCTTCCTTCCCTCCCTCCCTCCTTTCTCCCCTTCTTCTTTCCTTCCTTCTTTCATTTCTCCCATCTATAATCACTGGCTCTTAGATCATAGGGAACCATCTGCTTAAAGATCCCAGCCCAATCCCTTCGTTTCACCGAGGAAGACACTAAAGCCCAGAGTGGTCAGCTAACCTGCCAAAAGTCACCTGGGAACAAGTAAATAGCCAGGATTTGCATTCAGGGTCTTGGCTTCCTTTACACTTTCTCAGCATCAATCCAATGTCATCTCCTGGAGCACTGTTTTTGTGGCCCCAACACCTCTTATAGAATAGGTGCTTAGTTGATGCTTGAGTTATTGGGAGACAGAAGGGTTAGCACATCCTTTCTTAAAACATTATGACTACAACATAGAGAATCCATTGAAGATCTACAGAGGCCTAGCTACCCAAGCTGGCTTTCCACCCAACCATGGCTGCAGATTTAAGAATCAAATGGACTGGTGAGTGGCCCTGCCACCCCCCAGTGGCACCATGCCATGGAGGAAATAGCATCATGTGATGTGTCTGGGCTTCACCATCCCCCTCCCCAGGCCTGAAGCCCACAGTAATGATGCCATCAAAGGAGGCAGGCAGATCTAGCCCAGGAAGAGGGTTCCTTTCAGGGTTCCCTCATGCCCTATTCCTGTGACAAGAGCCATGCTGAGGAGCACTGGGCATGGAGTCAGGAAGACCTGAGTTCAGATCACTAGCTATGCGACCTGGACAAGCCACTTACCCCTGTTTGCCTCAGTTATCTCATCTGTAAAATGAGCTGGAGAAGGAAATGATGAACTACACCAGTATTTCTGCCAAGAAAACCCCAAATGGAGTCACAGAGTCAGACACAGCTGAAATGACTGAAGAACAGCAACCATTTATACTTTGAATTGATCTTCTTGTGTCAGAGTTATGTGTCCCCAACTCCAAGAGAAGGGAAGCACTTTGAGGGCAGGGATGGTTCCATGCCACTGCCTGGCAAGGGTCCGATACATAGTAGGAACATAATAGATTTGTTTGTTACATGAAATGAAACTGAACCCAAAGTTCCAACTTCCTCTGTAACCACAGAAATGACTGTTGGCTTTAGCAGGATACTGGTCCTGAGCCTCAGTGAAATGCCTAGCAAATCCCCAGTGGCCAAAGCCATCGACCCCTACAAGAGGGAAGGGAAAGAAATGACCAAGAGGTAGCCATGGCCACAGGGAGGAATGTGGAGGACGGAGTTTTAGGATTTTCTGGGATGATCCAGGGGTCCGTCCCCGGTCAGCTCAGCCAGGAGGCTGTCCCTCTGCCAGGCACTGGCTCCCTCCCAAAGGGCTGTAATCACCCCTGAGCACTACCACAGACATGGCCACCTGCCCCTCCCCAGAGGGCAGGAACAGGTAGTTGCACTCACCTCCTACCAGTGCCTCCTCTTGTCCTGGGCATCCCCAGGAGAAGATGATAATAATTCATTATCAGTATATTATTGCTGTCAAACACCTGCCAAGTCCTTGGTACTTTCAATTCTGCAAAGCACGTTCTCCATAACAGCCCCATGAGCTAGAGAGCGTGAGGTCCTATTCACAGATGAGAAAACTGAGTCACTGGCCTATAATCACCCAGGTAAGAGGCATCAGAGCTGGAATGGGGAAGCATCATGGTACCCCCCCCCCCCAAGGGCCCAAGATTTGGATCCCAACCTTGCTAGCTGTGTGACCTTGAACAAGTCACAACCTCTCTGGGCTTCATTTTCTCCTGTCAAATGATGGGGTTGGGCTCGATGGGGGTCCCTTTCATCTCTCAAAGCTGAAAGTCTGGGACCCCATCCAGGTCTTCTCACTCCTTGGATTCCTCTTTGGGACCCCAGCCATGTATCTGGAAAACCCTCAACAAGACATTACAAGGTAACCATTAGCAAAGAGAGACATGTGGCCATTGGCACATCCCTGGAACTGCTGGGAGGCCAGGGGCGGCCCAGGTCACTCATGCCGCTGTACCCGGTGAGATGTTCAGAGCTTGATAGCCATTTCTATGTCCTGATTTTGAACACAGCCCCCTCATGGTTATTAAAAGAACAAGGCTTAGCAAACCGAATCCACTAGATAATTAGCAAGAACTAGCTCAGGTTTGCATCAGGCCTTGTGGTTTGTAAAGCACGCCATCAAGGATCTGAGATCCAGGACTGGAAGCATGTGGGAGTCTTCGAAGAGGAAGCCAAAGGAAGCCAGATGAAGGGTTTTCCCTGGGGCAGCCATCTTTTCTTCCTTTCCTCCCTCCCTCCCTCCCCCCCAGTGCAGGACCGAGGTGGGATTCAAACACAGTCCTCCCACCCCAAAGGAAGCATTACAACTGCTTCACTCTCACTGAGCATCACTGCCATTCTTGGGGGCAATTTGGAAGGCTTCCTGGAGGAGGCAGCTGCTCAGAGAAGCCTTGAAGAAGGCTAATGATTCTAAGAGGAAAGAAGAGGCTAGAGTGAGGGTATAGGAAAGGGCCATGCAAATACACGGAGGTAGGAGAACAGGGAATGGAGTGGGGGAGAGAGAGAGAGAGAGAGAGAGAGAGAGAGAGAGAGAGAGTGTGTGTGTGTGTGTGTGTGTGTGTGTGTGTGTGTGTGTAAGTGAAATGAGACTGGCCCGGGGATGGAGAGCAAAGTATTCGGGGCCTCAGTCTGCTGAATTGCAGGGACAGTGGAGGAGTTTGTATTTTCCTTCTTTTCGAGGAGGGGTGAAGCTCCAAACTCATGATTTTGTTGCTTTGGGCAACTCCAGGTGTAGAAACCGCCTGGTCACGTCCAGATGTACAGGTGGCCTGTTCTGGGGGTACAGAGAGTGGTGGGATCTGCCCGGAATCCCACAGCTGGGATGTCTCAGAGGCCAGTTTAAACCCCAGCCTTGTGGCCTCCAGAAATGACCCTATATCTATCTACTCCACTAGGTCACCCTTGGGTGGCAGATTCAATTCAGTTCAATTTAACCAGGATCTATCAAGTGCTGCCTGGGTGCTAAATGCTGGGAATACAAAGCCAGAAAAGAACGGGCCCTGCCCTCAGGGAACTTGCAGTCTGCTGCTTGTGATAACCAACATCTGCTAGGCTACTGAGCAAGAAAACAGTTCAATGTGGTCGAAAATGTTTCTAAAACTGCTGCCTCCATTTTAGAAACTCCTACCAGTGCATCCTCTTGTCCTGGGCACCCGCCGCCTCCCCGGAGCTTAAGGAGAACATACAGGAGAGATCAGCTCTGAGCCTTTTCGGGGTTGGGGGTATCTGGCCCAAATCTTGAGAGGAACCACATTAATTCTGCTCCCCAGGCCTCTTAGTGAAGGAGAAGATGCAGGAGGGGGTATAGCTGGGAGGGGGGAGGACGCAGTCTGGGGCTTGGTGGGAAGGGCCAGGAAACCCCGCCTCAAGCTTTGGGAGGGGCCAGAAGCCCCCTGAGGCTTGGTGGGAGGGGCGGGGGGGGGGCAGGAACCACCCTGTGGCTTGGTGGGGCTTCTAAAATACCTCCTTCTCTGGGGTTTTGTTTTCCAGGTTTTTCTGTTTTCTCCTGAAAGCAGAGTTGGGGGGGCGGGGGGGGGGGCAAACCTGACACAAATATAGGACTTAGCTTTTCCTTACAATTTTCCAGTCCTGCTTGCTCTTTCCTCTCTGAGACTACGGCTACAGCCCTCCACCCCGTCCTACCTAGCCAGAGGCAGATGGTGAGCTTGTAGGGATTGTAACTAAATCAAGGCCCCTTCCACTCTTCTGAGTAAATACACTATGATTCTTGGTGTATCGGGTGCTTGAGTGTGCAAGGAGGACGTTACACTCAGGGACAGCCCAGGACCCCGAGCTGCCCTACAGGATTTCAGCACAGGTCAATGGGGGGGGGGGGGGGGGTGGCAGGGAACAGGGTTGTTGATATCACCCAGAGCCTTTCTGGCCCCGTCTTGGTCCTCGGTACCCTCAGTGGCTCCCATGGCTCTCCTGAAAATGTCCACCATCTGAAAGACCATTCTCTCTTCCCTTCCCTCCTTTTTTCCTCCCTCAGGACAGCTGTCTTTCTCCCATCTCTCCCTCATCTTTGACTTCAGGTGACTGGGGTGGCTGGTTTTGTGTCTCCCCCTGCTGCTCCTGGCGTGACAAGATTATGTGCCTGCCCCTAGGCCCCCCACCTCCCCTGCCCCGCGCTCTTGGTGGGCACCCCACTGCTTGCATGTGATGCCCGTCTGTTCGTTGCCTTTGCAGGAGCACGGACGTCATGAGCACCGTCTCAGGGACGCGGAGCACGACGGTCACCTTCACCGTCCGCCCTGGCACCACCCAGCCCATCACCCTGCAGAGCAGGCCACCGGACTATGACGGGAGGACCGCTGTCACGAGACGCGCCCCAAGCCCTGTGGTCTCCCCCACCGAGATCGCCAAGGAGGCCCTGAGCGCTCCCCTGGCCGCCGTCTCGGCCGCGGCCCCTTCACCTACCCTGTCTGAGGTTTTTAGCCTTCCGAGCCAGCCACCTTCAGGGGACCTGTTTGGCTTGAGCGCGGCGGTGCGCAGCAGGTCCCCGTCTCCCTCGATACTGCAACAGCCAATCTCAAATAAGCCTTTTACAACTAAACCTGTCCACCTGTGGACCAAGCCCGATGTGGCTGATTGGCTGGAAAGCTTAAATTTGGGGGAGCACAAAGAGACCTTCCTGGACAATGAAATCGACGGCAGTCACTTACCAAACCTTCAGAAGGAAGACCTCATAGACCTCGGAGTAACTCGAGTGGGCCATAGAATGAACATCGAAAGAGCGCTGAAACAGCTGCTGGACAGATAAGGACGCCTGCTCCCTGCGCCTTCATGGACTTCTGCTTAGACGTAGAGATGGGCTTGTGCTGCAGCGGCTCAGGCCTCCTGGTCCCCACCCTGGCTCTGTCCACCTCCTGCTGCCCAAAGAAAGACCGAGTGCATCTCGGAGCCCAGGTCCGCTAACCCCCGAGGCCCCGGCCTGAGTGCCAGGTCAGGGAAGGGAGAGGGGGATTCGAACGGGTTCCAAGCCTGCCCCCCAGGGGCGGGTAACCTCCCTTGCTCCTCCCAGGCCCAGAAGCCAGCCCAGGCTGGGGCTCGGCGGGGTGTCTCCTGAGCTGCTCCTCCCTTGGTTCTGACTGGCTCCTGACCCTCCTGGTCCCAGCACTGGCCCTCGCCCAGCCCCTCCCCTTTCTTGGGCAGTATACATGCTCCCCTGCTTCCTTGTTTCCGAGCAGTTTGCTTGCAGTAGAACCAGCCCCAGAGGTATTTCTTTCTCTGATGTGCCATCTTGGGCCCCACTCCCAGTCCCCCACACCATCCGGCACTCACTGGAGCTGTAGCCATAGCCGTCAGGCAGAGAGGTGGTGACTTTCTTGGCAGAGGGTGGAGCCTTTCCACGAGATCGGGCCCTGCTTTGCTCACTTTTATTTCTTGATTTCTGCAAATAAATCTATTTCGCATATTTCCCAGGTGGCCAACAGGCCACGTGGAGTTAGTCAAAGCACATAGCCACGATAGGGAGATGGCAGGGGAAAGTCTCCCTCAGGAACTAGGCAGTCCCCAAGCCACCTCAGGCCCGTCACCTCTCTGCCAGACACAGGGTGTCCCATCCAGACACATCAAGCTGGGCTGGAGAAACAGCAACTCGCCTCACCTACCTTCTTCTGTTCCTGAGCATTTCTTTGGTCTTTATACCCCTTTGAGGTTGAAGGAGGTGAGCATATACATTGACCCAAAGGACAATCAAATAAATGAGGCTAACCAGGGGCCATGTGGTGCTACTTGGACCATGGGGTCTTTGTCAGGAGCTGTGTCAGGGGCTCCAGGATCCAGGTCCTGGGTCCCCTCAAGGTTGAGGAGCCATACTATGACAGCCCCTTTGCTGTCTGGGGCCAGGGAGAAAAGCATGTTGAGAGGTCTCCCTTCCTCTTTGGACCTCAGGGAATCTCTCCAGCTTATTGAGAAGCAGTGCTGTGAGAGAGAGGGACAGAAGGTGGACAGGACCCAGGGTTTCGAGGAGGAGAGAAGTCGTGAGTGGGGACTGAAGGCGCAGAAATGGAGGCAGGAAAATGGGGGCATCTCCAAGGGGCTAGGAAAGATGCTGGTCTTTTAGTAATAGGAAATGAGATCACCCTGACTGCCAACTTTTCTAGACCCTCTACCATGTCTTTCTCCCCTGCCCCTCACCTCCCTGATTCTGCAAGGCCCCCAGAGGTTCTCCCCCTCTCCCCCCCAACAGGCCCTCTCATCTCCAAGGGAGGCTATCAACTGCCCATAGCTAACCAATGGCCCTGCCAGGCTTCCAGTGTATCCATTCACATCTGGAAGTGGTCCAAATGTTTGGGTTTGGCTCTTTTATCTTCTATTCTGGATTAGCCCAACCCATCTCTAGTTATAAAACAAGACTATTTTTCTTTTTCTTTCTTTCCTTTTTATTATTTTTGCTCACAATCAAGTGTCTGATTAGGTCTGCAGCAGCCCTTGAATGACTACAGCAAATTTACCAATTTAACTCTTTCTTTACTGCAAGTTTAAATAGTTGTATAGATAGTTTATAAGCACAATATTTTAAGAGAAAAAAAAACAGTGGCTGGTCTACTAGGCAGCCTTTGTGCTAGGAAGTTAAAGAAAACAAACTTTGGTGATTTAATACTAATAATACTATTTCTGTGGAATAATTCTAAAGAGTATGACCTTTTTAAATCAACCTTATTTGGATGCGTCTGAACCAGCAGAGCTGTGTTACGTTTTCTATCTTTACTAGAACTTTGTCACCGAAGGACAAATGTTTCTTCAAAAGTGGTCCTGATACACCGAACGGCTGTTGGTCGGTCGGTCGCTCCCCAGTCCCAAAGCCAACAAAAAGCTAATCCTCTCCAGTCCCCTCCCCACCTTCCTTCCCACCCCACCCCACTCCTGCACCTCCAACTCTGGAAAACCAAGATTTCTTTTGACTTTGCCTCTGTTCTGATCCCCTTTGCAGGTCAATATTTGTATTTGGAAGTTCCAACCTAACTTGTAATAAAAAGAATGCATTCAGGCATTTTCCTTCAGAGTACTTTCGATTTTTCCATAGTGAAACGAACATTACTATAGAGGAATTTGGTGACAGGTGTTTTCAAGGTAGCCAGCAGAGGGGCCACAATATGTAAGAATGTGTTTTTTTAAAAAAGACCTACTTTAGCCATCATTTGTCTTCCATTTGGTGAGATGACAGAATTCAGTCAATAAACCACTAGCAATCAGGTTCTTTTCCTTCCTTTGCTTTCCGCTGGTGTTGCCTCGGCGCCCCATGTCAGGTCAAACATGGAGAGGTCAGGTCAAATGATAAGAGAGAAAATCAGCCAGGTGACTTGGAGGCTGCCGCTATTGGGATCGTGCCTCGGTAGGATCTGGGTTCATTGACTTGTGGCCTCCAGGGCCATACAGGCTGGTAGGGATCCTTTCCTCCTGAGCTATTCTGTATCTTTGCAGACACTTAACAACCTCGATGCGGTAGAAATCAGTAGAATGCAGATGAACATTAAAGAGCTAATGAAATAGTTTATTTTTGCATCATGTCTTAGTATCAGAGTAATGGGACTGCCCAAGGGCCTGCTTTGACCAATAAAATACTTGTTTGCCAAGATGAATGGCTCTAGCTCTGTTTGACAGGTTTGCCCCCCTCAGCAATAGCTCCTAGTTCAGAGAGCCCCCTCCTCTTCTCCCCCGAATTGGGGAACGTCAGGCCTAGGCCCTATTCATGATGCTCTTTAATGGTGGAGCTGCGTGTTGGACAATGGCTCTACTCAAAGAGACATGCTAACTGTGGTCCCCTGGGTTTTAGGATAACCTTTTGTTATATCCTGTACTTTAAATAAACTGTATTTACATGCCGATCTTCTTTCTGTAATATTTGTATATACGAGATCAGACCTCACAGGATGTACATTACATGGCGCCTTTGTGCCAGGACGCCGCTGCCTGGGCTTCTGGACATCTTTCTGGCTGACTCCTAGGTGACAATGAGCAGAGGTGACTGTTGGTTTGCAGATTCTACATATCCAAGCTGACTCGTTATTTGTGGCGCTTCAGTTAATGAAGGAATGATTTATTTGGGTGGGGCTTTTTCCTCCTCAGTTCCCGAGCAGCCCAACGAGATGCAGATGCGTGCATTTATTATGCGATAGTCCCACCTCGGGACGTCTGAGCCCAAGCAGTGACGGCTTCCCGGGAACATCTTCTTTTCCTTGTCAGTACTCTGTACTTGATGGCTTGGCTCAGCCCCCACCCCACCTTCTCTCTGTGACTGCTCTGTACTTTTTCATTCCTCCAAGTCAGAGTAGAGGAAACCACTCCACCCCCACTCCTCACTTCCTTTCTGTGGGGCACTCTTTTCCTGATCCTTGCTCTTCTTCTATGGTGATCAAAATGATTGTCCAGAATAAATGCCCTCTTACATTAAGGCCAAGGGTCTGATTACAAACAGAAGAAATTGTCTGGATCCTTCACGGCAGAAATAGCCAGTCTCATGACCTCATGTCGAGTGGGGCTTGATCCTGCAGAGAAGGGGTACCCTCCCTACAGCTGGAGAGAAGGTAGAGGTTTCCCAAGGACTGAAATGCCAGTCAGCTGATCCCATTTGATCAGTCTGCCTTTGTTTTCTTGACAATGTGGAAAACAAGGATACTGAATTTTGGGCTTATGTTCATAAAAATCAGTGTCACCCTCTGTGGCCACAGAATTTTTATATGGAAGGGAAAGGTTGCTCCACTTGGATTTTAAATTTGGGGGGGACACCGAGGTTGTTCTTTTGGTTTCAGTGAAGAGGTTAGCTGCTTGCCCATATTTCCCCTGCCCTGACAGACTCTCCCATCTTGATGTACACTTCTGACTCTTGACCTTCTAGTAGAGTTTGGAGTGACTAGGCCAGAGTGGAGTGCTCAGCTGGTAATGGAAAACCAAAAGGTTTGGGCGATCAGATGGTCTATGAGCCATGCAACTTGCCCCCCCCCCCCCGGGAAGCTCCAGGATGCTCACCTACCCCTCCCTCCCTTCTATTTGAGGGAGCAGCTTTCTTTTTAGACCTTGGAAGTGTAAGAGCTTTCCTTGGTCTTCTTGCCAAGATCCTGTCTTTTGGGTCATTGAGCAGTCTGTCTTTTCATCGCACCTGCAACCGCAGCCCTATGATTAAATTTGGTTTTCCCCCATGGGGGACATTTGGGCTCCTTTTATTTTTTGGAGGAGTTTCCTCCCTCCCCCACACCAAGGAGTATCCTGGTTTGTCTCATTGAAACTGTTCATGGCCTTCTTTGTTTCTCATCTTGGACTGTATCTGGGGCATTTTAAAAACCAGAGAAACTTGAGCACCTTCCCACAACCAGGACTATCCGTTTATACATGTCAAGCCCTTTGCAAAAAACAAACCAAGGCAATGGTAGCCAGGCAGTCGGAGCAAGCCATGCCTACAGACCAGTCACTGGAGAAGACCCACTCTGTCTCCAACTTTCTTTCCCAGCTTTGATAGAGATAACCCCTGCTCTCTGGGGTCACATTGTATCTCCTGGTGGGCTTCTTGTTTTCTTTCTGTGTTACCATGTTTCTGCATTTCAATCTTTCTCATTTTACAGCAAACACCACAACCAATCAGTATCGATGCTACTAATTGGAAACTCTCTGTTTATCAGGATTCTGATCCTTGGCTTTGAGCTTTCAAATAAATATGGAAAAGAAAGAAAAAAATAAGGAAAACCAAAAAGTGTGTGCCTTGGGTGTTTTGAGACCTAGTCTGCATAAAACCCCCTCACTGTGTTCCAATACTATATGTTGATTGAAAGGATTGGTTTATCTTCAGTGTATTCATGTAGCCGAGACATAGTTTTAGTGCCTTGTTTTCTGAACTACCAAGTCCGTCTCGATGCACAGCCCAAACAGGGGTTCCCTAGAGAAATGGAATGTGAAGGAAGTCTCCCTGTCTCTGACTTGGGGTCTCCTAAGCATCACTGAACTGTGGAGGGAGCACAGTCACTGAAGTGAAATAATAAAAACAAAATTGAAATAAGATTGTGTTTCAGTTAATTTCCATTTACAATGCTATGTCTCTCTGAGACATTTACAGCATTTTTTATTTAGCTGAAATGCCAATGAGTGGAAGTGCTTTCCATGCCAAAGCCAGAGGGAAATGTTATCACGAGCAAAGAAGCCCTGGGTTGATTAAAGTCTGCCTGTGTTCTGCTGACACCCAGTGGAAGTAATTGAAACTGCATCGAACCGCCATCTTGTCAGAATCCTTCCCAATGCCATTTTGTTTCACTTAATTACAAAAATATCACTGGTATTCAGAAATGATTTTCCCCCTTTATTGATAGGGTGAAAGATCCCGGACCTGGGATGTCCCCGGTGCCAATGGAGGTAAGCATCTGCTCAGCCATCGCAGAGAAGAGCTCAGAACATTGAGAGCTTGTGACTTGCCCAGGGTCAGAGCCAGGGCAGCAGAGGCAAGACTTGAATCCAGGCCTTCCTGACCCCAAGGATGATTCTCTATATACTATGCCGTCCTGCCTTGCTTAACTACAACAGAAGGAAAAGTGGCATAGGAACTAGATCCTTCTCCAGAGGTTGTGTCTGCTGGACTCTGCTTCATTTCTCAACTGCCTATGTGAAGCAGTGTTAAAGATGTGTCTCAGTGCTGGTGGCCTTAAACATGAAAATCTCAATTTGCCTCCATGACCAGAATAACCAGGATTTGGGAAGCTCTGGTCTGGAAGCTGCCAAGGGAGGAGTTCTCACCAGTCCCCTTCCTAATCTGCCCATAGTGAAGTAAGTACAATAGGCAAAGACCTACAGGTGCCCTTTGTCAAAGCCTCCTCAGGAGCCAGATCACTCACTCACCTCAAGAACAAAGGCTCATGAGGTATCAGTAGATTTTGCCCCTATTTGTCTGGATACATATTTTATGCTATCAAGGAACTATACTTACTCTGGACTTTTCTACCTACTGTTACCCAAAGAAAATCCACCGATGTTGCAGTTTATAAGTCCTGAGGAAGCTGGAAGAGGCCTATAACTTAAAGTTCCCATTTCAGGCCAAAAATACAGCCAAGGAAAATCAGACTTTGAGAGATCATTTAGATATTGTAGGGATAGGAGGGGAAACTTCCAAACTGCTCCATTCAGTAAATCTTCAGTTAATTTTCCTAGTAAAATGACAATGTGGTGAGTAAGAGAATGTTCCTGACTTGAAGATGGCATTAGCAGTCATGGGCCCATTGCATGATAGAGTAGGAAAAGTTCTGGATCTGGAACCAGAGAAGCTGGGTTTGAATCCCAGCTATGCCATTTGCCATTCAAGGGGCTTTGGACAGATCACTTCACCTATTGGGCCTCAGTTTCCTCATCTGTCACACAGGCAGAATTAACTAGATATACTCTGGGATCCTTTCACCTATATTGTAAGACCCCAGCATCAAATATATGTCCATGGGCACAATTCAAGTGGCTCAACATTACCAATTACTTTTATTTTGTCCCTATGCTGGGGTGGGAGTCTTCCCAAATCATTGATTTCTCAGGAGAGCTATGATTTTGTCAAGTATGGGTTCTCCTGCTGAGCTAGCTGGAAGTCCCTCCTTTACTCACTAATAGTTCATTTTATACATTACTGTGACTTAAAAGTTCCCCTGCAGCCACTTGCATGGTAATGGGCCTCCCCAAACTGTGAAGCTGGTTATGGATCATCCATCATCAGTCCATTTGGGTTCAAACACATCCCAGACTGGAGGGACCTGCTGAAAGAATGATCATCCCAGCTCTCCCCTGTCCACAACCAAAGTGAATCCTCCAGCCAGGGGGATGTGAGTCAAGTTTTGACTGCACACCACACTTTTAAGTTTGACCTACATTATTAATGTCTAAGTCTAGACAATAAGAATGAATGAATAAATAAAGCCCTGATTTGTAGTGGCATAGGAACTAGATCCTTCTCCAGAGGTTCTGTCTGCTGGACTGAAAAGTTAACAGCTGGTTCTGGAGCTCTTTGGAATTGGCTCCAGCATATCCCTGCCTCTGGCCCCACACTGAAAAAAAAAGAGTGCCACACCTTTGATCAGAGAGCTGGAAGGGTCTCAGGGACCACTTAGTACGCCTTTGGCTTTTAAAAGAATGACATTGGGGCTCAGAGAGGGGAAGTGACATGTTCATTGTTACCCAGATAGAAGCAGGGTTGGTATTTTAATTCGGTTTCCCTAAATCCAAATCTATCTCCCTTCCCACTACACCAACAGAGGATGGCTATCACACATGTGGGAAGAATTTGTACTTCCGACAGTGGTGTTCCCTTCTCCTAGGGCCCTGAGAGCTCCTCACTGTAAGCAGGCAGTGTCCTAGGTGCTGATCTACAAATTTGCCAACCTCTGACTCCATCCCAGTCACAAATGCCACATCTATCTGATGTGAACAGCCTGGAGTGGTGTGTTCTGCCTTCTCCTTTGGACACTAGTTTAGTTGAAAGTGAGTGGGCCCCAGTTTCCTCAAAATGAAGGTATTTGGATCAGATAAAGTCTTGATGTCTCATCTGAGTATGGAAGAAACCCTGGGTTCTTATGCACCACAATGAGAGGTGTGGGAGAGAAATGGAGGAGCCCAGGACCTGGCAGGTCCTTCTAGGTTAGAAAGGGTTCAAGCCTGGCCCCAAAGGCAGACTGTGGTGTGTTTGAGGACCAGACAAGTTCAATGTAGAGTGAATCTTCTAGGAGAGCAACTTCATAACAGCTAATAATTAGTAATGGCCATGTATGTATTACTTAACTTTGTGCCGGGTACTATGTTATGTGCTTTACAATTCTTACCTCTTCTGGGAGGTAGGGACTAGTATGATCCCCACTTTACAGTTGAGGAAACTAAGACAAGGAGAGGTTTAAGGGACTTGTTCAGGGTCACACAGTTAGTAAATGTCTGGGGCTTCATTTTATTTTTTGTTTTTTTGGAGGGGGGAAGGCAGGGCAATTGGGGTTAAGTGACTTGCCCAAGTTCACACAGCTAGTTTTTGTGTTAAGTGTCTGAGGCTGGATTTGAACACAGATCCTCCTGACTCCAAGTCTGGTGCTCTATTCACTGCTCCACGTAGCCACCCTTGGGGCCCAGGTCTTTCTGACTCTGGGTCCAAAAGATGAAATCACATAGAAGCTGTGATCTACCTGAGGTATGTGGTTCTGAAAGGGCTGAAGAGAAATGGACAGAGGTTCATAATGATCACAGTGTGACAGGGGGAGGTGGGAGGAGGAGTCTTCAGAATCAGCCTGTCCAAAATCTTCATCAGAGAAACTGGCATTATCATGGATTTGGTCATCGGCTATAGAAGTACAATGACCTGCCCCAGGTCACACGGGGAGGAAGTAGCAGAGGCAGGATTCCAACCAAACCATGTCTCTTGGCTCCAAAGCCAATGCTCTTTTCCACTGTCCCATCACTAGCTGGCAGTTCTAATAGTCAGGGTCCGGCGGGACTCTGAGGAGGAGCTGTTCTGTCTCTCTTTTGGACACTTGTTTAGTTGAAAGTGTACTCACTTATAAACTGGAACAGTCCCCAAGTTCACTTACAATAGCCCATGTTTTCTCATCCACGGTGATGAGATGGTCAGAGCAGTCCATGACAACCTATTTCAAGTCAGTTCAGCAGATCTCAGGATACTTCCTGCCCAGATTAAGTTACTGGTGGGTTATGGGGCAAAGATGGTAGCATTGTCTCCTGGCAGAGACAACGAGAGGGGGGAGGCCCTCTAGCTCTTTGCCATTAGCATGAATTAGCTTATCAGGTTACTAGGACTGGGGTCTCAGGGGTATTTCACTCTTCAGATGAAGGGAAGCCTGGACACAGGGTGGGTGTGGAGGTGGGAGGAAGACTTGGTCATAGTTTGGCCAGGAGTTGGCCTTCACCTCTCCTAATCCTCCTTCCCCCTGCCCAAAAACATATGGCCTCTTTCATTCCTCCATGGCCCTGCCATCCATTATTCACCCATCAAGCATTTATTAGGGACCTACTATGTGCTGAGCATTGTCCTAGGTTTTGTTGTTCAGTCATTTTTTGGTTGTGTCTGACTCTTCATGACCTCATTGGTGATTTTCTTGGCAGAGATACTGAGGTAGTTTGGGTGGTTTGTTATTTCCTTTTCCAATTCATCTTACAGATGAGGAAACTGAGGCAATCAGGGATAAGTGACTTGCCCAGGGTCACACTAAGACGCTAAGAAGTATCTGAGGTCAGATTTGAACTTGGAAAGATGAGTCTTCCTTACTCCAGGCCTGGTTTTCTATCCCTAGCCTCCCCCTGCCCTAAGTTTTAGGGACACACAGACAAAAATGAAATTATAAGCTCCTCAAGGATATGTTCTATATGGGGAAATTTGCCTTCTCCAGAGCTGACTCTGACTCCCAAATATGACTTGCTAACAGTAAAAGCAGCGTTTAAAACCTGGTTCCGCCTCTTCCTACCTTTGGGTAAAGCCCAACCCTTCTGGGCCTCAGTTCCTTCCTCTGTAAAATGAGACCCTAGATCCTCTCAGATCCTTTCCCCATCTAGATCCTACCATTCTCCTACTATCCCAGAAGCCAAACCAACATACTTTACTTCCTGGAAGTCAAAGTGTGGCCTCAGATGTTGCAGCACTGGACAGTCAGGGAGCTTTCCTAGAATCATTCCCATACCAGCCTCCCACTCACTGTGACAGCCAAAAGTGGGGAGAAGAAAAACCAAGAGGAAGGTGGCCTTTCAAACTCGCTGGTCTCTGGGTGAGCCCAGGCAGCTCCAAATGGGAAAGGAGCCCACAAGAAACGGGGCTGGATCAGGCTGGGCAATCACTTCCTCAAAGAGCTCCTCCTGAAGAGAGACTAAGGAAAAGGAGCAAGCCACCAATACAGGCTCTAGAGTGGTCTGGCTCAGCCAAGGTCTGGCCCCAGACCATGGGGCAACTCTCCTGTCTCCCTAAAGGTATCTGAGCAGCTTGAGGGCAGACAAGCCAAGACCCATTGTTATTTTTGTATCCCTAGCACTTAGCACAAAGTACCTGATGCACAGTAGGCCCTTAATAAATGCTTGCTGGTTGATTGATTGATTGATTGACTGATGGGTGGCATAGAACAGAGCTAAGATCAACCGAGGTCCTGTTTAAAAAAATAAAACATAAACTTCCTTAATGATCCCTGGCATCTGTAAGCCACCATCTACACACACTAGACCCTGGCACCCAGAGCCAAGAGGCCTCCGAAAGCTGTGGCCATCAGGGAGAAAGGTGACCTTGCCATCAGCCTCTACCTCCTTCCTCAGAGGGAGGCCACATGATAGAGAAAAAGCTTTAAAGCTCAGCTTGCACCCCAGTTGCATGCCTTCCAGTAAGTCTCCTCCCTTTTCTGGATCTGTTTCCTCATTTATAAAACAGAAAGGGGTGATACTTTGTGATCTCTGAGGGCACCTTCCAGCTGTGAAGCCTATGGTCCTTCAACACCCCAGTGAGGCAGATGAGGCAAAGATAACCAGCCCCACTTCATGGATGAGGAGACTGAGGGAGTGTCAGAGTTGGTGCCTGAGCTGAGACCTTCTTAGTCCAAGGCCTCTACTTTTCTACACTGATTCTGCCGCCCTGAACACTGCTCAAAGCCTCTCTCCAACCCTCCCTCAGGGATCAGGTTGGAGGTGAAGAGGGGAGAATTATTCACCCTGTGCTAGTCTGTTGTACTGAACAGAGCACCTCTCCTCTCCCCAGAGAGGTCCCTGATAAACCATGGAGAAGGGAAGGAGCCATGGATGAAAAATAACCAACCTTCTAGGCATCCTTAACAGGCTCTTCCCAGTGCCTCAGAATGGAGGGAGGAGGAAACATAAGGGACATCAGACCCAAAGGGGACACAAAGCAGTCTCTCCAGGGTGCATTGGACTAGAGAGAGTACTGGTCTTAGAGTCAGAAGGACCTGAGTTCAAATCCTGATTCAGGCACTTACCACTAGCTGTGTGACCCTGTCTCTGTTTCTGTTTCCTCATCTGTAAAATGGGGGACTTTGATGTGACAGCCTCTGAGGTCCCTTGCAGTTCTAAATCTTTGCCCAGGGTCATGGAGGAATAGGTGTTTCCATTAGGCAGTCCACTGTGGGGGGAGGAGGAGGGAGAAGGGCAGGCAGCTCAGCTTCCCTCTCTGCTCCACCCACTCTATAATCCAGTCAAACTGGCCTCACCTGTCGGCTCCCTAGTCTACACTGGCCATTCCCCCAGCCCTCCGGAGTCTTTATTAGATCTGAGCCTGATTCCTCCTCTCTAAAGTGGGGAGAGTAAAGGCACTCTGACTGCCTTCATAAGGATGAAAACTAAACATTAGAGAAACATGAGCTACTAAGTCATACCTGGGAAAGCTCTGAATGCTGCGCAGATGGCGGAGATTTATCATGATTAGGAACACCTGGGATCGCTAATGAATCGATAAATAGCTGCTGATTAATTGAAGCCTTGTTGTGGCATGGCAGCCCAAGGCTGGTGGGGAGAGGTTGAAGCACTTGGCCTGGAGAGCCCTTGAGATCCACTCATCAAAATCAGTCCGTCCCTCTGCTAGCACCGATGAGCCATGCCAACAGCCCCATCAGCCCTTCCAGAGCAGCCAGCCAGGCACAGAGGGCACAGCTATGGCCCTTCATGCTGCTCATCACCAGCACACTCAGTCAGGTGGTGTTTCACTGCCAGCTGGGGCCTCATTGGCAATGAATTCTAACCGAGCTGATCCAGCAAGTCAAAAAGTGTGAGTTGTGTTCTACCTCTCCTGACACTCCTTTCCCAGAAGCCTAGTTTTGAATTGAAGAGTAACCCCTAGAGGCAGCCTGCTAACCCCGAGAAGACAAACTCCTTTGCTTGACATTCAAGACCCTAAAGGCTCAGACCTCCATCTCCCTTTCTGGCATCTTCTGAAAATCAACGAATCACAATCCTATGATTTCTTCATTGAAAGGGACCTCACCAACACTAAGTCCAAGCTAGACCTGACCAAGAATCCCCAGATCTACAGCATGCCCAGCCAATGGCCATCCAGACTCTGCTTGCAGACCTCCAGTGAGTGGGGAACTCACCACCACCCCAAACAGTCAGTCCCTTCCATTCTGGGCATCTCTAATTGTGATCACTGTCCTCCTGCCTATGTAGGCCTCCATCCTCTCCCTGAATGGCTCCTGGTCCTTTCCTCAGAGGCCAAGCAGAACAAAGCTTCTTCCACATAAGTCAAAGACTCTTGGGGATTTTGGGACCTCTGATTCTGGGGTTCCCTCCAAAGTGGCACACTGCAGCCCATCCATCAGGTCCTCCCATGGCTTCACCCAAGGGGATACACTCCCTGGAGGTCAGTTCTCCTGACTTTTAGTGGATCGCATGGGCTGTGCACCTGGTGGCCCTCACTCTTGCCACCTGGCCATCCCATCGTCCTGCCATTGTCCTGCCTAAATATGCCTCTTTGCAACTTCTCCTCCTTACAGCTCTGCCTTCCGAGGGTCAAACAAGACACCTGATTGATCTTCCATGAAACAGCCCTCAGTCTATTGAAAGTCAGCAATCACGTTCTCCCCTCAGTCTATTGAAAGTCAGCAATCACGTTCTCCCCGTCCTCGTTTATCTAGGTCCCCTGGGTTCTGCCCTGCCTGGGCCCTTTCCCTCCATGCCACAGCACTGACTCCTACCAGCTCCAGCTGGGCTGGTCCCCTAATCCCTGCCGGAGAAAGAAAGTAACATTGGCTGCCTCATGCATCATGGCCAAGGACACATCCACGTCTCTTGTGCTTTGGTGGGAAGTTCTCTGGGTGTGGAGCAGGGAAGATCATATGAAGAATGGACTTGGGAGAGGTTCAACTCCAGAGCCAGGTGGAAAATCCATTGGACAGAAGCATACAGCTTTGAAGTTGTACCTAAACCCCATGGCAGGCAGATGCTTTCTTCCCTGGCCCTTGGAGCCTGCCATCTGGGCAAGCTAAAAATACAGCCCCCGCTCTGAGATCTGACTTCAGAAGCACCAATCAAGATGCTAGCTCCTGGAGAAAAACAAGCCAGCCAGGGCATTCATCAGGATCCCTGACTACAGAACACAGCTTGGGCTCGGCAGTGGTCACTCAATACTGACCAAGGGCTTGTAGGAGAAGGAAGTTGGTAGGAGGATGGGAGGAATACAGCCTTATAGGATAGAGCATAGGGTGTGGAGTCAGAGGGCCCAGGCTGGGACTGAAACCTTGGGCAGACCACTGAGCTTCCCTGGGCTGCCTCAGTTTCCCCATCTGGAGAATGAGGGAGTTGGAGTAGGTGGTCTCCAAGGTCCCTTAGAGTTCTGAATCTTCTGAATTCTGACCTTTGGGAAGTGGGTGTGGGGACAGTGTATTTACACTACACACACATACATAGGCACGTGTATACACATACATATGTTTATATATATATATATATACATGTATGTGTATATATATATATATATATATACATGTATGTGTACCTCTGTGTCTACATACATATAGAGAGCTAATTTTATACAGCTCTGTAAAGTTTGCTACACACATGCTTTTTTCCCTCTCGTTTGGTCCTCATATCACCCCTCTGAGAAGTTATCACTTGCTCAAGGTCACAAAACTAGTCAGTGTCTGAATCATGACTTGGACTTGGGACCTCTTACCTCCCAAGACCGGAGCTTGAGCCTCTTTCCCTCCTGGGCGATGGAAAGGCTCAGCACCCATGTGCCATTTTCTTCTCTCCTCGGTCAGTCATGACCTTCTTCCTCTGACCCCTCTGCTCCCCATGCTCTCATCAGAGCAGTTCATGGTTTTCTACTTTATCTTATCCCTTTCCTAGAGTATAAGCTCACTGAGGGCAAGGGTCTCTTCTAACTTAAATTAAAAAAAAACACACAGCACCCAAAACAGGGCTGGCCACACAATAAGGATCTAATCAATGTTTATGCCTCTGAACTTTCCACACATGTCACTCTCCATCACGAGGTCCAAACCTATTGGAAAGAACGAGCCCCGGAGGTGCGGCCCCAACTCCAACCAAAACCTGCAGCATAAGGGGCGGCGAGCTTAGTGGCTAGACCACCAAATCAAAATGCAGAAATAGGAGCCAGCATGCCGGCGCTCTGGTACTCACCAGGAAAATCCGCGATCGACAGACGGAAACAGGGCAGCAGTCACACTCTAGTAAGGCACAGGGACAAGCAGCGAAAAGCTGGCAGGACTACAGAGGCAGACAGCTAGTCTGGGACAAGGGGCTGGATGGCGAAGGAAGGCGCAGGGGAAGAAGACAGGGTGGGGAGAAGCAGAGCACCACTCACATTGGCATAGATTAGAATTGGGAGCACTCTGGGGCAGCAATTTGTGTACTTGATTCTATAGGAGTTGGGGGGGAACAGACCAACTCCTATCTGTGAACCTTGGGGTTGGTTCATTACCATATCCAAATCATTTCAAGTTGATTGGCAAGACTTCAAAGTCAGCAGATCAAAGTTGCCAGCGCCCTTCGAAGTTCCACTGGTCCATCCAGAGCAGTGAAGGCCTGGAATTTGTCTGGGATTTACATGTCAGAGGACCAGAAACCTTGACAAGCAGCAACAAGATGTTTTTTCCTGATTCCGCACATATTAGCAAGATGTGAATTTGAGTTAGTATAGGATACAGTTTGTAAATTCTGCTCCTTTGATCCTTGGGAGAGTTTGTCCATGACTTCCAGGTTCCCCTTTGCAGTCTTATTTTCTGCTAAAACTTCCTCAGTGACTGGGGGGTTGTTATAGGAATGTAAATTTTTAAGATCTTCCCTGCCCCTAGGTTACATGCACCTGGAGCCTGTGGTGGGAGGCTTGTTTTTCAGGAAGGCCCACACCTTGGTGCTCTGTGATTGGGCAGTGGGTCAAGAGAGCTGTGACATTCTCTGAGCCAGGAGAAGGCTATACAATCCCTGATGTGAGACTTTGAGAAGTCTTGTGTGATTTGGCCAGATGAGACTCTGGGCACCTGTTGAGAGCCCCCCGGCTTTGAAAACCCAGATGTTGATGCTTCCCTCTCTGGTCACTGTGATTTGGTGTGGATGTAATGGTTAGACAGTTGGAGGCCTGTCTGCTTGAAATGTTTCTGTCTGTATACTCTGAAGTTCGGGGTGCTGACCTTTTTCCCCTGAACTAGGTCATATATGTTTGTTTGATTAAAGTAAGCTTGTTACCCCATTTCGAGTTGCTTTCCTTTACAAAAGCAGATCTGAGAACCTGTGCTGGCAGCCCCCCTGGGGACGCTGGGGTGCTGGCTGCTACAGGGGCATGGAGTGTCCAGGAGGACTAGCACCCTCTAGTGTGAGGTCTGCTCAGCCACCTTGGATACCCACCTGCCACCCAGCTCTCACCTGAAGCTGGCACTCTGTGGTACTCAGTGCTTGGTCAGACATGGAAGATGCCAAGGTCACCCACTATATCCCGGGCCATCACCAGTTATCCTGACTTCTGTCCTGCAGCTGGACTCCAGTGGCTCTGGAAGAGAGAGAGGCTGATGACTTTGTGCAACATTTCCTCACTTAAATCTGCTTCATGAACCAGTCAATACATCACCCTATGACATCATCAGTCCTCCTTGAAAATGAAAATCGGACAACTTACTAGCTAGAAGGGAAGGGACATTCAGGGGGACCCAATCAAGATCCAGTTTTAACCCAAGCGCAGAAGCTGGAGCTGGAGAGGCCAGGGTTCAAACGTTGCCTCGGCCATTTACTGAGCTGTATGTTTTTAATCAACCTGCCAGGGGTCCTGGTTCCTCATCTATAGAGAGAGGACCGAGTTAGGAAGGCTGGAGCTCAAATTCCACCTCAGGACGCTGACTAATGGTCATCTCTCTTATCTGCTTCCTGGTCTGTAAAACAGACATAACAACAGCAGCTGCCTCTCTCCGGGTTGTTGTGAGGGTCCAATGAGGTAACATAGGTGAAGCACAACAATTACAATTAATAACGATAATTAAGATTTCTGTCAAACTTTAAGGCTTATGAAGAACTTTGCAATTCTTATTTGCAGCATGATAAGCTTGTGGGGTAAGTGCTGTGATTCTCCTCACCTTACAGGCTGAGATGTCTATTGACTTGTTTGGGATCCCACAGCTAGTAAACACCTACTGTCCTCCTGACGGCAGGTGCCGGCTCCACGGGCCTCTCCCACTGTGTCATTGACTTAGGCCACTTAAATAGCAGTTATTGTTATCACAACTTTGGCAAGTGACCACTTAATTCCTCTACACCTCAGTTTTCTTAAAATAAAGATCATATTTTAATCCTCAAGGTACCTTAGAATTCTATAGATATTGCAACTGAGAAATAAACAAATATGTGTCCACTTGGCACATGAGAAGTGCTTACTACATGTCTATGGACTGACTGAGCAGCCTGCCTAAGGCTGAGGCAAAAATCATCCCTGGGAGACTTTCCTCCAGGATGACCAGCTCCTCCCCCAGGCTGGACAGCTCCTCCCCCAGGCCTTCCAGTTCCTCCTCCAGGATGCCCACCTTCTCCCCAGGCCGGCCAGCTCCTCCTCCAGGATACCCAGCTCTTCCCCCAGAATGGCCAGCTCCTCCCCCAGGCTGGACAGCTCCTCCCCAGGCCAGCCAGTTCCTCCCCCAGGCCACAGACAACCCCGCCCACTAAGCGGTATATGTCATGAAGAACTTCTCCAACTGGCAGGGCAGAAGGTGCCCATGCTGGCAGCCCAGCTTGCAAAGGGCCTTTGTACCCACCCTGCCCAACTGGGGCTGGCAAACTTGGGGAAGCTGAATGCCAAGTTTCTTCATTCACTCGGGAGTGTGAGGCTGCAGGAAGTTTCTCTCTTCCTTTTCCTGAAGCTGCCCAGAGCCTTGGGAGGGCCACACCCTCTACTAAAGGTCTCCATCCAGGACATGGGGTCTAATGGTGGCTCTCAAGATCTTTCATCGACCAGCAATCATGCATTAAGTGCTTACTGTGTGGCAGACCCTGTGCTCACCTCTGAGGATCCAAAGAAAGGCAAACTCCAAGCTGGTCCTTGCCCTTGAGGGCCTCCCATTCTAATGGTGTAAACTAGGTCAGACATGATACATAGAGAGCACTTGGAAGGAACCAGCAGGTGGGGGAAAGATTCGGGTTCAGGAAACTCGTCCTGCAGAAACCCACATTTGAGTTGAGTCTTAAAGGAAGCTGGGAAACCATGACACGGAGGAGAGGCAGGAGAGCATTCCAGGAAACATTCTCTCCAGGACAGAAGGCATGTCATGACCGTAGACTCAGCAGGATTTGGCAACAGATTTAATGGTCGGGGCAAGTGTGAGTAAGGAGTCAAGGCTAATGCTGGGCCCAGGTGACCAGAAGGAAGAGAGGAAAGTTGGGAAGATAGTAGGGTTTGGAGGGAAAAGATAGTGAGCACTGGTTTGGACACATTGAGTTTGAAATGCATATATATGTGTATGTATGTGTATATACATGTATATGTATCTATGACATCCAGTTTTGGAGGTCTAAAAGGCAGCAAGTGAGTCAAGATGGAGGTCAAGGGAGATTAGAGATGGATAAAGAGATGACAAGCTTTGCATTGGAGCTGATTAGACCACCAAGGAAGCTAAGATAGAAGAGACCAAACCCAGGACAGTGTCTTGAAGGACACCCACAGGTAAGGGGTATAACAAGGAGGAGGAGCTAAAGAAGAAGGAGCATTGGCCAGGCAAGGTGGAGGAAACCCAAGGAAGAGGGGAGGTATGAAAATGTAGAGAGAGGAAGTGCCCAGGAAGAGGGCATCAACGTCAGGGGTGTCAGAGAGGCCCAGAAGGACGAGGACCAAGAAAGAGCCATTGGATTTGGTCATTAAGAGATCATCACTAACTTGGGCAAGAGCAGCTGTCATTGAAGGATGGGGTTGGGAGAGCAAGCTGTGGGCTATAAGAGGAGTGAAGAAGCCAATTGCAGGTGGCTGTCTCAAGGCATTGGGCAAAGAAAGGAAGGAGAGAGGCAGAGGGCCATAGCTTGTGGGGACAGCTGGATCATGTCGGATGAGGGAGGCATGGGTGGGTTTGATGTCAGTAGGGAAGGAGCAAAGAGCTAGAGACTGAAAATTCGTGAGAGGATGGAGATTCTCCAATCAGCTAGAGAAAACCAAGGAACTGAGATCAAGGTTTTGTGTTGAAAGGCCGACCTTGGCAAGCAGGACCATCTCTTCTTCAGAGCCTGGAGTAAAGGAGTATGGAATAACATGAGAACAATGTTAGAGAAGGAGGAGAGAAAAGGGAGACTTGACGGCCTCTGGGGTCCCTTCCAGAGTAGTCTGTGAGCCCAGGCCTTCTGATTCTAGCCCCAGAATTCTTCCTATTTCCCATAAAAGGATGGGTGGAGATCAGCAGGGAAGTGGGGAAAGGAGGGATTGGATGAAGGGTGGGATGAGGGAAGGTGGCCTGCTCTGGGGAAGGTGAGCTGAGATGAGCCCTGAAAGACACTCAGAGACAGTGCATAGGGGCCATTGCAGGGCACCAAACCCCAAAGTGTGGATTGGAATCCTTTTCTCCCATATAGGGCAGAAGGTTCTGCCCTGGGAGAGAGCTGGTGAGGGGTCAGTGGAGAAGGAGCCCCGGGTCAGAGTCTTACCTGGGACACCCACGGACCACGGGGCCCTCTCTGGCCCTCTATCTTATCGTGAAGTGAGGGGCTGGAACCTGATAGCCTTCAAGATCCCTCTTGGCTCCAGATCCACGAAGCTGGGAGCATCAAGCATGGTTCTAGGCATTTGTCAGTCTAGCCAAGTCAGGAGGGGCTCACTACCAGGCTGGGGGGTAGGGAGGGCTCATGACCAGGCTGGCCGAGGGGGAGTGGGGTGCACATGAACAGGCTGGCTGAGTGAGGGCAGGCACATGAGCAGGCTGGCCAAGGTGAGGTGGGGGGCTTGAGACCAGGCTGGGGGTTGGAGGGGCGGGACGTGTGTGTAAGATTTGAATACCTACCTCAGGATTGTTGTGAGAAAAGCAGTTTGCAAACCTCCAAGGCTACAAAAATGTGAATTGCTGTTCCTATTATTGTCTACCCAGCCACAAAAAGGTTGCGATCTGCATTGGTGGGAGGACACCCACACGGGTGAAATCACAGCTCTGACATTTTGAGGTTTTCATTCAACAAACATTGTGTGTGTTCCCAGCACTGAGCAGTCACAGTATTGTGCCTGAAAGCTGAAGACTAAAGCTGATAATTCAGGCATGTGCAGGTGCCGGGCAAGGAGGGGCAGCTGGAGGAGAAAGGTGAGAAGTGGGGCCCGGGCCAGCAGCTCCCTCCCTCCAGCAGGAAGAGCACTCACGGTAGCTCCCAGGCCTGTTCCTAAAATGCGATCAGCATCTCCTGTATCCCTGCCCCTTAGCACAGTCCAAAGCGTCTGTTTTTGGAAGGGCCTTTAGCTGGCTCCCTCTGCCTCGTGTGTGCTCCTGCGGCTTCCTCTATTACAGTGCAATCTCCCAGGGCCAGGGCTGCTTCATATCTGCCTTCGGGGCTCTAGCACTTTAGAAATGTGTGTTGGCTGACTGTGGGACTGGATGCATGCCTGGCCAGCCAGTTCCCTGTAACCTCTGGCTAGGACTTTATCAGACTTCCTAGGTGTGACCCTCCAAGGCAGAAGCACATGACAGAGGGTAGGTGGGAGGGCCTCACGGACGGAGAAGACGCTTCCCGGGAGAATGAGAAAAGGACAAAGCTGGGGAGGGAAGTCCCTCCAATAACGGCACCAGCCCAGGCCAGTCCAGTTCAGGTGTTCCTAGCCTGGTGTCGTGGACACCTCCAGCAGGCTGGCCAAGCCTAGGGTCGTCTTCTCAGAATGTGGTCTTTAAATGCATAAAGTAAAATGTGCCAGATGACCAAGGCATTGCAGTTATTGAAATACAGTTCTCAAGACATTTTTTGAAATTGTAAGTTCACCAGCCCCTGCATGTCTAATCTGTGTGTGAATCAGTTATTTCAGATTCACATTACACTTCCCCTCAGAAAGTCCAAAGTGACAGAGCAGCTCCCAGATCAGTCCACCGATGTCCCCAAGTAATGGCCTGTCAGATTCCATCACTAGTGCTAACTCACTGTGCTGGGAAGCCCCAAGGGGCCCTCAGCTTTCTCAGCCAACATCCAATGAAAGCCTAGGGGAACAGGAACCATCCCCCTCACTCTAGGGGGAGTTGTGTGGACATGCTCAAGTCTCAAAGAGAGGCTACCCCATAGGTGATGTCACCCAATCCCTAGGGAGCCTCTCTGATACACCTTGCACCAGCAGCATCAAACTCCGAAAGAAACAGGGCCACCACACCAGCCCTCAGCATCCTCCCATGTGCAGGGAGCATACTGACTCTGAAAACCTTATGCCACCCTCTAGTGCATTTTTATGTTAACTATTTCCCTATGCCAATGGTTCTCGCCTCCCTCAGGAGCATTCTCAGTGCAGTATCCCAGCATCTGACAGCTCTGCCTTCCACCAACCTTCCCCTCGGGGTCCCAGAGCCCAGAGAAGTGAATGGAATGCCCCTCCCCCCTGACCTCCCTAGGGGCATGTGAAGATGAGTCAGTCTCTCTTCATATCTCCAAAATAAACCTGCCCAGATCCTTCAAATGATGCCCTCACCAGTCTGGTCACGATCCCTGGACGTGCTCCAGTTCATCAACCAATCAACATGAATCTTATCAGGCACCTACTGTGTGTCAGACTCTGTGCTAGACCCCAGAAACATGATGGCAGAATTGGATCAGCCCCTGCCCTCACAAAGCTTCTCATATCTATAGACAGCCACATGCAGAATATATGTAACGGGAACATCCCTTCTCAAATGTGGTGGCCAGAATGAAACAGTCTTCTGTGCAATGTCCTCTGCCCAGTGCGGAGTCCAGTGGGGGCGGGAATAGCCAGGCCTCTCCTTCTGGCCACTCCCTAAGGTCACATTACTCTGTATGTACTTCCTCCCATAGAATATAAGCTCCTTGAAGGCAGGACCCTTTTGCTTTGTTTGGTTGTTGCATCCCCAGCACCCAGCCCAGTACCTAGAATACAGTAGGTGCTTGCTAAATGCTTGCTGCTGGCTTGATGGCTTAGTCAGCGCGCTTTTGGCTACCACATCCCCTAGGTGGGTCCTTCCAGCTCCAAGGCTTCTAACAGCATCCAGGTTTTAGAAGTCCCAACATAAATGGGTCTTCCAGGGGAGGACTCTTGACAGGGAGCAAATACTGGCTCAGTGCCTTAGTACCACCTGCCCCTTCTCTCCTTTATTCCATTCAGAGTTCATCTTCTCCACATCAGCCCATTGTTCCTGCCTCTTGAGCTATTTGGAGATCCCAATCCTGCTGTGAAATGGATGCTGCCTCCCTCTGAGTTTCATATAAACTGTAAATGGTCATGGATCAGAGAATGAAAAAGAGGAGGGGTGACACAAGGAATACCACAGACAGACCAGCCTGAAAGCAGACATGGATTTGATGTAAGGGAAGATGCCCCGACAGCTGCCCCAGGAGGTAGTGAGCCTCCATCCTGGGAGGATTGCAAGAGGCTGGATGGCTATCAGTCAGGCATGGTACGGAAGGGCCTCTTATTCAGGGATGGGTTGGATTTGCTACTCCTGGAGTTCCTTCCTACACGGAGATTCTGTCTTTTGTAAACTCAAAGTGGAGTCAGACAATGACCTCAGATGGTGTCTAATCCAAATAACACCTGACTGAGGATCCACCCTCCACCCCTCGATCCAAGTGGGCACCGTCCTGAGCTTGAAAATCTCCATTGAGGAAGAACCTGCTCGAAGCAGCTGTTACACTTTGGGACTGCTACCATTACTCCTGCAATGGAGTCTGCTCCCACTCACCCCCTTCCCATTGCCTCTGGCTGTGCCTCATTTAGTTACGTGCCTCAGTTTCACCATCTGTAAAATGAGGCCATTCAGGATGATTTCTAACTCCTCTTTCTGGCTCTCAAGTCTATAATCCTAGGAAAAGCTGAGTGTCCCAGGACTAGAGAGCGCTAACCACTGGTGAAGGCTCAGTGGACTCATAAAGCCTCCTCGCTTGGTGCAGTCATGTTTCCCAGGTAGACGCATGAATTCCCAAAGGGATGCTGGTGCTCTTAGAAAAGTGGGTGCTACGTGAAAGGTGGCATATATTCAACTACAAGCTGGCACTGTATTGGGAAATAGTCACATGTTGGCAGCATAGTTAGCTCCCAGAGAACGGGGCTCTGACCTCCAGTATTGATGAATTAGGCAGATGGCAACACATCGCAGGGTTCAGTCAGGAAGGCCACAGTTCAAATCCTGCTTTGGACATCCACTAGCTGTGTGGCCCTGGACAAGTCATCTCACTGCTTCAGTCCTCAGTTTACTCATCTGTAAAACAGGGAGCATAGTAGCTCCTGCCTTCCAGGGATGTTGTGAGACTCCAATGAGTCCTTGTATTTAAAGGACTTGGCAAACTCTAACATACTCAGGAGCTTCCCAAGCTTGTTCCTGGCTGGAGGAAGCCTCAAAGCAGATGGATCTCCAGTGCCTAGACTGCAAGATCTCCCTTGGCAGGGTGCCAGGACAGCTGGCCAATGCTCTTCACCTTCCTGGCTCTGCCCAGCCCCCTGGCTCTGCCCAGCCCCCCCAGCTCGGCCAGCCCCCCGGCTCTGCCTGGCCCCCCGGCTCTGGAGGCTTCCTTGCTAGTCCACAGGAGGAGACAGTCTAGGAAAGGTCCTCCTTAGATATGCACCCATTGGTCAGAGATTCAGCCCTCTGCCATGGAGCAGGTCCTGCAATGGTACCCACAATTCAGAGACAGGCATCAGAAGGGAACAAAAGCATCACAAACTCAACTAACCAAGAAGCCTGAGGGCAGGGGGAGGCACGGAGTCCCAGCCAGCAGAAGCCAAGGATAGGCTCCTAGGAGCTCCTGGGGAGGCCATGGTCACCAACCTGCCCACACCACAGATAGGGTTGGGCCTGGGCCTCACCTGTCTTCCTTGATCCACCGACATCCAGGGGCCTCCCCATGGCCAGGAGAAGTCTGGATACAGTCTCTGCCTTAGCCTTCCCTGTCCTGTTTCCATTTTATAGGATCCTGGTCATGATCCAGGATAACCTTTGCTAACTGTCAGCCTTTCCCAGGAAACATCTGTGGCAGATAGTGGAAAGTGCTGAACTTGACTCCAGTTTTGAGTTAAAATTCTGGCCTGGATGCTACAGACCCTAGACAAGTCACCTCACTGAAGGGCATTCATGAGCTGTGTCCCAGGACTGTGCAAAACACGGGGAGGCCGTGTGGCCAGTGTATTGGAAAGTGAGTCACCCAAGCTGAGTTCCAATCCCGGATCCCTTCTGTGGAAACCTGGGCAAAGAGCATCCTCCTGAGCCTGCTTCCTCACCTGTAAAATTAGTCTGGGTGAGGTGACCTGAGGCCCCTTCCAGCTCTAACCCCAGGATCCCAGGAAACATGCACAACCATTTTCGTTTTAATAAGAGCTTGACAGGGCTGGCAATTTCCCATGCCCTCTCTGGCTCCCTCCTTGGCCTACATTTCATCAGCTGCTCCTGCATCCAGAGCTCCCCTAAGAGCCAGCTGACCATGGCCCTGCAAGGCCATGGACAGCCCCCCCACCCCCCAAAACAGTTTCACCACCCCTCCACCCCTGGGATTGCTGCTGAAACAGGGCTGGCCCTACCTTCAGGCCAAGCAGAAGGCTGCCTACAGAGATGAGAGCTATCTCAATATGGATACAGGGCATTCCTGTTTAAGCTTTAATAGCTTAAAGCTGAACTAACACTTCTGGGACTCCCTGGGTTAGTCATCTACTCATCGATTCATTTCTGACTTCATGACCCCATTGGGGGTTTTCTTGGCAAAGGAGGGATTTGCTATTTCCCCCTCTAGTTCATGAGGAAACTGAGGCAAACAGGGTTAAGTGACTCGTCCAAGGTCATGTAGCTTGTATGTGTCTGAGGACAGAGTTGAACTCAGGTCTTCCTGACTCTAAACCTGGTACTCTATCCATGGCACTACCTGCCCAGAGTCAGACCACCTACAATGTCTGTATCTGGACAATCTAAGAGGCACCAGAATGTGGCAATCGTCTCCTGCATTTACCAAAGCCTCACTTGGGTTCTCAGGGAAGAGGCCCCTCCATTTCTTTGGGGTGTCCCTTGAATTTCCTTCTTGCTATGGTCATCTCCCCCACCTCTCCAGCTAAGAAGACCCCTTTCAATAGCCGATCAAGGAGAAACTAGAGCTTCTCAGGCCGTGTTCTGTTCCACTCCCCTCACCATCCTTGGGTCGAAGAAACCAACCATACCTGAGGCCCTCCTGCCAACCAGGTATCTCAGCTTGACCCAGAGGAAGCCCAAAGCTCTAGAAGGCTCTGTCTCCAGAGAGCAGCCCAACCCCAACTGGAAAGTGTTCAGGCCCAAGTCCAGTATGAGGTGGTGGGTCTGAGCATATGTGGCTCAGGGCTAATGTGAGAGAGGACAGGCAGGGTATGAGTGTAAGCCTGGCATGTAGTAGGTGCTTAATAAATGATTTTGATTGGTTGGGTGCCCAATGTTAGAGGGCTTCTGGGCACCCACTGGTGCCATCACCCAGTGTCACTCTTCTAAATGGATGCCATTTCATCACTGCCTTTGGAAGTGACTTTTCAGGCCCAATTTCCCCCACAAACACATCTGGTGCACGAGGAATGTAAGATGGGCCCTCAGCATTCCTGGGTACATTCTGTGCCCTCTGCCCACCCCATGTGGCCAGGTCACTGCATCAGAAAACACAGTCACACATGGCCCTGTATGGGCCAGATTACTCAGGGAACCAAAACCAAAACATGCATTGCCAACGGGTTCCAAAAATTTATTTTGAATATTTAATTAACAGCAACAACAAAAAAATCCTACCTATGAAGTGTTCTAGACAAAGGGGGATAACGTAAATGGAGAATCAAAGCCACCTGATAGAGGGAAGCTTGGATAAGACAGAAAACCAAAGTGTGGGCAGGAGGGGAAGTGGCCACAGACACGCTGATGGAAGGAGGATTGTCCCAAAGAACCCTGGCGCTGCTGGAGGGGCTCGTGGAGATGCTGTACACCTTACTGCCCACACCCACTGCACTGGTCCACAGTGCTGAGATTCCAAAGTGGGTTTTCTTCCTCAGACACACTGGGCCGGCATGGCTGACCGCGAGACCAGATCCACGTGCACGTTGGCAGCCAGTGCTGTCTTTGGTAGGAACACAGACTCCTCTTTGTAGCTCGGTTTTAATCAAGTCAGCCCATGGCGTGATGTGTTGGAAAAAGCATCATTCCTCCCTCGATGGTAAAAATGTGATGGGCGGTTTCTGCTGAACGTACCAGGGAGGTGACTATCTTTGTGGGACTGAAAAGCCACTGAGCCTTGCATGTGCACACACACACATGCACGCACATACACATGTACACACACATGCCCACAAACACACACACACACACACACACACACACTCTCTCTCTCTCTCTCAGCAGGCTGCAGTGGTTATTGCCCAGCAGTCTTGTCCAGCACCTGCTAGTACAAGGAGGTTCTCGTGTCATGAGATGTTAGCCCTGCCATTGTCACCATTGTCATACAATGATATCTCAGCAGCCATAAAGAACGGAACTTGTCATGATCTGGAGGGGGATGAGCAGCTGGGGAGTGGGGAGAGGGGAGCCTAGAGGAACTACCTAATCCTAACAGAACCAAGAAGAACTTGTCAGGTTCCTGGAGCTGGGATTTCTGGGAATTGGGGAGAGAGAACAAAGAGGCCAAAATCCAAACGGAATCCCAATTCAAATCTCCATACTTGGATTTCCTACAGGCTTCTTCTGATGGAAGGAGGAGACACTCTGAAAATAAGTCTACAAAAGTCAGTAAGGAATCTTGCTTGTGATAAGAGGCTTGAAAGGCTGGTCCACTCTGACCCCCTCTAGCTCTGGTCTTCCCTAAGTCCCTCCTTTCCAAGGACCTGGACATATCCAGAGGCCTTCAGGGTCATCGCTGGCACAGCCAGCACACAGAGAAAGGATTCCTCAGCACCACTGTCTCAGGCAGGGCAGGGGGTCCTGCTTGCTCCCACATACAGAGGGCAAAGGTCCTTGGCATGGCTTCTTGTAATAACCATTCCATTTGGCAAAAAAGAAAAGTCTTTAAATGCTTAAACACCATCACCCAAGTCCTCCAAGGAAACATGATTACAATATATTAGCAAATTCTGAGGATTAAACATTCTCAAGAGCATCAGCAAAAGTATTAAATATAAAAGCAGTATGGATCTTCCCCTCGCCATCCTCCCCAAAGTGTGACTTTGTAGTGTAGAAATCAGGTTTGCAGACTATGGCATTAAGGCATCGATGAGAAACCATCTTCACTACTGTCTCAGCTCAACATAGTTGGCCGGGAAGAGCCCATATCGGCCTTTACATACACCTCTCCACCAGCCATCATCAATCATTTCAATGTTGGTAATGATATCATCAGGATCAAAGGAAATTTCATCATCTCCAGCTAAAAAGGAGAAATTGGCAAAGAGAAATGAATGAAAGTCATGTGGCCCTTCCCAAAAAAGTTGCCATTTAGGAGCTGAATTTAATCTCCAGAGCAGGGACCACTTTAATTCAGTCTTTGGATCCCCAGTGCCTGACACATAGTAGGTGCTTTAAAACTCTAGTTGAACTCTGAGGTCTACCCCCTCACACCTATCCAAGTGTCTAATATGACAAAAAGGGAAAATGATCGATGTTGGAGAAAATGTGGGAAAACTGGAACACACATGCATTCCTGGTGGAGTTGTGAAGTGATCAGCCATTCTGAAGAGTAATACGGAACTCTGATCAAAGGGCCTGAAAACGGTGCATGCCCTCTGACCCAGCAATACCAGGTCTGCATCACAAAGAAGTCATAGAAGAGGGAAAAGGACCCCCATGTACAAAAATACTGATAGCGGCTCTTTCTGTGCTGGCCAAGAATTGGAAATTGAGGGCATGCCCATCAACTGGGGAATGGCTGAACAAGTTGTGGTATGTGAATGTAATGGAATACTATTGTTCCTTAAGAAATGATGAGCCGGTGGGCTTCAGAAAATCCCGGAAAGACTTACATGAACAGAGGCTGAGTGGAGTAAGCAGAAATACCAACACTATTTAAGAATCAACTGTGATAGACTTAGCTTTTCTCAGAGAAACACAATGATCCAAGACAATTCTGAAGGACTCATGATGGAAAATGCTATCCACACCCAGAGAAAGAACTACAGAGTATGAATGTAGACCGAAGCATACTGTTTTCTCTCCTTTTCCTCTTTCTCATGGCTTTTCCCTTTTGTTCTGATTCTTTTTTCACAAAATGACTAAGATGGAAATATGTCTAAAAGGACTGTAGATGTATAGCCTATAAGGGTTTGCAGGCCATCTTAGGCTGGGGGAAGATTTGGATCTCAACATCTTACTAAAGTGAATAACGAAAACTATTTTTACACATAATTGGAAAAAAACAAAATACCATTAAGTGGGGAGAAAAACAAAATTATGAAAGAACTCTGGTTGACTGATGAGAAGGTGACAACTTCAGCTAGGAACTACTGGACTAACCAAGTACTGCCAATCCTGCCCTGGGCCAGCATGGCAATAACCCAAGGATATATAATTCCATTAGAATGGGGACTCACCAAATAAACAGAAACAAAAATACTCATGAGGGACCAAAACTGTTTACATCCTAATATGAGGAGATACACTTGTCCTCTCTGAATCCCATCATCATCAAGGGCCAGAGAGGGAGGCCAACTAGACAAAGGACCGGGGAATAATTCTGTTACATCTTAATGATGTTTCAAAAAGAATGGCGAGGTGGCGCAGTGAATAGAGCACTGGCCCTGGAGTCAGGAGGACCTGAGTTCAAATCTGGCCTCAGACACTTAACATAAAAACTAGCCAAGTGACCTTGAGCAAGTTGCTTAACCCCAATTGCCCTCCAAAAAGAAAAAAAGCAAAAAAAAACAACGGGAAAGGGAATACACTGGGAAACATGGGGGGAGGTTGGGGATGGAAGTGGACATCTATACAAAGAAGTGGGGTGGGGGGAGCAGCTGACACTTGAACCCTGTTCTCATCTGATTTGGACAAAGGATTAAAGTGGAAACATAAAGATGGGTGCAAAAACACATTTTACTCAACACAGAAATAAAGGAAAAGGGAGGACTTAGAGGGAGGGTAAGTTGGGGGGGGCGTTGTTGTAAGGAAAACAAATTCTAAAGAGGTACAAAAATATTTATGGCTCTTTTTGAGGTGGCAAAGAATTGAAGTCTGAGGGGCTGCTGGCTGAATAAGCTAAATTGTATGAAGGTGATGGAATCCTACTGTACTACAAGAAATGATGGCTTCAGAGGAGCCTGGGAATACCTGAATGAACTGATATAGAGGGAAAGGGCAGAACTAGGAGAAAAGGGATCCAAGAACAACACTATAAAGACAACTTCAAAAGCCCTGGGAGCTTGGACTGACCATCCACGATTCTACATGACTAATGATGAAACAGGCTACTCATCTCCTAAAAGAGAGATGAAGGACTCACAGTACACAACAAGATGTGTGTGTGTGTCGGGGGAAGGGGGGGTGGGGTAGTATGTGGTGTGTATGTGCCGTGTGTGTATGTATGTGGTGTGTGTGTGTGTGTGTGTGTGTAGGGGGTGTGGTGTGGAGTGTGTGTGTGTGCCATGTGTGTATGTATGTGGTATGTGTCTGTATGTGTGTGGTATGTGTGTGGTGGGTGTGGTGTGGGGTGTTTGTGCCGTGTGTGTGTGTATGTGTATGTATGTGGTGTGTGTGTGTGTGTGTGTGTGTAGGGGGTGTGGTGTGGAGTGTGTGTGTATGTGTGTGTGTGCCGTGTGTATGTATGTGGTATGTGTCTGTATGTGTGTGGTGTGGGATGTGTGTGTGTGTGGTGTGGGGTGTTTGTGCCGTGTGTGTGTGTGTATGTGTATGTATGTGGTGTGTGTGTGTGTGGTGGGCGTGGTGTGGAGTGTGTGTGCCTTGTGTGTGTGTATGTGGGGGGTGTGCTGAAAGCAGTCCAAAGAAAGAATTCAATCATGCAAATCATGAATGTGAGCGTGTATAGATATATGTGTGTACATGTATATATTTTCCTCTTAGATGTGGTCAATGCAGAAATTTATTCTGTTTGACTATACATGTTTGTGACAGAGGTCTTGTTCTTTCATTTTCAATTGGGGAATTAGAGAAGGAGGGAGAAAGGGTGAATTTTTGCTGCCTGGAAAAAGTAAAATTTAATTTTCTTTTTAAAAATTGCCCAACCATGAAGCTGATGAAAAAGAGGCACCAAGGAGAAAACAAACATAACCAGCCCAAAGCCAACATGCTGCCCCAGCTCCAGCCCCACCCCCGGCCCTGGCCCCAGCCCGGCCTCAATCTCTAAACACTCTGTGGTTTGCTTACCAGCCTGATAATCGTAGAGGGCTATGGCTGTGATCCCAAGGTCATTTTCATACTCATCATAAGTATTTTCCTCTAAAAGTCAACCGTAAAAGAATCTGATTAGGAACAGTTCATAAATTCACAGAAAAACGGTAATTTAAATTCAGTTTAATTTTTAAAACTAAATCTAAGCTATTATAGGAAAGAGTGCAAAGACAAACCACAAATCCACCCTCACTCGGCTGCCAAAGTGATTTGCCTTAAGCATCTATTGGACCCCATTACCACACTTCCCCATAAATTCTAGTGGCTTTTTAATTAATTCCTCTAGGCTCAAATACACACTCCTCTGCATGGCACTGGAAACCCTCATAACTTGGCACCAACTTACTGTTCCAGGCTTCCTATATTTTGCTACCATTCCCTCAATCAATGGTCTAGCCCAACTGGCATTCTTCCCATTCCAATTTCCCACCTCTAGGCCTTTGCACTAGCTGGTCCCTGTGCCTGGAAGGCTGCCTCTCTTCAATTCTTGTCTCTTAGAAGAATCCTTAACTTCTTTCTGAGTCAGCTCAAGTACTACCATCTATATGATTCCACTGTTGGTCCCCTTTGGGGGAAGGGGTTCCTTATTTTCATTTTGTATTCTCTCTACATAGATCATAAGGCTACAGATATGAGAGCTAAGCAGCTCTCGTGTCTAAATCTGCTTTTCCACCTCCCTTTGCAGCAGGCCTACAGTCTCTGGCCTCAACCCCTCCAGTCCCATTATGTACCCCTGGGCACCAAGCTGGGAGAGCAGCTCCATCCAGAGAAGTTTCACCAAGGAGCCTGGCTCCAGCCTGGCCCAGGATAAGCCTTCAAGAAAGGCCCCAGCCAGCACTGGCCTCAGACCCAAGTTTGAGAGCATGAAAGTGCCACCCAGGCCTCGGTACCCTAGGGGGAGTAACCACAAGCCCTCAACGGCTCATGATGGATTCAGGCAATCAGCAGGGAAACCCTGAGTATGCTGAAAGCCTTGGGTGACCTCCACAGAGACAATGTGGGAGTGTACCAAGGGAGGCTGGCAAACCCTCCTGGATCATGGGGAAGGTCGGGAGAGGGGCAGGGCAAGGCGGCATCCCCCTTGCAGCACCTTCTTGGTTGGGAGCCATCGACTCTGCTGTCTCATACACAGCTTCAGGTTCCTGGGCCAGGCCTCTCTGGCTCACTCTCTCCTGGTAGTCAGACTGCACAGCCGTGTACTCCGACTCTCGTTCAGGCCCCGAATACGCTGCACCGCGGCCTTTGTACCCCGGCTCAGCCTCATAAGATGCAGCATCCTGGGAAAAGTCAGAGGGAATTCTGCTCATTCGGCAACATTCTCAACATTAGCAGAGAGGAAGAGCATTCAGAAGAAGGCCCCCTAAGATCTGGCAAGCACCTAAGAGATGTCAGGTTCCTAACAATCTCTGTAGGCAAATGCTGGTATCATCCCCAAATAAGGAAACTGAGGTAGGCAGGTTAAGTGAATTGGCCTGGGTCACACAGCTCAGTACACACCAGAGTTAGAATGTGAACTGGCCAGACTCTGGAAAGCTAGGAAGCAGTACAGTGCTGGCAACAGCGGCCTGCAGGTCTGGAAAGAAGGGGCACAAGGCCTGGAGCCCAGGAGAGCCCACGACCCCTGGCACTGAAAGGCAGGGCAGACATGCCGTGCACTGGGTCCTGTCAGATAAAGCAGGACAGCTTCCTGTGAGCCAGTGACAGCATCGAGGGGAAAGGGTGCCAGCCTGAGAGCCCAGGCTCTCCAAGGAGCTGCTCTCCTCCAAGCTGGCCTCCCCAGAGCAGGCTGCCCTCTGGCCTCTGTCCTGGGCCCAGATTTCTCCCCAGTATGCCTCCTTGATGGAAAGGACCATTCAGTAAGTCTTCTGTCCCCTCCCCCACCCTCCACACGCTTGCAGCCGAGGCCCAGACTCCCTGGTATTGATCCTGCATTTGTGTGCATAGAATGGAAGCTCCCCATGGGCAGGGGCTGCTGAAGTTCTGTCTGTCTCCCTAGTGCCCAACACAAGTCATGAAACATTAGAAGCACCTAATAAGCCAGGCCAGCTGAGGTCTTTTGGCACTGAATCTTCTCCAATCATGTGGTTACTGAGTTGTTCTAGTTGTTTCTGACTCTTCATGACCCCATTTGGGCTTCTCTTTGTAGAGATAATGGAGTGCTTGCTTTGCCTTTTCCTTCTCCAGCTCATTTTATAGATGAGGAAACTAAGGCAAACAGGGTTATGACTTGCCCAGGGTCCCACAGTTAGTAAGTGTCTGAGGTTGGATTTGAACTCAGAAAGATGAGTCTTCCTGACTCTAGGTCTCGGGCTCTGTCCACAGTCCACTAGAAATCTGACTGGGAAATGGGCTGGGCTCTGAGAGCTCCTGTGGTGACCTCATTCCCTAGAATGGCACTGCCAGCCCTTAAAGCCAGGCACACCACCCTGTCCTTGGTCTTCACCCCCAACTAATGCTTGACATGATACTGGGGAAAATGAGCAGAGGAAATGGAGGCAGCAGAAATTTGTCAAGCTGATGGTCTTGCTCATGTGGGGTGAGTGAGATTGGAGTGGGGGTGGGAGGTGGGGAGAGCCTTGAGTCTATCCCCTCCAGGGCCAGGCAAGCAATCGATCACAGGGAAGCTGGTGATCAGAGAGAAGCTAGTAATTATCACAGGGGGGCCAGCGATTACAGGAGGGATAGCGATTGATCACAGGGGAGCCGGCGATCACAGAAGGGCCAGTTCTCCAGCTCAGGGCTTTGCACTGACCTCATAGACAGGGCTGGTGGGTGGCCTCTCCTTGGCCAGTGGCTGGGGACTGGGAGGAGGAGATGGAGTTTTCTTCTTGATTCTGGCTTGCTCCTGTAATTCACAAATGAGGACTTGTCAGGTATGGGCCCTCCCCAAAGCCCAGGCTGGCAATTGCAGCTTTAAGGCAGGGCCTTCCAAGGCAGCAGCTTGAGAATGGGCCCAAATGAGAACAGAAAACGCCCTAGTGGGATTTAAGCTGATAGTAGAATGACCAGACATGCGTATGTCTTTGGAAGAATGGATGCAAGTTCCCCTCTCCCCAAGGTAACACTGTGACCCCCAAGTCCTGTTGTTCTGACCAAGCCATGACCTGTGCCAAGAGGTGGAGACCAGAGAAAGGGGAGGCAGCCAGAGCTGGGATACAAAGGGCCTTCACAGAAGGACAGTACAAGCTAATACAGGCCAACAGCCACAGGCCAGGGGGCTCTGGCCACAGTGCTCAGCTGGGGATGCAGAGACTAGGCATAGGAAGGGGGACTTTCAGGAGATAGAGAGGACCACGGCAGTAGCTGATCCTCTAAAGACAGACAAAGGGGGTGGCCAGGGATGTTCTCAAAGCTGCAGACACCCTCTTCTTTCCACCATGGCACCTGGAGGAAGGCCAGGCTGTCCCTATGAGAATTAGAACATGTGACCCAAAGTGCCGCCTTCCCATCAGCACTTGGTGCCAAAGGTGGTCAGCACAGAGGGAGAGGGGACCCCTAGGGCCTGGTGGGTTTCTTACCTGTGACACCACCAACCAGCAGGATAGGGGACACAGGAAAAAGACAGGCTGAGGTGGAAAATTCTGGGTAGATTCCAGACAAGGAAACAGGCAGGAGGAAGGGTCAAGTCTCTAGCCAGACACCCAAGGCCTAGAAAACCAGCTCTGTCCAGCCCACAATACAAGGGTAATAGAGCTTTTCTCTCTGGGCCTCAGTTTCCACATCTACAAAATGGGTGGGTGTGCATTTTAGGCCCAATAGTCTCCACAGCCCCTCTCACCTCTATAAGCAAAATGTCCTTCATACAGCACCTCAAGGTTTGCAATGAATTTGACAGAGACAGGAGGGGGAAGGGGAGGAAGTGAAGTAGGGAGAGAGACCTTGGTTTAAAGCTGAGGAAGCTGTATCTGAGAGAAGAAAAGGGACTCGCTCGGGGTCCCCCAGGCAATGGCAGAGGCAGATCTGAACCCAGTCTTTGGGACCTCCAAGCTCTTCATTCTACCCACTAAATCCCATTGCCAGCTCAGCACACTTCTAAATCTAGGCTGGGGTCTGACTCCAGTGGGAAGGCCCAGTGAAGGGGAGTCTGCAGCAGCAGCAGATGGATGCTCTGGCCTCGGCCCCACCCGAGCATGGATGGCCACTGACCTCCAGCTTCCGGCGGGCCTCCTCCTGCTCCTGCTTCTCCTTGGCCATCCGCTGAGCTCTCTCGGCCTCTGCCTTCCTCCGATCTTCTTGTTCTCTCTCTCTGGCCAGATTCTCAAAGTTAGCTCGGATGTCACTCGCTTTGCTGTTCACTAGAGAGGAAAACAAAGTCTGTTTTTATTTTATCCAGAGAAAAGTGCACACACACTCACACTCACAAACACATACACACACTCACATACACACACTCACACACACACAAACATACACACACTCACTCACTCACACAAACACTCACACACACATACACACTCACACACACTCACTCACACTCACACACACAAACACTCACACTCACACACACACTTTCTCAGTCTCACACACACTCACACACAAACACTCACAGTCACACACACTTTCTCAGTCACACACTCTCTCTCTCTCTCTCACACACACACACACACAAACACTCACATCTGTGCACACACATGCACTGTACATAACTGCTGGCCCACTGTCTGCCCCATAACACTGTGACCCCCCCCACCAAGAAAGCAGGGATTTTTTTCGGGGGGCCCCCAGTGTTTAGCCCAGTGCCTGGCACAGTAGATACTGAAATTCCATGCTTCTCAACTGACCAAGAATAAACAGCCTCATTGGCCAGGACACATCAATAGGACAATCTGGGAGAGAGAAGATTTGCAATTCTCGCCAGAAAACAAGGCTCTGGAGCTCCTTCTCCAGCAGAGGTGTCCCTGCTGCAGATCCCACTTTGGAAAACCAGGGGTTGGCCCTGGAGAGTTTTTAGGGGGAAGCCTCCTGGCACTGGGGGAGGGGCTCACCGGCTTCTACAGGCAGCGTCTTCTGATAAGCCGAGGAAACCTTGGAAATGTCTTCGAAGGTCGAGGCATTCTGCAAAGACAAGAAAGAAAAAAAGAAAACGAGGCTTCAGGTGGCTGGCTTTTCTATGGAGCATGATTCGACTTCTGCTCTGTTTCTCTTTTTGACATAGATAACTTTCAAAAACACAACCCACAAACATTTACTCACATTCCCAGGAAGAAAGCAACACATCCTGCTGCTACAGTGTGGCAAGCACTCCTGACTTGGGAAACACTGAGTAAGCAAGGAAAGATAACGGTGTAGGGGGATCCTTCTCTCTGTCTTTGTCTCACACAGACACACACACACACAGACACAGACAGACACACACGACATTCAATGTCCCATCCTCACATCTCCACACAGTGCTTGCCTGGAATGCTTTCCCTCCTCAGTTCAAGTATCCAGGTCTAGCACAAAGTGGTTATTTCATAAATGCTTACTAATGGCCAGATGATTACAAAGCTAACCAACAGCAGGGCCAGTCAAGTCTCCATTTCTTAGGTCTGTATATTCATTCCCGGAGGCACTGACAGATGAAAGACGCAGTCAGTGCTGCTTTAACACTTGTTTTAAAAATGCACATTTGTTCCAAGAAACTGAATGCCAGGGAACAACCAGGCCATGATGCAAATTTTGAGTTTGCTTATGCACAATCCCATCCTTGAAAAACAGTGAGAATGCAGAAAATGGCCCAACTTCACAAGCATAAGCTGCCCTGATGTCCGCTTCCATAAGCTAGCTTTGGGTCTTTTCCAAGGTCAAGAGCCACATTTGATGGCTATCTTCCAGGGCAGTGGGAGCTGTGAGTGGAGGAGGGCTGGGGTGAACGCACACCCCACCCCACCTTCTGCCGAGGTCCTCGAGGTGAGAGCTGGAGAGGTGTTTGCCAGCCTGGGCCAGTCCCGTGGGACTCAGGGCAGAGGCAGAGCAGCAGCTCCAGGCTTGAGACCCCACTACTCACTGTAGCATTTCTGTATCATGCATAAAATGATGCTGGCATTTCTTATGAGGCTCCTAGCTTTGTTTTAACATGCCACTGATGACATTTTTGAGTGATGCCCCAAGCCCCCTTTTCTGTAGGGTTTATTGCATCATTTTGCATAGTAAGGTGCTTTTAGGAATGCATATGTCTCATTATAGCCAAACTAACTATAGCAGATCACCTAATTAAAATAATAACAGCTAGCATTTATATAGGAATGTATGGTCTCTAAAATACACAATAACCTTGAGAGAAGATCCATTATTATCCCCACTCTACAGATGGGGAAAGTGAGGTTCAGTGACTTGCCAGTGACCCTGCTAGTCAGGGTCTTACACTGGATTTAGCCTGAGGTCTTCCTGATTCCAAGCTCAGTGCCCTGTGCACTCTGGTGCCTCCTAGCAGCCACAATACCCTCTAAAAATATGTCCATTTAAGGTACAATTTGAGAAAAATTGCAAAAGGTGAAATGCTAAAATCCTTTAGCCAGGCTGCAGGATTTCCACTAACAGCTATGTGGGAAGGAGAGCCTGTCCTGCAAAGTTAGGAAGCTGCTATTTTTTCAGCCAACTGTTCAGGTTCTAACTTTGGGGTCCATGACTTGTTTCTTGACATGTCCAGTCACTGTATTTCAACATACAGAGGCTGCTTTGTCATTTCCCAGCATCATTCTGAGCTGGGGTTGGTCCCCAGGGCTCCCCAGGCTGCTGGGGGGTCTCAAAGCCCTGGGACGAATGCTCTTCGTGCCACGGGGGCACAAGGTGCTACTCACTTTATCCATCCTGTCCTTCTGAACCCCGTATTTTCCACCAAATCCTTTGGAGTAATCTGAAATGGAAGAACAGCAGGTTGGGGGCAGTCTAACGGAGGGAGCATTCTCCAGAGGAGATGCATGCATAGAGGTGGACAAAATGTGCAAAGGAAAATGCAGGGAGTGCAAGGAAACCCAGAGACAAGTGCCACAGAGGAATGGAGTCGTTTTGTGAAAGGCAGGCTCGAGCCCTCCTCCAAACGTCCGGTCCACAGGCAGGTGAGAAACAGAAAAGGACATGTGCATGCTGGCCTGGTGGCAGGAGGGGGCGGGGAGAAGGGGGCAGGGGTGGGGCAGCTGAGGCCGGCAGGATCCTCCCAGCAGGACCCTGGCCTGCCAGGACCCCTGGCCAGCAGGATCCTCCCGGTGGGATCACAGCAGAGGACAGGAGCGACAGAATAAAGTCCTTCACCAGGCACCACTTCATAGCACGGCCTCTCACTTCCCAGGCCCTCAGAGCAACAAGTCAGAGCAGACTTGGTTCAGCCTGGGCTTCTTGTGTGCTCTGGGATGTGGTGAACATCAAGAGCCAAGTTTAATGGCGTTTTTCTTGATTGTTTTTAAAGAAAAAAAGACCACGTGGGAATTCCACCCAGGGAATAACTCCATGGCAAGAGCACGTCTGCCTCCAAGTCCAACGTCCATGCAGAGTTATTCACCACATAGATCCAAGGGCTGGAATCATGCATTGGGGAAGATGGCCACAAAGCCCCTTACCTCTCCTGGCCAGGCTGCAGGATTTCTACTAACAGCTATGGGAGAATGAGAGCCTAATGCCTGTCCTGCAAAGTTAGCAAGTTACTATTTGTTCAGCCAACCGTTCCGGTCCTAAGAGCTAAGCACGACTTCCCAACGAAGGGGAAGGACTTCTCTCCGAATCAGAGAGAGCATTTGGCTCTTTGCTGCTCACTCACCACACCCCCCACCAAAGCTTCTGTGAGCTGGGAATGGTGCTGATTTGTATGTAGAAGCTCTACATCTAGTTCCTTGCAGGGCAGCTCAGTGTACTGTGCCCTGAATGGAGTTTTCCAAAAGTAACACATTTCTCTCCTCGCCCCTCCACAAACAACATAAATGGAACAAAAAGACACCACATTGAACACATATGGCATCCTCCCCTTCCTATGCTCTACATTTGGGGCTTAAGCAGCGGCCAGACCACAGCTGTTCTCAATATGGCTGCCCACCTCGAGCAGCACCTAGCTCAAAGTGTGGCTTACTTTCAAATACAAAAACAATGCCTGTCAGATTTCCTGGGGGTTTTGGGTCATTTTTCAGTCATGTCTGACTCTCCAGGACCCCACGGGGTGGGGGGGGGGGTTGGCAGAGATACTGGAGAGGTTTGCCATTTCCTTCTCCAGTCCATTTTACAGTTGAGGAAACGGAGGCAATCAGGGTTAAGTGACTTGCCCAGGGTCACGCAGCCAGTAAGTGTCTGTAGCATGATTTAAACTCAAGAAGATGCATCTTCCTGACTGCCCCCCTCCAAGACCCAGCTAGTCTAAGAAGCCTAAGGCTCCCCCCCTTTCCCTGTGCTCTGAGGGCCAGAGCACCCCTGAGAGGCGCTGTCTGCACAAGGCTGTGCCACGAGCGGATGCCTGGGAAGGGGAGGAGGAGCCCGAGACCGCGCAGCAACTGTGCCTTGCTGAGATTCGTGCTGTGCCAATTTCTCCTTGTACTCAAACCCCACAGCAGACGGGTCCTGCCTCTCGGTCTGGACCCCGAATTTGCCTCCGAAACCACTCTTATAATCTGAAAATCCACAGATGACAGTAGAGAAGACAACCAAGAGAGGAAAAGACACTTTTAGTTACAGGGACACACACTGGTGACACAGCCAAAGACATGGCTCAGAGAGAGCAAGACCTTATCTACAGCCTGCACAGTAAGGAGGGGATGGAACCCAGGCTGGAGCCCCCATTCTCTGGAGTCCAACATGGGGGCCACTCAGACAGCGAGCTCGTACAGGGGAAAAGGGAGGAAACAGCCCAAAGCCCCAGCTCTGCAGATGAGGACACTGCGGCACAGAGGAAGTGACTTCACCCAAGTTTGTTTAAGCATGTCTTCAGAGCTGCATTTCTAATATTCCTCCCCAGTGAATACTGCGTGCATGTGAAAGACATGTACACATCCTACTCACACACACGCACGTACGTGTGTACACACACACACACACACACACACACACACACACACACACACACACTGTGAGTCATGTACACAGGGGTAAAACTGAGCAAGCTCACATGCATTGAATATATCTAAGATTTCTCTTTCAGAAATTACAGGAGGGCCCAGGAGTTATTTCAAAGGAAAGGATTTTCCTTCCCCAATATCCCTGTTTTTCTGTTCTGTTTTCTTTAAAGAAAAAAAAAGACCCCTCTCCTTAACCTTTCAGTTAGGAAATAGAACTATTTCCTTCCCTACATACTGGGAAGGGACAAGGCAGCCCTTCCCCCTTTTTCCATTGCCCTGTAGCAGATGCCAATCTCAAATCCTGACAGAACCCCTTTCCTATCTGTCAAAAATACCAGAGTAAGAGAGTGACCCCTGTGCTAGCTGGCAACCCCTGCATGAGTTGGTGACCCCTATGCTAGCTGGCGACCCCTGAGTGAGCTGGTGACCCCTGCATGAGCTGAGTTTCCTTGGGACATCAGGAAGCAAAGGACAGCTTCAAACAAGCAAAGCCAAGAGGCCCTTTTAAATCCCAACCGCCCCACTGGAGTGTCACTGACCCACAGAAAAAGAGCTTTCTCTTGGACCTGGTGAGAACAGAGGGAGATGGCTGTACCTTTTTGGGATTCGTGGAGTTGAACTTTCTCCTGGTGGTCCCAGCCCAAGGCACACTTGTCTTGTCTGTCTCTCTGCACACCAAACTTGCCTCCAAACCCTTTCACATAGTCTACGCACATAATAAAAGGCCACAAGAATCACAGAAGGAACTGGAGAATGGGCAGAAGGCTGAGGCCACGCTGCAGGGACAGATGGCAGTTTGTGGGCATGTTACCCCCTTCCCCACCCAGCTGTCCTGGGAAAGGATCTCTGTGCTGAAGAGTGGGTGTCCTCTGGAAGGAAGGACTCCTCCCCTCCTGGGAGGCATCAAGAAAAATACCCTCTGGCCTCCCGGGCTAGGGTCAATGCTATTCATAAGTCAGACCAACACAGACAGGCCCCCACAGAGGAGAAGCTCCAATCCATGCAAGTCCAAACACCATTTGTCAGGCCCGGGGTCTTACCACCACAGGACATCCACATGCCACACACTCTCAAGACAAGGCTAGGAAGGTACAGAAACTACTGGGCCACAATCAGCAGGAAAGGCAGAGGAAGCTAAGTTTATACTGGAATCCCATTTTGGGGTCTGAAGGTTCTTTTTTACAAGCCAGCTACTGACTCAAAGGCTCATCGTGTTAGGGACAAACAGTCAAGAACATAAGAGAAAACTGGAGAGACCTTTCTGGGACTCGTGCTTCTCCGTCTTGCCCTGATATTCAAAGCCAACAGCACTTTTGTCCACATTGTCCTTATCGACACCATATTTGCCACCGAAACCTCGGGAATAATCTAGGAAAAAAGGAGGAAAAAAAGGGTCATTCTCACCATGAAATCCAGTCATTCAAACTCTCTGGCTTGAAGCTGTATATCTTTACTTCTCCCCAGAGCCTAAGGCACCTCCAGGAGCCAACAAAGCCCTGAAGGACACAAGGGTGACCAGGGGAACCAGAGTGCCCAGCGCTACTGAGTGGTGTCAGTGAGCACAGCCATGGTCATGGCCAACAACCCCACAAGAACAAAAAACAACATGGTGCCTCACACAAAGACTGGCAACTAGATAGTTCCATTTTGTTTTCCCCAAAAGGTCTTTCACTTTGTGAAATCTTTTAAAAACGGTTCCAACTCTCTAAGAATCACATAGGTCACAGTAGGGACAGGGAAAAAGACCAGTGCTATCCTGATCTCCCAAATGCTTGTGACCTCCTTCCCCCCAAATGACCTTGTATTTAATCACTCTGTATGTAATAGTGTGTTCACGTGTGTTCACATGTGTGCATATACATATGTGTGTATACACTCAAACAGACACACAGCATGTTATATGCATCCAATTTCTATTTGTGCCAAATGTATTTTAGTACTTAACTGCTGTCTACCCCACTGGAACATCACCTCCTTATGAGTAGACAGATCCCCAGAACTAGCACTGTGCCTGGTAATCAGTAGGTACTTAGTAAAAATGTTTGCTGATTGATCGGGAACTTCTACCAATGCAGGTTGGAACGTGCTCTAAGCTTCGAGGCTCAGAGAGCTGTCCAGAGTACTGAGAGGCTAGTGACTCGCCCAGGGTCACACAGGCACTATGGGTCAGAGGGAGGACTTGAACCCAGGTTTCCTTGGCTCTGAAGTTGGTTCCCTATCCACTGGGTAGAGCATAAAGAGTAAAGTAAGTTTCTAGAACTTATCGCAATCACTGCCCCTAAAAATGAGTCCTTCTCCATGGCCTTCTTTGCAACAATCTAGAGAAAGCAAGTGATTGGGAATGGTGCCATTCTGCCAGCCCTCCAGCCCAAGTGCCTCCCACTCACCACGCCCACCAGGGATCCCCCACCAATACAAACCTTTCTGGGACTCGTGCTTCTCAGTTTTACCCTGGTAATCAAAGCCCACCGCGCTCTTGTCCACCCGGTCAGCCTGCACACCGTATTTACCACCGAAACCACTAGAATAGTCTGAGCACGTGGAGACAGCAAGCAACAGCAAGTGAAAGGGATGAGATTATGAGCCAGATGAAACAAGGGATTCTGCTGACCCAGCAAATGGGGGGAGAGGGCATGTGGGGGAGGGCACGGCGGGGACTGGGGTGGGGCATGGACTGGCCTCCCAAATGCCAAGGCAGCAGGCAGCTCCTCATGCCCTGGGGCACACGCCACAATCCTGGGGCCATGTTGGCCAATGACAGGGGCTGCTCTAAACCCTCACATGCCTGCTACTTTCAGCAATGCAAGAGAAAGCAGCTGTCTTTGGCAGCGTTGCAGCTGAGCCCTTTACAATGGTGCTCATGCATTAGCCTGCATACACAAATGGAATCTGGGCTCTTTCAAGAAGAGGAGCATCCCTTCTCCTTGAGCAGGTTTGGATAGGAGCAGAGTATTTGAAAATGGGCTTGGGGGCCCTCCAGTGGACGCCCCAAAGAACTGGTCACAGGCCAACAAGACCAAAGAGGGTCTTTAGAATCTGGTTTAACCAAGGCTGGAGCACCAAGAGGTTGGTGGAACCCAAAACATCTCTGGAAGATTTCTCGTCTTTCATGAGTACAGCAGATTCTTCAGAGATGCTAATAGTGTCCACCAAACAAAAAGCCTCAAGGAGCTCTAAGAAGGAAGGCATCTCTTCTTTTGGGGGTAGAAAGGGAGGATACTTTCCCAAAAACTACATCCTAATAAAACACAATTCTGACAACCTGCCGATGGGCGAGACAGAGCGATCTAGACTGGTCAGACCACAAGAAGGCCTGCAGTGAGGTACTTACTCATTTTGTCAGGGGAAGAAAATGAGCTTTTGGCTTAGAGGCTGAAAAGGTCAGTCTCTCCTCAGCCCAATACTGACCCAAGAGTGAAGGGCCAGTGGCAGATAACTGCCCACTGAGGAAGGCTGGAAGGGCTATCCAGCCTCTGGAAGACAAAGGACCTCCCCTAGGCTGGGAAGGTACATCTAAGAAGTATCATTAGGCTCTGCCTGACTCAAAAAAGTGCAGAAATGCAGACGAGTGCTCATTGCTTCAAGATAAAAGAAGCTAGGATTTTAAAGGAACCTTGTTTCCTTTCCCAAATCAGATGATTGGGGGGGAGGGGTTCCCTCCTTCCCTCAGCATACCACCCCCAATCTTACCTTTCTGCGAGGCATGTTTCTCAGTTTTGCCTTGGTATTCAAAGCCCACAGCAGACTAGGAAAGACAAAGAATATATATCATAACACCCCAAACCCTTTCCTAAGCTCAGAATAAGCAGGATTCAGCCCATCACCAAAGACCCCCAGGAAACCAGGAATCTTCCAGAGAACTGACAAGTCTGGGGCAAACCAGGTCCACTCCCTTTTATTTTACATTTGAGAAGTCATCTTCCCCAGAAGAGGCAGCTGGTCCTAGGGGTGAAGTCAAGGCCTGAGCCCAAATCCAGCCTCAGACACTTCCTGCCTGTGTGACCCCAAGCAAACCACTTAACCTTTATCTGCCTTGTCTTTTTAAAGGCCATGGACTACTTCCATTTCCTCACATAACCCATCCGAGATAAAGGAGTCCAAATGCAGTGTTTGATTCCACAAATCCTCCCGTTTTTCCACTGTATGTAGGCTCTTGTTTCCATAAGAAATTTTTATTGTGTGAGATTTCTTGCTTCTCATTTCCTATTCCTAGTCACCATTTGAAGAATCACAAACTGAATTCTATCAAAGGCCTCCTCCCAGTCCAGCATTTAGCAGTTTCTGGTGTGTAGGAAGTATTTAATAATAAATGCTGATTGATGGGGCAGCTAGATGGTGCAGTGAATAGAGCACCAGCCCTGGAGTCAGGAGGACCTGAGTTCATATCCAGTCTCAGACACTTGATACACTTACTAGCTGTGTGACTTTGGGCAAGTCACTTAACCCCAACTGCCCTCCAAAAAGCAAAAAAAAAAATTAAAAATGCTGGTCTACCAACTGTTTCTATTGGTTTCAGTTTCTTTGTTTTTAAATTGTTTAAAATGTACGTGTTGTCTTATGCTGATAATTTTTCTGATATGCCAGCCTGGGAGAGCTAGTATAAATTGTATTCGATTTTGACTAAGCATTCAATATACATAGATGTCTTTACCAGGTCAAATAAACCCATTTCCCCCTGGTTTTGTGAATCATTTCCTCCACAAAAACCCTACTCCAAATGCCTCATCCTGCATAGAGGTGACTCAGGGTTCTCCAAGGCTATGCCCAAGAAGGGGAGCCCAAGCAGGTTCTTCCTGAAAGGCTTTGAGTGTGGGCCCAGTGACAGACTGTGCCTTTTGTACTAACCTGGCCAAGCAAGGAAAGATTTGTCACTGCAGGGGGACTGCTAAGGGGTAAATTATCTGGTCAGGACAACCCAAGAAGCCAATGGCCTTCGGGCTCGTTTGGCCAAAATGTCTCAAGCACAGTGACAGATGAGGCTTGGATAAGGACAGTGGGCACAAGGGGAGCAAAAGTTTTGACATTTTCAGCAACTCAGTGGAAGCACCCCATCTGGGGGCCTTGGTAACTGATGTACTTGACGAAGATGTGAAAATGAGGACCAAAGGCATTCATTCAAATGAGCAGCTTGACAAGGCTGTCTTGGGTTCATAAGAACCAGAGGAGCCAAGGACAGAGACCAGTAAGTCCAGCCTCCCCATTTAACAGATGAAAACACCAAGGCCCAGAGAACTTAAGTGATTATTCCAAGGTCACCTTGGCATTAAATGTCTAGGGTGGGAGTTACAGCCTCACCATGTGACCCCAGGGCACTTCAGTGCTTTTTTCTTAAAAATTTTAAATATTTTATTTTTCCCAATTACATGTAAAAGCAATTTTCAACATTCTTTTTTTTTTAATTTTGAGTTCCATATTTTCTCCTGCCCTCTCCTTCCCTGTCCTTGAGAAGGCAATTTGATATAGGTTATATATGTGCAGTCATGTAAAACCATTTCCATATTAACTATGTTGTGAAAAAAAGTTAAAGAAACAGGTTCTGCTTCCCTGTGCTCAGGGCACGTCCGGTCTCACTCTCAAGGTGGAGAGCATCCTTCATCAGGAGTCCTTTGGGAATGCCTGGATCATCCAGGCTTTCTTCAGTCTATCAGGTCACCTCTCTTACAAGTACTGAAGAGAGATTTGCAGCAGGTTTGTAAGTGCTTATGGTGTTCAGTCATGTCTGACTCTTTGTAGCCCCGCCCAAGGTTTTCTTGGCAGAGATGCTGCAGGGGCTTGCCATTTCTTTTTCTAGCTCATTTTCTGGATGGGGAACTGAGGCAAACAGACTGATCAGGGCCATACATCTAACAAGTGTCTGAGGCTGGGTTTGAACTCACAAAGATGAGTCTTCCTGACTCTAGGTCTGACACCATTCATTCTGGGGCCACCTGGCTGCTCCTATTTGGAAGTGGGGAAGGTACCAAAGGATTTGGAGGAAAATGCCAATACAATTGTGTTTCTACATCGCTGGGATCTTTTTGAGATACATGAGACCTGGCTGGATGGCTGGATCTAAAGAATAAATCTATTCTATGTAATTCTGCTATTTCCTTTCTCTCCTTATCCCTGGGATTTGGTTGGGCCGCATTCTGATACACAATATTCTGATCAACTCTTCATCCATTGTAAATAAGCAGGCAAAACAGGTCCAAGTGAACTTGAAAGGGTGTCAGGGAAAGCCGTGGTCTCAGGGGATCAGCCACATTGTCCACAGCAAATGGCTCTTGGGCTGAGCTTTGAAGAAGGCAGGAGAAAGGGAAGAGGAGGGAGAGCATTCCAAGCATGAAGGAAAGCCTGGGCAAAGGCCCAGAGGTGGGAGATAGAGTTGTTGATCATGATGGGTGAAGGCTAGGCCATTTGGGCTGGACCACAGCATAGGGGAAGGAGAGAAGTGTGCAGTCCATGTGGACATGAGGGCAAGAAGCACATTGAGACAGGCCCAACAGAGGAATTTAACTAGATGGCAGTGTGTTTTTCTGCTTCCCTCACTAACCCCATTAACCTGGATTTTTTGTTCCCAAGGAGAACATGGGAAATAAATAAAATATTTAGCTTTGACTCGGATTGACATTTACTTCTAATTCTATTACACTGATTTGGAAATGCAGCATGCATAATTTCTATCTTTTCAGGTTCTGAAGGTCTTAGAGGACTACCTTAGCTGACGGGTCCAAGAGTACTTGAAAAATAACACTGCACCTCGCACTCGCTTCTCTCCAAAGACCTCTGAAGGAAGCTGCTGGCTCGGGGGGTTTCTCTTCTGCTCCCCTCTTCTACGTAGGTCACCTCATCTCCTGCTTGTAGAAATCCAGCAATCGTCTGGCATAGTTGTAGAATAGAATTTTTTTCCTCCTTCTTGCAGTTTCAAGAGCTTTTCCAGTTTCTCTTCCTATTTTTATTCCCAAATTCAACAATCTGCGTATTGGTGAACTCTAGGTGGGATTTCTTCATGAAGGTGGTCCTCTGCACTCAGAATGCAGTCTGCTTTGCTCCCTAGGGGGCGCTGTCTCATTGGGTCCTTGATAGGAGGTTTTAGTCTTGTGTGGTATCTTTGGGGATGCCAAGTCAGCCAAGGTTTGAAGTCCTTGCTCTTACAGCCGAAATCAATTGTTGACGTTGCCTGTACCTCAATTCACGGTTCTAAGCTGTGTTGAATTCTGGGAATGCTTTTGGTTTTACTTTCATTGCCCTATAGATCTATCCTCAATCAGATTTATTCCACTGCTTGTTGTATCCGTTGAGATTTGGAACTCTTAGTTCTTCTATTTTCGAAGTCTCCCTAACTGCCCTGTGACTCCTCTTGATGCTTCTGGAGTCTTCTTTCCATACCTGTACTGACCATTAGATTTACTTCACCCTTTTGTAAAAGCTGTGAGACCAGCCTGGCACTGTTACTTCTAAAGCCCTTGTCCCAATGATCTTTCAGTAGAGAATGCCTTCATGTGCCATTTTTGTGGATTTACCTAATCTTTTAGGTCAAGAGTGGCTCCAGTAAAAAGGGGCAGATGGGGGCTATGAAGAGCTCCGACCGAACAGAAGATCCTAGAAGTAGTAGAGAGCCACAGGGATTTTTGGAATAGAGGGGGACATGATCAGACCCATGCTTTAGGATGATCAATTTCCCAGCTGAATGGAGGATGGACAGAAGTGAGGAAGAGACCTGAGGAAGGCAGATCCTGCAGCAGCCATTATAATAGTCAGAATGTGTGTGGGGGGGTCAGAGGAGAGAAGGGGGTGTGATCGAGGATGGCACAAAGGCAGAAATGACAGGACCTGGCAAGATTGGCTATGCAGGGGGAGTATGCACAAGGACTTGAGGATGACACTGTTTGACTGGGAAGTTGGGGGAACCCTCGACAATAACAGGGATGTCTGAACAGATGGAGAACTTGGGGGGAAAGATAACGAGTTCAGTTCTGGACATTTTGAGTGTAAGAGGCCCACTGGACATCTAGTCTGAGAAGTCTGAAAGGCAACTGGAGATGCAAGAATGGAGGTCAGAGCTAGATAAATAAACCTGAAAATCATCTTCATAAAGATGATGATTGAATCCATGGTTCTCAAGCAAGTGAATGGAGAGAGAGAAGAGGGCCAAGGCCAGAGCCTTTGCGGACCTCCACTGTGAGTGGGTATGACATGGAGGAAGATCCAGCAAAGATGTGTTCAGACAGGAAGGAGGAGGACACACAGGAGAGAACCTAGAGAGAAAAGAGCACCAAGAAGTTTGTCAGAAGGCTGAAGACTAAGAGAAAGCCATTCGTGGGACTTTGGAGACGGCACTTTCAGGGGACTCCTAAGCCTGGAAGCTAGATCGTCCAAAGTAAGAAGGTGAGAGGAGAGGAAGCTTCTCAAAGAGTTTGGTCATGAAAGAGTAGAGATATGGGCTAATACTAATGGGGACGAATGTTCACGAGAGAGCTTTCTGCAAACTCAGCTGAGGATGGAGGAAGGGGAGGTATAGGTTTGAGAAGGGATGAAAAGGTCTGGAAAAACTACTTGGGGAGTGGGCTATTAGGGAGGTATAAAAGGATGGCCTTGCTGCCCAGTGTGACCTATCAGATCAATGTGGCTGCATGAGTTTCTCCAGCACTGGTGAGCAACACAGGTGTAGGAGCAAAGGCAGCAGACGCCAGAAGATGCTTCCAAGGCTGAAGCCTGGAAGGCAGAACAACATTTCTGATGAGGGGGCTAGGGACTCCAGAGAAGGATAGTGTAGCCTTGAACTGGCTCACCAAGACATAAAAATCCATCCATCCACATTTATGAAGAGCCAGGCACTCAAGGAGAGGGTGGCTAGTGCCGGAGGATGGTCTGGGAAAGAGCTGAGGGGCCAGAGGACAGACAGTAAACGAGGGTTTGTGAGGCAGAAGGAGAGGGCGAATGACAGCCAACTGTGGTTAGCCAGGAATGTCAGTGTGCCTTCCCCTCTGCACCACACTCCCATTGAGTTCACTCCAGCACTCTTCTGAGATGTTCTCACGTTCAAAACCAAGAGCACTGAACCTGCAGTCAGAGGGTCTGGATTCAAATGTCAGCTCATCCCTCACCACCGATGGGACCCTGGGGAAGGAAGGAATCCTCTGGGCTGCAGATTCCTCAACTGCTGCAAGTAGGGGAGACAGGGGTGGGCTTGCAGACAGACTGAAACCTGTGATTCTATGATTTGGTGGTGGTTCTTCAGTTTCAGTCATGTCCATGACCCCCAGTGGGGGTTTTCTTGGCAAAGACAAAGGAGGGGTTTGCCATTTCCTTCTCCAGATCATTTTACAGATGAGGAAATTGAGGCAAACAGTTTGAAGTGACTTGCCCAGGGTCACCCAGTATCTGAGGCCTGATTTGAACTCATGTCTTACTGACTCTAGGCCAGCCGCTCTATACACTGCCACCCAACTGCTGAAAGATCACATAAATCTAGACAGAAATAGACTTTTTCTGAAATATTGGCTCTAACATCTGGGTCAGGAGTTTCTAGTCCGAACATGCTCACTGAAACGCCAGCCCTGAGCCCACAAGTTGCCTGTGCCCCACATCACCAGGTCCATCACTTACCTGATCGACTCGATCCAGTTGTACCCCAAATTTGCCACCAAAGCCTCTCACAGAATCCACTTGAGAGCAGTGTTTGGAAAGCTTGGACTGATACTCATGGCCAACGGCAGACTGCAAGAGAGTTTTTAAAAGAAAAGGCACACAGTGGATGAGTGGTGCCTTCTGGGAGCTGCATGAAGCTCTGGGTCTAGAAAAAAAGGCCCTCGTAATCCAGAAGGATTACAGTTCAGGCATGCTGCTTTCTGGGGGCATCTGTGATGCCCTGGCTGCTTTAACATTCAGTGGACTCGGAAACTGTGGTCCTTTCTACTGCCTGAAAAGCTTGGCCTCCAGCCACACTGAGCCCAGCATCAGGACCAAAGAAGGAGCCATCACCAGCAAGCCTTCCTGTGGAAGGGATGTTGGGTTTGGGGTTTTTTGTTTTTGTCCAGACCATAATGATTAAAACTGCTGAGGGAACTCCGAGTGAGAAAGCTCCTTCTCCCAAGGCAAGGCAGTACACCCTCTGTAGCTTTCATCCTAGCCATGGTCTGGGGCTCTGAGAAGAGACTGACCCAAGGTCACACAGCCAGGACACATTCAGAGGCAAGACTTGCTCCCCCGGCTTCCTAACTCTCAGGCCTTCCTTCTCTGCACTGTGCCAGGCTGCCTCTCTGTGGCATTTAATAAGCTAAGGCCTTTCTAATGGAAATACTCACATCAACCCATATGTCTCATTTGATTTTTGCCACATATATTATGGATGTGAATCTATCATAAGGCATATCCTCAAAGTAAAAAAGAAAATCCAAAACATATCAATTCAGAATTCCATTTCTCTCCTGGCAGCAGCTCTGGCAATGCCCAGAGCCTCCCTTCACTTGGGGATTTGGTCCTACAGTATTCACCTGTACCAAAAGACAGAATGCAGGGCAGAAGCCAGGGGAGCCCAGAAAAGGGAGAGGCCTGGCCGTGATGTGCGGAGATCCCAGCTCTGGCTGCACAGCTTCTTCATCCCTCAGTCCCCTCATTTGTAATGCTTATGTCACAGAGGTGTGGTGACATCATCATTTAAGCCTTAAAGTGCTTTATAAATGTTACTGCCAATGTCCAAGGGCCTGCCCACTACTCTACATGGGAAGATTTCCAAACTAATTTTACTCACACTCTTACTTATATCATGAACCGTGGGGGGATGGGTGCAGAGTTCTGGAAGCTATTTAGGCACTTACGCTTGATGGCTGGAACTCAACTGTCCTCCTTCCTACTGAACACTTCCTTTCCCCCCAGTCATTCCTGAGACCCTTGCTCGTGCTTCCAAAGTATCGAAGGCATCCCCAGCAATGGGCTTGTGGAGCAGAACTGGCATGAGCTCCCTCGAGTGAGCAAAGACCCCAGGCACCAGCGCAAGCTCCCAAAGCTGCTGCTACTGCCTTGGAAACATGAGATGACCCAGGACTCCCCAGTCATCAAACATAGCAGCAGGAGCCAGACTTGGCTTTGCTCTGCTGAGAGTGCCCTGAGCATGTGTGGCCCTGGGCTACAGTGACATCACTCTTCCCAGGCCGTTTCCTTCTTTGTGAAATGAGGGGATTGAACTAGGAGAACCCTAAAGTTTCTTGCCAGCTCTAGCCATGAGAAGTGTAGCAGCCAAACCGATGGGCTCCATAACAGCCCCCTCCTGGCCAAAGCGGAGAGGTAGGAAATTAATAATTACCAGAGGCACCCCATTTCCTATCAGCTTGGAGTTCATCCAGCCTGCATCCTTCCTAAGGTCACTTAAAGCATTCAGTAAGAGATCTGTGAGACACAACTACTGTGTGGGTGTTTGGTTTCACTACTGTGCTTCTTGGTGATGAGAGGGTTTGACTGGGGAAATGGGGAAGGTGGGAGGGGACAGTCACTGGCAGTGACAGTGATGCTAGGCTAGTTTTCTTTTTGTTTTGTTTTTTAGGTTTTTCCAAGCATCAACAAAACATTTCAAGAAAGGGAGAAAACCACCCCAGTTATCCAGACCTGACTTGGTTCCCCCTGTCGCCCATTTCTGCACAGCTCCTCCCTCAGATCCTGCTGTGACCTCAGCAAGGAGCCCTGCTGACTCCTGGGTGTATGTTTACCCCCACCTTCCCTTCCAGGTTCTTCAGCTCTTGAAGTAGAAGCTTTTGAGCAGAGGGGGAGGGAACTAATCAGGACAGGTTTTAAATTTTCTTTTTAATTTTTCACATTAAAGGCTGTGTCCCGTCTGCAGAAATTTTTGCAAAATGGGTTGACATATTCTACAAATACAGTTATTGGTCCAGCAATGGGCTTGCCCTATGTGCTCTGGGACAGGGGGAACTGGAGAGAGAAAAAGAGAAAAACAAAAACTGACCTCATCGTCCCCAGACATCAGTGACCCAGCCTGACCAGGGTTACAAACACAACACAAACAATTCCTAAATCCATCCTGCCCAAATAGCCCTAATAACCAAGGAGAATCCGGCCACTCTCTGCTCCACCCCTAGCAGTAAGCAATTTGGATTCAATACTAGAAAGCCTCTGGACCACAGCCACACCATGGGCCCTCATGGCCTCCCTTATGCTAGTGATTAGGGACAGAAGGTCCCCAAATGGCACCATAAAGAACACCACAATCCCTACTCTGGCCACAGCTTGTCCCCTAATGAACACAGTCTGGGTCCCTTAATGCTGCCCTGGCCCCTTCTCTCACTCAGACCTGGAGAGACAAGTGAAAAGAGCCAACACTCCTTTGTCAGGTTTGTGTAGACAGTGGGAGCAGTGGCTGCCACCAACGTGGCTCACTGCAGCCGATGATGGAGTTTGGCACCAGACAGGTCCCTTCTACTACGATGTCTCCAAGCAGAGATCAGGGTCCAACTTCCATACTAAACCTCCCCCCACTCTGCCGATTCCAAGGCATGCAAGGCTTGGACATGGTGGGAAACGGTTCTTAAGCTGGTGAGACCCCAAACCCAGCTCATCAAGATGGGGCTGCCTTCCCTTCTCCCCTCTCTCCACAAGGGACCTCCTTCTTACCACTTCCTTTGACTTGGCTCCCACAAAACTCCCTGAGGCAAGGAGATAAGGGACAAAGGCCATTCTCTCTTGTCTGTTGGTGGCTTTGTGCCAATTCTCAGTTTCTTGACTAATTTGGGATGGACATCTTTATTTGGAACCACTCATTCCAACAGACTATAAGCCAGGCATGGTCCCTCCTCCCCTGCCATGACTACAATGTCATCCTGTTGACCAAGTCAAATGTCTAAGCCAACCTATGCACAAGACAAAAAGAAATGTCAAATTACACAAGTCAGTTCATCAGCTGATCCGTTAGCCTCCATCCAGGGCAGGAAGACAGGCAGGTATCAAGTAAGAGGACCCAAGAAGACTCAGCAAACAGTCAATGCTAAGGTCTGTCAACAATACACAGAGGACCACACTCCCAGAACAAGCTTATTGTCTCCCACCTGCCCCTCAAGAACAAGCCCCCACAGGGTCTAAAATTAGCTGGGAAGAATGAGGCAAAGGACTGTCAAAAGAAACAGACGGGAGCTGACGTACTTGAGTCAAAGATTTCCCTTAGCTTTTGCTAAAAGCTCAAAATGATCACTTGAATAAGGCTCTGCCCACAAGCTTTTAAAAATAGTTATTTCAACCTCAGCCTCTCAGTATAGATTCAACCTATAACAGGCTATACCTTCAGTCTTTCAAGTGTACTTGATGTGGAGAAACTTTGCTAGGCTTTGGGCCGAATCCGGCAAGCATCTCATCCACATGGTGGTCCAGACTTTGTGTATTTCAGGCAGGCAGCCAGGGCAGGCAAGACTGGTGGCTTCTGCCAAACCTGGCTGGAGCCCTGGCCCATGCCCAGAGGTAGCACCAGACACTCACCCCTTCCCTCATCTCCTTCATGATCTTGCGTTTTACTGTATATATTTGGACCAATTATTCTGAGAAGGGTTCAAGAGGATTCACCTATGGTCTGCCAAGAAGGTCCAAGCTGAAACAAAGGTTAAGAATCCCTGTCAAAGATCCCAGTCTGCCCCAACCATGAGCAGGATTGGACACATGGATTTCTGTGAAGTCATTGGGGTAAATAAATGAGACCTACAAGCAAATTCCAATTCTGCAGAGCCAAGTTTTCTAGGTTGACCTGTTGTTGACCATTTACATCATTCTCATCAAGAGTTTTCAGTTGCTTGGGTAGAAGCAATGGGAGACATACACTGTTCAAACATCGCCATTTTATAGAGAAGTTTGGCTCAGCTGGGCACCTTCCAACTTACTTTATCCATTCTGTCCTGCTCGACACCAAATTTTCCTCCATAGCCATGGGATGCTTTGGGTCCTGTCTCAAGCTCCTTCTCCTTGAGGGTCTGATGTTCTTGAAAAACATTCTCTCTTAGCTTGTGTATGCTGAAATAAAAAGGGAAAAAATCACATACAAAACATTTCTCACATTGCTCCTGGCTCTCCCTTCCCCCTAGACAAGGGATGAAGCCCACCCTCCATCCAGGAACCCCCATCTTGTGCTCTGTGGTCAACTATCACACCACTAAAATCTGTACCTATCTCAGGCATGCAAAGGTCCAATGACACTCTCCTCTTGTTGGGAAAATGAGAACATGGAGAGAAAAATGCATGGGGCCAAAAGCTGATACCTCTTTCCCATCCTAGGGGACAAAAGATTTCTCTATTTGTTCACATGCCTGACTGGTTTATAGCAGAGCACCTGCAGATCTGTGGCTAAGAGGAAGAGAGAAGGAGGAAGTCTATGAAACCAGCTGGCCATGGTCCAGCAACCCTGTGGAATCCCATCCTTCACAGAAAAGACACGTCACAGACGAGCCTGTGAGGACTCCTCACGGAAGCCCTCAGATGGTGGGTGAGCTCTGGGACTGAACCAACCAACCCCACCAACATTTATTAAAAGGGACTGCTGTGTGCCAGGCCCTGTGCTAAGTGCTAGAAGCACTCTCTTCCTCCTCACACTTTCCTCTAGCACTCTGGATGAATAAACGAAACTTTGGTTTTCATTCATTCCTGAAGCACTCTGTGACTGTGTCCTGGTTCTTGCAGGCCACCCTGGCTCATTTGTGCGAAGGCCACTCTTGGAAGAGGCTGGGAGTTCTCTGGGCTAGGCCCCACTGTTTTCCATTGCTGTATCTCCAGCTCCCAGCAGAGTGACTTATACTTAGCAGGCTCTCACTGGATACTGGCACAAATGAATCACTTGGACAACGGACCCATTTTCTCCAGGTCCCTAGACGATTCTGCCACAGTCACTGGAAGCTCCCTTCTGACTCTAAATCTCAAAAGGGTCTCTGAGGACTGATAGCCAGCTGCCTGGAGCCTGCCCACAGCCTGAGGGCGTGGCTCCAGACCCAGGGGGAGAAGCTTCCAGGACCACAACTGTATATCCCTGCCCTGCTGGGGACGATGGAGAGGAGGACCTGGACACTGGGGAGAAGGGACAGGACAGCTGGCCCAGTTCTCCCTGAATCCCAGAGTAAGTATTTTGTGAATATTTCTTTTGTTGCCATGATAGTCTAGTCCTAAAGCTTTACAAGGTCCAGAAAAAGATTGTTTCTAGATGCCCCATCCTGTCCCCCAGCCCCTAATGATGAGCTCTATCTAAAGAGTGTAAGGCAGGGCAGGCTCCCTGAAGGCTCTATACTAGCGACCCTCACTCCGTTAATACCCATTTTCTCTAGTAACTCAACACCACAGAGGGCAGAGAGCAGGAAAGAAAACTACAGCTAATCTGACCAAGTCCAGAGCTGGCCCAAGTCTGCTGGAGAAGCCCAAGCTGGCCCATGCTGGGGGCCCAGGGCAGCCAGCCCTCAGTGCCAGCCAGCTAGGGAGCTGGTCTGGGGGGTAGGCTCAATGGCAGGCTAGAGCTGGGGATGGGAGGGAAGGCCCAGGAGGAGGAGACTAATAGGCTTTGGGGACAAGAATCTGCCACCAGGAGGCCAGCTCTGCCCCAGGAAAAGTCCACTTGACTGGATGGGTCCTGGAATCAAGACAGCCCTTCCCAAGAAGCAAGGAAGCCTTCCCAGACAGAGGCCAGCTCCCTTGTGTGAGTTCCTCAGACCCTGCCTAGGAGGGAGCACGGCCACCAGCCTCCCTGCGGCTCTGGACTCTCAGGACTCTCCAGCCTCTCCTGCCTCTCCAGCCTACTCCTCCCCCTCCCCCCCACCCCCAAGCCTCCTGTCATCCTCCCAGTCAGAGTGTAAAGTCCTTGAGGGCAGGCAGAGCCAGTTTTCTCTCAGCTTGTATTTTCATTCTACCTTTTAGGTGCCAGAACACAGCAGGTGTTTAATAAATGCTTTATCTAATCTAATGTATTCAGTGACCTTGCTCTTGGAAAAACTGAGAATTTAGGCTTCGGCTGTTTCATGGAAAACGGTTTGGAATTGAAATGTTTGGCTTTTATTAAGGACCTAGTCTCTTGATTTGTGGCCTCCGTAGCTGAATGACAAACAGTGGCACGTCAGTTCATCCTCTGACCTAAAGTCCCATCTAGGCATGGGGGACCAAGGCCTGGGCTCACCCCGCTGAGGGGGGCTTGGCTGAGGAACTTGGCACAAAGGGCAAAAGTCCCACTGGCCTTTGAGACAAAGCCATCCCTCAGGCATTTACTTCCTCCTGGAGAAGGCCGGGCAAGCTTGACAGAGTGAAGAAATGGGAGTTTGACAAGGAAACACCCTCCGTATACAGCCACACACCAGGGCTCCCAGGGGCAGTCTATACTGACACAGGGATCTGAGGTGTAGGCTGTGCTGCTTACAATGGATTAATAATTAAGCTAGGCCTGAGATGGCAGGAGCCCAGGCTCTCTGCCCTGCTCCCTTCCTCCATGTGCACGTGCTCAGAAGGGAAGCAAAGACCCCCTCCCCTTACTTGATGTGCTCCTGGTGCCCGGACCCCTTCACCGTCTTGGCACCCCATCTTTGTTCCTTCTCACTGACGTCATTCTGCAAAGAAATAAATAAGAGAAGGCTAGACTTCAGCAGCCTTTTCATTTTATATAGAGAGTGTATATGTGTGTGCATATGTGTGAACACGTGGGTGTATAAAATACACATTTATACATTTTTTTTAATTGGGAGACACAAATTTAAGGAAAAGTAAGAAAATGAAGAAGCTGGAAGCCCTACCACGAAATCCGGGTCGGTTTCCCAGTCGTCAGCACCCTCGTCCTCCTTGCTGACAGATATGGAATGTCCCGCTGAAGCTTTCCACATCTGAAAGATCACACAGCAGCTCGTCAGGGCCACTGAGCCACGGATGCCCACACCTCACGTGGACCTGATTTTGGATGAATCCCCACCATCACTTAAAAGCTGAATTACACACACGGGGCCAATTCCACAAAATCCAGATTCCCTCCACACTTGGGATGCTTGCCTACTGCCAATGGTGACGAGGGTGATATCAGCTGACATGGGGTGGTCCTTCTCACAACAACCCTGGATATAACTGCTACGGAGTTAGGCTGAGATGATGCAGCTGGACCAGGGAGGTCACACAGCTAATGGGGGGATTCAAACCCAAGCCCAACACTTCACCCATTACACTTCCTGACTGCCTTGTATTGAAGGTGCTGCTGAAAACTGCTTGTCTCCTGGCCTTATCCAGATGCTGGGAAGAATCTCAGCTCCATTTGAAGGGAGAATAACGTAAGCGCACTGATTTCATCATTCATCAGTGCACACCATGAATTCCGTGGAGTAACCTAGGCCAGGATTCAGATAAATCAAATCCTAGAAGTGTTTGACAGTGAAGAGGAGTCAGTGCTTCTGACCTTGGGCTCTCTCGGGACACTCGGGTGAGATCACACCTACTCAGGGTTCCCACTCATGGGGCACCAGAAAGACCACGAAGAGCTGGACCTTGGTGGTCTCCATTCACAGGAGAGTGGCATGAGGTGTGGAGGGGAAGGCACTGGTCCGTGGGTCAGGAAGGCAGCAAATGTGGGAGGGAGAGAGGCCTCCAGAGTCTCCAGACAGCCTGTCCAGTTGTCTTTCCAAGGCTGCTCTCAAAGTACTCTCAAAGTACAGCAAGTGCTCCAGAAAGCCCAACAGCACATTATCCTTTTGGGGGAACATGTCCTAGATAAAACGCCTAATTCATTTGTGATCAGACATTCCTGAGGATTATATGACTAAAAGCTTTTGTTTCATATTTACAAAAACAAAACAAAACCAAACCCTGACGCCAGCAGATTCTGAAAGAATCTACCAAAGGCACAAGCTCACCACAAAAAGTTTCCCCCAAAACCCACAATTTATGAGACAGAATAAGAAAGGAACTTAACCTTCTTCCTGCAAGTCCACTGAAAAAAAGCTGACACAGAATGGAAAGCCATTTCCAGTTGGTTTTATTTAAACTCACTCGAAGTTCTGGGTGCCTGACACTGAATCCTTTACTTTCTCTTCCAAGGCTGTGGCAGAATATGGTCAAAAAGGCCTGTGTCCTGAGGACCTCCTTTGTGCCCTGCCCACCCCATCCATGGATAGGTCCAAGTCCAAGAGCAGAGCACCAAAGGGAAACCAAGGATCAGGCTTTCATACTGCAAGAACAGCATCTGAGGCCAGGCTGGTCAGGGGGATAATTGGGAATCTGCCCAAACCAGGAGCCCACAACCACAGCAAGGGGACTGTCAACCAATCCCTAATGGCTTCCCAACCAGACTTTAAAAAGAGCTTAGAGCTGAGAAGTCCCAAGTCCTGGTATCACCTGGGCTTTTCCTTTGTACTCCCAGCAGTGTTTGGTGGAGACTCTCCCAGACTCCAAAGGATCTTAGATCAGTGCAGACAGCCATCCCTTCCTGACTGCCCATCTTGTCAAAAGCTGACCCCTGGGCTCTACCGGAGAGACTCTTGGCCCTTCCTTACTCTCTGGCCATTTGCACTAAATAGGGGCTTAAGAAATGTTTGTTGATTGGACACAGAAATCACTTCGTCCAAATGGATCACTCCAACATGAAACTGAAGGGAGCTGGGTGCCATACCACCACTCAAAAACAAAACAAAACACCAACAGAGAAAGAGCTATATACAAGAATATCAAAACTGGCCATAATTTTAAAAACGAGTAAAGCAAAGACAACCAAAAATACAATTAAAGTTCTATCCTATTTCAAATACTTACAGAGTACCTACTATGTGCCAGGCCCTATGCTAAGCCCAGGCAATACAAAGACACAAACTAGTCAGTCAGTTCCTTCCAAGGTTTATATTCAAGGGGAACAAGACAATATGAATTAATTTCAAGAGAGAGGAAGTCACAGTAACCAGAGAATCGGAGGAGGTGGCACCCCCTGCTGTGCTCTGAGGAATCTGGGCAGGGATGAAGTGGGAGAAGGGTAGGGGTAGCAGCATGGTAGAATGGAGACTTGGAGTCACAAAGATCCAGTTCAAATTCTGCCTCAGATTTATTAACTATGGGTTTAGGACCCTTCCATTCTCTGAGCTTCAGTTCCCTCCTCTAAAAAGCACTGACTCTGGATCCACTGGTCTCAAAGGTCCCTTCCCACTCTAAAGCCATGGGAGTGGGCAGCAGGAGTGGAAAGTCTCATGTGGAGAGCTGGCAGCCGGTAAACGAATTTGGCCAGGCTGGAGAGGGTGTGAAGGGTAAAACATCCTGGCTCTGCCTCTTCTACCTAAAGGACCATGGCCCATCACCTTCCCTACCTCTAAGGTCCCCTCTGATGCACAGATTGGTAAGGGGGTAGGGATATATGAGACAGCCCGTGCTCAGAAATAAACAGAAGTCTACCATGGTTTGGGAATAAAGTTACCAAAAATACTGTGGAGCAGCCAAGTCAGAGAAGATGCCAGAAATTATAAAGATGGAAAAAGCAGGCACACAAGAGGGTCCGAGAGATGTCCTTGGATGGGGAAAGGTCACGTTTTTTTCTTTTTGGAGGGGTAATTGGGGTTAAGTGACTCGCCCAAAGTCACACAGCTAACAAGTGTTAAGTGTCTGAGGCCAGATTTGAACTCAGATCCTCCTGACTCCAGGGCCAGTGCTCTATTCACTGCACCACCTAGCCACCCCGAAAGGGTCACTTCCAAAGAAAAGAGGCAAGAAACAGCAAGACTAAGACATGGCAAAAGAAGGCAAAAACTAAATTAAGTGGAAAAATCTGACAAGAAAGGAGGGGAGGGGAAGGGGAGGAAAGGAGAGGACTGGAAAGGAGGGAAGGGGGGAGGAGAAGATGAGAGGGGAAGTTGAGGAGATGAGGGGAGCAGAGGGAAGGGGGAGGGGAGAAAAAGATAACTGAAGAAATAGCCAACTGGAGAATACCATTTAAAAATTTCAAAAAACTGACAGATGCAACAAACAGCAGACTTGTGACTGGAAAATTAAATTGCCCCAAATGCAAAGCAGCTAGAAATGTCATTTCCAAAAGGAATCTCTGAATTATCCAAACTACTGGAAAACTCACAGATCCAAACAACAAGGGGAGGTGATACCATGACTGTGCTATTCATGTGTACTGACATCAATCACCAAGAACTCAAAAGATCCAAAGAATAGAGACCCAATATTCAGAAAACTATTTATACAGAGAGAAACCACTGAGTCCCATTTTTCCCAAAGTGGGTGAGCCCAGAGAACCATGGGGCTTCCAAGTAAGGACTGATCCCATCCGTGCTGGCCTCGAGGGGCCTGGAATAACACTAAGATCCAACTAGGTCACAGAAATCAAGGCCCAAAGTAAAGGAAAACAAAGCCCTTCCCATGCTGAAAAATTACTGTGTAGTAACTCTTTTCAAGGGATGATATTGCCAGGGCTACAGTGTTCTCCTGGCAGGAGGGAGTGCTGGGTTCATATCCTGACATTCACCGGTTGTGGGACCATAGACAAGTACCTTCCCTTTCCTGGGCCTCAGTTTCTTCATCTGTAAAGTTCCAGGTTCAATGACCACGAGTGGGTGAATGCTGGGGCTAGCCCACCATTTCAAGAGGCCAGCCAGGCCAGCCATGCTCAATTCCCTACTCTCTCTAAGGGCTTTTTTACCCCCTTTCCAGCCCCCCCTCCCTCCTGCCCTCTCTCAGCTCTCCTACTAGAATAGAATACCAGCTTTCTGAATATAGGGACACTCTTTATTTTATCTTTTTTTTTTTTCTTTGTTGGGAGGGCAATTGGGTTTAAGTGACTTACCCAAGGTCACACGGCTAGTTTTTGTGTTAAGTGTCTGCGGCTGGATTTGAACTCAGGTCCTCCTGACTCTAGGGCCGGTGCTCTCTTCAGGGACACTCCTTTTTACTCGTATTTGTGAGCCCAGAGCTAGGTGCCTCTTTTGCTACATTTGTGATCTTTGGGTGATTTTATGAAGAAGCTATTTGGTGCAGTGGATAGAGTTGTACTTGGTGTCAGGAAGACCTAAGCTCGAATCCCACTTCAAACACTTCCCAATTGTATGACATCAGCAAGGCATTTCACCTGAGCCTCAGTTTCCCTATTTGTAAAGTGGGGGTAATAATAGCCCTGACCTCCCAGGATTGTTGTGACTCCCAAATGAGAGAATGCATGTAAAGTGTTCTGCAAACCTCAAAGTGTTTTATAAGTTTGAGATACTACTCTGATCGTCTCTAAAGAAGAGGAAAGGGGAGAGCCAAAAGCTAATGTGACTGACAAACCTTTGTTCCCAGCTGAGGATGAAGGACTTCTCACAGGCGTCTGCTCCAAACACTTATATAACCCGCCAGGAAATGTGCAGGCATCTGGAAATGAAGCCGTCCCCAGCTGCTCGGACAGGGCTCATTTGTAAGCTAGCACTGAACGGTGCCGGAGAGTCGGCATCCTCCAATCTTATTAACCAGGTCACTAAGTCCAAAAAGAGACCTGTGAGGCCCTCCATTAGGCAGAACCACAGGAGCTCACCTGGAGCTTAGAGCCCAGGAATGCCCTCCTCCCTTCTGCCCTCCTTGCCCCCACACCCCCCATCAAACACAAACACAAACACACACACAAACAGGAAATGCCTGGTCACTGGCTCAGCTGTCAGAATAAGCCTCTGGGGACTGCTCTAAGTTGGAGAAAACAGGGTTCCATTTTTCTGTTTATTATGTTAATATTACTATAATGTGAGTCTCCCCCTGAGGATCTGGAGCAAAGAGGGCTAGCTGGAAAACAGGCAAAACAGCAAGGGATCAGATGATCGTGCTGTGGTTTGAGGGGTCAAAAAATAGCCTCTACTCCTGACAGATAGCTAGCTGTGAGGAAGCTGCACTAGGGAAGAGAAGAGAAGCTGATGAGTTGATAACGGTGTGGTAAAGTTACTGTGCGTAGAAGAAGCCGGGAAACTGAGGACCCGGGCTGGAGGCCCTGGCCACAAACCATAGGCGGCTCCCTTCTCTCCCTCTACAGGACCTCACTGGCTGAGTTCATCCACTCCCCTGGACTTAATGTTCCAAACAAAACATGATCTTTCCTCCCAAACCTCCCCCTCCTACCTTCCCTGCTACAGTAGAGGGCACCCCCTCCTCCAGGCCCTCAGGCTCCCCACCTTGGACTGGCCATTATCCAAGCTGGTGCCAAGGCCCACTGATGTTCCCTCTGCCACAACTCTCAAAGGTGCTCCCTTCTCTCCTGACATTGCCACCATTATGGTCCAGACCTCGGGTCTATAGCCTGGGGGCAGGTCTGCCTGTCTCTTCTCTCCCCTCTGCACCATTCAGCCTTCAATGTGAACATTCAACCATGTTTCTCTCTCTCTCTCTCTCTCTCTCTCTCTCTCTCTCTCTCTCTCTCTCTCTCTCTCTCATCCCCCAACTCAGTAAATTCTCTGGCTCCCTAGTGCCTTCAGGATCAAATACAAAATGTTGCCTGATAGTCAAAGCTTTTTGTAACCTGCCCCCCCCTACCTTCCCAGTCTTCTTCCACATTCCTCCCCACCAGGTACCTTTTGATCCGGTGACTCTGGTGTTTCCCAACTGTTCCAACACCCTTCACCTCCCAATTCCATGCATTTTCTCTGACTGTGCCCCATGCCTGGAATGCCCTCCCTCCTCAACTCCACCTAGTAGCTTCCTTCAAGTTCCAACTAAAATCCTGTCTTTTATAGGAAACCTCTCAACCCCTCTTAATTCTAGTGCCTTTTCTGGGTTCATTATTTCCCATTTGTTCTATATGCAGCTCACTTTGTGCAGCTATCTGCATCTGGTCTCCCGCATTCAATTGGGAGCTCCTAGAGGGCTGGGGTTGTCTTCCATCACCAATTTTGGCCCCAGTGCCTGGCACATAGGGAGTGCTCAATAAATGTTTACTGTGATGCTAAAACAGCCTCAGCCAGCCACCCCACTAGAGATGGAGAAACAGAGGCTAACGAGGAAAAGGAATGTTGAGGACAGACCCTGTGGGGAGCAAGCTGGCTCTGCTAGGCCACAGGCAAAGAGAGTGAAGCACAGGCAGGAGGTAACTGCTTTCAGCAGACTGGAAGCTCCCGGAGGGCAGGGCTTGCTTCGTTTTTGCCTTTTTATATCCCTAGCATCTGGCACACAGAAGACACTTAATGTTTGTACAACTGAATTCAAGGCCATAATTTCCAATGCCATTAACCTTCTCCTCCAGGGATCAGTCCCATCTGCCCCATTTTAAATGCCAGGTTGTACAGGAGTGTAGCTAAAAAGGGGCCCTACCTCTGACGCACACTAGCAGTGTGACCTTAGTCACTTAAATTTCTGATGCCCTAGAGCTAGACACCTGACCAAGGGTACAACTGCACACGCCAGTGCTGCCCTGCCTTTGCCCCTCTCCTGGGCTTAGGGGGCTCACTACCTTAGGCTAGGCAGAACAGTTAAAGAAAGAGTGTGAGGTTCTAATGTGTGGCGAGTTTACAGGCTCACTGAGGAGGCCCAACTGAATACAGCAAATCCTGATGAAACACAAAGATGGATCCCAGAGTAGGCCTGGAAAGATAAAAGGGCAGCAGCTGGGGTGCCACAAGGCCTGGAGCAGGGAAGGTCTGAATTCAGTTCCAGCCTCAGACATTAGCTGTATGACCCCAGCCAAGTTACTCACCTGCTGCCTGACTCAGTTTCCACAACTGTAGAATGGGGATAATAAAATAAAGTCTGCCAGGATAAGCTTAAATACTTTGGTCACATGATGAGGAGACAGTATTCACTGGAAAAGCCCCTGATGTTGGGCAGGACTGAAGACAAAAGGAAACAGACGGCAGAGGTTGAGAAGGATGGAGAGTGTCCTGGAAGCACTGAGCATGAGCTTGGACAGACTTTGGGAGACTGTGGAGGGGAGAGTCCCCAGCAGCCGGAACTGCCCACAGTTCCTGTGAGGATCCAATGAGATGATAACTGTCAAACATGTCCATGGTGTAGAGCACCATGCCAGGCTTGCGGCAGCAAATACTAACCATGAGCTCTTATTATTAAGCAGGCTCTGCCTCCAGGGAGCAAAGGTTCTAGGTCAGGCCATCTTCAACTTGCACTCCTATGGGGCAGTCTGTGTGTATGTGTGTGGGGTGGGGGGGTGGGGGGGCAGTCTGCTGTCCTATCCCCAGGGAGGGCCCAGGCGTCCATGAAAGGAATCCCCACCACACCATACCAGGTAGACAAGTGCTCGGTGACCTCCTGGGACGGAGGAACCACCAGCAAGTAATAGCAAGCCATCGCCGGAGAAGGAAAATCTGGGTGACTTCTAAGCTCACTTAGCACCCTCCTGCACCCCACTGCTCCAGGTTCTGCCCTGAGACCAAAGAGGACAAGTCAGGCCTCCCCTGACAGCCAGCCCTTCTGACATGGCTCCTAGGTCCCTCCAGAGTTTCCTCCTGAAATATCCAGTCAAAGGCTCCCCACCAGCTTGGCCATCCTCCTTGGGACAATCTCCAGCTCATCCTGGGACCCAAACTAAACAGCATCCCTGAGGTCTAAAGGGAGCAGAGGGCAGTGAGGCTGTCACCTCCCTGTGTCCTTAAGCTACCTGACACAGCCACTGCCCACTGCTTCCCTACGGCGCTTGCAGGCCACTCAGACCCCCAGACTTTTTTCAGAACTGCCGGTCTATTTATGGGTTACACCTTGCATACCCAGGAAGTTGGGGGTTTTGTACACACGTGTAAGACTGTATTTATATTTATCAAGCAAGATAACGTGTGAAGCACTTAGCCCTGGGCCTAGCATACAACAGGTATCACATAAATGCTTATTCCCTTCTCCGCATCCCTATGAACTTCATCCAATGAGTCGACCTGTCAGGTACATCTGAAGGTAAGCTTCTAAAGAGAGAACTGCTTGGGTTTCTTTGTGCCCCAGTACTTAGCACACAGCGTTTGGCCTTCAATCCTGACTCTGATTCTGACTGCCTTTGGATTTGACTTTCACTCACTCTTCAGCTCTCCCTCCCAGCTGGGGCCTCCAGCAAATGTGAAGAGCAGGTCAACTAAGGCTTTAACCCAGTCATTATTTAAATGGGACCGGGGGGGGGAGGGCGGAGCCAAGATGGCGGAGTAGAAACAGGTCATCCAAGCCACTGCCCCCAGATTCCCTCCAAACTATGTAAAATAGGACTCTGAACAACTTCTGGAGCCCCAGCACCCACAGAACGACACAGAGAAGCTAACCTCCCGCTGAGGACAGCCCAGCAGCCCTGCAGGAAGGACCAGCGCAGCACTCTGGGAGCCGGCAGCGAGCAGCGCGCGCGGGAGCCAAGCAGGGAGCCGAGCACAGGCAAGCGCCTGAGTCGCGGTTTTAGCCCCAGGGCGGCAGGGCCAGCAGCCGGCTGGAGAGACCCCAGAACACCAGCAGCTGTGGCGACTCCAGAATTATCAACATAGACATGCCTAGGACAAAGTAAGAGGTTAGTGTCCTATGGACTTTGGGACCAGTATTTGGGGAATGCGTCGGCTCCCTCCCCTGAGGGCTAGAAGCCACTGAGGACAAACGCCATTTTGTAGTTTTCAGAGGCAGCTCCAGCTCCTGGCCTGCGAACTGTAGGGAGATCCAGCGATCAGTCTTGGGGGGTAATCACTCTTGCTTTAACCTCCCTGGATTTGATTGTGATCTAGGGTGGAAGTTGTGGGTGGGTTTCCAGCTTCCAGAAACGGAAGTTGTCCCCCACACGTTCAGGACAAAAATTCCTGTCTGGCAGCAGAGCCATAGTGTGGCAACAAGCCCAAAAGTCAAGTAATTAAGTGGCAACATGCCAAGGCAAAGGAAACAGAAAAATGCAACCCTAGACTCCTATTTTGGGGGCATAGAGCGGGAAAAGGACTGTGAAGTCAGAAGTCCTGCTCCAAAAGCCCCAGGGGAAAACATGAGCGGGTTGCAGGCCATAGAGGACCTTAAGAAGGACTTTAAAAATCAAATAAGAGAAGTGGAGGAAAAATTGGAAAGAGAAATGAGAAGGATGCAGGAAAAGTATGAAATGAGGGTCAACAGCCTGACTGAGGAAAACAACACCTTAAAAAATAGACTAACTCGGGGCGGCTAGGTGGCGCAGTGAGTAGAGCGTCAGCCCTGGAGTCAGAAGGACCTGAGTTCGGACACTTAACGCACACACAAACAAAAACCTAGCCATGTGACCTTGGGCAAGTTACTTAACCCCAATTGCCCTCCAAAAAATAAATAGACTAACTCAAATGGCAAAGGAGGCCCAAAAGAGCAATGAGGAGAAGAATGCCTTAAAAAGCTGAATTTGCCAGATGGAAAAAGAATCTCAAAAGCTCACTGAGGAGATTCATTCCTTCAGAGTTAGATTGGAGCAAATGGAAGCTAATGACTTTATGAGAAATCAAGATGCTATTAAGCAGATCCAAACAAATGAAAGAATAGAAGGCAATGTGAAATATCTCATGGGAAAAACCACTGACCTGAAAAATAGATACAGGAGGGACAATTTAAAAATTATTGGACTACCTGAAAGCCATGATCAAAGAAAGAACCTAGAAATCACCCTTCAAGAAATTCTCAAGGAAAATTGCCCGGATGTTTTAGATCCAGAGGGCAAAATAGGGGTTGAAAGAATCCACCAATCACCTCCTGAAAAAGATCCCAAAAAGAAAACTCCCAGGAATATTATACCCAGGTTCCAGAATCCCCAGATTTCAAGAAGAAAATACTACAAACAGCCAGGAAGAAACAATTTCAATATTGTGGAAACACAATCAGAATAGCCCAGGACCTGGCAGCTTCTACACTGAGGGATCGAAGGGCATGGAATATCATATTCCAGAGGGCAAAAGAACTGGGAATGAACCCAAGGGTCACCTACCCAGCAAAACTGAGTATTTTGTTTCAGGGGAAAATATGGTCATTCAGTGGAATAGAGGACTTTCAAGCATTCTTGAGGAAAAAACCAGAGTTGAATAGAAAATTTGACATCCAAACACAAGAAGCAAGAGATGCCTGAGAAGGTAATCAGGGAAAAGAAATCAAAAGGAACTTATCAAAGTTGAACTATTTACATTCCTATATGGAAAAGCAATAACTGTGACTGATGATATCTTTCTCACTATGAAAATAATGGAAGAAGAGTGTGTGGTCATATGAATACATATGTGAATGTGTGTGTATATGGTTACAATTATATATGGATAGAGGGCATAGGTTGAATTTGTTGGGAAGGGATAATACTCAAGGGATGAAATTATGAGGTGAGAGAGGAAAGTGGCAAGAGGAGATGGGGAGAGACAGGGTAGGGTAAACTATCTCATGTAGAAGAAGCAAGGAGAAGTGGTTGCAAGGGAGGGGGAGAATAGGAAGGCAAAAAAGGCAAAACCACATTCTCATTGAATTTGGTTCAGGGAGAGAATGACATACATACTAAATGGGATATCTCAACCTACAGCAGAATAGGGGGAAGGGGGATGAGAGGAGGGATGATGGATGGGAGGGCATCCTTGGGGGGAGGGGAGGTTGGAAGTACCCACTATAGAAGAGGGACAGGATCATGTAGTGAATGGACCAGGTGGGGGTGGGATGAGTGGGAGGGAATTATAAGCAGCCTTGTACAATATATCGACTATGATAATGTTTTGCATAGCTAGACATGTACAACATATACTGAATTACTTATCTCCCCAGAGGGAATGGGTGACAAGGGAGGAAGGAAATGGATCTGAAATTCAAGGTCTTAAGATTAAATGTTTCAAATATATATAAATACTATTATTAATACTCTTTTGCTTGTAATTGGGAGATAAGGTGTACAGGCATTGGGACACAGAGATTCACCTTCCTCTAATGGAAAAGTCGAAGGGGGTATGGGAGAAGGTATGGGAGAGAGCAGATTGGAGGAAGCGATATCTTTAAGGACTGCTATTCTGGGAGGTTGGGTAGGGGAAAAACAGGGGGAGAAAATGATTGTAACTCAAAATCTGGCGGAAATGAATGATGTAAAACAGAAGTTAATAAAGCATTTGTTTAAAAAAAAAAAGAGAATCTTCCAATTAAAAAAAAATAAACGGGACACAGGCCAGAGCCAAGGCCAGAGCTGGGAGGGCCTCCACTGATGACGCGAAGCATTAACAACCCCCATCACTTTGGGCTTTGTCAGGTGGCATTGCTGTCTACTTCAGATCTCTCTTCCAAGAGAAGCCAAGATGATACTTCACCAAAAGATCAACTCGGATCTGGGTAAACTGTGTCCCCAAAATGCCAGAGGCGCCACTAGTGGCTGCCTCATTGGTGAGTGCCCAGTGCCCACTACACTCAGGCCCAGGTTCAAGTTGCTCACCAGACCCGGTGCTACATGAGGAACCTCTCTGGTCTTTCTAACCCTCCACAAGGTCCAGACCTTTATAAAGCCAGCCCAGATCCAGGCAACAAGCATTTCCTAGATGCTTCCCATGTGCCAGACACTATAACTGCCCTTGCCCTCATTAAGCTCACATTCTAATCAGAAAAAAAAGATGAAAATGAAGTCCATCAGAGTAGACTGAAGGCCATGCTGGGAGGGAAAGGCCTTCTGTGGAAGGCAGGATTTGAAGTGAATCTTGAAGGAGGTCACAGCTTCTGACAGGCAGAGAGGAGAGAGAGGACATTCCAGATCACGAGGAACAGCCAATGGAAAAGCTTGGAGATTGGAAATGGAGGATCATGAGTGAGGAACCACCAGGAGTCTAAAACAGAGGTGGGGAACCTGGGCCTCAAGGCCACACTGTGGCTTTCTAGGTCCTTGGGTGTCGACTTTAGTTTTACAGAACAAATCCTTTTATTGAGAGGATTTGTTCTGTGAAGTTTGGCTTCAGTCAAAGGCTGCACTTGAGGACCTAGAGGCCCAAGTGTGCCTTCAAGGCCACAGGTTCCCGACCCTGGACTCTAGAAACAAGGAACCCTGGAGTTCGTTGTAAGGACAGGGGCTACTTTTGAATCCCCAGTCCTCAGCACAGTGCTGGGGACACAGAAGGCACTGAAGAAATGCTTTTTGATTTGACTTTATTGAACAGGAGTGTATGACATGGTCAGACTGGCTCCAGGAAGTTCCTGAGTGGAGGAAGGACTGAGGAGAGATGAGGCAGGGAGACTAGGGAGGAGGCTGCTGCACTAATCCAGGTACAAGGCCAAGTGGTGGCTGGGGAGGGGAGAGAACACATCTAAAGTTCTGCTGCAGAGTGGGAACGAACTAGGAGTAATAAGCCCGGAAAAGCCAAGGATTGGAAACGACAAACAGCAGAGGTTATTGGGTAGTCAGTGGAGATTAAGAAGGGGATTGAAATGGTCAGACCTGAAGCAAAGGAAAAGTACTCTGTAGAGTTGAATCAAATATATCGGCCTTCCTGCATCTGGTTCAACCTTCCAAATGTCTCCAGCAAACCTTTGCCTGGCTACCTCCAGAGAGGGAGAGTCCACTCCTTCCCAAAGGAACCCATCCAGGCAAGAGGCATTTATTAAGCGTGCCAAACCAGAAATACAGACAAGCACAAAAGTCCCAGCCTTAGCCTGTGCTCTGTTCCAGGAGTGGAAGAGGAGCCAAAGAGCTATGCACACACAGAATATCTCTATTTATCTATATCTATCTGCCCACCTACCTGCCTGCCCCTCTAGCGATCCACCCACCAGTCTAGGGTAATTTTAGAGGGGAAGCTGCGGCCGGCATTTACCTCTCAGCAATCCCACACTAACTTGGGCACTCTGGGGCCACAGGAAAAAAATGCTTTGTTTTCTTCTCTTTCAGATACTTGTAAACACCCAGTCCTTAGGAATCTGCTCTTTTCCCTTCAATCATTTCTCAGATAACAGAATTCCAAGACCCATCATCATCCTCCCAGCAATCAAAACCAGTCCATAAAGTGGGAGAAGGCTGGAAATTCCTTTACTTAGAAAACCTTTTCAAATCAATGGCTAAGTAAACTCAGCATATCCACACCCTCCTCCTCCCCCCACCCAAGGCCAGGCCAGGAGAACCTCAGAAACCCCTCCACTGCCCTCCCTATAGCACATAGAGCACGGCTCGTCTCCCCAGCTTCTGCCGGGGTATGAAGTCTCCCCTCCTAGGAATACTTGGATTCTCCAGCAAACATCTAAGCAGCTAGGAGAGAAATGTGATGTGCTCGAAGTACACGAGGCACTGACTCATGGAAAGACTTGGGAGGGAGTGAAAAGGCAGAAACTCCAGCCCTAAATGCCTGTGCTGGATGTCTTATTCAGAGGGTTCGCTCTTCGCCAGGTCCCGGAAGAGTGGGATGGTAAGTTCTGGCTCTGCCCCAGCTGGCCAGAGCACAGATCCGTCAGGCAGACAGATAGGAGTCCTTGGTAGACCACCCCAACTTCCCCTAAAAGAGCCATTTTCTTGGGGTGCCAAGAATCCTTTGGCCCTGGTCCTAGGAGCTCCCAACCCAGCCAGACGATAAAATTCCGTAAGTCCAAGCCCACCTACCTTCACAGAGGAACTTTTCCCTAGAGAATTCTAAGCTCCTGGGGCATGGACGCAGGCCACAAAAGCCTCTGCTGCCCAACTTACCTACCCACCCCTCCCCCAGAAGGAGGAATCCGGCAGACAGAAGCCCTCGGGTAGGAGGGGGAGGGGTCGCTGAATTTTCCAGGGACCAGAAGGCCAGACCTACCACAAGAGATCGGGAGGCAGCGGCCCGAGGATTAAGGGAGGCGCCACACCCATTTATCTACCCTAGCTGGCGAGGTCCGGGCCGGCACACCACCCAGGCCCGGGTCACTGGAATACGGACTCGCACGCATTCATCACGCCCAATTCCTACTTGGCATTCCCTCTTTTATCCCCTACTCTACCCGGTGGGGGATGGGGGGGGAGGAGGGCACTCCCTTTCACTCGCCACAACCCCCACCTCGACCCCAGACCGCGGAGGGGCCTCAGCTCAGACCGAGCTGACGGGGGCGGCTCCTTCCGACCCCGTCTACATCCACATTCACGCTCAGCTGCGTCCCCTCCCCCTCCGCCAAAAACCCGCCGACGACAAACCGCAGCACCCCAGAAGCTGCCACTTCCTCCGAAACTCCAGCGGGGCCCGGCGGAGGAGCCCGTCCCAGCCTTCCCCCTGCGGCCCCTTCTCAGTGTGGCGCCGCGCCAGGCCCGCGGAGACGCTGGGCAACCTCAGTCTCCCGCCTCCGCGCACTCACCTCGGTCCGTGCGTCCCCGCCGGCCAGCGACCGCCGATGCCCTGCCCTCCTCTTCCCTCCCCGCCGCTCCGGTCCAGCCGCGGTTTCCGCTCGCGACACTTCCTGTGTCGTCAGCACCGGGATGGGCCCGGGATGCGGAGCCCGCGGGAGTCACCTGCGGAACAGAGTCTGTCCTCCCGGCCCGGCCCGGCCCGGCCTCCCAGCACCCCCGCCCTGCACCCTGCGGCTCCCTCTGGTCTTCTGTCCTTGTTTCTGCTCATCCCTCCCAGCTAAGAGCCCAGGGGACTGCCCAGCACTCCTATCAATTCATTCATTCATCCTTTCCTTCCTTTATTTCTCGTCCCACTCCAGCCTGGGCCCTTGGGCCCCCCAGGGTGTTTGGGTTAACATTAGGGCTTCCTTAGGAAGCCGGGCCCTCCCCCTGCAGATACTTTGTATCCCTTCCAGATTGGGGACAGGGGTCGGAAGCCGGGCCCTCCCCCTGCAGATACTTTGTATCCCTAGAGGAGGGCGTTGTCTCTGACTCACCTTGGGTCATTTCCTTCCCCTCTCTGGGGGTAGTAGCCAGAGCTGGAAGGACCTCATTCTTCTGGCCCTGCTTAAAGCCTCCTTACACCCAAATCTGGTGGCAGTCATACCACTTATCACCTCAATAGTTCAAGAGAGAAAATGAAGAGGAAGGAAGGACCTCATCAGTCCACTACCTAGCCCCCAATATTACAGCGAAAGACAATGAGGCCCAGACAAGCAAAATGACCCATCCAAGGTCACAAAGAGCTTTGTGGAATTCCCCAGAGCACTCCTTCCTTTTGGGCTTTGGGCTAGTCCAAGTATGGGCAGTTAGATGTTGAAGCAGACAGAGTGCTCGGGCTTGTAAGTCAGGAAGACATCTGCCCGAGTTCATTTACTGGCTGTGATCCAGGGCAGGTCACTTCACCCTGTTTGCTTCAGTTTCTTCATCTGCAAAACTGAGCTGGAGAAGGAAATGACAAACCACTCCAGGATCTTTTACCAAGGAAGCCCCAAATGGGGTCACCAAGAGTTGGGCAAGACTGAACAAGGATGGCAGCAGCAGAAAGACCCAGATCTGATTTTCTGTAAAAAGTTCTTAGACAAATACAATGCATAGCTTGGGGATAGACAGCTTTCTCAGAAAGGGCTTGCCACCTCTATTCTCTTTGATCCTCAACAACCCCCAGAAGGGAGGTGCTATATTTTCCATATTTCACAGATTAGAAAACTGAACAGCAACTCAAGCTCAGCAAACATTTGTTTGAAAAATTTCTGTGTACCAAACACAGCCAGGCCTACTTCCAACCCACTTCTTGGCCAAATCCAACGCCCTTTGCATTACACCATGCTGCTGCAAATTGTCAGGGCTAAAACTAAAAAGAGTGGAGACTTGAGGGAGTTGGGGTTGGTGGAGGAGGCCTTTTTTTTTTTTCTGGAAAAGCCATGGTAAAGAGGCTTGCTGCCATGCCTGCACACCAGGAAAGACAGCTAAAAAGGCTGCCATGAGCAAAGAATTTGGAAACCCTCGAAGGGCAGTATCTAAAGGGGATTTACTGTACTAGGTCTGTACCCCCAAAAGAAAAAGATCTACGTACAAAAATATTTATAACAGCTCTTTTAGTGGTGGCAAAGATTTGGAAATTGAGGGGACGCCTTCAGTTGGGAAATAGCTGAATAAATTGTGGTAAAGGATTGTGATGGGTTGCTATTGTGATATAAGAAATGAGGAGGGTTTCAGAAAAACCTGGAAAGACATAGATGAACTGATGCAAAATGAAGTGTGCAGAACCAGAACATTGTACACAGTAACAATACTGTATGATGATCAATTCTGAATGACTTAGCTCTTTCTCAGCAATACGATGATCCAGGACAATTCTAAAGGATTCATGATGAAAAATGCTATCCACCTCCAGAGAAAGAACTGATGGACTCTGAATGCAGAATGAAGCATCCTTTAAAAAAACTTTCTTTTTGTCTGTTTTCCTTCTCAAAATGACTAATATGGAAATGTTTTGCATGACTGCACATGTGTAACCTATAAAATGAAGGTTAAAATTGATTTTACATGTAATTGGGGGAAATTAATTTGATAGGTGAGTTACTGAAGCAGGACTCCATGAGCCAGGGATTAGCTATAGGGCAGTCTATATTACTGTCAAGCCTAAATGCAGATGGAAGCTCTCCTTTTCTTTTGTTGTTTTGCTTTGTTTCAAAACTCAAAATTTTATGGGAGTGAATGTTAAAAACTAAAAATAAATTACTAAAAAAAGGGAACTGCCCCAAGTACCCCCAAGAGGCACAAGGGAAGAAGAAAACCCAAGAAATTATTTAAAAGCCATCTGGCCACTGAACTGCCTCAACTGATTAAAAGTGGCTAAGAACGGAGTGGTTTTGAAGAGGGAAGGGTGATAAGGAGGGGGGAGGGTAAGTGGTTCTGCCAGGGATTCACCCTGGCATCCAGTCTGGAAGGAATTCACCAGGCTCAAGCAGACTTTGAAGCCAAAATTGCAAGGTTTATTGTTACGCTGTAGAGAACAGCGGGCTAGATTCTTATGGAACCTGCAAACTCGCAGGGGCCGCAGGCATAGTTTTAAGGTGTCAATTATGCTAACTAGGTGAGCAAGGGTGGGATCAGGGAGGAGTTAAGGAGTGGTCAGTGCTCAAAGGACCATACACTTTTAATATCAACTGCGCAGGTGTATTGCCCATGATTCACTGGGAAATAGCTCAAGGGGGGGGGGAGGGGGGGCCTAGCTGGAGGTGTGGTTTTAGGCCTGACAAGTCACTAAAGAGTGCCCAGTCTGCCACCCACCAAGGTCATCAGAGACAGTGTGGGTATATAATTGACTAAGGAGTTACCCTATAGATAAGGTATTGGAGAATTTATGGTGGGGCTGGCCACTCTAACTAAGGGAGATAACATTTACATAACTTATTGTTTCAAGCAGAGATAAACAGGTCATGAGTTGTTGCTGGGCAGAGCGCTGGAAGGGGGAAGGGGCAGAGTCAATGCTCTGAGACTGGGGGTGGGGGTGGGGGAGTGTGACTGTACAGACTGGTTTAACAAACTGATTTTACATAGATCTCAAAGCACCCCATTTACAAACTGATGTTACAGATTGATACTACAGACATATATACATCACAAGGACCCCATCAGTTTAATGAAGTGCTCTAAAAAAAAAAAAAACCAGGGTAGGAAACAGGTAATAAGAAAGCCATTGGGAGCTCAGACTCCTCAGGGAAAAAGAGACTGCAATTATCTCTTCCCTGGATGTGTGTCATCACACTGATCTTCAAAGAACAGTCAACTATCTCCTCCTGTATGAGCTGGGCTTTCCCCGCCTGCTTTTTCTAACAAGCAAAAAAACCTTTTTTTTGATTTTTGATTTTGAATTGCAGTGAATTTGAGGGCATAGCATTGCCTTGTGGCAGCACTTAGTCTCCCTTACAATAACAGCTGACATTTATAGAGTCTTACCATATGACAGGCACTGTGTAAGGGCTTTCTAATTGGCTCATCTGATCCTCACAAGCCCCCTGGGAGGGAGGTGCTGTTATCCCCACTTTACAGATGACAAAACTCAGGCAGAGGCTCACATGGCTGGTTAAAGGTGTGAGGCTGGATATGAATTCAGGTCTTCCTGTCTCCAGGCCTGGCTTTCTGCCCACTGTGACACTGAGCTGCCTCCATTAATCGTTAATTGGAGATATGTGCAAGGCAGGGCTATAAGATATAGATGCAGGACCCCTGAAGCCCTGACCAGATTGTGATACACTGTAATAACATCTGCGAAGTACAGTCAGGTCATAGGAATATGAGAAAGGTGGAAACCAGAGAAACGTGCCTTCCAGAATCACACTTGTCTGAGGCACCCATCAGGTGACTACTCTGCCTCCCTAACAGTGGGAGAGGAGAGGCTGGGTGTTAAGGTGCAGCGGCCAAAGCCAGGAGCCTGGCCCTCACCCTCAGCTCCCGTCACCAGAAGCAGCAGCAGAGAAGGGGTTGCCCCATGTCTTAATCTGGAAGCCCCCAGCCCCTAGGCCGTGCCTGCCCATTCAGGGACCCTACACACTCGTTGCTTTCTTGTGCTGGCAACAGCGGTCAGCGCAACCACGGCTCGTCCGTTCTGTGGGCGGTTTATTGGCAGTGGAAAAGGCTTCAGGACTTTATTGAAAGAAAGCAATAAATAATACTGTGATAAAAATAGTCAAAAGGAGGCTGTACATACTTTGTTACATAATGAGAAAGTTCACAAAAGATTAATAGAAAAACAACAGTAACAATGAGTTATACCAGTACATTAAAATCAGAAACAAACAGGAAAAAGACATGCTATATATATATGCACATATGTATATATTTATATCTGGATCGGTCTATCTATATATATACACACACACACATACATATATATATAGTTGCATAATAAATAATGCACCGTGATCTACACCAGTTTCTTGTTGGCTTTTTAATGTGCCATTTTAAAAAGTAAAAGGTACATTCTCTACAGTCTGAAATGTAATGGCTATAACCATTAAAATCTCAAAAACCTGTCCAGACATAGACGTTCAACAAGTTGACCAACAAATGCTGAAAGACGACTGACAAGCACAGTAAGGCCTGGATTGAAGGTGGCGCTGCATCCCTCGGCAGGGGCGGGCCTTGAGACTGCAGTGCACATTGTGATTGGTCCTCGAAGAAATTGCATCAGAGCCTCTCAACCAATGGCTGGGAGGAAAGCACTTCTTTGTGGGCTGGGGGTGGGGGGCGACTAGGACCTGACCCCCCTCCCCAAGTCTGTCCTTCCTGGCTCAGAAAGTTCTCTGTTCATGGCTTATCCGAAGTCACTGAAGACCAGTTATCCAAGGACGCGGGCCTCGGTTCCCAAGGCATCCTGAGCCGGTTTTTCTAGAACGACTCCATAGTGTTCTAATGTTTCTCAGTTCAAATTTTAGTAGAGAGGAGATTTAAAATACAAAATGTAAAATCGGTCCATGCTACAGAAGGAACAGCTCTTTTCATTAAGAGATCAGCTGTGATCAGCAATTAAATCACACGCCGTAACTGCTTGCAATGAAAGGTCTGATTGCTGCAAAACGGGTGCCGTGGCTTGCCTTTTGAAGCAACTGCTCACAAATGTCATTGATTTATGCCTACTTCCTTGGTAATAGGGCACTTTTTACAAATGTACTAAAATCCTCATTTCTGTCAGGTTTATTATTTAAAAAATTAAACAATGATAATTACAATAACTGCATAATTTACAAAAAACCCTATATGCTCATAGGATTTATACTTACAAGCATTATAGTACATTCAGTTGACTACCAAATTAAGTATAAGAACCTCATGAATTGATTGGAAAAGATATTTATAATCTGGATACACATGAAAAAGTAAGTAACTGTATAAATGAAGTCACATAAGTTTACATAAATATAAGAAACATTTAATTCTAAAATATTTTCTCTATGGTATTCATGAATTTTTTTTTTACTAATTAAAAACTCTGTAATAAAATATCTCATTGTCCATATAACAAGTATTAACAGATTAAAGATCCACTCAATTCTAAGGTGTGGTCTTGGCTGAGTTCGGAACGGCTGTATAATCATCTGTAGAAGTAGTGTGGGTAAACTAGGAGGAAAAACAAACACTGATGAGTGGCTACCGGCAAAAGGCTGGGGAAGAAGTCTAGGACAAGTCAGAATCCCAACCCACCTGAGATAAACCCAAGGTTTTTAATTCCAGAAAGGATGTCTCTAAACAAAATTATCCGGGTATGTCTCCAGGTCAGCAGGTGGACAGCACAAAACCAAACCAGCCTGACCGTGAAAAAAGATGCCAGGCTCGCGAGCACTGCCTGCCCCCCGCCCAAGCCCAAGGCCTCTATGATGTGGCCACAAGCCTTGTATCCAGTGTGCCAAAGCCCATTGCTGTGGCCCTTCTCCATTTTAACCAGATCAAAGGATACTATGGCCAGGGACTGCCACATCACCTGACCCTGGATCCTGGGACGCTTCTGCTACAAGCCCTTTGGAGTAAGACCTGTGCCAGAAAGAAGGCAAATCTACAAACAGTCCCAGGAGAAGTCTCGGAGCATTGGTGGGAGTTTAGATTTTAAATCAATGTCATTGAATATGGCCCATTTAGCATCTGCCCTTGTCACCTGGGAACCTAACTGAGGTTCTGTTCCTAGGAAGAAACACCGGATCGGTGGCTAGCAACTCCAAATGAATTAGCTTAGGGGAGTCTTAGGGAAAAGCTGCTGGTGCAAACCATTAACAATAGCTATTTTCCCTGCCAGAGGAAGCATCAGTTTTCCTCATAGGACACTGGAAAGAGGCAAGGCCCGGAAGCTGCAGGCGGTGGCACAGGGGATGCTGGCTTGAGACCAGTACAGCAGGGGGTGAAGTGACCTCAGTACTTCTAAAGCACAAAACAATATAAAATACTAAAACAGGAAATGCATGGCTGACTAGAGAATGAGGGCCTGCTGAGTGCCTCCACTCCTCAGAATCACGGCAGGCTGTGGCTCCAAGGAGCAGGATAAGTGCTAACACTGTATAGAGGCAGTGCTCGGCCTGTCTGAAGCCAGCTGTTTCCATGTTTATTGGGGGCCGGAGGACAGGCGACCCTCGGCACCTCGTCAGCCCCACAATCTCACTACTCACCAATAGAAGGCTTTAACAGGAGTAAGTCCTTACGGTCGCAGAGTCCAGCCTCTGGCTTCCTGGCACACTGCCTGTTTCAAGAGCGCGGAAGGAAAGCGTGCAGAACACAGCATGCGGTTAGTTCCTAAAACCACCTGAGTGAGGCCAGTCACAAAACATTCTGGGACAGGAGCAGCGCCTCTGCCCAGGGACAAGGGGAAGGGGCATCTCTTTGGGGAGGCGTACGAATGAATGTGCTGGAAGTGAGCAACGACAGCTGGTCACCAGACACTGGCTCCAAGGGGCCCCCCATACCAGGAAGCATCTGGAGAGAGTGCTAGGGGAAATCCCTTTCCATCTCTCCATTTGCCATTTCAACCAACTGTCACCACGGCTGAGCACCGCCTGGAGGGTCAGATGAACAGGGAGCAACATACCCCAAAGACGACAGGTCAGCACGCCTGGGGAGCCACATAACTAGTCACTGAGCACTCGAGACCTCAAAAACGACACCTGCTCTAAGAAGCCACGGCTGATGCTAAAGTAGATGGGATGCTCTGAGCTGGCCGGCTTCTCTTTCTCTTACTCTATGTGTCATGCACAATTTGGCACAAGTGACCCCACTGCTTGAGGTGACTGCCCTACATGGAAGCTCTGGGGCTTGGGCCCCACCCCTGCCCTCTAAGCTACAAGCCGGCCAGAAGCATTTGATAAGGGGCATGATGGCAGTCAGGGCCCTGTAATGGAAATGCAGATTTAAAGATCTTCCCTGCCCCTAGCTTAAGTGCACCTGGAGTCTGTGGTGGGAGGCTTGTTTTTCAGGAAAGCCCACACCTTGATACTTTGTGATTGGGCAGTGGGTCAAGGAGGTTGTTACATTCTCTGAGCCAAGAGAAGGCTATATAAACCCTGAGGAGAGGCTTTGCTTTGGGGCTCACTTTGAGAAGTGTTGTGTGATTTGACCAGATGAGACTCTGGGAAGCCGTTGTTGAGAGCCCCCCGGCTTTGAAAACCCAGATGTTGATGCTTCCCTCTCTGGTAACTGTGATTTGGTATTGATGTATGTAATGTTGGGACAGTTTGGAAGCCTGTCTGTAACTCTGAAGTTCTGTAACTCTGAAGTTTGGGGTGCTGACCTTTTTCCCCTGAACTAGGTAATGTATGTTTGTCTGATTAAAGTAAGCTTGTTAACCCATTTTGAGTTGCTTTCCTTTTGAAAAGCAGATCTAAGAACCTGTGTTGGCAGCTACCCTGGGGATATTGGGATGCTTGCTGATACAGGCCCCTGGAGAGGGCCCTGAGAGCAGAGCACGAGGGGCCGCTGGGCAAAGACGAGAAGAGGCCTGGCCTGGCTCCAGCAGCTATGGCAGCAGAAGGTCCGGAAGCAAGGATGTAGGCAGAGGCCCGAGCACATGGTGTGGATGCCTTTAGACTGTATGTTTCAAACACCCACCAAGAGACTTCCTAAAAGGTACGTTAAAGCCTTGAGAACTTTGGAGAAGATCTAACTTCATTTGGCAAAGGTCCCTAGATCCCCAATCTATGACGCCCTATGAGGAATGCCAGTGCCTGCAGTTCTGAGGCCACTGTGGGTGCCCCACGTAGGACAAAGTGTCCAGGAGCCACACACAGGCACGGGACGCAAAGCCCCTCCCTTTCCCAGAATGCACAGCTGTCCTGAACATCCAGAGATGGTGAGACTCAGGCTTCAAAGGCTGCTCCTGCTGAACTGTGGTGCCATTTAGAGAGTTTTCTCCTTTTGCTTTGAAAGCTGGTCTGAATCGATCTGTGTGTGCCCTTAGGCCTGAGTGAAACTAAGAGGTAAAGACTTGTCATTCAAACAAAAGGTCTGGGCTGGGTCATCTTCTGACCTTAAAAATGCCCAAGAAAGAAGCAGGTAAAGGTGAACTACTGTTTTCTTGGAAGAATGGAGGAGACAAAAGAAGTGTCCTCCTGCTGCTTTACAAAGCAGATAAAATTATGTGAACAGGAAAGCTAGGTGTGTGGCTAATCCTGAACACTGGGCCTTGGTTAGAGGCAGCTCCTCCTTTCCCCCACTTGTAGCCACCAACCAAGGAGTGACTGACAGAGGGGAGGCAGCCAGAGGACTCTGGGGACGGCAGCATGCCAGACAGGCCCTTCTGGGGGAAAGCCTGGTCTCTCCCCAAAGCTAGGTGAGGACAAAGTAGGGTCTGGTGGGCTCTGGCACCAGGGGAGAGCAAGAAAAGTGAAGAGAAGCTGAGATCGGTGCTGGTGGATGAGAGGCCCATCATGGGAATCAGAAACGTCTCAAGTACTGAAGCCAGTGTCCCATAAATGTACAAGCCCCATTTAGACCAAGAATCCCTCTCAGAAGATGGACATACAAATTAGTGTTGAGGAAATGATGAGACGTGAGGATACTCAGAATGCCAGTCAAAGTGTGCTGGCACTTCCTTGCCCTGGGGATGCTCAGGGGCCTGTACAGAAGGCCGAGTCTACAAGTACTCTACAGAAAATTCTTGATGGTCAAGGGTCAACATGGTCACCATTTCAAGTCAGCACATGCAAAAGGACACAAACTTATTAAACAGGTGAATTTAGAGAATTAAATAACTTTCATTCCAACAAAATAAGTCTGAGCATGCTTTACGAAATGCAAATTCGGACCACCTACCGTCCATCTGCATCTTCTTTGGCTGCATAGAGGGGGAAGACATAGACGAGGTGACCCTGAAATTTGCAGGGAGGGTCTCTGCCGATCCAGCAGCTAATCCTCGAATGTCTTTGGGTCTAAATTTTTTTCTCCACGAAGGGGCTCTTCGAAAGCTTTTATCTTCATCCTGGAGAATTCAGGAGTGTGGTAAAAATCCAGGAGAAAGCTGAGTCAGCCCTTTACATCCACTTTATCTATCTAGAGACCAGACCCTAAAGATGCCACATTGGGTCACTGGTGCCCTTTGAGTCCTGGCCAAGTACAAGGAATTCTTGAGGCCACATGAGCCTTTTCACAGACAACAGGCCCCCTGTTCCATCCTTGCAAACCAGTGCGGTCTCCTGGTCTGAGCAGGCAACCCCCCCGCCCCCCGATGGCCACCAGAGGGAGTCCCAGGGACTCATTAGGTGGCTGGCCAGCCCCTCAGAGACCTCTGCTTGTGCTTGTCTGGAATGCCAGGAGGACATCGGAAGAGGCTGTCCCAGGGAGGTGTAACCTCTTCATTTCCAGATGAAGAATGAGTGAGACACAGGATGTTTAAGTAATATTCCATCAAGTCTCTCAACACTTTATAACCTTTGGTCACATCCTATCCAACCTTCATCTTTCAGGACTGAAAACAATCCAAATATTAATAATCCACCTCTAAAGTCCCTGCCTTCTCAGCCAGTCCCTCTCCATCCCCTGGTTTGCACAGGGGGGTCAGCCCCAGTGTTCTAGGCTAAGTGACCCACAGCCTGTTCTGGCTGGCATTTTGAGCTGCCCAAATAACTCCTGGACTTACTAGAAAGTAAAAGAGAGCTCTGGGGAGATGACGGAGTATGTGACAGAGCAAGAATGAATAGAACTTGCTTTCAATTAATGTGAAATAAGTAAACTCTCCCCAAATCTCTTCCAGGCTCAGAGGGAAAAAATGCTAGAATTTAAATAGCAAAAACTCTGCTTTGGTAAAAAACTTCATGTTCTAACGTCTGTTTTAATTAAAATTTAGAAAAACAGAGGACATCTGTGCTCAGGCCCCAGTGACAGCATCCCTGATACGGACTAACCAATCCCCTGAAGCCCTTCTACCTCAGTAACTGATTTCAAAACCTACATTGGCTGACCATCTCAACATACTCAGGTCTCAAACTTACTTCCTCAAACCTTCTGTCTGTGCCCATAACTAGAAGGTTGTTGAATTCTCTTTCCAATACGGCACGAGCCTAAGGGAAGAGAGAGACAAACAAAAAACCCAAACAGGGTTTCATTAGTCTTTGAGAAAGCAGTGGGGACTGGGCTTTATTGTTTTATCTTTCGAAAGCTCTACACATGCCCCATAACATGTTACACCACAACCACATTCCAGAGGCAAGATCAGAACAGGCAGCTAAACTCATTTTCTGATGATCTTCCTTCTAGTCACCAATTACATGCTCCCAAAGGGGCCCTGGTGGGCAAGGGGCCCAAGGCGATATAGAAATGAGATCATTCTATCACTCTCCAAGGACACATGCCATGGTTGCTGAGGGGCGAAGTGTGAGAGGAAGCCAAGAAAGGGGATGACAGGAGGCGATTCTCTGCCTTGAGGTAGGGGACTCTGCCATGGCCTGTTTGTGGGGAGGAGGCCACTGGGGCTCTGGGCCACCAGAGTGGGAAAGGGCCTTTACACTAAAGGAGGAAGGGCTGTTGTGCACATAGTGTGGTAGCTATTTTTAAGGATTTGAAGAGTTTGCATGAAGAAGAACATTTCTAGATGCATTGTCTCAGAGGAGTGATGAATGAAAAGGAAGAGAACATAAATTCTCCATGCAATGGCCCCAGGAGGGGGGCAGAGGGAGAATGGACAGCCTGCCTCCAGGCCTTGGTGCTTCTGGGCGGAGCCCCAGAGGGTCCCAGGCGCACCTGTGTGTTCTGAGTGGGGATCTGCAGCAGAAGCGCCAGAGCATTGAAGTCAAAGGTCTCGTCCAAGGCCACCAGTGCGCCGTGGACGCCACTTTCCGCCAGGTTGTTCGCATACTCTTTGAGGCCAATGGACAAGATCCAGCGGATGACCCGGTCATTGCTCCAAACAAGCACCTCTGTGTAAGGCAATGAAGAGATGGAGGGTCATGGGGAGTCCTGTAGCCGCACCCATGCCTGGGGGGGCGGGGGGAGGGGCAGTGCAGACAAAGGACCATCCCCAAACTCTCCCAGCATCCTCTGGGCGCTGATTCCTCTGAGAAAATATCTAGTGCAGGGAGAGGAACCTGAGGCTGGGAGCGAGGGAGGGGAGGGGAAGGGAGGAGTATGCCCAAGCACTGTGCTAAGCACTTTAATCTCCTATTCTGCCCCTGCAATGACCATGGGAGGTTTTTGCTGTTAAGGAAACTGAGGCAAACAGAGGTTCAGTGACTTTCCCAAGGCCATACAAGCAGGAAATGGCAGAAATGGGATAGGACAAGAGCATGCCCTCTGAACGTGGAGCCACTACTCTTGTCCCTGTCCACAAGCACAAGTCAGGCCTGTCAGGAGCATTGGGACCACCCTGAGAAGAGGAGGCATTTGGGAAGTGAAATGGCTTGGCTCTGACCTGCTTTGATCCTGAACACGTGCACCCAAGCACACTGGAGCCCCTCCCCCGTGCCAGCCCCACACTGGAGCCCCTCCCCCATGCCAGGCCAGGCTCTAAGCAGGAACACGGTGTGAACCTTTGATTTCATTCTGACTTTCTTCTCTCCTCCGTTCCAGTTCCTTCCTATCATAATTCAGTCTTCGCAGACACATAATTCCACACTGGAAGCTGTTTCTGTTTAGAAAAGGGAAACGCTCAGCAGCAGCTCTGGGCATGAATTTCTGCCGGGGAGGTCACACCTCCTTCAGAGCAATTTACCTGTGAAAACTGTCCACCATCTTGAGCTGTCCTCGCAGGTCTTTCTTGGTCAGATGGTCAAGCATCCGTGCATCCACAAGGCACTCCATGAAGTAGCTGCGGTACTGAGGAAGCCCCAGGCTGGGCAGCCACTCATTGCCGATCCACTCGTGATTCATGTCACCATAGGCCAACGTCTGCTTGAGGAAAGGCGTCAGAGTTACTGAAGAGAAACCGAGTCGACGCACTGAACAACTGCTACACCAGCGGCTGTCAAACTGTTTTTCAAAGCTAAAATAATAGATCGCTTCGATGCTTCAGGTTACAGAAGGCATCTGTGTCTAGAGGACAACCCAGTTCTGCACTTAAGGTCACTTCTCAAGTGGCTACTATCAGTCAGACACTGTATTTCCTCCATCGTCTTAACAGTTCTGAGGCATTTCTGAATTTGAAAACTTAAACCTCCTTTCGCAGAATCAGAACAAAAATATAGTTATGGCCCTTGATTCTCATTAACCACGTGAACTGCAAATAATGGTCATGACTCATGAACAACTTGAAAAGATCAGCCAAATGTCGTTGTTTAAACCCATGGGGGAAGGGGCTAACTCCATCAGGAGATGTGTCAGATGAAAGGTACGGCTCTTTCCTGTGACACTCAAGGGCTTCTTTTGAGAATACTACAGCAGTAATATTCTCAGTGACTAAGGCAGCCTGGCACAGGTGATCAGGAGTTCTGGGCTCAAAGCTTCCTTCAGACACTTAAGTGGTTCCATGCACAGGTCCCTCCATCTCTTAGAACCTCAGTTTAGCCATCTGTAAAATGGGAGCAATGCTACTTACTGCAAAGAAAGGGCTCTGCCAAGCTTGAAGCATTTTCTCTACGCATGTTATTAGGGGTAGATGTAGGGGGCCTGGATGGCTCCAGCCAGTAGTGACTGTCAGAGGTAACAAGGCATGTAGGGTGGCTCTCCAAAGGACTATTGCCACTGGGGCACACAAAGACAGGAGACACTGGGTTTTTTCTGGCTAACCATTTCCTACCCAAACTAGGCCAAGAGACAAAGCTGCCTTCCAAACTGCAAAGAGCTGGGGAAAATAACTGCTGGTTTTTTCTAATCTTCTGACAGTGGATTCACATCCATGACAAACTTCATTCTGAACCAAGAACCTCCTGATAAGACCAGAGGGACAAGCCTGGCCCCTTCAGGCACTGATCCCAAGCATGGCACTCAGATGTGGCCATCCTCAAACGAAGGCTGGGCTTGCTGTCCAGAAGCCTTTCGGACAGGTCCCGGGTCCTTCCTAATGGACTTGACGGATGGATGGCAGTGGTAGCACTGCAGCCTTTGGCCACATGTGCACAGCTTCAGGCAGGGCAGGCTCATCTCACCCACCTCCTAGAGGAGTCTGGATGGCCCCTGGCCAATGCTGCTTGCTACAGTGGAATCTCTATTCAGAGGTTGCTATCTCTCAGAGAGGATCGGCTTCCTTTCACCTCTGTGGCCAGATCTGTGGCTGTGGCTAATTTCCTGGAGACAATTCCACATAGAAAGTTTCCAAGTGGCAATAGACAAACTATTGCCAGGAGAACATGCTATGGGTAATGTGCATTTCTTATTCACATACAGGGGAGAAAAAAATAGCTTTCAAAAGTAGTAACATAAAGTGGAAAGAGCACATTAAATCCACTAAATGGGCCTTACAGAGGCAAAACAGTGACCGGGGCCCTAATTCTTACTCTTTTCATAGCATTTGGCTAGGAGCTGGGGAGAAATACAAAACCAAAATGGCTCCTGCCCTCAAGAACTTACACTCTCTGTGGGAGACAAGATGAACATTGGGAAAACGTACACGATTTACCGAGTAGTTGGGAGGGGAAGACCCTGCATCTGGAGGGCCTGGGAAAGGCATCATGCCAAAGGTGCTGTCTGAGCTGAGTGTGGAAGGGCCTTCCAGACACCTGTGCAGAGCATCAGAGAAGGAGGGACTGGTCAGGCTTGTATCTGGCAGGAGTCTTAACAGGTAAAAAGGTACAGTGGCTGATGGGACATGGAGGACGAGGAGGAAGATGAGCACAACAAGAGGGGCTTTACCTCTCTGACCTTCAGGATTCTCATCTGCAAAATGCAGGCGGTTCAAGGTGTTAGTGAAGGCAGACACGCTGTGTGGGTGCTGTAAAGCATTCCCGTATAAAATGTAAGAGACCGTAAGTGTGTTAAAGACAGAGCTAAGCCTGGCCACTCTTCCCTGCCTGCCTTGTCTGCTAATGCTTGGAGTCCAAAGAATATCAATAGAAACCGAGTTCTGTGCCTCTAAGACCTACTTAGGAGAAAACTAAATTCAAATGTTGGCTGAATTTAACTTCCTGTTGTGAAAAAGGAGCCTGAAACCAGAGCCTAAATGAAAACTTGCACTAAATGATCACTTAGAGTCGAAAAGAACTTCCTGATTTAAATACAGTCTCACCCAGACCAAGAGGAATTTGCTTGGGCGAAGAGAGAAGATCATTTAGGAATTTCCTAACAATATTCCTTCTGAACTTTGGTCAGGGGTGATCCAGACCAAAGAAGAGTTAGATGAGGCTAAATCACAAAGGATTCCAAGCTAGGACCCTATCTGGTAATAAAAAAAAAGGGTCCAGGAAATTCATCTCTGTTGCATGAAGGGAAAGGCCAATCTTGGAACCACAAGACCCCGGTACCCTTTACTCTAGCTATAGCCAGAGGTCCTGAGGACCTAAGGACACTTTCTCAGTGGCAATGACACGACAGGAAGAGGCCTGACCAATGGCTTTGCAGCTGCTCCCTCGGGGCCCTAGGACCTCTCCATCTCACCTGCGGGAGAGCCCTCTTCTGTGCATCTCCTCCAAAGCAGTAAGGTCCGAGGACAAATATTTCCATCTGAACTCTGCCTGACATTAGCAGGACATAAAATCTGCCTTATGCACCTGTTCCTACCACCAAGGACTGAGGATGTGGCTACTCTTCCATACTCCTTATATACCAGGACCCACAAAACAAAAGGAATCAGAAGGCGGGGACTGGCCTGGTCACCTCCTCAGTGGCCACCCCCCACAGCTCTCTTCCTGTGTGGGACAGTTTAGGTACAGATGGCCCCCACATCCCTCTGGCCTAGACTTGTTACCTAGGTCATGGGAGGCCTGTCCATATTAGAGCACAAGTGCTGGAGCCAAAGACCCGACAAAGCTGACCTGCACAGCTGCCTCCAGACCCATCCCTTCCTCACCAAGTACCTTCACTACGAAGCCCTAATACATCTCCCCAACAGCCTCCTTCTTGGTCTCTCTCTCTCATGTCCAGCCGCTACTCCACCAATTCTGTCTCTCATGCAACCTCCCAATTCGGTTCCAAGTGATCCTTCCAGACCACTCCCCCACCTGGTTCCTTCTATGCTCTCTCCGTTTTGGCCAAACTAGACCAATGCTCCAGCTTTTGTGGCCACCTCATCCTTGCCCCCATCCCCTTCCCCCCAAGCTGGCCTTCCTCCTATGTGGCTACATGCAGATCCCCCATATCAGCGCAACTACACCATGAGAGACATGTTCTGTAGAGACTTCCACGTCCACCAGAATATAAGCTGCTCCTGGAGCTCTGGCTGGGACACTTTGGTTTTTATCTTTGCAGCCCATGGGGCATTCTGCAGAGCTAGGACTTAATAAACTATTACAAAATGACTATAAGGTTGTAGGCTATTTAGACTGAGATGATGAAAGACAATTGTAAGAAAGGACATCTTGACCTTCCACACCAGGAGGACTGGATGGGAGAAACCCTACGAAGGAGGATCCTGATCAACAATGGACAACACTGTATCCATTTCTGATCTCAGGGGTCATCAGTTCCAATCTAATCCTACAGATGAGTAAACAGAGGCTCAAAGAAACAGGAGGTGACCTGTCCAACATCACATGAGTCCTTAGTGGCCCAGCTTGAGCCAGGACCAATGTCATTCCCTGACAATCCAGGAAGGAAGCATTATGAATTCTGCTCAGGGGACAAGAAGTCAACCAACAGTGTGCGTGTGTGAGTGTGTGTGTGTGTGTGTGTGTGTGTGTGTGTGTGTGTGTGTGTGTGTGTGTGTGTGTGTGTGTGTAGCAGTCACTTCTCTCAGGCCTGCAGAAGGGACTTGAGAAGGATTTCACTCTCCATTACCTCACAGAGCATGCAAAGTATATCCCCATAATGTTGTGCTATTTTATTTTTTTAAACACCAATAACAATAAGATCCCTCCCCCCCCCCCCCCACCAAAGAACTATAACTTCAGGAGATGTCTGGGCACCAGGCCCTTTTTGAATCAGATATGGCATTTTATATAAAAATCTGCTCATCACAAATTTTCATCAAACTTACACCGAAAGATTTTCAAAATTGTCCATGAGACATTAACTACTACTATTTTCATCAAAGGGTTGGAACCTTTGGACAGTTTTGATATCAAATGATTAATAGTTTTCAAGAGATCAGGATGCTACTGACACCCAGAAGCCCAAGCCCACACACATTCACTGTTCTGGGGAAGGCACACAACAAAAGGAGGAACAATTAGAGAAAGTCTCCAACCTGAGCCCAGCTTCCCTCCTCATCGTCCTGATGTCACATGGTTAAAAAAGCAAAATGAGACAGTGATTAGTAATGGTGAGTTCAGAGACACAAGCCGGTAAATGCTGCAGCAGGCCCAAAGTCAAAGACAAAGGCATCATGCAATAACCATGCAAAGCAACTGGCATTCTTCACACAAATAAAGAGCAGAGGGCTGGTTTTTTCCCCTCCATGCCAAGCACTTCTACATAAAGAAAGAAAAAGGAAGAGAGGAGAAAAGGAGGGAGGAAGGGAAAGAAGGAAGGGAGCAAGGGAGGGAGGGAGGGAAGGAGAGAAGGAAGGAAGGGAGGGAAGGGAGGGAGGGAGGAAGAAAGGAAGGGAGGGAGGAAGAGAGGAAGAAAAGGAGGGAGAAAGAAAGGAAAGATCTTAAGCTCAAATCAGTAAGAAATTAGTAAATTAAGATTCTCTGAGAAGAGTTAAAGTCACACTAATAATTTCAGGGCACTAAAAATTTACACTACATCAATGATGATTCTGATTTTGAATAATTAATACCTAAAAGTAATAATTATCTCCAATAAGTTCACATCAGTTTTGTGGGTGACAAAAAGAGGCAAATGAATCAAAAGACAAAGGTACTAGGACTGACCGTCTGAGGCGTTGCTGTCAGGTTTTCCATCTCTTCATGTGTTAACCAGACATTCCCTGTCGTCTGACATGACCCCGGTGACAATAAATCACATCCCACCAAAGGAAAGCAGTAACAAAGAGGAGATTGGGGGTTGTAAAACATAAGCCACAGGGACACCAGAGGGCCTGGGATCGAGGGGTAGCACCCACGGCCCAGAGGAGACATCCCTAACATGAAGACACCTGCCCAGGCTGCTCAGGGCTTCAGACCCCCAGGAGCCCTCAAGCCTTCAAAAGTGAAGCACCAACCGTCTTCTCTTTTTAAAGGGTAATTTTATCAAAGAGGTAACAACTGAGGACTTTACATTTCACAGAAGGATTTTCTTTACAATTTATTTAAGTGGTCCAAAAGATATGATTATACAGCTGAATTGAAGATCAGATAGCTGTCAGTCATGCAATTGCACTCTAAAATGTGGCAGGTGATCAATAAATACCAAGTTTCTACTATCATGAAATAAATTGCAATCCACTTTCTTTGTTTCTTTGATTTAACACTGTGATGCTGGCTCATATAAAGACTAAAATTAACTGTGATAACAAGGAACCCAAATTGAGGCCTGTTAATATGAAAGCAACACTGGCAGGTCTTTTTTAAAGGCATCTCAAGTAATGGGTAAAGAAAATGAAAGTGTTTTCCAGGTTTCTTTAAATCTATTCACCACTTGTTGAGATCCTACAAGGATAAGCCAGACACAAACCACACCCCACCTATTAATTATCATCGGCCCTACTTCGTACTGGCTAAAACCTTGTAAAGTCGAAAACAGAAAGGGATGGGCAGCTTTAATGAGCTTCTCCTCAGACTCTAAAGGGCTCACCGTGCGTGACGTGGGCGGGGCAGACGGGCTTGTCAAGGACATGATCTCCTGAATGGCCAGCCTCAGCTTGAGCCGGTGCAGAGGATTGCTGATTCCAATTTCACGCTGTATTTCAGTATCCGACAGGGCAGACATAATGGCCCCACTTTTCACATTTGCTCGGCATGCAGCTACGTACCATGCAGGCATCCCGACCCACAACTGGAAAAAATACAGAGCAAAACTGAGTATCAACAAAGTAGTCAGCTGAGTACAGATTTATACACAATGAAAGGTACTGCACACATTCCAGGAGCCTCTTTCAAGAGTCTTCCTAAATGTCATCACCTCAAGCCACACGACCACAGTTGGCCCATCCCACTGGGCAAAAGGCAGGCCTTGTCTTCGAGCTTCCTCCAACAGTTCATGCCTACAAAAATCAGAACAAAATAAGAAGCTGTATATGTTTGTAAAATATTGGAAAGATGTTTACCCAAACATAGAGGAAATTTGGAGAACCTATATGTGACTGCATGTCACCTTGGGGGGAGGGGGGAAGGACAGAGAAGGGGAGAAAATGTGGAACTCAAGGGATTGTGGAACTGAATGTTGTAAATAAATACTAAGTAAATAAATTTTTTTAAAAACATTGTAAGATGATCACCTGTAAATGACTTAGCTAGTCTCAGCAATACACCAATCCAAGACAACTCTGAAGGACTTATGATGAAAAATGTTATCCATCCCCAGAGAAGTAACTGTGTCTGAATACATACTGAAACATACTTTTTGGACTTTATTTTTCTTGAGTTTTTCTGTCTATGTTTTCTTTCACAATATGATTAATATGGAAATGTTTTGCATTTCAAATATATCACATACATACACAATCCATATCAAAGTGCTCACCTTTTCAGTGATGGGGGGAGGGGAGTGCAGGGTGAGGAGGGAGGGAGGAAGAAAATTTGGAACTCAAAGTTTTAAAAACTAATGTTAAAAACTGTTTTTACATGTAATTGGGAAAAAATAAAATACTACACAAACAAACAAAAAAGGCATATGAAAAAAAAATGCTCCAAATCACTAATAAATAAAGGAATACAAATTAAAACAACTCTGTGGTTCTACCTTGCACCCATTAGACTGACCCAAATGGTCCAAAAGGAGAGGCTGGGAGGCATGAATGCACTGTTGGTCTAGACATCCTGGAAATCAATTTGTAAATGCACCCCCAAAGTTACTAAGTGACCCAGAGATGCTACTAATATGTCTGTAGCCCAAAGAGATTAAAAGAGAGAGAAAAGGAACCAGAGAACAAAATGATTATAGCAGCTCTTTTTGCTATACTAAAGAACTGGAAACCAAGAACTGGGAAAAAATGAACTAACTGTGATAAATGAATTAATGGAGTATTATTGGGCTGTGAGAAACGATGAAAGGGATCATCTCAGAGAAACCTGGGGAAACTTTAGTGACATCTAGCAAATGAAGCAGAACCAGGAGAACAATTTATACAGTAACAAAGGCATCCTAAAGAAAAAGAAGACCCCAAGCTCTGGAAGACTTACGAGGGGTGACCGTGACCACAGAGGCCAAAAGCACCTCGATTTGTCAAAGAGGGAAGAGTGTATCCAAGGAGACGGTGAGAGACATTTTCAGATGCCGTCAATACGGACTAAGCAGACTGGTCTTTCTCTCCACTGAGGGGTTGGTGGGAAGAAGGGAGTGCTAGGGCAGCCAAAAGGATTTTTCAAAGTTCACTGAAGAGAGCAGAGGGAGAGCCTGAAGGAAGCACCAACAAGCAGGGCACCTTGGAAAGTTCTATGTGGAGTTGATTCTACCATTAAAAAGAAGAGCCAGCTGTCCATAACAGGGATTGCTCATTCCATGCAAGAAGCTTTGTCTGTTCTATCTGGTATAGGAAAATGCTCATTTTGTTTGCTTTTGGGAGCCTCCTAAACAAAAGACACAAAATCCCACGAGTTGAAGGTGAAACTATAAGGCAGCAGTTTGGGGAGGAGGTTGGGATGAAGGCCTTCAGGATCTCTGTCTAGGGGAATCACAATCCCTACCTCTCAGGGCTGTTGTGAGAATCAAATGAGATCAAATTTACAAAGAACTTAACACGGCCTGGCACACAGCAGGCAATTAATAAATGCTTGTTCCCTTTCCCTTCCCTTCCCTGTAAGCAATCAACAAGTAGAAAGGGCAAGAGTCAGTTGCGTGTTCACCTCCTGAGGGACAACCGTAAATCTATATCACACAGACTGTGACATCATCATCACATGTAGCTAGCTGCCAAGCACGACCAATGTAAGGATATATGGGAGGGGATGAGGGCACCACAGTATATTAATGGCCTGGAAGGCTATCATGAAACCATTTACACTGGGAAGTGAAAGGTATCAAATGTTTTATTCAACAAAACAGATCAAAAGCCATCCGAGTAAATTTGCTACTGCCAGCACACCCAGGGGCACCAGGCCCAATGCAAAGGCCTTCCCGCTTGGGTGGACATTCCTCTGGCAGAGCCTTCAAATACCCAAGACTATCTCCAAACTATAAGGAACCTGAGGGGAAGGGAAAGGAGAGGGAGACAAGAGGGTGGTGTTTTTTTTTTAAACACAATTTACAAGTTCGTCATAAAAAGAGTTTTAAAATAAATAGACACATCACAAATACACAACATGCTGTTAAAAAAAAAGACGACACACTTCACTGGCATGGGAGTACCAATGGGAATGGAGTCATTTTAAGTCTGTATTCCAAGATAAAACTGGAACTTTTTTTGATAAATATAAATGAAAGGTTTTGTAATACTTAGAAAGTAGGGCGGCGAGATGGCGCAGTGAATAGAGCACCGGCCCTGGAGTCATGAGAACCTGAGTTCAAATCTGGCCTCAGACACTTAACACAAAAAAACTAGCCAAGTGACCTTGGGGAAGTCACTTAATCCCAATTGCCCTCCAAAAAACAAAAACAAACAAACAAACAAAAAAAGATTACTTAGAAAGTAAAACAGAACATCTATGACACCAAAACCACATAAAACCTACCATAAGACTTACCCTGATTTCACCCTAGAGGGCCCAGGGAGAAACAGAAAAGGGAAATCCCCATTATGAACCCAGCATATAAAGTGGAAGAAGGGGCTCCCGTTGACTAAGAGCTGCTGCTAGAGCACAGCAACCTGGACCCAGACTTCATTCATTCCTTCATTCCCCCCTCCCACAGCACTCACCTGAGTGCTCAGGTGCAAAGCTGGGCCCAGAAAGGATGCACAAAGACTCCAAACCCTGGGAGGCCAAGGACTGAGAATGTTTGTCCAAGACAGACAGAGCCCCCAAGTGTTGTCGAGGTTCTCCCTCTCATGCTCTAACCCATCAGACTCAACAGAGCGAAGATTCTCAGGAAGCGACAAGACTTCTCGAGATTTCCAAATCAGCACATCACCCTGCTCAGAATAATTTCATCCATTCCATAATCATGTGATGAGCATCTCAGTGAAGGGCCTGGCCTCGCCATCTCCCTGCCCATCTGTGCTGTTGGGGGGGTCCCAGAAAATAACAGGAAGGGGAAGGGGCTTTTCCTACCCCATTCTGCCTAATGACGATACATCAGAGAAGCATATCTGTCACAACCTCTGGATCACAACCGCTGAGCTTTTGCTGGGAACCTGTAGGTACATTCCAAAGCACACAACAGATTTCAGGGGCTCCAAGATATCAAGCCAGCAGGCATTCATCACTTCAGTCACAACTCTGATGTAATACATCCAGTGGTTCAGAGCAAATAATCTCTAAATTCCAGCTCTGAAACAAAAATTAATTTTTAAAAACACTAGAGACTCATGAGAAATTTTTTTTGCCAATTAACCACCTCCCTTTAGTTTAGAAAACCCCCACACAGAATTTCTCCATCCAAGAGATCTGCTAAGGAAACAGACTTTAGAGGCAACACCTGCGCCTGGCGGCCTTTCTCTTTCTCGGTCACATGGGGCTTCAGGGATTATGGAGAGAAGACTGATGTAATAAGCACTAAAGAAAATAATTCTGGTGCCAAAAATCTGTTGCTGCTGCTGTTTTCATAACAAAAAAGATGAAGAAGTGCACTGATACTTCCCAGCCTGTAAGGATATTATGGAAAAAGGATGTGGAAGAAAACACCAAGTTAGAGGAGGCATTTCCCACACGACAGCCCAAGAGACAAAGTATCAAGTTATAATATTAGGTTTGAAATAATCAATGAATCAAACGACAAGCATTTTAACATGGAAGGGGCTGGGATATATTTACAAAAATTCTAACAAAGTAGTAAATTTCTGCAATCTCAAGTACATTTTAGCTATTAAAATAATTGCTATGAATTTCACTGGTAAGGACCTGCCAGGCGGAGAAATATACTAGAACGGGCTGACAATTTATTGAACACTGTCTGAAAAGGAATGGCTGATGGGCAAGTTAACGAAGACCGCCATGTGTGGCTTTCAGCAGGAAGAAAAAGCAGGGAAACAAGGGTGTGAGGGAGAAGCAGGAAGAGGAGCGAGGGGCAGGTTTGACCATGCAGCCTCATTATTCCTAGTCCTTGAACAAAGGTGGTAGGAAGTCCCACAGTACCACTAGAGGACACAGACATGTACTAAACTGTGAGAGAACATCAGGGCCACAGGCAGCGAGGCCCCACATTCTGGGGGCCAATCCTACAGAACAATAAGGAATGAAGGTGACAGATCCTACCATCCTGAACAGTGAACATGCACCGAGTCTAACACAGCACTAGGTGTGTCTACATTATAGATGTCTGAACTAATGGAATCTAATGGGATCAAAGTGAACAGTGGGAGCCTGGTCTAGAGAGGTGGTTGGGAACAGACAGAGGCAGACTGGAGAAGCCAGACGCACCAGCTGTTTGCATGTTAGACAAGGGAAAGCAAACAGCTGAGGAAAAGAACCCGAGGGGCTGCAGAGATGATGACGACAGTCCTGATAGAAACTGGGCAAGGTTTCAGAGTGGTAAAGAGGATGGAATGAGATCTGGGGGGGCAGCTCCCAAGCCTCCCACGGACCGGAGAATGGGTGAGGAGACTGGGACCCTCTCTCCCAGTCATGGCCTCCAAGCACTCCAGGAGACAGCTGCCACAGCCACAGCTTGATGGGGGGACAGGGGTGTGGCCCATCACTGAGGTACCTGTGGCAGCCTGCATTGTGGTCAAGGCAAGAGTCTCAGATCCTGCCGTGCAGCAGAAGTTGGGAGTTTGCAAAAAGGGGGTGAAGGGAGCAAAGTAGGGCAGTGTTGAGAAATGAAAGGACAGGGGTGCTGTGCAAGGGAAGCCAGGAGCCAGGCCATCTTCTAGCTCTTGGTGTGGCTGAACAAATACCCCTTGGAGATCAGTCACACTCTGTCCTTGACTTTGGGGAGCACTTCTCTAGAAATTCTCATTTACTTTGACAGAAACATATACCATTCAATCAAAAAACATATATTGTTAAATCAAAGCTAATCAAAATGTTCTTATTCTCTATTTGATATCTCTAAGAAAACTGAGGCCACCTATTCACCCAGAAGCTCATGTTAAGTTCCATACCAGGAGAATATGTAAATCCTACAAAAAAAATCACCCTAACTATAGCAAAATCACTGCAGTCCTTTCCTACTGTCACCTCTTTAGAGTTGACCCCAATAACACACCCACTGCATCTTGGGGGTAAAAAAAAAACCCATCCCAACTCAGCCCTGGTCAGGAAAGGGCTTATTCCTGCAAAGCAAGGGAACTGAAGAAGAGGCAGTCAGAGGTCCCCGCTGGGGTCCAGTAGCCGGCAAGACTCTCCCAGGGCACAGCCCAATGAAGAAGCAGCTGGTCTGGTCTCCTTGAAGAGGACCTCCACCAGGGCTGCATGGCTATTTTTAACCTAACTTTGGACTCTTTCACAGTTCATTTTCTATTGGATGGATCAATCATCTTAAAAAATAAATTTCTTTCTTATTCTTAGATATTTATAATCTCCTCAAAGTGACTCTGAAACTACAACCCAGGAGAAATAAAACCTTGCCTGTGTGTGCACACTTTGTGGGTGGCCCTAGGCCCAGGGAGAGAAAGGGGATGGACCTCTCTCCATCCCTCCTCTCATTCCCCCACACCCTCACCCACAGGGAAGAACTGGTGTTGGAGCCTGTATTAGAACAGAGCTCAGCATGAAATATCAACGCAAGGAAGAAATGCCACTGGGGGGAGAATGGAAAAGCAGAGGGCCGGCTGCAGACAGCCTGCCCTGGAAGGAGCACCCGCTCCCCCAGCTGCTCACCTCTAGGGCTCTCACTGGCACTGCCAGTCGTGCCCTCCCTGACATCTACCCAAAGACACACCCTGTGCCATCTTTCCATCCTCTCTTGCCTTCTCAGGTGAGCACTTTATCTCTTCGAGGACAAAGCACCTATTCTGTTTCAGAAGCAGCTTCAATTTTATTTTCCAGTTTATCTGGCCCCTCTTCCCTATCAAGCTCATCCATTTTTAACTTTTCCACACTGATATTTAAAGAGGTCAAAGATAACTCCCTACTTTACAGGAGAAAAGATGGGAGCAAGATTCAGTGCTTCCTCCGCACAGATATGGGGCAAGCCTTTCCATTAAATGCGTCCAACCTTTCTCTTCTATTACTCAAGGATGAGCATTTAGAACATCCTCTGTCATTGTCATTGGGCTTTTAATGACCAGTCCCTGCCCTAAACCCACATTTCATATCAACAAACTGGACATGGCAGAATATCATGACCTTGATCACCTGACTATTTAAAATGGAGGTAAACTCCACAACTGAAACACTGCCCATTACTTGGAAGGCCACATTGCATGCTCTATTTTCCCCTTCTAAATTTGTAAAATGAATAGTAAGTTTTATAAAATATGCTGCCTTTAAAAAAAGGCTAAAAATGTGGAACAAGAATTTCAGTAAGAAGTCTCCCACCTCTCCCAAGGCAACATCAGGGTAGGTGTCTAAACCCAGCCCCACATACTCAGTAATCAAACAGAAGCACGTGGTGGTTCAGTTCTTTCTCCATCATGCCTGACTCTTCATGGCCCCACTTGGGGTTTTCTTGGCAGAGACACTGGAGGGATCTGCCATTTCCTCCTCCAGTGGATTAAGGCAGGCAGAGGTTAAGTGACCTGCCCAGGGTAAAAAACCTATAAAATGTCAGGCTGGATTTAAATTCAGGGCTTCGTGATTCCCAGCACTCTTATCACCGAGCCACCAGTGGGCTAAATAGAAGTATCTGCAATACATAAACTGTGTACAAATTCAAAATCCTTCAAACCCATGGGAAGTGCAGAGACGTAAGACAATGACAAGGCAGTCAGGTCATCCTCCCTGCCTCCCTCTTCTTTCCCTCCTAAAGCCAAACTAAGGAGAATGATGTGGAACAAGAGGCACCATCAAGGGAAAGTCTGACCTTCAAGAGAGCAGAGTGCTGACCCCCAAACAGCAGGAGAGCAAAATGCCTCAGTTTCCCCAAACACAAAAGAGCCTCATTTGCTGGCAAATGCTAGAGCACACTGGAACAAGGATGATTAGTGGCCATGCAAAAAGGCCGGGGCTGATCACTAAACACTGGGTTTCATCAATAAAAGGCAGTGTCAGGATACACATTACCTCTACAGGAGTAGCAGACTGAGAAAATACCATAGGAATGGCTTCTGATAAAATTTATGACGAGGACAAACAGATAATGCCAGACTCCAAGGGATTTACAATTGGGGGGAATGACAGGTCAAAAAGAGGTCATTCGTGGTCTTTTGCAGGAGTACGGCACCTGCAGCCTTGATGTCAAATGTCAAAAGGCCACACTTAAGGATCTAGAAGGCCACATGTGCCTCAAAGCTGTAGGTCTAGGGTTCCTTGCTTGACTTCAGGCCATTTATCATGTCCAGCAATGATCTGGATAAAGGCATGAATGGCAGGCTTCTCCACTCAGCACAAGACAGAAGGCTAGAAGCAATACTGCCCACACACCATAAAGCAGCCAAGAGCTAAACAAGATTAGGACAGGACAAAGGCCTGGGTCAAAGTGAGCAAAGCCAAGCAGAAATGTGGACTGACTCTAATGGGATAAAATTCAGGTGGGATATACACAACATATGATACTTGGGATCACAAGGAAATCAACTTAACCAGCACAAGAGGGAGGAGACACAGGTACATTGCACTGTGTGGACAAGTCTCAGCTAAAATCCCACCTTCTCTGAGAAGTCCTGCCCAGGACCCCTTCATGTTAGTGCATGTGTGTGTACACATACACACGCACTCACGTATATTTTATTTGTATAAAGTCATCTGCGTGTCATTCTCCATCATGATGGAAGCTCCATGAGAGGGAGCCAAAAGCTGTCATTTTGTAAACCTTTTTTCCTATCCCAGCACTGAGTCTAGATCCTAGCACACAAGAAGACACTTCCTAAGTACTCACTGACTTGTGTTTACTAAGATGGTCTGTGGCCTGTAGGCTGAGCTGGAGGAAGCAAGACAGAGAAGCTGCCTAAAGAAAAGCACACCGATTATATGATTATCTGAACAGCCCCCACCTTGGGACCCAGAAAGCCAGGGACAGGCCAGATGCCAGCTTCCTAGACACGCTGGGCAGGGGAGGAGTCTTCTGTAGGTCTGGCTCAGGTTCTCCTAGGTCCCTTCCAGTACTCAGATTTCCTGGTTCTATGAAATGTAACCCAAAAAGCTGTGTTCCATAATTTTTGAGGACTTCTATGTAAAAGTAACTACTTTACCAAGTTGCTTTGCATTTTAAAAATCCATTGCAGATAGGATTCAGAATTTACAGAAATTAAAATTTAGCACTTGGTTCATTAAAGAGTCTATGACAATTACTCTTTCTCAGGATGATAATAAAATGTATGAAGCATCAAACAGCACAATTAACAAATAGGTTCATTAAAGCAAGTCATTCCTTTGAAAGAAGTCAGTGGAAGACGGAAACATTAACAAATAACTCACTTTTTCTGTAGTTTTCGGTTCTTTTCAGCCTGGCCTCCCAACTTGTTAATTCCTAAAGCATCTTGAGAGGAGCTGTCCATGTCTGTAACACCAGCTACAAAGGAAGGAAGAAGATCCAAGAGTTGGGAACTGTAAAGCATGGCAACGATATAGACAAGGAATCGCTTCGGCCCCAAAAAGCTCAGCACAAGTTCCCAGGACACACACACTAGACTTTGCAGCTGACAAACAAAACAATCAACAGTCCAAGGTGAAGGCCTGTTATCATATTGAGAGAAGGTGCCTGACAGACCAGCAATCCTGAAATTGAGGCCCCACAGTATCTAAACACTCTCATTAGAGTGGACAACAAAGGCACAAAAGTCCTGCCCAGAAGCCAGGTGCCTCTTTCTAGCCACGAGGTGACAACACACAGGAGAATGCCCATGGCATTCTCTGCCAATGTGTGCTGGGGGAGGGGCAGAAGAGGGGCTCCTCAATTCCAACTTTATCCTCGGCCCATGCCAGGCCCATGTTCCAGGAGAGGAAGGAGGATACCAAAACGGGGGGCACCATCAGAGAGGTGCTGTTAAGATGTTCATTATTCAAAACCTTTCTCTCTCCAGGCCATTCACTCACAAGTTAGTTTTATACTATACAGATGAAAGCACACTAGCAGCTTACAAAACATTAAGGAGGACTGGGTCAGAAAGCTAAGCCTGACAGAGATTAATCCGCTTCCTTCTGCCTCAGTCTCTCTCTCTCTCTCTCACACACACACACACACACACACACACACACACACACACACACACACACACACACACTCTGGAAGAGGCTAACTGCCTTTGGGCCGTGGACCCCTTTGCCAGTCAGTCTGGAAAAGCCTAAGGATCCTTTCTCAGCATCTTTTAAAATGTATTAAATAAAATACTTAGAATTACAAAGAAAATCAATTATTTGGAATAGCTATGTAGTTTTGTGGACCTTGGGAAAAGGAAGATGCAAACCCTGCTAGCTGCAGGGTACCAGGGGTCTGGCCAACACTCCAGAGGGCAGATGTGACAAGGGATTGGGAGCCAACGCCCTGACAGCAAGGACATGCAGAGACACTTCTGATTCCCACCTAAGTGACCTCACAATACCCTACACTGCTCTGCAGGGCAAGCAGCTTCCAAGTGGGAAACAACTTGAGCCACAACAAAATCAAACACTTAGAGTTTAAACATTATTCTCCAAGCAGTGTCTTTTTCTTTTAGTAAATAAAAACCAACTACAATGGAAAGAATCCCCCCGCCCCCCGCCACACACACACACACACACACACACACACACACACACACACACACACACACACACACACACACACTCTCCTCCATAATAACCAGACACAATTAGGCTCTGACTGATTTCACTGAAGAATGGAGATACTGTCAGGGCACTCTCCTGCCAATGGCAATGCAGAGGGTTTAAGCACATAGTCCATCCAGTGACGGCAGGAAAAGCTCACGGGATCCTGGGGCCTGCAGAACAAACTGTGCAACTGAGAGAGACCTCAGAAACCCTCTAGGGCCGGAGAGATTAACTTGGATTTTTCACAGCATTCCAAAACATATTAAAGAGATTTCTGATTGTGGATGAGAGGCCAGGTGAAATTATGGCAAGGTAGGTTCAAAAACAGCTAAATAACCAGGCCCAAGACTAGTAACAAGGGAGGAGATGTGACTTTGGAAGGCTGCTACAGTAGAGGGCAGCAGGGATCTCTCTGGGCTCTGCAAATATGCAGAGAAGCCAGATCTGGCAGAAATACCTAGCATGCTGGTGTCAAAGAAGATCCAAGCAGGCTTGGAATGGGTAAAATCCAAGAAAAATGTATTCCCAAAGCCAACTTCCACTGGAAAAGGATCCAGGGGTTCCAATGGGCTACAAACTCAATGTGCATGAGAGTGTCACATGACAAGCACAGAACCGGGGCCTCAAACCAGGGCTCAATAGTCACACCTGGGACAGCTCTCCAGGGGGCTTGCATTCAAGAACATGTTGTACAACAGAACCTCTGAGAGTCCTTCCAGCTCAAAACTCATGAGCTTTTGACTGTCTAGAGGTGACCCAGACCTGGCCTCACACTATGGGTCATTCACTTAGCAAATGATGTTACAAATTAAGTTCATAATAAATTGCGTACTTAAATTAATTTTAAAAATCAAAGCACTCTCAAGAAATTAAAATGAAATGAGAGGTAAGCCACTTTTTCTTCCCCAATCCAAAGGGTTACATAAACTACTGGAAAATAACCAACCTGGCCCCAGCGAATCCTTGCCAGTGTGGCCAGGCCGGCCTTTTTCTTTCTTCCCAAACAAGCGACCGATAGAGGATTTGATGCCCTTCTTTTTGGGTGCTTTATGAAGGGAATCCTGGCTACTATTACTGCTGCTAGGGTTGCTGACCTGACCATCTTGTGAACCTGTGGAACTTGAAATAAAGAATATTTTTAGTCTTTCAAATATGTATCATGATATTAAAAATTAAATATATAAGCCTTGCTCTTCACATTTTTAAACAAAAACTCCAGTCCCGTTACAGAAAACAAATGTGGCATTTATTTCAAATACCAGTAAGCAAAACTGAAGAAATGCAAATAATGTGAGCCTGGTAGGAGTTCTAAACATCCAGATTCACCTCCAGCTTGCTTAAAATCTCCCTCTGAAAAGGTGGATTTAATTTGAAACTGGCTCACACACACAGCATTAAGTACCCCATAATTATGAGAATGCCCCCACATCAGCTAGTGCTACAAAGCTGGATTTGTCGCATTTTTAAAGCTTTTCTGCACTGATTTTACAGGCCTGTACTGATAATGATAAGCACTGCCATTCACTTACTGCTTTATAGGTTTGTGAAAAGCTTTTACGTAATTATCTCACTTGATTGTCAAAATCATCTTGGGAAGGAGGTGACATTCTCATCATGTTGCAGGTGAGAAAACCGAGGCAAGGCCTGAACCTGGGTCTTTCTGGCACCAAGCCTCACTCTACTCACTGTCTTTCAATAAGAGGCCTATAAAATCCACAGGACGAGAAGGCAAGCAGAATTTGTAATTATTTTTGTAATGAAAAGACTGGACATTTATTACTGTCTCCAGAGCAAAACTAAAGCTTTTGGTACAGATGCCCACAAGTCTGATTTCACACATACAGAAATATATCAAAAAGCAAAACAAACATGTTCCAAAACTGCTCTTCAACTCCCTACCTTTCAAAGTTTTATACATATGATAACTTGCAAAATGCATTACTGAACAGGTCCTCACAATGCTACAAAGGCTGTTTGTTATCACAGCACAAAATAAAACCTTTCAAAAATTGCACAAAATAGCATCTTCTCACAATGAGATTTGGGGCCATTAGGACTAAACCTCCATTTCTGCCAGCCAAATCACACTCCAGTGAAACCTCCCTCAGGTGGCACCATGCAGGGTAGGCCGAGGGGGGTGGGGGTGGCGGGGCTAGTCAGTGGCTTCCTCTAAGCTGCCTTTTCCTCACTTCTAGGGATAGACCACTGTGAGAAGAAATGGACACAGCAGTGAGGTCATTAGGAATGACAGTTTGATAGTCTGTCAGAAGTTTTTAAGGAAACGTGTATTAAAAATCATACGAAAACTTGAAAGGCTATGTGACAATAATCTGTAAAATCAGCACTTGCGATTATAGAAGGGTCCATCCGCTTAGCAAACCTTCTAAGGAGACGTTGTACAAGCATTCTTTTCAGCTGAGCCACACGTGATAAAAAAGGCAAACAGATTTAGTGTTGTGAAATCCTGGGTCAGCGGGAGGACGCACGCCCCTGCGAGACGGGCCACTTACTTCCGAACGTCCCGGATATCCTCATGGCTCATGGTGTGTAGAGCCCCTTTGTGGACTCTGTCTAGACGCAGGGACCTTGGGGACGAAGGGGGGGATGTTTCACATTTTATGGTTGTCTTGTCATCTCGCACCTCTTCTCTTGAAGCTGGCAACTAGAAGTGATGAAAGAGATTTAAAAACTACAGAAGAGCTACTGCGAGAGGTCATTTCTGTATCTTCAATTCATAACTGAAAGCCTGAAACTCCACCCCCAAGGACGCTAAACTCTCTGAGCAGAGTCAAACCCTGGCAAAAGCTAATTCCAATTCAGCAAGCATAGCTAGAAGGCCCCAGAACGGGAATCTTGGCCCTTGTGGGTTCTAGGGAGATTTGGGCAGGGGCCTCGGAGACCCCAACCTTTAGAATAATGATAACAAGGGACGTTCTTTCTGGGTTTGAATCTTTAGGCCTCTCCTGTGGTCAGCAGTGTGACTCTCCACATCCCATGGATGAAGAAGCTCCACAAGGGTAAATGCAATGCCCAGGGGGCATCAGAACCTGGCCCCTCCATTCACAGCCTGCACCCCTGGATGCTCAACATTCCCCAAGGTCCCTGCAAGCTCAAAGACGTTTAAATGATGCTTAGACAGAAGCCAACGGCCTTTCTACATCATAACTCAAAGATTAGAAGGGAAAGGCAGGAAATTCAAGAGAAATTCACTCTGCCATAGCTAGTGATTTTTAACTGGGCTGGCAAGGGTGAGGATAGGGTGACAACAGTTTACCTAGAAAAAGGTGATTTCATGAAATAACTTAGCTCATTGACTCAGCTGGATCTTATGTCTTGAGCATATCAATGGAATCTATTAAAGCAGATGCTAAAATAAATAATGTAACACGCAAATCTAAGCATTTGGAAATGCTTTTAAAATACCTTTACACAATGTGGCACGGCAAATCGGCAGGGCTTCCTGATGGGGCCAAAGGCTGTGGGGGATGAACCCCCTCAGGCCCCAGCATGAGTCTTCAAGGTCTGCATGCACAGGTAAACATGACCAGAGTTCTACTGAGATCAGGCCAGATCGCTCTCACTGAGCAGCCCTGGAAAATGGCCACATCAAACTGACTTTCTAAGGTGCCTAGCAGTAGCAGGCACTTACTGATGTTTGGAATTACTGAGGTCACCATTCAAAGCTGCCTAACGGCACAATGACTCAGTCTGACTAGGGTTTAGCACAAGGCCGAGCTCTTTAATGTCTTCCTAGACATGAAAAGCCCTGGGGTTAATCTTTAATTCTGTTCTAATTTCTTTACTAATGACTCAGAATATCTCAGTAAGGTGAAACCGACCAAATAAATTTTAACAGACATAAATGCAAAAACTGTTCACTTAAAAAACAATTCCCAAGATAGAGGTGAAAAGGACCCAGTGTAATACTGGCTCCATCAATCTATCATCCATCTATTCAGAGTGCCTGGGAGGGTAAAAAAGGGTCAACCTGGGAGACTACAGGTGCTGTCACCGATAACATCTCAGGCTGCCTCAGCTCACACCAAGGATGCACCTGGAACGCTGTTTTTCAGAAGGGACACAACCAAGTACATACCCTAAGTGGCTCCTGGAATGGGGGGTTATGACATTTCCCTGGAGAAGGGAGCACTAAATGAACTAAGAGGAAGGGGGTGGTGGCAGCTAAGTAGAAAGAACCAAAGGCCATCTTTGCAATTACCCAACATCTGACAGGTAGTCAGGGCAAAGAGGTGCCAGAACAGGGCCAGTGAGCAGAAGTCCCAGAGAGACAGCTCAGACCCAGCAAGAATTACCCACATGGAACAATTCAAACTGCTCCAAAATGTCCTGAACTCCTCCTCAATGGAGGAAGCTGCCCGCTGTCACTAGGACCAAGGAGAGGCTGGACAAACCATCCCTCAGGGATGCTTTAAAAAAGAATTTCTCAACCTAGAACCTGTGGATAGATTTCAGGAGGTGCACGAATGTGTGCACACACGTACACATGTAAACACACACACACACACACACACACACACACACACACACACACACACCACAAGATACCATTAACTATATTACCACTGTTACTGATCACAGACAGCAACATCAGGTACCATTTACACGTGTCTATATGTGTGTGTGTGTGTGTGTGTTTGCGTATGTTGACACACACACATTTCACACACCTATTTCCCCTAAATGAAATCTAGCACATCCTTCCATTATTTAAAAATGTTATTCTGAGAAATCCAGAGGCTTTACCTGATTGCCAAAGGGGTCCAAGACACAAAAAAGCTGAAGACACAACTGGTGGGCTGCTGGACTAAATGACTCTTAAAATTATGTGGCTGAATCAAGACCACAAGCAAGACTTCAAGTTACTATTTTATTTTTTTGGAGTAGGGAGGGCAGGGCTGTTGGGGTTATGTGACTTGCCCAAGGTCACACAGCTAGTAAGTGTTACATGTCTGAGGCCAAATTTGCACTCAGGTCCTTCTGATTCCAGGGCTGGTGTTCTATTCACTGCGCCATCTAGCTGCCCTAAGTTACTATTTTATAAAACACAGCAGCCTACTTTGAGCAAATCTCTAAACCACCCAATGAGAAAGTGGATGGAGCAAGGAGAGGGGAGAAATTATTCTGCAGTGTCAGATCTGCAGAGCAAAAGCAGCTAAGGTTTATTTCTGACACATTCAAATTACCTCAGTGGTGCAAGACTCACTATCATTGTGGAGATAAGCTGAACTCTAGGGAACAGGGGGGCACCAAGCTACACCAGAGGGTTTTCACAAATTTATGGAAAAGCACAAAGTAGATGAAGTTGCTAAATCATTTACCTTTCTACGATGTTTCCTTAAATCACTAGGCTGAAAGATGCGTGCAAAGAAAAGAAATTCAGAGAAACCAGTTTTATTATAAGCTCTGCAGCTGAAAACAAAAGTGTTAGGCAGGTGAACACATTAAGGAGGAATATGGGGAAGGGGAAGGGGAAGAAGAAAGAGCAATTTGTCAATGAAAAGATCTTTTCGGGTAATGAATTCAGTGATTCCTAAATGTCTTCAGTGACTGCAGCTTGGCACACAGAAATGCTCTGAGACAACACTCAACTCTGTCCCGATCCCAAGGCCGTGGTGTGACTCCTCCACACTGGGCAGTGCGACATTTACTTTTAACATTCTGAACAAAGACATTCCAGTAAAACAAAACACAACAACAACAACAACAAAAAAGGAGTCCTGGGTCTGGAAAGTCTCCTGCTTTAACATGACCCACCTGCTTCCCTGCAAAAATCCATTCCAATACTAAATGATAACCGTATATTAACATTGGGCAGTGAAAACCTTCCTCAAAGGGTAGAACACTTAACCGATCATAATGGTTAATAGATCATAAATGTACAATACAGGCTACTTGTAGATTTCAGCTTAAGTGAAGTCAGTTTAACAGATGAAAGATTGCTTAATGAAAAGTGTCCCTGTTGGTCCTAAACACTGAGGCCTGCAAAAAAGCTGGTGCATCTGGAACCCTTTTTACCTCAAATCTGTGTGAGGACAAGAATGAGGAAGGGAGCTACTTCAGTGACGTTACATGCCAGAATGAGAATGTGACAAGAAACAAGACTGAACAGTCACCAATGCTGAAGCTTACCAAAACAACGAGAAGGAAGACCAGCGGGAAACGCTCATTCCCATATTCCAAGTCTAATGCAGATACACAACTTCACCCCCAAAATGTCTACTCTGCTTTGCCTGAGAGCGCTGGGATGGGATGGAACTGGGAGGGGAGGTATGGGCTACAGACTGATGGGCACCTGAGGTCTGGATGAAAAATGAACCTGGAGATGGCTAAAATAATGAAACACACAAAACCAAAACCAAACATTGCAGGGAGGACAGTGAGTTACTGCCCAGATTTTCTGGCTAGCATCAGTGATGAGGAGGAGCCCCCAGGGAGGGCAGGGCAGCAATGCTGAGCATCCACCAGGAATGGGGAAGGCACCAAGGGCACACCTGCCCTGGCCCTGATGTCAGCATAGCAAGACACACCCGCTTCAGCGATGCTGACTAACACATGGAAAAAGCACGATCAACTAACTAGTAATAAAACTGTTAGAGGTCAAAAGAATGGAAGGAAAGGAAGGGCAGAAGATGGTGACAACGGCAACATGCAGAGGGCAGACAGGAGAGGCGACCCCGCATTCCACAGTAAAACCAGCACACTAAGGAGACACTTGGTGGCATCTGTGGCCAGCCTGAGGAAGGCAGCATCTGAGCATGGGATTAGCCTGGGCTTTCCACACATCTAAAAGCTGGGGTATCATCATGGTTTCAGCATGTCGGTGGCTGGACAGCTGGCCTGGGAGGCAGCGGGGTTCAGACACCTGCTGCTGTGGGCCCTGAGCAGTGCCCAGCAGGACATAGTCCTCCCTTCTGCCAGGGGGCTCAGAGCTGCTGCCAGCAGGGCAGTCGCAGCAACTTGGGAATCAGCAAGCATCAATGCTGCTTTCTGAAAACAGCTTGGCACATGAGGGTCAGCAGTCGACACCTGGAATTGCATTAGTGTCAAGGAGGTAGGTTAGCCTTTGTAGAAGCCCTTGAAAGCCCACCTCCTCCAGGAATTGCCTTGAGAAGAACTCTCTTCCTTCACTGTCTACACTTTCTGCATCCCTTACCTTCACTAATCTATCTCCTGACCACACTGCAAAGCTGGCTGGGACATGTTACAAATCCTACCTGGGCACATTTATTCTATTTGTGCTTTCTCTATCAGCACTGCCCATGAACCAAGCTGTGGCCCCTCTGACCGAGCCAGGAGCCAAAGAGAAAGAGCACGGCATAAGGTGCTTCAGTGGTCCGCAGGCTGGGTAAACCAAAGACAAAACTACTTTCAGCTTACCAGTTTCTAGGTTTGCTTGCTAGCCAAGACAATTCTATACAAAGCAACTAGAGTGTGAGAGGCCACCCAGCTTCTTCAGACCAGAGAGAGAAACGTACAAAGAATGGAAAAATAGAAGGGCAAAGACTTACTAGAGTCATGATCCCCAATCTATCCACCTCGCGGGCAGGGCTGTGGGGGAGCCGCCGTGGGGTAGAGCGACCACTCCCTGGAGGAGAAGAGCCAGCAAGGCAGGAGCCGGGGTGGGGGGGAAGGGAGCTCAGGGACCGGAACCGCCCAAGATTGTCCAAACTCCCGCTGCCCACACGGCTCTCAATTTCCTCTGCCCGCTGCTCTGTATTTTCTTTTTCTTCCTGAATCAATCTAAAACAAAAGGGCTTGTTAGTACCTTAGTGCTTAACAGGGCCTGATGTGGAGAGAAAGCACCCTTGTCCATAGACATGCTGCACATGCTGACACATGGTGCTCTGCCAGAAGAGAGGACGGCTCTGCTTGTTCTGTCTCACTGGCAGGCTCACAGCCCAGCACAGAGCTTGCCACTGGGCACACACTCACTAAATGGCCAGCCCTGCTACCCAGGACTTCTGAGGCAGGAGAGCCCTGCTCAGCTAGACTCTATCTGGGTACTGCTCTCTAGAGGACAGATCAGGGTCAGACCCTGCCCCAGTCACCAACAGGTGGCCCTACAATACGCCTCTAACATGCCAGCGCCTTGGATTTCAATCCTGCACAGACAAGAAAGAGAGTAAGTAGAACCCTGGGGCAGTTTGGGGCTCAGTCTCCAAAGGGGAATGGGGGTTTTTCTCAGTTTTCATGAGTGAAGAGGATAAGGCTCCTTATTGCCCTGCCTTTCTCCCACTCCACCCAGAGCCCTCAACTCAGAGTTCTCTGGTGCAGGCCTCCTCCCTTTGCCCCCTGAAGGCAGCAATAACGACTCCCCCCAACACCCAGCCCTACTGGCCAGGCATAAAGCTGAAAGGCAATAATTAGTTCATTTGGCTGGGCCCTATCATTTCATTGATATAAAGAAACTTCTCAATTTCTGCTCTCAGGCTGTCCCCCAGAGCCACAAGAGGGGCAATGACTGGCCTCTGGGTCACACAGTCAGGCAGGAGGGGGCAGTGGGCAGACTAGGTCTGCATTCTTTAGGCTCCAAGAGTCCCCTGGGCCCCCACAGAAAGGCTCAGACCTAACAGAATATGTCCCACCCTCCCGGCCCCCAGCCCAGGCTCTGAAAAGACACAAATCAAAATACACCTGATCTCCTTGTTGATAGCGTCCAGCTGCTCCTGGAGCATCATGGCCAGCGTCTGGGCGTCGGCCTGCCCGCTGGGTGACAGGAGATCCACGGAGCTGAAAATAGTATCTCTGTCATCCTCACCGTCAGACACATCGACGTCACTCTCAAAGGCCTGCGCGACATTTGCTAAGACACTCGCCTGTTGGGCCCGTTCCCAATCCTGTTCATTCAGAGTCTGGACCTAAGTACAGTAAGGCGAGAGCATGAACGGACACAGACCCGACTTTGCTGAAGATCATCTAACCACGTGCAATCAACCAGAGAGAGGTTTGGGGGGACAAACCCGCCAGACTCACAAGCTGCGGCCATCTATCAGCCAGCAGCGTTCAAGGAACAGCAAAAAGAAAGCCGATGGTCTAGCTCTTTGTACACACCATGAACGTAGCTGCTGAGGATCTTTTTACAATGACCCGCTTTCAGAAAAATGTAGAGATAAAGGGCTCGTTTTAAGGGCTGTGCTAAGAAGCTACTGAAAAGCCAGAGAAGTCTTGTCTAGACTAGTTGGAGCTACCCGGCAGGTCAAAACTCTGATGAGTATGCTGAAGCAATCAGTAACTTCACCTTCCCTAATGCTTCTTTCTCAGGCTTTCCAGACTCAGAACTGGAGGGGGTGGGTGAAGTCTGAGGCTAGGACCTGGGGTATGCAGGGCAAGGAGCAAGGCCTCTAGAGAAGCCCCTGAACAAGCAAGGCAACAGAGCCAGGCCCTCTCATCCAAATCTACTTCCTTGGGTCTGGAGGTGCGGAAGGAAAGCCTATCATCAAGTTACTGACTCCCTTTAAATTGTGTAACATTTTAAATACCAGACATTGTAAAAGAATATAAAGAATAAGACTTGACTATAGGTTCATTTCAGATACAAATTATTTTTAAAATGTAAGCAGTATCTGACAGGGGCATAGGATCATTTCAGCTACCACTTTAAATCAAGAGTAGATTACATTTATAACAAATGCTGAGCTTTTTCAGCAAGGCCTCCCAAACTGCCCATGCTCAGCTGCTTCTGACCTCCTACTAGCAGATACCACTGGTTACCTTGGAAGGCTCATCCCGGAGAGCTGCCAGGCGGCCCTTCTGGGCCCGCCGCAATACTGATGCGGTGCTATAAGGATCAGTGGCCTCTGCCACAGGATACCGGAAGTCAGGTACACTGCCCAGATGTGGGCGGCTGCAACACAAGAGAAAAATAGCTGATGCTCACAGAAAGCCAAGCTCATGCCCCTCTAAAGTCTTGACAAGTGAGCAACATGCCTGAAAACGGCCACCCACATACACACCCGTGATGCAGCGAGCCAGCGCCACGCATCCTCATCTGGTCTATTTCAGCCCTCAAGGCTTCCATGTTGAGCACCAGCTGGTCCTGGGAAAGGGGGCAAGGGAAACAGGTTCTTGGGCCAATGTCATGCTTTTCCACTAATCACATGAACCAAATATGAATACATTCTGCAGTCAGAACCATACCCACAATTCCAGGGGGGTCTGGCAGCTATTCTCCCTAGCTACGAGTTCCCTTTGGGTCACCAGGAATGACCACAGAATGGCAGCGATCTCAGCTTCATCTCCCTGTCTGCAGCCAAGCTAGAGAGGTCTATCTCCCTAAGCTAGAGAGGTCTATGCCTCTGATGGGAGAAGAAATGAGCTGAGCCATTTTTTTATCCACCGCATTTCATTAAAATGCAACTGAGACTCAATTATAAAACATGAAAACTTGTCAGTTGGTAAACATCAGGTAAAAGGGGCCATAGGTAATATATTCAAACTAGTCTTCCCAGACTAAGGTCCCAGGGAATCCCCTAAAGCAAACACAGTGCTGGCCTCCAAGGTTCTCTAGGGTAAAAATACATCTGAGACACCAAGTTACCCCAAGTATAAATTTATAGTATCGGGGCGGCTAGGTGGCACAGTGAGTAGAGTGCTGGCCCTGGAGTCAGAAGGACCTGAGTTCGGATCTGGCCTCAGACACTTAACACACAAACAAACAAACAAACAAAAAAACCTAGCCGTGTGACTTTGGGCAAGTTACTTAACCCCAACTGCCCTCCAAAAAGCAAAAAATAAAATAAAATAAAAAATAAAAAATTATAGTATGAAACATGCTAAAACCTGAGCCCAAATTTTCTATCAACTACTTTTAAAACAAATACCAATTATTGCTCCTGCCCAAATAAGTTCTGAGCTCTAAACCACTGGTACCCAAAACAGCTGCCATACAATAAGAATGGTAAAAGCGCAGCCTCTGACTTCAGTCTTCTGCCCACCCCGGGGCCTGATGCTATGCATCTGGCTGCCACCCTGCTCAATCACAGACTCAATTTCTCATAAATACCTTGTCATGCTGTGTTTCTTCTACTTGTTTTTTGGCATTTTCAACCTCTCGAAGCAGAGAATTCTAGGAGAAAGAGATTCACGAAGCTGAGAGTCTTTCTTCTGACACCTACACAGTCTACAGACACAGCGGCAAAGTCTGGATGGCAGAAGCCAGGAGGGGAGTAGCGCAGTCAGGTACACCAGGGACAACCCCTCATCCACAAACATTCCTGGCTTTGCTTTTTCTTGATTAAATGGGCTACCATTTTGTTTTGTAGCACATTAAGGGCTTAGGTGGTGAGACATACTTTTTATCTAGACTGATGACAGCCTTCCAGAAACAATAAATATCTTAAAAGTCCAGGACCAGGTCATAACTAAAGTTTCTATCTTCCCCAAGACCAAGACTACTGCTCTCCACAGTAGGTAATTAGTAAAGCTTTGATCTATTTTTTAATGACCTGTTAATTCATTAGTCATTTTGTATGAATAAAATTAAATTTCAAATTGATAAAAGCAATTTTGATATTATAAAAAGCCGTATTTCAAATCCAAACATGCTACTTCTCACAACACCATAAGCTGGGATGCCCATCTCATGAAGTCACTAAAAAATGTCATTGGCAGCAGAGAATTATTTTAAAAGAGTATGCACACTTGAGATACAGAATTAATGAACAATAATTATTCCCACCCAACCTACATGCAAAAGCACTACTGTCCAGTTCTCAGAGTGGCAAGCAACCACATTCTGTCTTCCTTATAATATGACTGGACTAGAAATCAGGGAGGGACCACTTCCTCTGTCTCTTCTGTGGGTGACAAAAAACATCCAAGTTTTATATGGCAGATAGCTAAGACTTATCCGAGGGCCATGGTCAATCAGAAGGGGAGCTCAGAGAACTCCTATTTTCTCCCAAAAAGAGTTTTTCAAAGAAACTCAGGGAGTGGAAAGGTTTCTTAAAGTCATCTCCTTCAACACCTTCATCTAGTAAATGAAGAAATTCAACACCCAAAGAATTTGGGGGAAGTGATGGGAAAAAAAAAAAAAAAAACGAGTGGCCAAACCAGGAACTGAATTCCCAATCTCTTTAAACTTAGGCCAGAGGGCGGCTAGGTGGCACAGTGAGTAGAGCGCCGGCCCTGGAGTCAGAAGGACCTGAGTTCGGATCCGGCCTCAGACACTTAACGCACACACAAACAAGGGCCTAGCCGTGTGACCTTGGGCAAGTTACTTAACCCCAATTGCCCTCCAAAAGGCAGAAAAAGAAAGAAAGAAAGAGAGAGAGAGAGAGAGAGAGAGAGAGAGAGAGAAAGAAAGAAAGAAAGAAAGAAAGAAAGAAAGAAAGAAAGAAGGAAAGAAAGAAAGAAAGAAAGAAAGAAAGAAAGAAAGAAAGAAAGAAAGAAAGAAAGGAAGGAAGGAAGGAAGGAAGGAAGGAAGAAAGAAAAACTTAGGCTGGGGCTTTTCCTACAATTATAGCATATGGAAAACTGCCCATGTCAACACAGGCAAAAGCTGCAAATTCATTTCTTACAGGCAGCCTGTTCAGTCACACAGCTAATAAATCAGACAGCGGTCCTGCCTTGGTTTCCCAGGTATAATCCTATATACACAATTCACTACTTTCCATACACATACGGAAACATCCCTGGACGCAGGGCAGCAGGTGGCTCCCCATCCCTGCCCAGGGCTGAGCTTTCTCATCAGCTGTACTTTCCTGATTCCCATTCCACAGGCAAGTCTAGAAGTCAAGCCCGGTCACCATTTACTGGGGCAAATCTACGGAGCAAATAAAGCCAACCGTTGCTGTTGCTGATATACAAGTCATCCACCTGAGCAACATACAAGTCATCCACCTGAGCAACGTCTCACCTATTAAAGTCTTCAAAACCAGGCTCTGAGGAAATTAACAAATGGGTGGAGACCTGTAGGATGCTTTGAAAACTATGAAGCTCCAAAAAACTATACAGTTCTATGAGCGTTGCAAGAGAGACTAATGTAAAAAGAAGTTGGATTAAAAATAATTAACAAGGTTTCCTAAATAATGAATGAGCTAATATGGTAGAAAGTACCTAACTACAGCACAGTGAAAGTGTTTATAAGTTCCATCTGAAAACCAATCTCTGCTTTTCTACAAGAGCACTGAGCCCCAGTAATTTGCTTTGTTCTACACACAGAACCTTCCCTCCCAGGCGGCCTCTGCCCCAGCGCCTTCAGCGTGCCACACCTTATCCTCCAGAGCCGCCATCCTCTCCTTCAGGTGAAGCTGGAGCCTCTCGTTGGACTCGGAGAGGAGCTTGTCCACCGTGTCTGACAGACGCTTGTTGTGTTCTTCATTCATCTTCTCTCTCTGCCGCGCCTGAGACATCAGGAAGAGAGGAGAAAATGAACACATGTCCCTTCTTTTTTCCTTCCCTTCTCTCCTGCTTAATAAACCTTTTCCCATGAATACAGAGTAATAACTTCTAGGGAGATCAACAACCAAAGAAAGAAGTTCCAAAGAAGACGAAAGAGCCCTTGACCTAGGACTTGTTACGTGAAATGAAAGGAAGGACCAGGAGCAGCAGCATCCATGTCAGAAAGTACAGATCTACCCAAGTTCACGTGCAAACCTGGTTTAAGGCACAGAAAACCTCTGGCTCCCAAGTTTAAAAACAGCAAAGAGGTCATGTTTCCAGAGTGAATTCGGCTGACAAGAGGATTGTTTTACAGCTCTTATTATCTTTAATTTGCTGTCAGCCATAATGAACCTCCTCAAACTGGAGCATCCTAGACACAGCCACTAGTGAGGGCTAGTCCAACGCATGAGGCAGCCCAGACCAGCTCACCCAAATACTCAAAGGAATCCATGATGCTGGTTTAGGAATTCTCTCCAAAAAGGTCCATCTCAGCCCGTCCTAAGTGACCAAAGGACATGCACTCAGTGTGCAGGGGCCTTCCTGGAGAACTCTGGCCATCTACCCGTCCTGCCCACACTCAATGGCATAAAGCCAGTCCACCATCGCTTTCTGTCATGGTTCCTGGATAATACCCTTGACCGGAACACTTCTGTGGAGTCTCTCTTAAGATTGTCTGGTCTAGACTGCTGGGAGTCAACTTTGTATTCCTCTCAAAATGACGTGTGCCTTTATTCTTCACAAGTGAAGGAAAAATGACAAGGTATTTGATTCTCCTTTTAAAGAAACAATAGCTATTAAAGGAATTTCATTTTTTTAAACCATAAAGCTCAGTGACTCTCACTGATACAGCACTTGGAGGTTTTGCAAAGCATTTCCTCCAAGACCCAAGGATATCTGCATCCCAGAGTTAGAGCAGGAAGGGATTGAAAGGAAACAACTGATTTCTCATAAATACTAAGTTCTGGGGGGCGGAGCCAAGATGGCGAAGTAGAAACAGCTCGTCCAAGCCTCTCTGCCCCCAGATTCCCCACCAACTATGTAAAAAAGGACTCTGAAAAACTTCTGGAGCCCCAGCACCCACAGAACGACACAGAGAAGCTAACCTCCCGCTGAGGACAGCCCAGCACCCTGCAGGAAGGACCAGCGCAGTGGTCTGGGAGCCGGCAGCGCGCAGAGCGCAGGAGCCGAGCCGAGCCCAGGTCCACATGAGCCGAGGTTTTAGCCCCAGGGCGGCAGGGCCAGAAGCCGGCTGGAGGAACCCCAGAACACCAGGAACTGTGGAGATTCCAGAATTATCAACATAGACTTGCCTAGGACAAAGTAAGAGGTTAGTGTCCTATGGACTTTGGGACCTGTATTTGGGGAATGCATCAGCTCCCTCCCCTGGGGGCTAGAAGCTGCTGAGGAGACACGCCATTGTGTAGTTTTCATAGGCATTTCCGGCTCCCAGCCTGCAAATCGTGGGGAGATCCAGCGATCAGTCTTGGGGGGTAATCGCTCTTGCTTTAACCTCCCTGGATCTGGATTGTGATCTAGGGTGGAAGTTGTGGGTGGGTTTACAGCTTGCCAGAAACGGAAGTTGCCCCCCACACGCTCGGGACGAAAATTCCTCTATCTGGCCTTAAAGCCATAGTGTGGCAACAAGCCCAAAAGTCAAGCAATTAAGTGGCAACATGCCAAGGCAAAGGAAACAGAAAAATGCAACCCTAGACTCCTATTTTGGGGGCATAGAGCGGGAAAAGGACTGTGAGGTCAGAAGTCCTGCTCCAAAAGCCCCAGGGGAAAACATGAGTGGGTTGCAGGCCATAGAGGACCTTAAGAAGGACTTTAAAAATCAAATAAGAGAAGTGGAGGAAAAATTGGAAAGAGAAATGAGAAGGATGCAGGAAAAGTATGAAATGAGGGTCAACAGCCTGACTGAGGAAAACAACACCTTAAAAAATAGACTAACTCAAATGGCAAAGGAGGCCCAAAAGGGCAATGAGGAGAAGAATGCCTTAAAAAGTCGAATTTGCCAGATGGAAAAAGAATCTCAAAAGTTCACTGAGGAGATTCATTCCTTCAGAGTTAGACTGGAGCAAATGGAAGCTAGTGACTTTATGAGAAATCAAGATGCTGTTAAGCAGATCCAAACAAATGAAAGATAGAAGGCAATGTGAAATATCTCATGGGAAAAACCACTGACCTGGAAAATAGATCCAGGAGAGACAATTTAAAAATTATTGGACTACCTGAAAGCCATGATCAAAGAAAGAACCTAGAAATCACCCTTCAAGAAATTCTCAAGGAAAACTGCCCTGATGTTTTAGATCCAGAGGGCAAAATAGAGGTTGAAAGAATCCACAGATCACCTCCTGAAAAAGATCCCAAAAGAAAACTCCCAGGAATATTATAGCCAGGTTCCAGAATCCCCAGATCAAGGAGAAAATACTACAAGCAGCCAGGAAGAAACAATTTCAATATTGTGGAAACACAATCAGAATAGCCCAGGACCTGGCAGCTTCTACACTGAGGGATCGAAGGGCATGGAATATCATATTCCAGAGGGCAAAAGAACTGGGAATGAACCCAAGGGTCACCTACCCAGCAAAACTGAGTATTTTGTTTCAGGGGAAAATATGGTCATTCAGTGGAATAGAGGACTTTCAAGCATTCTTGAGGAAAAAACCAGAGTTGAATAGAAAATTTGACATCCAGACCCAAGAAGGAAGAGATGCCTGAGAAGGTAATCAGGGAAAAGAAATCAAAAGGAACTTATCAAAGTTGAACTATTTACATTCCTATATGGAAAAGCAATATCTGTGACTGATGATATCTTTCTCACTATGAAAATAATGGAAGAAGGGGGTGTGGTCATACGAATACATATGCGAATGTGTGTGTATATGGTTACAGTTATATATGGATAGAGGGCATAGGTTGATTTTGTTGGGAAGGGAGAGTACTCAAGGGATGAAATTATGAGGTGAGAGAGGAAAGTGGCAAGAGGAGATGGGAGAGACATGGTAGGGTAAACTATCTCATGTAAGGGGAAGTGGGTGCAAAGGAGGGGGAGAATAAGGAAGGCTAAAAAGGCAAAACCACATTCACATTGAATTTGGTTCAGGGAGAAAATGACATACATACTAAATGGGATATCTCAACCTGCAGCAGGATAGGGGGAAGGGGGATGAGAGGAGGGATGATGGATGGGAGGGCATCCTTGGGGTGAGGGGAGGTTGGAAGTACCCACTATAGAAGAGGGACAGGATCATGTAGGGAATGGACCAGGTGGGGGGTGGGATGAGTGGGAGGGAATTATAAGCAGCCTTGTACAATATATCTGCTATGATAATGTTTTGCATAGCTAGACATGTACAACATATACTGAATTACTTATCTCCCAAGAGGGAATGGGTGACAAGGGAGGAAGGAAATGGATCTGAAATTCGAGGTCTTAACATTAAATGTTTCAAAATATATATAAATACTATTATTAATACTCTTTTGCCTATAATTGGGAGATAAGATGTGCAGGCATTGGGACACAAAGATTCACCTTCCTCTAATGGAAAAGTCGATGGGGGTATGGGAGAAGGTATGGGAGAGAGCAGATTGGAGGAAGCGATATCTTGTGGGACTGCTATTCTGGGAGGTTGGGTAGGGGAATAATGGGGGGAAAATGATTGTAACTCAAAATCTGGCGGAAATGAATGATGTAAAACAGAAGTTAATAAAGTATTTGTTTAATAAAAATAAATAAATAAATAAATACTAAGTTCTGGACCCCAGGCAGACTGCCTGTAAATGCCACTGCTCAGTATTAAAGATCCCAAGTAAGGAAACCCGAGGCCATGTGCAGTGTTTATTCTTTGAAAACGTAAAGAGGCAGCTAAATGAACCAGTTATAGAGAAATAATAAGAGTTGCCATGATCAGAGAGAGGGACTCTGTATAAATCAGTGGTTTGTGAAATGGGGGCCATAGACCCCTGGGGGTCCTTGAGACCCTTTCTGGGAGTCCTCAAAGTCAAAACTATTTTCATAATAAAATGAAGGTATAACTCTCCTTCCCACTCTCAGTAGTACACAATGGAGGTTTCCAGATTCTACATCACCTGTGAATTAAAAATGTAGAAGCAAAGGTGAAGACTGAATTACATGACTGTCTTAAGAATGGGTGACTCTCCAAACAAGACCAGACTTGCTGTTTTGTTTGCATTCATCTATGAACATTGACTAACCTATGTGAATGAATGCTTAGCAACAAACAAGTAGTGATGAAATATAAAATACTCCAAGGGCTAGAATCTCCTAGCAAAAGGAATGAGCGAAACAGCAAGCACCAACAAGCCAGTGGCACCCAACCACCCTGGCCACAGTGGTCATCACAGTGCCGGCCACCACCACCACCCTGGCAAAGCAATGACAATGGCCATCTGGGCCAAGGAAGTGCTTGGGGCGGCAATGTGAACTGACCCTTCAGGATGCACTCTGAGGATTCTGGGCTGGAAGGGGCAAGCACAACAAGCACTTACTGCTGCCTGCCCAGCTATGACCTTTATGTTGACGAGAAGCTTGGATATCTGGCAAACCTCTGCTCGAAAAGGAACAAAGTGATTCTGTCATTTCAAGGAAATTTAGTGCCAATTATACAATCAAAGCTTTCAAGCAAAAATCAGCATTTTGGAGAGCTTGTAAATGCAGCCATGAGCTTGACAGCTTCTTCCAATTTAAAGCCAGGGCTGCTGAGATCCATGACAATTTTCACAAAAGGGACTTTCAGATTTTGTACAATGCATTGTGTCAGAATTCCCTTTTCCCCTTTCCTCTAAGTTTCTCATATGAACACTGGGTGGCCACAGGTGATCCTCTTTGGGTCAGCCAACAGTAATCAGTCTTAGACTAAGAGTGGCAGCTCCTAAACCACCATGTCTGGCATGGGTGCTCACCCGCACTCCATCTCAATATTTCTAACTGGGAAATTCAATAAATTCTGTTTTTACAAACCTTAGTTGGTTATGAAGCTTTTCCTCAAAACAAACAAAAAAAAAAAATCAACCTTCCTCATCAGACATGGAATCAAACTATCTAGGATCAAATCTCAGTTCTGCCATATAATAAATGCATGACTATAGGTATAAGTCATTGAATACATCTTGCTCATCTGAAAACCAGAAATGATAACACTCATACTACCAGTTCCAGAGGGTTATACTGATGATTCTAGCCTTAACCTCCCTCCTAATGGCCTCTCACATTTCCAATGTCTTACTAAACATCTCAAACAGGAAATCCCAGAGTTACCACAAATTCACTATGTCTAAAACTGATTTCCTTCCCTGTTACCCCTATCCTGCCTGGCTCCCCACCCTCTTACTACTGTTAAGGGCGCCATCATGCTCCCCGAGGCCCAAGGCTGCTTTCACCTCCCCACTGCACCTCAGTCCCCACAGTGGATGTGCTGCCAAGGCCTGTCAATTTCACTTCCTCCTCGGACACTGTCGCCACCCTGCGGCAGGGCATCATCTTACATCCAGATACTGAAAGGGCAGGTGAACTGGAGTGCCAATCACAAGTCTGTCCTCATTCTTATCCATCCTGCACTCAATAACCACAGTGGCGCCCTAACTCCCATTATCAAATATAAAATCCTCTGTTTTGCCTCCATCTTCAAGTTGTTTTTTTTTTAATCCAAATTTCAAAGCTATAGGTAAGCAATATATTGCTAACTAAACAAGGGATAGAAGCCATTATAAAAGATAACAGAAAGCTTTGATCATGAGAAACTGAAAAGCTGCTGCACATACAAAATTAAAAGCTTCTAGAATGAGAAGTATTCAAAGGGGGGAAATATCTTTGTATCAAATTTTATAGTGCTATGCATGTATGCATGTATATTCATACACAGCTGACAGACTACATGAAAACAAAAGTCATTCCTCAATATATAAGGGGGAAAAAAGATACAAACACTTCTCAAAAACACTGCAAGCTGCTGATAATCATATGAAAATGATGTTTCAAATCACTAACTTAAGAGAAAGTCAATCAAAATAACCCTGAGGTTTTACTTCATACCCTACAAATTGGCAAAATGACAAGGTATGCAAAAGGCCAGTGTGGGAAGGGGTGAGGGAGGACAGGCATCGTGAGTGATGAGGGCACTGCCGGTGGAGTCCTCCGGACAACTTTTGCAAAGAAAATCACCATTACCTTTAACCTAGAGATTCCACCACTACACCTCTACCCAAAGGATGCCATTAACAAGAAAAAAAGTACTTGTGTCCATCAAAACATCCCCAACAGTGCTTGTTGTGCTGGCAAAGACTTGGGAACAAAGATGCCCACCCACCGGAGATGGAGCAAACCAACCAGTAACGGAATGTAACTACGCTCCAAGAAATGGATGGAAAGACCCGCCCCCTCACCAAAAGAAAGGCAACCGCTGCAACAGAGTCAGAGGAAGCAGAGAGAACAGGTGTGGCTGCCAAGCAGCTGGAGGAGCCCAGCAGCCCTGGCCCCTGGGGAGCCGGGGGTTTTAGTGTCTCCATAAGTTGGGCTCATTGTTTCCTCTCCTCTTTTCTTTAAAAAGGTTTGTAATTGGAGATGGTTCGCTGGGAGAGGACAGGGAAAAGGGCCAAGGAAAACTTTCATCCTATAAAAAACAGAATCTAATTTTGGAAAACAAGAGGCTTGACAAAAAAGTGAGTGTGAGCACTACAAGCCAGAGAAGGCAGCACTGTGCAGGAGGTGGGAGAAGGACAAGCTGGGGGCTCTGGCCCGGGCCTGGCGGCCTACCTACCCTCTGCAGCTCTTGGTTCTTCTCTTCCAACTGGGCCTCCATCTGCCGCAACCTCTCCTCGATGCTGCCATGCCTCTCCTCAGCCTGCCGGGGACAAGCACGTTAGTCTGACCTCGCAACTAAACAGCACTTACGACATGCTGTGGGAACCGCTGCCATCGCAAAAAGCAGAACGTGCTGGGCGGAGGGACAGTCTCCACTCCTGCCGGGGTGCTGCCGCGTCGAGCTGATTCTATCACAAACCTGGGAGTTTGCGTGGGATAGACAGTGAGCACAGCATCCTTTCCCTCTGGTGAACCGGGCAATGTCTGGTGCTGGCAATCAGGTTTGTGCTAGAAATTCTCCCCCCAGGAAACACTGTCCCCAGCCCTGACGTGGCCGTCAGTAAGTGAGCACAGAAAGCAGAAAGCGGCAAGCAGAAACAGGGCCCAGGATGCAAAGGATTCTACCTTCCTAAGCTTGGAAGTAAGCTCGAACAGGTTAGCCTCCTTAGCGGCAGAGTTCCCAGAAGACAAAGGGTCAGACTACAAATTCAACAAGAGATGATAAAGATAACAGGGAGTGGAAGAGAAACAAGACTTCACAAAGCAGATCCACAGAGGAGAGGAAAACCACTGCTACAGATCCAGAGAGAACCACCAGGAGGTTTGCTTCACACACACCAATGTTTAAAATAAGGATTCTCACCGTTCACTGCCTTTTAAGAACAAGAAATGAAAAAACTTTTAAAAGACAGCTTCTTCCTCAAGCAGAAAAGCACTTTCCTGGGGAGGAAGGTGAGCCCCCAGACTTTGCGGACTGTGCTTGGGCTGCTCTACAAGGCAACAATCCTTAGTTCAAACAAGCTGGGGAGAAACAAACTACATAAAGCAACCAATTAGAAAAAGCTTTCAAGAATCAGACAAAGGAGGCAGAGATGGGACATTTCACCACTTAGCATTCTCCAAAAAAGGATAAGGAAGAACACTGACTCAGAAACTGTCACCTATGTTGAGTGAGAAGCAGTAACCAAGAGCACGGTGCCCAGCTGCCAGCCACGGGAGGGTCACTGGTCCTACCTTGGAGAGCGCTGCCACCCTCTGGGCCAGCTCGGCTTCCACCTCAGGCAGGGTCTCTGCTTTCCTCAAGGTCTGCTGTAGCTTCTGCTCGGCCAATTCCAAGCGTTCTTGTAACTGGCGGTTTTTGTCTTCACTCTGGAACAAAATCCAGCTGTTATGCATAGGATGGGTATTGCCCTCAGGATGCTGGAGAGGCTGCAGCCGCCCACAAGAACACAGCCCCAGGGCTCTTCCTCCCCACTGAATTCTAGCCTAGAAAGGTTATTTTTATTATTTCTATTCATTATTTCTAATGAATCTTATTTCTCTTCAATCCCCTAAATGTAAACTCTTTTAAAAAAATGTTCTGAGAAATCAGGAAACAGTTTTGTGATATGTTTCAGAGGCTAGCTCCTATGTAACTTGCAGAAGACAAGCCCAAGGGCTCTCCACCTCCAGAAAAGTAAGCTGTTCAGCCTAATCTGAAGCCCACATGCAAAACACACTTTGCCCCCTTCTCCCCTCGCAGCCAACTCTAGCTATCAGCACACCGATCCACCACTCACTCTCCCAGCCACAACAGCCTGCTCAAGGGGCCCCCAGATCAGCCCTCAATTCTCCCATCTGCCTGTGCAGACATTGTCAATAATACTTGGAAAGAAATCCCTTCTCACCTTCTCCTTGTCTTCAATTCTAAGACTCCTTTCAAAAGACCAGCCCGAATGCTGGCAAGTTTTTGAAGGCAGGAAGCTTTCCCAAACGGCCCCTGCCTTTTCATGCTCTCTCCCTTTCAATGAACTTACACAGGCTGACCTGGGTGGGTGGGTGTGTCATATGCTCGGGGGACGACTTGGAGGTTGGCTTTTCCCAATCCCCCTGAGCCACCCAGTTGAGCTCAATGGTAAGCTTGCTCAAAGGTGAGCACTGAGAACTCTGGGGAGTCAGGCATTCTGGTGGGCCCCTGGGCAACACTGAATCCTCAGCAGGCCCTTACACTTGCTCTCTAGTCTTTAGTCAACCCTTAACTCATTATGGATAACCTCTCCTATGGAGGAAGGGCAACAAGAAAGAGCCCACTAAGAGCGGCACTGGTGAGCGGGTGTTAGAACACTCATTCCTCGGCCTTTTCACCGAGTCACTGACAAGAACCATAGAAAGTGAGCTTCTTTCCCCTGTTTCCTTGCTCCTCCATGAGGAAGTTGAAGCAGTCAGAGTGAGTGTTAATCCAAGGCCTGGGGCCCGCCACCAGCTCTGTGAAGGTACAGAGGCTTCGGGAGCCTGAGGACAAGAGCACCTTCTGTGCAAGCTGCCGGTCTGGAAACTGTTAGTGACACCCAGAGAAGGTGGGCCCCCCATTAGAAGCATTACCTGTCGGTGCAGAGACTCTTTGTTAGCGATTTCGTTTTCCAGTTTGTCGTTGAGGTCGTGCACAGATGTGGCTTCGCGCTGGGCGGCGAGGTAGCGCTTTTCAAGAGTCGTGATCCTCTCCTCCATGTCCTCCTTTTGGGCCACGGCCTACACAAGAACAAGCAGGCCAGGGAGGGAGGGGAAAGACAGGAATGCTCATTCACCAGGGACTACAGAGGAAAATGATATGCAAAAGTGCGGCGGGAAATCTGATCCTCACAAAATGACAAAGACAAGAAACCTCGCCAAGATACATTCTTAACAGGCAGAAATGTTCTCCTAAATATAACTCTACACTTCGCTAGCAGTGCTGCTGAGACAGAGGAATACTACTGGTGACGTATACAGAATGTAATTCACCCCAGTGACTCTTTCCAATAAAGAACTTTAAAGCAAATTGAATTTAGGATTACAAATGTAACATTCTTAGAGTAAGACCTCTGGAAAAGAGGAAAATCTCAAAGCAATGGGCAGTAGCCATAGAGAGGCAGATTTAGGCTTCCAGTGAGGAAAATCTCTCTTCCAAATAGTAGCAAACCATGCAGAGAGGAGGCGGCCTCTGCCTGACTTAGTCTGAAAGCCAAGGAGCTAGGTGGCCACTTGTCCAGTGTTATAGAAGGGCCCGCTGAGGTCTCTCAGAACTCAGATTCCACAACTTGACTTAAGTCACTGCAGCAGGCACTCACAAGTGCCATCCTCTCTGCCGGGGCCTGTGCCCAGGGCAGGGAAGACAGAGACAAACATAAGCAAGGGTCTGCCCTTCACAAGCCAAGGTTACATCACTTCTCGTTTCTATCAGGAAAATTAGGGTCCCGGCCAAGAAAACAAGCCCAGAGTGCCAAGATATTTCAGACTGGAAACGGATAATATCATACTCAGAGGGCTGGAACCATGAGACCCGGCCTACGTGAACCCCAAAGTAAAGCCAGTGTCACCCCACTGGCTCAGTTACCAACGGCTACAAAGCCTCCACAGCAGGATGCAGAGATCTGGGTGAGACAAGCAAAGAAAATAATATGACCTGATCGGCTTGGCTTGCTTTCTTTTCACCACTTACATAGTTTTGGGCTCCAAACTACCACACTGAACAAAATCCCAAGAAGCTTATGGGGGGGGCTCACAATGACCCTGGGAAAGAAGCATGTCTGTCACTTTTACAGAGAAGGAAACTCAGGATGGTGAGCAGTGACAGGAGACACAGCAGTGCAGGATCTAAACTCAGACCTCTTCACTCTACGTCTAGAATTCTTTCTGCTAGAGCTCCCCTACATTCTTGGTATGGAGGCTTCTTTTCACTAGGGGGTAAGTGGAGAGATGGCCTCTTTTCACTAGGGGGTAAGTAGAGAGATGGCCTCAGCATGAGCCTCCAGTCCGTGGTTAACGGGTGCTGTGATGGTGCTATGAGGGCAGCAATGGTGACCAGAGGTGTCTCTGCTCCTTTCACAGCTGGCTCCCGGGCATCTGAGCAGGGACATCCCCCCCACACTCACTGTAGGTCCTCCTGGACCTAACTCCATTCTCTGGCTGATGGTGAACAGGGTTCCTTTCTTACAAACTGAGGACAGAATATCAGACTCCTAGGAGACTGTCAATAAAGTGAACTCTGTTAACTGAGTGAAGAGGTAATGCTGACAATGCTGTATAGAACGGTGACCTCAATTCAAGTCCAGGATTTAAGAGTAAGTCTGTTAGAAAAGAAACCTGAATGTATAAGGGTGGACAAACTGGACATCATGAGGTTTATGAAGATTCACAATTTTATCAACATCAAAAAACTAATGGTCTTTAATATTAATCATCCTTATCTTATTAAGATCTGCTGTCTGTTGTATGATTCCCCAATAAAACTGTCCCTAAGCCGGATGGGAAAGCACAGGACCTCCATGATGGAAAGGACCTCAGAGGGGCATCGCATACTAGGACAAGAATCCTCCTGAGAAGTAATCAGCCAGCCTTTGCTCAGAGAGATTCTGGGAAGTCTAGCCAATTCTTTCTTGTTTTAAAAAAACAAAAAACAACAATTGGGGTTAAACAACTTGCTCGAGGTTACACAGCCAGGCACTATTTATGTGTGGGTGCTAATTTTCTGAGGCCGGAAGCAATCCCGGGTCCTCCCGACGCCGGGGCCGGTGCTCTTACTCACTGCACCACCTAGCTGCCCCTGTATAGCCAATTCTTATAGAGAAGATAACCCCAAAACAAATGTCAAGAACCTGACTCTACGCCAATGAATCCCTTTATATAACCTAAAGAATTTGAAAAGGGGTTTGGAGATGTGTGTGTGACTCCTAACACAGAGAAGGAATTCAGAAAAGACAAACGTTCACTAAAACGTCTAGAGCTATTACAGACTGACACAATGGCATAAAAGGCTGTCAAAATCCCCATTCCCCAGTAGCCCCTGCTGCTTAAGGCCAAGCCCCCCCGCTCCCCCCACCATGGAAGGAACCACTTGGGACCTCTCCAATGCTCTTCTGAGATTTCCAATAGTGAGGATCCCAAGAGAAGTGTGTGACGGCTCCCTGTGGCCTACTCCTCACCCCCAACCGTGTTTTGCTCCTCCTCCTTCATCACAAAGGCTCACACTCACTTCTCGGGCATCGCGCTGCAACTTGGTGTTTATCTCTTCAGATCTGATGAGGTCTTTCCGGGCTGTGTCCAGATCTTCCTCCAGCTCAGTCACACGGCCAGAGAGAGCCACCAGACGCTCCTTCATCTGGCTTTGCTCCTTTGACTGTTTATCTATGATTTCTTGGAGCTCTAACACTTTTGCTAGGTCTTCCTCGTGACTTAAAGACCCATCAGAAGATCTCTGTCAAAACAAAAACAGGGCTTTATGGTGCTAACTCAGGGAAACAGCCAATGGGAATTTTTAAAAAGACTGAAAATTCATTTAGGCACCTGGGGGCTTATACAGCCCAGTCCTGACTTCTGCTCTCCTAAGCAGGAACTTTAGGAAAACCTCTCCAAAGAAGCCTTCCATGAATTACAGACAAATGAACTCCATGGACTCAAGACTTACCTTTCCATTGGTGCTTGGAGTGTTTTCCTGTTCATGATTCATGTCCAGCATCCCATCTGCTAGTGTTTTTTTCTGATTGTTCTGCTCCTTCAGAAGCATTAGCTAAGAATCAAGCACATCAATACCAATTATAATTCACCATTTCTGTAGAGAAGCTATAAGAAATAGCAAGCCTCCCTTAAAGCTCTGACAAAGTGCCCACGCAACAAGAGCATCAGGGCAGTCAGGAGAAGTCAGTGGCCTGTGCTTGTTGCTGTTCAGATGGGCACCATATCCTCCTGACAGGAGGGGGGAGGGGGGATGGACTGGGATGATTTGGCTCATGATTCAGTGGCACCTTCACTCACCTCCTTGTGGGTGGCACCTAATTCTTCCTCCAGTAAACTACACCTTTCCAGAGCTACTCGTAATCGTTCTCTCACCTTTAAAAGAAAGTAATAAACAAGTAAAACAAGCATCTATGTTTCAACCTACTAGCTTAAGACTTACCTGGGCCCCTGATCTGTGAACAAATTTCCAGGGATCCATGAACTTAAGACTAAAAAAATAAAACCATTACATCCATCTTTCAAGCTAACTGGCTCCCTTGGCAATCCCTCTGTATTTTATGCATAAAAAAAACACATCAGAGAACAGAGCTGTTAGCTCTGTGAGACTGCCCAAGGCATCTACAGCACAAAGGAGGTGACACACCTTCAGGACTAGGTGACTGTGCTAACACGGAGGAGCTGCATTCTCAGCAAAGCTTGGCTTTATATGAAGGGCTCTAGATTCCCCAAAACCCAGTCTTGTCTGGATAATCATTTCTGGAACACAGGTTCTGACTATTATAAGTCAAAAGATTATTTTCAACATATAGAATCCTGTCTAGGGCCAAAATTTGCATATTTTCAAAGCTGGAAAATAAGCCCAGAACCTGCCCTGGGATAAATTCACACAAGATACTGGGAAAAACTGTGCCTCCAGCCCAAAGGGAGGCTGGCACGGGGGTGGGGAGAGGAAAGGGTGCATGGCAACAGGGGCAGCGGGAACCTTTTCATCCAGGGCTTTATGGTGCTCAAACAGTGACTTGAGTGCCTTGAGCACTTCCACCTCACTGGACACTCCAGCAGGAGACTGTGCCTGTCTCTTCACAACTGTCATCCTTAAAGATCGTTCATGCCTGGAGACGAGGCATTCCAAATGCTCCAGCAACAGCTGAAAGAGACCAGAAGCAGATCAGAAACCAACTTATCTGTAGATTCTTCTTTAGGAAAGAATTTTAGCACAGGACCAGGCATATAGTATATGCTAAATAAACGTTCACTGGCAACAGAAAGACAGATTTGGTAATTTGGAGGCTGGAAGGAATGGTTTAGGTCCCAGGAAACTTCCCTATTAAAACAAATTTACACTATTTTAATCTAATCTTAAGTAAAAAATACCAAAGTGTAATATATAATCTAAATATTCAACGTGCTCTACCCTAAGGATACAAAGAAAGACAAAAACACAGTCCTGTCCCCAAAGAGCTTATATTCTATTAAGAGAAAACATGCAAAAACTATGTGCATACAAGATATAGAGTGTAAACAGGAGTGGGGGTGGGGCCTCTTACAGAGGCTGCCTGAACTGACCATTCATTCAGTCAATTATCCAATCACTGTGTGCAAACCTCCCAAACCTGACAAGCAAAGAGCCCGTCATCCTGCTCAGCGCCCATCCCTAAGAGGTGGACGTTTCTCGTCCACCCTGAGCTGTCCTCTGGAGGCCGACCATGGATCCCAGTTCATCCATCCACCTGTCCATCCACCTGAGGCACTGAGAGTCCAAGCAGCTGGACCAACTAACCCGAGTATTGTTTCTCTCTGCTTTCAGCTCAGCAATTTCCTCTTCCCTTTCAAGAAGCTGTTCCCTGCAGACATTGAGTTCCTTAGTCAGTGCGGCAAACTCCTGGAAAAGGGCAAATTGGAGGACACTGTGTCAGAAAAATGAGTCAATCAGGACTTGCTTAGTTTCCCATCTTCTCCCTTCTGCACCAGAGCCCTGGGGTTAGAGGCATCTGTTCCAGCCAATTCCAGGTCACATGGGAACCCAAGCCCACTCCCACCTGCTCTCAGCCTAGAAATGCTTCAACATGCTTTTCAGGAATGCATCTGCTTATCCAAAGTAGAGGCAGCACCTTACTTACAAAACTCAAAGAGGCTTGCTTCAATTTTCAAACTGAAACAGGTAAGACAGTTTTAAAACAATATCCATGAATCTGATCTGGATTCACTTGGGACCCTTGACAGTGATAAAAATAAAGTGAAGTAAGCCTAGAAGCATGCCAAAGCAGCTCCTCTGGGTAGATGTAGCTCTCCAGCTTTACATGCATGTTACCAAGAAATCAAAGGGAGCTCGCCAGGGCTGCTCACTTGTCCAGAGAAAGCATTGAGAGCCTCACAGGCCCATTTCATACAAAAACCAGGGCTCAGCACACAGTGAAAGTAAACTGTGGACAGAAGGTAGACAGATGCTGCTTTTAACATACCACTCAGTGTGCCAGCAAAAGCCCAGGAATCCAAGCACCACCAACCACAACCACAGGAGCTGAGCCCTGAGGGCCCTTATGCGGACAATACAAGAAACACTCAAAAGCTAGCCAATGGCAACCATAAAGCAAAAAGGAATTCTGGAATTTTCCATATATAGCATTTTAGTGATCTGAGGAATTAAAACATATTGATGTTAACATCTCTGAGATTGTTAGGTTTCTTTTTAAAGTAAAAAAATTTTTTTTTAATTAAAAGGAGTGTTTTCTTAACATAAAAAAATGTTGGCATCTCATTACATGAAAAGATGCTGAATCAGAGAAGTCCCAGAGTTCCTCGGTTTGGGGCTAGGGGACCTTGTTCTGTGCCCAATGTTCCTTCTCAAATCTGGTGTTTACAAATCAGAAGGGGCAGGAAGGGAGCTCGGTAATGCATTCCCAGATGAACCCAAAGCCTAGCTGGTCAAAAACACAGTAGAAATGCTAGACTTCTTGATGTAAGAAAAGAAAGGGGAGGAAAATCTATGACAACGTGTCTAATAAAACGTGCAAAAAAAAGGAACAGGCATGGGATAATCCCAGTAATAACAATGATAGGTTTGATACAGCGCTCTTAAGTTTTGCAAAGCACCATAGATCCCATTAGCTCGCTTAACGTGTTGTAATTATCCCTATTTTACAGAACATAAAGCAGAGGGGAAGAGGGGTCACACACCTCCTAAGAACAGGACTGGGACACCAAATGCCACCGACAGTGAGTGTCAAGAGAGTCATAACAGGATATGACAAGGGAGAGAAATGTGTAAGAAATGTAGAGAGGTGGCCCCGGCCAGACACATCCCAGAGGAGCCACTGGGGCCGGGTTTTCTTTGAACAGGAACCACTTAATCTCAGTCCTCCCTCTAGGAAATTCTATAAATGGAGGAGGGGAGTGGTCCTCCTGTAGCTGGAGGAACCTAAAGGGTTCTACTGGGGCCAGCTATTCCTGGAAGAGATCAGGCAGCTGTAGCCAAGAGTAAGGGAAGCGACTGGTGCAGGATCAGGGGAAGAGCCTGCCTTCCCAGCCCAGTCTTCTTGCCATTCTGGTGGATCAAGAAAAACAGAGACTAAATGACTTGCCCAGGGTCACACAGCCAGTAAGTGTCTGAGCCTAGATTTGAACTCAGGTTTTCCTGACTCCTGGCCCAATGCTCTAAGAATCCACTAAGTCACCTAGATGCCTCAAATCAATTAATAGAGCATTTATTAAGTACCTATTGTCTGCTAGATATTTGACAGCCATCAGAGAGCAGGTGGGGTGTGCGCACACATACACACACACCTGTTTTCCCATGTGGCTTAATCATTCCACTCTTCCTTTAAAAGTAGAACTCTGCATATTTTTAAAGTTTTGAAAGGGCAATACTTTAATGTCTTGTTTTAAAGTATTTTAAAAAAATTATTGGTTGAGAAATAATTTCCAAACTATACTCTTTATTTGTGATGTGTATCTCCCTGACCCTACAGATCTGCACTGGTAGAGGAGTTTCTACTTCATTAGTTCTCTAAACTAATGAAACCACAGACAAAGGAACTTTAAAGCATTAATATTAAAATGAGGATGGAGAGGGCAAGTTGAGAGCATAGTTAGCAGAACTCCTCTTCACACAAGGAAGATGTACAGACACTGGAGCCCAAGGAGAGAAACTGCATGAGGACAAGCAAAGGGTCCAGGCCCATGCAGGGCCCCTGCTCCAGGGACTGGTGCAAACTGGCAGCTTCCTCAAAGTCACAGTTGCAGGAGGCTGTGGAGGAGGCCTGGGCAGGAGTCCTGGAGTGTCTGGAGAAAGAAGGAAGTTCGGAAGGCAGCAGCAACAATATTGCTCAAACCCCAGGAACAAAGCAGGCTCATTTCCAACATCTAGCTCATCCTGCAGAACATGATCAGGGCACAAACTCCAAACCAAAGGGGAACCTACAGTTCTGCTACCTGGAATCAATAATGCTTTCTGGATGGCTTTTAGGACTGAGTCCAGCAGCAGTCTACTCCTGCTCGGACCCAAACCCAGGCCAGAAACTCAGACCAGGAGGGTAGCAATCAGACTCTAACCTCCATCAGACCACTCTGAGAGCAAAGAAAGTTTGTAGGTCCCGAGGCTACTAGAGATCCTGGAATAACACAACATTCAATATTCCAAGAAAGCAGCCAACGGCAGCAACCTAGATCTTTCGCTGCAGGGTCAACCCTTAATATCAAGTCCAAAGTAAGCTGGAAAAAATGAGCAAACAAAAAAAGAATGCTACTTTTAAGAGTTACTACAGGTATAAGGAAGGTATACAATCCCAGAAGAAAAAGACTCCAAAACCTCTACAAGCATAGGTTAAAATTCAACTAGAATTCCTGGAAGAGATAGAGAGCTAAAAAGAAAGTTTAAAACTGTGTTTATAAATTATATGAGAACACTTGAAAGAAAAAAAAGGAAAGGAAATGAGAGCTATGGAAAAAAGAACTGAAAAGTGAATTAACTCAGGGAGAGATGCAAAACCATCCCCACACAATAAAAAATACTAAAATAAAGCTGAAAGACTAAAAAAAAAAAAAAAATAGAAGAAAATCTTTACTATCCCGTAATGAAAATAATTGGCCTAGAAAACAGGCTGTGGGGGAAAAAATTTAAGAATCATCAAACTAATTAAAAGTCATGACCAAAAAAAAGAGCCTAGACACCATATTTAAAGAAATTTTTAAAAGAAAACTATTTAGATCTCTAGGTAACTACCAGTCACCTCCTAAGGAAACCCCAAAGTGAAAACCCCCAGGAACATCACAGCCAAAACTAAGAGATTCCAGGTCAAAGAAAAAAATACTACAAGCAGCCAGAAAGAAAGAATGCGTGTGTCAAGAAGGCACAAGTAGGAGCACACAAGATGTGTAGGCCATGCTATTAAAGAGGGCAGAGCCTGTAATATAAGCTTCCAGAAGGCAAAGAATATGGGCTTTATAGCCTTTAACGAAAGAGTGTTTCCAAGTGTGCCAGCATTTCTGATTAAAAGACCAGCACTGCACAGAAATTCTGAAATACAAACATGGGAGTGAAGAGAAACATGAAAAGGTAACCTGAATGAACAATTATAAAGAATAAATATACACTGCTTATATTCAATTATGGAGGGAGATAATGCATACATCCCCTTTGAGTCCAATCATCATCAGGGGTTATAGAGGGAATACAACATAACAAGGCCTAGGACTGGTTTTATTGTATTTTGATGATCTTAAAAATGGAAAGAAAGGGGAAGAAAATTACACATAGGGAAGTGTGGGTGGAAAGCTTAAGAAATTCATTCTAGGAGGAGGGAGAGTAGCTTGACACTTAAAACTCACTCAGCTGAAGTAGTCAAAAGAAGGAAGACACATATACACAGCTGGGTGGAGAACACTCAAGAGGGAGAGAAGAGAGGGGGAATTCTAAGGGAGAGGAGACTAAGGAAGGGATTGCCACTAAGCAAAACAAAATCTTAAAACAGGCATAAAAATGCATCTCTTTGAGATGGCAAAGAATGGAAATCTGCAGAGGTGCCCATAAGGTGAGGAATGGGTTACAAGTCATGGTACAGAAATGCACAGATCTCTTATCAACATAATCACCAATCACAACTCCAGAGTTGATAAAATAAATATGCTTCCCATCTCCTGTTAAAACAGAAAAATGCAGAGTACAAAATTAAATAACAAATTTTCCAACATGGTTTATGTGGATATTTGTTTGATTGAATATACGTATCTGTGATGAGTTTTTTTGTGGAGTGGTATTTTCAACTGGGGGTATGTGTGTTGGATTTGGCTGATTAAAACACTTTTTTTTTTTTTAAAGAAAGAAGATGGGGCTTGAAAAATACCAGATTTCACTACAGAAGAATAAAGAGGGAAGTGGAGATATTCGGAAATGCGAGTGGTGACTGGGGGCACACAACTGCACTCAGAATATTCGGATATACACCAGGACTAAGTGGTTTTAGTTGTTAAAATATCCTTTTCTCATTTTTCCTGACAAGGGTTTGGTGCTGGCTCTGCTCTTATGCTTCTCAGACATGACTGGGATTCTGTGTTGACTCTTAGATGAAGCACAGAAGGGAGAGGATAAAAAGATTTTCACAAAGTGTTTCAGCAAGCATTTAAATAAGGAAGAGAATTAGGAGACTGTAAAAACGCCTTCCTGAGGTAGAATTAACTGACCAATAAAAAGGATAGAAAGAAACGAGATGAAGTGAAGCTGTATGTAAAACCAAGTGCAGCATAAGTAGTACTACAGGTCAGACACTTGGCTGCTGGGGGAATGGGGCCAAGACATGCAACTAGATGTTTGTGGTGCAGGACACTTACAAATCCAATGGTCAGAACTCAGCTATGACTACCATTCTTTTTTGCTTTTTGGAGGGGGGAAGGCTGGCAACTGGGCTTAAGTGACTTGCCCAAGGTCACAAGCCTAGTAAGTGTAAAGTGTCTGAGGCAGAATTTGAACTCAGGTCCTCCTGACTCTAAGGCTGGTGCTCTATTCACTGCGCCACCTAGCAGCCTCTATGACTACTATTCTTAAAGAATGGCTTAAAAATCAATGACTAAAATGCCAGGTCCCACAAATTCTTGATATACTTGTACCAAAAATCAATGAAAAAAAGATTCTAGAGAAAGGGGCTCTCCTTCTGGGTCTGCCACTAACTATACTGTGACCCTGGTCAAATCACATCTTCTACATGAAATCTAACAATATCCATAATTCTAAATGAAATCTAAATAATAAACAGTAAATAACTCCCACTCCCACATGCCTCACAGTTTTAAGTGTCTTTGTGTTAAAATGCTAGGACTATTTCACCTAGATGCATGAGAATCTTTAAGAGTCATGAAGTAGGCTGCTCTGGGAATAAAAGACAATGGAAAGAGCCTAACAAGAGCCAGGACGCTCTTTAACTGGAGGGTCAGCAGCGTCGAGGCCAAAGAGCGGGCTGGGGGCACTGAGAGGTTCTACGACAGGCACAGAAAAGGAAGACTTCAGAAGGGAGCCAAGTCGAGCAGGGGCTTCTGATGAGTGTGTAGGATGTATGAGCCACTAAAACCCCGACAGGTAGGAAATGGTGAGCCCCTTTCACACACAGTCCTTGTTATGTGTTGCTCTTTTTGTTGGTGCTTAAATTAAAAATTAAAAACAAATGAAGCAAAACAAAGGGCATATGCCCCCCCCCCACCTCGCCCCCAGACAGATCTCAACTCAGCCAATTCTGTCGACTCTACGTGTTTGTTAAAGGGCATCTACCGAGGGACACCAACATGGTACTCAGGGAGCCCTGTCAACCCAGCATCCCTCATCCTCAGCAAATGACCGCGGCGGGGGGGTTGTCCCACCTATATATCTGTCTAATTACAGAAAGTGACCAAAACCTCTTTTCTGCCCATAACAGCATTGTGTTGCATAAAGTGTCAGATCTTGATGGGTTTGGTGAAATGTTTTTTCTTCTTCCTTTTTTTTCTTTTAGTCTAAGTGACATAAATCTGTTTTTAAAGAGTCTTGATTTCTGGGAGAAGTTTGTTGTCCTTAAAGGAGCTTTGCAAATTTCCTGCAGCCTGCTCAGGCGGCGCTGCTCCTCCTGTGTAAGTTCGGGGTTGTCTGCCACTGCCTGGGTCTCCCCTACTCCTTTTACTCCTCGGTACCATAACAAAGAATTCAGAAGTGGATCGCCTGCTTGAGTGGGACTAAAATAAGAAAGACCAGAGACAACGTAGGCACATGGTCTCTGGTAGGATCTCAGAACCTGATAAAATGTTTTCAGTTGACAATCTCACTGAGAAATGGAATTATGTCCAGATGGGGAGCAAGTAAATTGAAGCCCCCAGACTGGCTGAGACAAGGGGGGCGGGGGGAAGCAGCCTCCCAGGGTAGGAATCCACATTATCAAACCTCTTACTTAAAGATTTCAAAGGATCCAAGATTTCATCCATGTGGGTCCTCCTACCAGGGCAGGGGGAAGCCCCTCCACACTGAAATAGTTGGGATTCAAAAGTCAATATAGCCAAAAGAAATGAAGCATTCTGTAGCCACCACTGAATATGGCTCAGGGTTGAGTATGGCTAGGATTATCCTATAAAATTTCAAGCATGCTCACAGATGAGCAGCATAGGCTTCAGGAATGCAGGATTGTCTCCATGGCAAGAGGATATACATTTTAGGTGACATCTCCTACCAGTTCCTCTATAGAGATTCCTTAAAGAATTGTCACAAAAACATGCCACAAGCTATGTTATAAAAATGACATGATACAATTCAATGTTAAATCTGGCATCTTTGATATTTGTTACCAAAGAGATGTGACAACCTTATTCAAACCTGGCCAGGTTTCACAATACAAGTTGATTGTGAGTATCACCAATACAGGAACAAGTCAAGCATCTCAAACCCCAAGTGACACTTGGTCAAGTGCCAAAGAATCTTCATAGATTACTTCGATAATGGGCATCATTTCAGAAAGAGCTTCCCTGGGGGGAGCCAAGCCAGCCAGAGAGGTAGTTGTACATTAATAATTACCTTCCTAGCCTCTCAAATACCTTCCTTCTAGCTTTTCAACAGATCTCCCATACCTCTGTCAGTTTACTCACCTGATTTATACCTCACAGGTTATGGATGAATGCATTAGAGTAAAACCTGAAAAAATGCCCTCTGAGGCATACACAACCAAAGCACTGAATGTGCTTCAGCCATTCAGCAGGATGAACAGAATGGAAGTGAACATAAAAAAGGTCAGGAAGACTTCTGAAATACAGTGGAAGAGCAGACCTGGACAGTTCACTTCACCTCAGTATCCTAGGAAAATCTCTGAATCCATCAATTACTGGTCAGTTCTGGTGGAAGGAGGTTCCACACTAGGAGATCCCTAGATCTGACAAAAACCACCAAATCTGGATCCACCCCTCCTCCCCAAAACAAATGTGTTATCCACCTTCAGCTCCCCCAAATCATTTCATTCCATTCCTAACTACTATAAACAAAGTTCTGGTCTTAAAACACAGGGACATCCAAAACAACTTGTCATGTGGCCAGCAGAATAGCTGAGGCAAACCAGAAGTATAACTGCCTCAGGAAGGGTTTGGATTTCCTTAGATCTGTGTGTAGTTTTATAAAGTCTGCTGCTCTTAAATACTTATTAAGCTTATGGAGTACTACTCAAACAAAAATAAACAGCCAAAAGAATGTCTTTGGCTATATGACTTTAGCTCTGGGGAATAAAATTTGGTTTTAACATAGGTCAATAAACATCGATTAAAAGTAGACTTCATCCAATAAATGGAAAGTAAGACAACAGGGAAGTCTGGAGAAACATTCTACTGGCTGTTCCAAAGGCTTAGATTCCCCAGAGCCAAGGAGACCCTGAAAACTTGCATTTGCCCATGTGTGAGTGTGAACCAAGCCCCCACAGTTCTCAGCCTCATCTCAGCATAACTGTGGGCATTTGACCTTAGCCAGACTTAAAATCTGTCAGCCAGCTACACACATGGTATAACAAAAGGAAGTTGCTGTTGTCAAATTTATGAGAAGCAATTCAAGACTCAAAATATTTCAAACAGAATGGTTACAATAATAAAAAACCATTGCTATGAGCAATGAATTCTTATTCCAAAATGTAATTCAAATATAAAGCTGATTATTCCTACAGGCTTTATCTAAAAAGTCAAATATAGTGTGACTCATTCAAATTTTATTTCAGGAAACAACTTCACACAGGCTCAACAATTTTGAAGTTCCAAATGTCATGGCGTGTTGGGGCCCCTTAAGACTCTACCCGAACTCTGAGAACCCACGGAAACCTCACGCAAAGGACAGAGTAACTCAAGCAAGGTTAAAGAGGCACCTGGGCGTGTATTCTCCCCCGTGATTTTGGGGTATTGAGAATGCGCTGCTAACAGGGGAGCACTCCCCTGCTATGAGAAGCTTGTTACTGCTGAGGCACGTGGGAAAAGAGTCAGGGGAGGGGAAAGGAGCTAAAAGGAGGGAGGCAAGGTGAAAGCAGGGAGAGAGAGATGAGGGGAGTGTGAACGAGGAAGAGATTAAACGGCAAGACATTACATCTTGGTGTCAGGACTCCTTTGTCTGTTCTCGGAGGAGCAGGCTCCCCCGAGGGGTTCGTGGGGGTGACCAGAGTGACCAGAGCTGTGGTGGCAGCTGGAGAAGGGCTTGTGGAGGCAAGCCGGGTCGTAGGGGCCACAGGAATCGCGGAAGGCGATTGGAGTGCAGTAGAGGCAGCAGGAGGTGAGTTTGACGTCAGACCTGTTAGGCGGGCCCTAACAGTGGCGGAAACATTTAACCATGGGTTCCTCATTAAAAATAATGGCTATGCCATTTTTCATGAAGTCCACATGAGGCAGATACAAAAACAAACATATTTCCAAACTTGTTAGATCTTTTCCATTTCCAGGTCACTCAACACTGCCCTGGGAGTCAGATGCCCAAGTATCCTGGGTCTAACTGAAAACAGTGAGCATGAAGTATTTGAAACAAAACTGTTTAGTCAGCAAAATGCTTCCTTTTGTCTTCTCTCTCCGTGGCTCCCATTTGCAAACCAGGCTTTCTCATCCTGGCACTGTCTGGAACATCCTCCCCCCTGAATATCCAAGCACTCCTGAGACATTCTCAAACTGAAACACTGCAGGATGTTGCATCCTTCCCCCATTAATGAGTGTGTCTAGGAGTCTTCATTTGGTTGAGGGGCCCAGGAACAGCCTTCAGAAGCCAAACCCCTATGGACAACGGATGACCTGGCCTGTATTCATTCCTCAGCAATTAATATATTCCCATCCCACCATATCCTCCCCAGGCCAGGCTGCCATTTAAAAAACCCTGCTTTCATTTCTCCAGTGACCACACCCTCGGTACCCCTCCCCTCATCTTAGCTGGCCACATCCAACATTCCACTATAAAACTACCTAAACCTTCTGCTGGGCCTTGTCTAGTAGACCTATAACATAGATAATAAACTAGTTTTGATCTCAATCTTTTTCCTTTTTTCATTCCTTCCATCTCCTTGTAAAACTGTGGCCTGGATCCTTCCTGATAACACAGCTTCCCTTGGCTACTCTTTCAGAGTTGGCAGCATTTTCATTTTTTACTCTGAAACATTGGGGTGTGGAACTGGAATCCTCCTTGCTCCCCATTGCCACTTACAGGTTCTCCCTCTACCATTATCAGTCAGGAACCTCTCTTCTCTTGAGATCCTTCAACCAACGTTTCTCAATCAATCAAGACTCTGGTGGCTGCTGTCCACAGACGTCCAGGACGCTCACTGCCCAGCCACAGTCCTCTTTCTCCCCATCTCCTGCTCCAACTCCAAGGGGACTTCTCCTCAAACAAAATATAAGTTCCCAATTCTTCACCTTGCTCATTTGCTGCTATGCTCTATGCCTCCACTCCACCACAAACACCCAGAGATGGTCTTACCCATGATCTTACCATCCCCCACAAGCCCATTTATTGACCTCAAATATACTCCTTTACTTCTAACATTCTGCCAGCATCACTATACGGCAGCAAGACATGGAATGTAACCGGTAGATAAAGAACTAAAAAGGAATGCCACACAGAGGGAAATGGAGAGGCGCACGCGCGCACACACACACACACACACACACACACACACACACACTCTCTCTCTCTGCTGTCAACAGGCTACAACACATAAGCAATGAGGAACTCTAAAGGAGCAGAAGAGATCACCAAGAAACTATCGGATGTAACAGGGGCTGGGCAGCAGGAGGACTCCACTGGTCCTCTCCAATGTGAAGAAACAGTTATGGACAGCCTCCAGGACATCAGGCAGGCTCCCTGGGGCTGGCCTTTGGGAAGGAGGAGATGGGGACACAGGGGCTAGGCAGGACTCCCAAATTGATGAGATCCTAGATCCAGATGAGATCCTAATGAAACAGCCAGTTAGAGAGAATCTAATAGGCAGCTGGTGATACAGAACTAAATTAGGGCCAACAACTGGAACAAAAGCCCTCTGCACAGTGTAAAAATGAGAAGGGTAGACCTACCTACCCATTCCAATTCCAAGTGCTGGCAAGCTTTCTAGCAGGAGATGCTACAGGAAGCCACAGAATCTAGGAGGCAGGAGAGTATCCTAAGCCTGGAGGAAGCAAGGACAATGCACTGAGTTGTTTTTGCCATTTTTCCCCAAGTGAGGAATCTCCTTCTCTAATTTATAGCATTTTAGTACAGGTTCCTGACCTGGGGTTGGTGAACTTAAAAAAAATTTCTGACAACTATATTTGAATATTTTAATATAATCTGTTTCCTTTATAATCCTACATGCTTTATTTTACGCACTTACAGATACAGTTCTAAGAAGGCATAGGCTTCATCAAAGAGGTCTATTGACACAAAAAAAAAAAGGTTAGGAATCCCTGTCTTGAGAGTTCCTAGAGCTCTAAGAGATCAAGTGATTTATCCAAGGTCACAGAGCTAAGTATATGTCAGAGGTCGGTTCTCTAGTCACAAGCTATAGAGCCTCTCATATATTTCACTATAAATTAATAAGCTGATAAAACACGTGGCTACTCTTTGATTCAAGACAATTGCAAAGGATTCACGATGAAAAAAATGCTATCCACCTCCAAAGAGAGAGCTGATGAACTGAGTGTAAATGACAGTATAAATCTTCTCACTTTTTTTGGAACTGTGGTTAACATGGAAACGTTCTGCATAATTTCACACGTATAACTGATATCATATGGCCTGCCTTCTCAAGGGGGCAAGGGAAGGGTGGGAGCGAAAGAGAATTTGGAAAAGGGAAAAGAATGTTAAAAACCAATACTACATTCAGAGACTGAATGAATAAGCTGGCATTCCAGCCCATCATCTATCTTCTTCTAATGGTGGGAATTGTAAATCATTCTTCCAAACCTAAGTATCTCCAGGGTGATTTTAAAAACTGAATATCTGAGCGTGCCATGGTGAAGAGTAGACCCTGACTGGTGATTCTACCCACACAGGCTGGGCATCTGCCATTCTAATGACCAAGTCTGGATTACCTCAGATTTCTGCTTAAGTTAATCACAAGTGTTCCAAGACCAATGAAACCACACTGATGGGAGAAGTGCAAAAGATACTAAAAGGGAGTGGAAACAGAAGCTGATATGTGAAGTGCACCGCAGAGCCACAGTTCTCCTGCGGAGAAGACAGTTCTTTGCCACATGACTCGTCTAATCACTTCAACAATTAACACACTCTCTTGTCACAGCATTCACAGCAAAGAAATCAAGGCTGAATAGATTCCAGAGCATATCCTAAAGAGTTAATAAGATTCTTTATGGCTGTAGTTGCTGATGGGATTTTAAAATGTTAATTTTTGTCTTTATTTTTATTTGATTTGATTGTAAGCAAGCCTGGAGGACCTGTAATACCGGACAATCTAAAAGTACAACAATCTACTGTGACTGTTAATATAAACAATTTTACCAGAGCACTGCTGTGATATCTGTAGAAAGCCTATAGATAGGTTAACAATTTTTTAAAAAGAAATTTATCATCAGCTTCCATCCTTCCTATTTAAGGAAGGTTCTCCAGCAATGAATTTAGGTTCTTAAATAGCCCCCTAACAAGCAACTCCAGCTAGGGCTGTACTTACCATAGAGAGCCCCTTTATCAAATCAGACGCTTGTCTCTCAGGCATGGTCTTGCCAGTGGAGAAAGGGCAGTTACTAAACACTGTCAACCAGGAGTTTTCAGGTCAAGAGTGGTCTCAGGAATGGTTCCAGTTCCAGTGCCGGATCTGATTCAAGAAGACAAAGGCTCACTCTGGAGAGTAACTGGAATTATGTGGACTGAGTACCTGAGGCGCCAGTTGAACCAGAGATACAAGAGCTAAGAATCTGCCACAGAAAGACCAAGGACAAAACACAAGTCCTCACACACACTTCTGTAAAAATAAAGGCCTGATCACAAAGCTGATTCTCTCCACATGAAGCTTGATTCAACCAAATGTGGTCCCTCCTACAGCAGACCCTTACCACACTAGAAACAGTGATAAGTATAAGGAACACATGGGGAGATTTCTATGAACTGATGCAACATGAGGCAGACAAAACCAGGAAAGCAATGTATATAGTGACCATAAATGCAAACAACAAAAAACATGAAAATGAATGCTGAGAAGTTATAATGACCAACTTTCAAAAGACACACCTCCCCTTACTTCTGAGCAAACTAGAGATGTGGGGTTGCACACCCCACAGGACAGTTCAGATCTGCTCGTCAGTGTTACCAAAATTTCCTTTCCCTATCTTTTATTCTTTACTACAAAATCAAGTCAACAACCCTAATTCCCTAATTCCACGCATCTTCTATGTGCCAGGATCTGGAAATACAAAGAAAGCCAAACACAGTCCATGCTTCCAAGGAAATCCCATTTCTAACAGGGGCAACAAGGTAAAAATAACAGTACACAATACAGAAAATCCGTGTGACCTTGGGCAAGTTACTTAACCCCAATTGCCCTCCAAAAAAAAAAAAAACAACACACACAATACAGAAAATCATCTCAGAGAGAAGGCACCGGGTGTTTGAATGAGAGAGGATCTGAGAGGCCTCCTTGGTAAGGCAGGATTGGAGCTGAGGAAGGAGGAAAAGCACGCTAAGAAGGGGAGCCAAACAATGAAATAAAGAACACAGCAGTGCAGGGTCATGGGATCCAAAGTACTGGGAGAACACCAAGGTATAAGAAGACCAAAAGGAGAAGGTAGAATCTAGGTTATGGAAGAACTTCAAATGCCAAACACAGGATTCTAGAAGCAATAGGGAGAACTGGAGTCTACTGAGTAGGAGAGAGTGACAGGCGGCCCCAGGCTTTGGCAGTAGAATGAAGAATAGACTGGGTCAGGGGGAGATCAGTCCAGGTATGTACGAGGTGAGGAGGGCCTGCCACAGAGCAATGTCAGAGAGAAGCTGCAAAGGCTGGGCAAATCTGCTGGGGAAGACGGAACAGTGTCAAAGATTCATGTAGAGGGGGGTTTGCCTAGGCCAGGACAAAGGTCTACACTTTCCTGTGGGAGAAAAAGAGACAGTGGGGCTAGATGAGGAGGTGGGAGATCAGGGAGCTCTCAGCAAATGGCCTCCATCTTTTATTTTTTTTTTTAAAAGCATGAAGTAAGGTCCTCAGGTGAGGTACTAGGGAGAGGAATGAGGAGAGTTAAGGAGGGATGAACTAGGGCTTTGCCTAGTGTGTCTGGCCCAGAGAGGACCAGTAAGATTATGTCATATGATCAGTAGTGGAACTGATCAGCAAGTCTGTGTGGTTCTCTCCAGCATGTGCAGGGGATGGTGGGAGTGATCCAAGGTTGAGGTCCACAAGGACAAGGGAAAAGCGATCCAAGCATTCAGTTGCAATGATTCACTGAGAAGTCTGGACAGGAAAGGAGTGGTACAAACAGGACAGAGATGACAGGATGGGTTAGGTACTATATGGTAGAAGAAAAGGTAGGATGATAAAAGATGATAAATAAAGGAATTTCAGAATTCATGAGAGGTGGAAGTAGAACGCTGGTGAGTGATTCTGAGTCCACCGGTCTGAGCCCCTCTGCGTGGCTGGGATGGAATAGAGGAAGCCATGGGAAATAAGTAGAATGAAGAACTAAGAAGTTGGGGGGTTGGAGGAAGTAACAGTGTATGTGCTGAAATCACTGAGAATGAGGGCAGGAGTTGGGCAGAGACACCATGTGGGGAGGAAAGGAGGAAAGCATCCTTGAGCTGGTGGATGAAAGAGTTAAGAATGTTGAATGGGTAATCAGTTTGGATGGAAAGACCTCAAAAACAGAGGTTGCTAAGTAATGATAGCAGTGACAATAGGAAGCAAGGAGCCATGCACCCACCACAGCCAATCGGCCAAGAGGCAGGAGGGGAAATGTGGCTAGTCCTGGGAAGGGTGATGAGGGGAGCAGTATTACCAAGAGAAGGCCAGGGCTCTGGAGGAGGAAGACAACAGAAAGAGTGAGGGAGGAAAAGGACACAGGGAAGTGTGGTAATAATGGAGCACAGAGGGGGTCGGAGCCAAGAGGAATAGAAACAGCACTTCCAAGGTGCTCTGCCCTACACAACTTCCAAACGATGTAAAAGGGGACTCTGAACAACTTCTGGGGCCCCAGCACCCACAGAGCAACACAGAGAAACTAACCTCCCGCTGAGGACAGCCCAGCAGCCCTGCAGGGAGCGGCAAACGCTACAGTGCAGAGCTCTGGGAGCTGAGCCCAGGCCAGCGTGAGCCACGGTTTTAGCCCTAGGGCAGCTGGAGGGACCCCAGAACACCAGCAGCTGTGGAGATTCCAGAACTATCAGCACAGATATGCCTAGGACCAAGTGAGAGGTTAGTGCCCTATGGACTTTGGGACCAGTATTTGGGGAACGCATCGGCTTCCTCCCCTGGGGGTGAAAAGCTGCTGAAGAACCGTGGCACAGAAGCCATTTTGCAGAGTCACTGGCGGCTCTAGCTCCTGGTCTGTGAACTGTAGGGAGAGCCAGCAATCAGTCTGGGGGTTAATAGCTCTTGCTTTAAACTGCCTGGATCGGGGCTGTGGTCTGGAGGGGAGGTTTGGGGTGGATATAAGTTGTGAAGACCCCACGTTTGGGGCGGAAGCTCTCCTGTCTGGTGTCAGAGTACTACTGTGGCAACAAGCCCAAAAATCTAGTAATTAAGTAGCAACATGCCTAGGCAAAAGAAACAAAATAAACAGAAAAATTCAACATTGGACTCCTATTTTAGGGGCAAAGAGGCTCAAAGCATGGAGGAGGACTGTGAGGTCAGAACTCCTGCACCAAAAGCCCCAAATGAAAATACAAGCTGGCTGCAGGCCATAGAGGACCTTAAGAAGCAGATAAGAGAAGTGGGGGAAAATTTGGGAAGAGAAATGAAAAAGATGCAAGAAAAGTATGAAATGACAGTCAACTGCCTGACTGAGGAAAATAACACCTTAAAAAATAGACTAACTCAAATGGCAAAAGAGGCTCAGAAAGGCAATGAGGAGAAGAATGCCTTAAAAAGTCAAATTTGGCAGATGGAAAAAGAATCTCAAAAGCTCACTGAGGAGATTCATTCCTTCAGAGTTAGACTGGAGCAAATGGAAGCTAGTGACTTTATGAGAAATCAAGATGCTGTTAAGCAGATCCAAACAAATGAAAGATTAGAAGGCAATGTGAAATATCTCATGGAAAAACCACTGACCTGGAAAATAGATCCAGGAGAGACAATTTAAAAATTATTGGTCTACCTGAAAGCCATGATCAAAGAAAGAACCTAGAAATCACCCTTCAAGAAATTCTCAAGGAAAACTGCCCTGATGTTTTAGATCCAGAGGGCAAAATAGAGGTTGAAAGAATCCACCAATCACCTCCTGAAAAAGATCCCAAAAAGAACACTCCGAGGAATATTATAGCCAGGTTCCAGAATCCCCAGATTTCAAGAAGAAAATACTACAAACAGCCAGGAAGAAATAATTTCAATATTGTGGAAACACAATCAGAATAGCCCAGGACCTGGCAGCTTCTACACTGAGGGATCGAAGGGCATGGAATATCATATTCCAGAGGGCAAAAGAGCTGGGAATGAACCCAAGGGTCACCTACCCAGCAAAACTGAGTATTTTGTTTCAGGGGAAAACATGGTCATTCAGTGGAATAGAGGACTTTCAAGCATTCTTGAGGAAAAAAACAGAATTGAATAGAAAATTTGACATCCAGACACAAGAAGGAAGAGATGCCTGAGAAGGTAATCAGGGAAAAGAAATCAAAAGGAACTCATCAAAGTTGAACTATTTACATTCCTACATGGAAAAACAATAACTGTGACTGATGAAACCTTTCTCAGTATGAAAATAATTGAAGAAGGGTATATGGGCATATGTTTATAGGTATACATGGATAGAGGGCACAGGTTGAATTTGGTGGGAAGGGATGATACTTAAGGGATGAAGTTAAGAGGTGAGAGAGGAAAGTGGCAAGAGGAGATGGGGAGAGACAGGGCAGGGTAAACTATCTCATGTAGAAGAGGCAAGGGGAAGTAGTTGCAGGGGAGGGGAAGAACAGGAAGGCAAAAAGGCAAAACCATATTCTCATTGAAGTTGGCTCAAGGAGAGAATCACATACATACTAAATGGGATATCTCACCCTGCAGGAGAGTAGGGGGAAGGGGGATGAGAGGGGGGATGGAGGGGAGGTCATGCTGGGGGGAGGGGAGGTTGGAGGCACCCACTTTTGAAGAGGGACAGGATCAAAGTAGGGAATGGACCAGGTGGGAGGTGAGACGGGTGGGAGGGAAATATAAGCAGCCTTTTACAATATATCTACTATGGTAATTTTTGCATAGATATACATGTACAACACATACTGAATTGCTTACCTTCCCAGAGGGAGTGGGTGACAAGGGAGGAAGGGAATGGATCTGAAATCGAAGTTTTAAAATTAAATGTTTCATAAGATGTCCAGGCATTGGGGCTCAGAGATTCACCTTGCCCTAATGACAAAGTCAAAGGGAGTATAGGAGAAGATATGGGAGAGAGCAGATTGGATGAGGGGATATCTAGTGGGATTGCTATTCTGGAGTGGTGGGTAGGGAAAAAATGGGGGGAAAATTGTAACTCAAAATCTAGTGGAAATGAATGATGTAAACCAGAAGCTAATAAATCATTTGTTTAATAAAAAAAAATAATAACTAAATAATGGAGCACAGAAGAAAGGGAGGAGGCTAGACCTGAAGGTAGGCAGTCAACAGACACTTATTAAGCACCTACTATGTGCCAGGCACTATGCTAAGCATTGAGGACACAAAGAAAGCTCAGCATCTAATGGGGGGGGGGGTGTCACACAACATGAAAACAATTATGTACAAACAAGCTATCATATAGGAAAAAGTGGAAATAATTCACAGAGGGAAGGCACTAGAACTGAGAGGTATAAACAAAGGCTAAAATGTGAAGGAAGTCAGGGAAGCTGAGGAAGGAGGGCATTCCAGGCATGCAGGAAAACCTGAAGCCAAGAAATGGAAGGAACAGTGAAGAGGCCATGTGTCACTGGATCAAAGATTGGAAGGGAGAGGTGGAAGTAAAAGAAGACCGGACAAGTGGAGAGGGGCAGTTTATTAAGGGCTGACAAAAATGGAACATTTACTACAAGGACCCGTTCTCTGGTATATTTTGGGAAAACTGTAATGTTAATGGGGTATAAGCCTCACCTGGAGCCCATTAAGGAAAGCTTGCTTAGGGGAGACTTGACTGTAGGAAGGCTTTCACACCTTTTGGTAATTTTTTTTTCTTTTTGTAGGGCAACTGGGGTTAAGCGATTTGCCCAAGGTCACACGGCTAGTTAAGTGTCTGAGGCCTGAAAATTTGAACTCAGGTCCTCCTGACTCCAGGCAGGTGCTCACTGCACCACCTAGCCTCCCTATGCTAATTTCTAATTAGGCACTGAGTCAGGAGGGTTGTGATGCCTTCTAGCTCTAAGAAGTTGGTATTTTGCTTTGGGGGTTCGCTTATGAGAAGGCTCTTGTGATTCCCTGGTGGAGATACTGAATGGCCGTATGTTCAGAGCTCCCTGACTGCTCAGATGTAAAGGCTCTCAATCCAGGGATGTATGTAAAGTGCATGATTGATTCAAGCAATCAGGGTCCTGTCTGTTGATCTTTATTCTCTGCTAGTATTTTGTTTGTATTTTCTCTGAAGTTTGAGGTGCTGAGGTTTCCCTTAAACTAGTGAATGTAATTTTAAAAAACTGTTGGGGGCAGCTAGGTGGCACAGTGAATAGAACACCAGCCCTGGAACCAAGAGGATCTGAGTTCAAATCCAGCCTCAGACACTTAACATGTACTAGCTGTATGACCTTGGACAAGTCACTTAACCCTAATTGCCCTGCTTTCCCCCTCCAAAAAGAAAAAAAACAAACAAAAGAAAAGATAGTTGACCCCTTAAACAGTTATCTTTCCTGGTAAAGCAGATCTAAGAACCTGTGCTAGCGGCCATCCTGGGTATGCCAGTATGGCTGCCACCACAGAAATGTAGATAATGTAAAAATAAAATCTATAAATAATCTTTTAAAGGACCTGAGTTAAAATACTCCCCCTGACACTTCATTATTATAGGATCACAGGCTGTTCACTTAACTTCCCTGATCATTCATCTGTAAGATGAGGATAATAGCTATTAGCTAGGGGATCTATTTCAGGGTTATAAGGCTCAAATGCAATCACAAAGGGAAAATGCTGCATCTGTTTAGAAGTGATTTCCTCTGTGTAGTGAAAGTCCACGTAAAAATTCCCTCCATTTTTGCAAACAAGAAGAACTAAAGTAACTGAAGAGTCCTGGAGAGCAGCCTGGGTCACTCAGAGACAGAGCAGACTATCATAGTCATGAGCTGGAAGGCTCACAGCAGCTACCTAGTACACAAGCCATACACCAAAGGAATCCCCACTAGAATGTAGCCAACAGTGACCACCTTGCCACTAACCTCTACTTTCAGTTCTCCAAGGAGGGGAAACCTATCATCTGCTGAAGCAGCCATCCCATTCCACTTCTGGACCTTTGTAATTATTGGGGAGTTTTTACTGACATCAAGTCAAAATGAGTATGTTTTGCATGAGTACAGATATATAATGGGTATCCTAGTTCTTAAATTGTCAATGGGTGGAGAAGGGGGAACAAAACTAAAATACAATTTTAATAAGTCTAGATGGGCCTATCTGCCACTTCTTTCCCCATGGGCCTAATTACTCCTGCACATATGTGCCCTTCAAATCTGTCTGGTCATTGGAGCCTGCTCCTCTCCAATTCCTTTGGCCCATCCCATCCCAGCTGTCCACTGAACCCTCACCAGAGGATCAATGTCCTCATACTGGGACAGTCAGAGCTGAACCCAATGCTCCAGGAGGCAGCACTACAGCCCCCTTAAAGGAGCCCCAAATCAGATCTGGTTGTCTGCCAAACCTATCGGTCCCTACCTCCTCCACATCTCCAGCCCCCAACACCCACCTCAGCTGGTGCTCTCAGAGCCTCTGGTGAAGATGGGCCTCATCTGTCACCCTCTTAGTCCAAGTCTTACACCTAGATGCCAAAGGGATGCTCCTTAAGCACATAGATCTGACCCTGTCACTCTGATCAATGAATTCTAGGAGTCCCCTGGATTACATTCAATCCCCTAGGATTAATGTAAATTCCTGTTTTGCTCTTAAAGTACCTCCCAGTCTAGCTTTCACCCTCATATACTCCTCAACAAGGCAAAGCAAGCTTTTGACAGCTGGGGCCCAACAGTCCATGCTACCATCTCTCCCAAGCAGAGCAACACACCTGCTTACCACACACAACCCAGCTTCTGGTGAAGCTCTTCTTGATGCCCTCTCTCCCCTTAACTCCCATGAAACAACTCTTTGTGCAAGATAAACCCCTAGGCACTTGTCTAATTAGAAGGTCAGCAGCTATGCTGGGGACATCCTGAGGCCTTAACGCACACTTGGCTAACTGCTATCTAACAACACAGAAGCCTACTGAGCTTGTAGTAATCTAATCAGACCTGCTCTTTTTCCAAATTACTGTCTAACTGGCAGCTGGCCAGTGCAGTGGGAAGAGTCAGGAAATTGGGAGCTAGGAAACCTTGAGTTCAAATCTGAAGCAGTCATGGACTAGCTGTGTGACCCTAGGCAAGTCACATCACTTGTCTACTTGCTTCCTCACCTATAGCACCCAGCTCCCAGGCTGTTATGAAGATCAAAAGAGATGATAACCTTAAAGCACCCAGCCTTAGAAGAAGGGAAGATGAGGTCAGTTTGGGACACACTGAGGTAAAGGTCCAAATGAGATGTCTAAATGTGCATGTCCAGAAAGTAGTTAAAGACTGGAGCTCCAAAGAAAAGATTCAGGGGACAGAGCCAAGATGGCAGAGTAAAAGCAGAGATCCTGCTCCCACCACCTCTAATACCTGTTTATACAAATTTTAGAGCTACAGAACCCACAAAGTGACAGAGAAACAAATCTCCTGCTGAAAGCAGTTCGACACGCTGACTGGAAGGGTCTATTACACTGACCTGGGAGCCAAGGGCAGTCCTCTGTGAGCCCTGTGGTCCCAGGCCTAGGATGCCCAGACCAGTGGCCCAGACTGGCCAGAGCAGACTCCAGGAGAGTGAATCACCAGAAGCTGTGGTGGTTTCCAGACTTCTCAACCCATAAATGCCAAAGAGAAAGTAAAGAGTCAGTAGAGAACTCTATTGGAACTAGGTAAGAGAAAAGTGTGGTCTGGCCCCTTCCCCATGGGCAAGAGGTGGAGGAGGCACGGAGGCTGCAGCTGCTACTGCGTGCTGCCTCCAGAGCTCTGGGAGCTCCTCACCTGCAGATCACAGGGGGACCAAGCAACCATTCAGAGGGTAATCATTCTTGCTCTGACCTGCCTGGATCTGGATCTAGGTCTTGGGAGGTGGTCCTGGGGTGAGAAACACTAGTGTGCCAGAGCTTGTGGTGGCTGTAGAGAGGGTGTCCTCCCCGTAGCTCTGACAACTATGTGAAAACCCCAGCAATTCTGGACACAGCTCTCTCCACTCTGGAAGCAGAGTTCTACTGTGGCAAAGAGCTCAGAAGTCAAGTAATTAGCTGGCAAGATGAGGAAACAGAGGAAGCACAATCAGACCACAGAATCTTTTTGGGGGGACAAAAAGGATCAAAACATGGAACCAGAAGAAGACAACAAAGTCCTTCCTCAAAAGCTTCCAAGAAAAATATGAATTGGTCACAGGCCATGGAGGAGCTCAAGAGGGCTTTTGAAAATCAAGTAAGAGAAGTGGAGGAAAAATTGGGGAGAGAAATGAGAATAATGCAAGAAAATCATGAAAAGTGAGTCAATAGCCTGCTAAAGGAAACCCAAAAATACACTGAGGAAAATAACACCTTAAAAAATAGACTAACCCAAATGGCAAGAGGCCCAAAAAGCCAATGAGGAGAAGAATGCCTTAAAAAGCCGAATTTGCCCAGATGGAAAAGGAATTTCAAAAACTCACAGAAGAGAATAATTCCTTCAAAATTAGATTGGAGCAAATAGAAGCTAATGACTTTATGAGAAATCAAGATACTATTAAACATCCAAATAAATGAAAAAATAGAAGGCAATGTGAAATATCTCACTGGAAAAACCACTGACCTGGAAAATAGATCCAGGAGAGATCATTTAAAAATTATCGGACTACCTGAAAGCCATGATCAAAAAAAGAGCCTAGAAATCATCCTTCAAGAAATTCTCAAGGAAAACTGCCCTGATGTTCTAGAACCGGAGGGCAAAATAGAAATTGAAAGAATTCATTAATCACTTCTTGAAATCCCAAAAAGAAAACTAGGAATATCATAGCCAAATTCCAGAGTTCCCAGGTCAAGGAGATAATATTACAAGCAGTCAGGAAGAATTTGAGTATTTGTGGAAACACAATCAGGACAACACAAGATCTAGAAGCTTCTACATTAAGGGATCAAAGGGCTTGAAATATGATATTCTAGAGGTCAAAGGAGCTAGGATTAAAACCAAGAATCACCTACTGAGCAAAACTGAGTATAATGCTTCAGGGAAAATTTGGTCATTCAATGAAATAGAGGACTTTCAAGCATTCTTTTTTTTTTTTAAAGCAATTGGGGTTAAGTAACTTGCTCAAGGTTACATGGCTAGTCATTATTTATGTGTGGGTGCTCATTTTCTGAGGCCGGTTTCGATGTCAGGTCATCCCAACTCCGAGGCCGGCGCTCTTACTCACTGCGCCACCTAGCCGCCCCTCTTTCAAGCATTCTTGATGAAAAAACCAGAGCTGAACAGAAAATCTAACTTTCAAATACAAGAAGCAAGAGAAGCATGAGAAGGTAAACAGGGAAAAGAAATCATAAGGAACTTAAAGTTGAACTATTTACATTCCTATATGGAAAAATGATAATTGTAACTCATGAGACTTTGCTCAGAAGAGAATATATATGCATATGTATAGAAGGGTGTATGTGTATATAAATATGTGAGTGTATGTGTGTACATGTATACATAGACAGAGGGTACAAGATCAATTGAATATGAAGGGATGATATCTAAAAAATAAAATTAAAAGGTGAGAGAGGAATATATCGGGGGAAGGAGAAAGGGAGAGCTAGGATAGGGTAAATTATTTCAAATAAAAGAGGCGAGAGAAAACTGTTACAATGGAGGGGAAGAACAGGAAGGTGAAAGGGAATGGGTCAACCTTACTCTCATTCAATTTAGCTTAATGAGGGAATAACATACATACTCAATTAGGTATCTTACCCTACAGGAAAGTAGGGGGGAAGGGGATAAGATGTGGGATGATAGAGGGAGGGCAGATTGTGGGAGAGGGTAGTTAGAAGCAAACACTTCTGAAAAGGGAACAGGGTCAAAATAGAAAATAGAACAAGTGGGAGGCAGTATAGGATGGAAGGTAACATAATTAGTCTTTCACAATATAACTACTATGGAAATGTTTTACATAACTACATGTACAACTTATTTATATTGAATTAGATGTCTTCACAGTGGGGGTGGGTGAGGAGGGAAGAAGGGAAAGAATCTGGAAATCAAAAGTTTTACATACAACTGGGAAATAAGATGTACAGGCACTGGGGTATAGAAAACATCTTGTCCTACAAGAAAGTTGGGGGGGGGGTGGGGGAGGATGTAAGAGAACAGATTGGTAAAAGGGGTATTCAGTAGGCTTGCTATCTTGGGGCAGGGGGAGAAAATCTGTGACTCAAAATCTTGTGGTAATGAATGTTGAAAACTACAATTAAAAACATTTTTTTAAAAAAGAAAAATAAAAGATTCAGACCAGCCATAGAGATTTGGGAGTCTTCGGCATCTGGGCAACAACTGAGCCCATGAGCTGATGATATCACTTAAGGATAAAGTATAAAGGAAAGGAAATTCAGTTGATTTTGGGGGTATCCACCCTTGGGAATAAAAGGCTACATCAGTATTTCTGGGTTCTAGTGGCCTCCAACGCTCCCCAGCCTGAACTGACCACCTATTCTACCTCTCCCTATGTGGCTTATCTAATCTCACTGAGATCTATCCCGATATCTACAGGATGGCTGGTCAAGGTTACAAATACAGTCTGTCGATAATGCAAACCGTTTTTACTGCGCAAAGTTTCACCCAAAAAGGGTTAATCTTATGACCCTGTTTTTTTAGCCCCACAGAGCTTTCAATAAAATGCATACAAATATTAGTCATTTAAACTTTTATAATTAAAACTAGAAACATGTCGAGTTTTTAAGTGAAATATATTATTCAAATGATGTTAGAATATAAATAGCACATAGCTTAGAAAAAAAGCATCTTCCCAATAGTTACAACTATTGTATGCATTGTCTAGACCAGAGATGAGGATACAGATAGCCACTGCCTCAAGCTTATCATGTACTCTTGTCTTCCATAGGCAAGTGAGTCCGTTTCAAATTTACATCTCCCATTTCCAACATCTTTGCAGGTCAGGATCATTTTCCATTTTCCAATAGTATCTCAAAATCTGTGTTACTCATATGCCAAAAGAAGTTAGCCAATGTGGCTTTTTTAAGCCATCCTTCAATTAGTGTGATATGACCTGTTTCATGGGAGATCCTATTTCTAGCTGCCATATTAATATTCAGATGATGCATTGATTTTGCTGAAACATTCTTTGCCACCTGCATTTGTAAATTCAACAGAAGCTTCCTGAAGGAAGGGGATGTTGCTTTTGTCTTTGTACCCTTAGCATCTAGCACACATTGAGTATTTAATAAATACTTGTTGCATGAATGATTAAAAACAATCTGTATGCCTTCAGGCAGCAAAATCCTCCCTTCCACACTAAGAAGGGTAGCCAGCAGGAGACTGGCCTGTGATTCCCCGGCCGAGCCCAGGCTCTGGAATACCTGAAGAAACTGTGCCTTGTGACTGTGGTGAAATGCTCTGTTGACCACAACTGTACACCAGTTAATTCTCAGTGCACACAAAAGTGCTTTAGGGAAATTTTTTTAGAAAAGCAGAGAGAACTTCTAAGAAAGGTTTTCTCTAGCACAGAGCAGCAGCTCCTGGGGGCCAAGCCCTGGGTGTGGTGAGAAGGGCCCCCCCACCTCTGCTTGTAAGAGGGAGGTATTTCTTTGACTATGGGATCAGACACAGGTGCAATTGGCTCAGCCTTTCTCAGAGACTTCAGGTAAACTGCACACTCAGTCCCACTTTAGCCCATGTTCTTTCCTTGATCAAAGTAGGATGGGTGCCAGGTAGATCCCAGAAATCAGATCCAAAGACTTCCAAAAGCAGGAATCAGGAGACACTATGACTCCTCCTTAAATCAACAAGGTTGAAAGGAAAGCTGGGCAATTAAGAACAGAATGGTTTCCTTAATGCAATCTTCATTGCCTGGGCCCCACCCTACATCTTCCAGGCTGTCCTTTTAAGAGGGGGAAAGGATTTTAGAGATTAACTAGAATATAGTAATCTTCCTCCTGCCCCTCACAGAACAGAAATGCTACAAAAACAAGAACATCTCTCAGACTACACAGAAAGAGGTTCTAGAATTCAGGTCTGAAGTTTCTTCCTCTAAGATCTTAGTCGCATCTACCATTCTCTTGGCTGTTCTTTGTTATGGAGCATGGGATGATCATGATGTTCATACTAAACAAATGAAGTTCCCCTCGCCTTCCATAAAAAAAGTTTCTTCCTCTATGGTAACAAGACTAGTAAGAGCCAACATTTATGTAGCATTTGAAGGTGACAAAGCACTTTAATCCTCACAAACTTGGGAGGACAGCTCATCCCTTGACAACATCCCCAATGCTGGCCACTCTCCTTGTCTCCTCTCAGAAGAGCTGCTAAGAAGCCCAGGCCTCAATGCCCACTGCCACTCACAGACTCTCCATCTGCAAAGCTTTCTCCTCCCTTGAGGTCACTGCACCCTCCATCTATGAGCTCCTGAGTCACCATTTCTTCTCAAGCTTAGCACCTTATTCGTGGCTTTCCTCAATAGCCCAATTCCTGACTGCATGGGTTCAATTATTTACGATGATATTAAAAATCCTGGCCACCCGATTCATCACCCTCCTCAATTCCCAAGACACATCTCCAGCCTCTTTCAATTCATACAGGGATGAGCAGCGAAGTGGCATGGAGAGAGGGCTGGGCCTGGAGTCAGGAAGACTAGGGGTCAAATGCTGCCTTAGACACTAACAGTGAGACCCTGGGCAGATCACTTCACCAGAGTTTGCCTCATTTCCTCATCTGTAAAATAATAAAAACAGCAGCTGCCTTCTAGGGTGAAGATCAAATGAGGCAGTATGTGTAAAGCGCCTGACACAGGGTGAGTGCCATGTGAATGTCAGGTGTGAGCTATCCCACGTTCAAAACCGTTCCACTCAGGTCATGATCTGGAAGTCTGGAAATTCTCTTAACTAGGTGAGGCCTCAGCCACGGAGCAGCTGTGTGACCCTGCTGAGTCCCTTAGCTTCTTGTGCAATAAGAGCAGCACCTGCCTGACAGGGTTCTTGTGAGGATCAAACGAGTTAACAAAAGGAAGGTGCTTCTGCAAACCTCGGGGTTATATCAGTGGCTAGCTAGCTAGGTATTTTTCTTCTTCCAAACCAGATTTTTCAGCCTCAGCAGGAGTCACAGGCCTTCTGGTCTCCTATCTTCTCCAAGCACATGGCCCCAATTCTGGCCTCACTTGCAAAGGATCCTGTGTTTAGGGCAGGGAGGGACCTTAGGTATCATACAGACCCAACTTTATAGATGAAAACACAGGGTTCCCTCCTGGCTTCTTGTCCACTGGAGCTTTCCTGGGTACCTACAAACATCTGCAGGTGTGCAGGGGAAAATCCCCCATGCAACTGTGTGGCGGCACCAAGCCAATCCTGGCAAAAGGCTCATCCCATGGTTAGTGCTGACAAGGGAGCTAAAAAGGAAAGTGTAAACTGATGACGTGTCTAAAGGAGAACTTGAAAAAGAAGCCGGCCCCTGCCCATCAACACGGTGTGTCTGGAGTCTGTGGGATGGAGCATCATGGAGAGAAGGCAATGACCAAGCTGTAGAACTCCTTGTTCACTGAAAGGCTGAAAATGATGATGATGAAAAATCTGAAGATTCTTAAAGCTTAGAGAGAAGCAAGAAATGAAGCCAATACTGTCCTTTCCTAAAATTATTCAATAGTCAGACATGGAGACTCATGGGCCACTTACTCTCCCTCCTGAAGTGTCAGAAGGTACTTTGGGGCAGCTATGATTTGGCGTGCTGAAATCATCATTTTAATAAATGCTACTACCATCCAGGAAACATGCTTCCCAAATTATCTCCTTCCAGAGAGCAACTAAATGAACACTTAGCATTCTGGGTAGTAATCTAGTGAAAGACCTGCTAAGCGAGACATTAAAAAGAGGAAATGCCCTGAATTTGCATACAGCATATGTCATCAGGCTATTGAGATCACACTGTTATAAGGAAAGTATTTCTATGCTCTGTCCTAGGGAAAAAAAACACTATACAATTTACAACCCAATTTTTTTTCCAAACCACCCACCAGTCTTTCCTGTAATGGACACATGCCACAAAGGTGACTTTCTCCCTTCTTTCCCCTCCCACTCCTCCTGTACCTCCCCTCCCCCCTTCTCTCTCTCTCTCTCTCTCTCTCATACACACCCACACACAAACAGTATTTCTCATGTCACAAAAATAATTATTTCTGACTTGTATGATTTCAACTCGTGTTTTCTCCTTTAAATAGGACATAGGTCACCAAGAATAAGAATAAAAGTAACAAAGAAAAAGGATGATACTAATAAAAAAAAATTCACATTGAGGTGTGGAGAGAAAGCTAAAACCCTAAAAGCACTGTTCCCTAATAAGCAAGGAGACAGTTTGGCTCTAGAGAACTAATGCAGATTTGAAGGTTTGAGTAGAGAATTCCAGTTTGTAGGTGGCATCAGTAGCTGCCCTTCAGGTAAATGCTATTGTGCTGTGTTCCGTTTTAGAAGCATCATTGTTAATTGTTTTAGTCATCACTTACACACTCCTTACTTAGATTAAACAAAACTGCACCCATTTTTTCTCAGCTAGGAAATGTGAAAGCTCACTAAAGACACACTGAGCAATTTTAATCAGCTCAAAACAAAACAGAATTGGAATCTAAGTAACTCCCATCAGGAAATCATTGAAACAAATCTACTGAAGAAAACATCCTTTCTATTATGTTTCTTTCAAACATTTCCACCTTCATGCCTTTTTCCTCCCTAATCAGTCCTCTTACACCCAAGTATCTCAGAGCAACACTCCTTTTCTCACAAGATTTGTGACTCTACCACAAAAACATGTATTTAGGGTTTCTAGAAAGTCAGTCAGTGCTGGTTTTCATATCCACTGCCAAACCAGAAGTAGAACCTTCCCAAATCGATGCCTTACCTCACTCTCTCTAATTGCTCAGAAAGATCTTCTCCCAATGCCTAAAAAAGCTGAATTTGCCAGATGGAAAAAGAATCTCAAAAGCTCACTGAGGAGATTCATTCCTTCAGAGCTAGACTGGAGCAAATGGAAGCCAATGACTTTATGAGAAATCAAGACGCTGTTAAGCAGATCCAAACAAATGAAAGATTAGAATGCAATGTGAAGTATCTCATGGGAAAAACCACTGACCTGGAAAGTAGATCCAGGAGAGATAATTTAAAAATTATTGGACTACCTGAAAGCCATGATCAAAGAAAGAACCTAGAAATCATCCTTCAAGAAATTCTCAAGGAAAATTGCCCTGATGTTTTAGACCCAGAGGGTGAAATAAAGGTTGAAAGAATCCACAGATCACCTCCTGAAAAAGATCCCAAAAAGAAAACTCCCAGGAATATTATAGCCAGGTTCCAGAATCCCCAGATCAAGGAGAAAATGCTACAGGCAGCCAGGAAGAAACAATTTCAATATTGTGGAAACACAATCAGAATAGCACAGGACCTGGCAGCTTCTACAATGAGGGATTGAAGGGCCTGGAATATGATATTCTGCAGGTCAAAGGACCTGGGATTAAAACCAAGAATCACCTACCCAGCAAAACTGAGTATCTTGTTTCAGGGGAAAATATGGTCATTCAATGGAATAGAGGACTTTCAAGCATTCTTGAGGAAAAAACCAGAGTTGAATAGAAAATTTGACATTCAGACACAAGAAATAAGAGATGCTTGAGAAAGTAAACAGGGAAAAGAAATCAAAAGGAACTTATCAAAGTTGAACTATTTACATTCCTACATGGAAAAGCAGTAACTGTGACTGATGGAATCTTTCTCAGTATGAAAATAATTGAAGAAGGGTATATGGGCATGTGAATACATATGTGAATGTGTGTATATATATTTACAGGTATACATGGATAGAGGGCACAGGTCGAATTTAGTGGGAAGGGATGATACTTAAGGGGTAAAGTTAAGAGGTGAGAGAGGAATGTGGCGAGAGAAGATGGGGGGAGACAGGGGGAGGTAAACTATCTCATGTAGAAGAGGCAAGGGGAAGTGGTTGCAGGGGAGGGGAAGAACAGGAAGGCAAAAAGGCAAAACCATTGAATTTGGATCAGGGAGAGAATGACATACATACTAAATGGGATATCTCATCCTGCAGGAGAGTAGGGGGGAGGGGGGTGAGGAGGGATGATGGAGGGGAGGTCATGCTGGGGGGAGGGGAGGTTGGAGGCACCCAATTTTGAAGAGGGACAGGATCAAAGTAGGGAATGGACCAGGTCGGGGGTGGGATGGGTGGGAGGGAAATATAGCCAGTCTTTTACAATATATCTACTATGGTAATGTTTTACATAGCTATACATGTACAACATATACTGAATTGCTTATCTTCCCAGCAGGAGTGGATGACAAGGGAGGAAGGAAATGGATCTGGAATTCGAAGCTTTAAAATTAAGTGTTTCAAATATATATAAGTACTAGTATTAATACTATTTTGCATGTAATTGGGAGATAAGATGTGCAGGCATTGGGACATAGAGATTCACCTTGCCCTAATGGAAAAGTGGAAAGGGGTATGGGAGAAGATATGGGAGAGAGCAGATTGGATGAGGGGATATCCTGTGGGACTACTATTCTGGGGTGGTGGGTAGGGGAACAATGGAGAAAAAACTAACTCAAAATCTGGCTGAAATGAATGATGTGAACCAGAAGTTAATAAAGCATTTGTTGAAAGAAAGAAGAAAGAAAGAAAGAAAGAAAGAAAGAAAGAAAGAAAGAAAGAAAGAAAGAAAGAAAGAAAGAAAGAAAGAAAGAAAGAAAGAGAAAAAAGGAAGGCAGGCAGGAAGGAAAGAAAGAAAGAAAGAAAGAAAGAAAGAAAGAAAGAAAGAAAGAAAGAAAGAAAGAAAGAAAGAAAGAAAAAGAAAGATCTTCTCCCCAGGTTCTATCTCTATCAGTTTCAATGAGATTCACAAAACATTCCAAGAACCACAGAACTAAAAAGAGCCTTAAAAGAAATGTAAGGCAAACATAGGCATAGGGATGACAGAAGCAGGTACATCGGCTTCTGGGGGAGTGGGGGGAGGGTGGGGGTGGGACTTCAGGGCCAGTGTTTCTTTCATCAGACCAGGCTACTTCCCCCATGGCATGCAATTTTAGCTGGGCCATCAGAAAAAAACCTTTTATGGAACAGACAAAAGAAAGTAGTGACCAGAACCCCACAAAGTGACTCACTGGATCCAAAAAGCAAAGTCTTACAAAACTGAAGCTCACTCTTGCAGAGCAGTCTTTATTGGCACCTGCTCCTCACCTAGCCCTCTGGCAGGGGGACACAAGTCAGTAAGCATTGGTCCAGCCCTTGTGATGGAATTTTGCCTTCCCAGAGGCCCAGTGATATGACTGCCATCTTAACTTGGGCACTGACTGGATTTAAGTGAGGCAGAGGTACACAACACCTTTACTCTCTCTCTTCCAGTCATCCACTGCCAGTAGCAAGAAAAGTCAAGCCTGGCGAGGGCTGTGGATGAGTCTGACAGTCCTGGATGTCTGACCTAGCTCTAAGAGAGCTCCATGAACACCAGCTACAGCTGCCTTCATGGCCCTGAAAAGGGCTCAGCAAGTCCTCACACCAAGGGTACTGATCCTCCTTAACACCCCATACAACCTGCAAGATCGCTAAGATTGAAACAGTAAAGGAAATACACCAGGATCTGCGATACAAGTCAGAATTACCAGAAAGAGATGTGTATCGTAACTATCCACAATGCAGTGTGTATATACAGTGTCCTTGTGTCTATATTAAGCTTAAAACAGTGCTAAGACTTTTGGGACACCCTGTATTTCTAATAATCATATACCTTATTTTATTTATTTCTATATACAGTGGCAGTAAGAAACCACTGCTACACAGAAATTTCTAGGGAAAATTCAAAAATGTGATGGCTTCAAAATAGCCCTGTTCAACTCATCCTCTAACAGGAAGCTGCCTTATTCCTGGCCCCTTGTCCCATACCTCCCCCCCCCCACACACACAGCCTTCTGAAGCTTCCCAATCCAAGTCTCATCTCAGCTCCTGCATCTTTAAATCCAGTCACAAATATAGTTTCTAAATGCTAAGTTACATGCAAATCAAAATTTCTCATATCACTATCCCAATTTCTTATTCCAGCCCCAAATGGTCCTGCTCCAATCAGGCTTTCTATTTAGAGCAAAGAAAGGTGCTCCTTTAGGAAGCCTGAGATATGGCCTGCCCTCGAATTCACCTTTTCCCCTTGAAATAAAGTTCTAAGGAGGGAAAAAGGCTGTGTGGACTAGAGACAAATTCAGCTCCATTCCAGCAACTCTCAATTACTAATTGGTCTAAAACAGCTTAAATTTTTCTTTACATGAATCAACCTTCTTATGCGTGCCACTGCATGAAATACATTTTTATATTAGTGTTGGCATCAAATACTATGTGGGCAAGAAAGTGAACTAGTCAGTTTTCACAGCAGAGAAGCTTTGCAAAAGTGAGCTAGGATTTAAGGACCTCATTTCATATCCTGAACAAAATGACATTTCCTCCTCTGAATTCAAATAAGACTCTGACAGGGAAGCTGTGAGCTCCCCAGGTCCTCTCCTGCCAAGGTCACAGGATTCCAAGGAGCTGCTCCTTGAGCCAAGAACACTTTGAAGCTAACGGGGAAGACAAAAGATTCACAAAGCTGAAACAGTCCATCCACATCTCAGCTATTTAGTATTAAGGAGCACCAAGAACATTCTTGTTTCTCCCTCACTATAAGGAAACATTCTTACTAATAAAAAAAGGCAAAATCACTTGGAAATGGAAACATCAAAAATCTGAATTTAAAATATATGTATATAATAATGAAGCTGAGTCTTTCACTCTACAAATTAATAAAAATATATTCAATCTTTGAGTATGAAATCAATAATAATGTACTCTCTCAATTACCTAGAGCAAAGTTTGTGTTCCAGATCTTGTTGATTTTATTAGGCAGATGACACAACAGAATTCTCTGAAAGCATGATTCACTATCTCATAAGAATAAATTCAACACCTCAAACAGGTACTAAGTGTCTCCTCTGAGTCAAGGGCTATGTATGCTGGATCCTGGGGGTACAAAGCCAACTAATAAATGGTCTCTGTTCTCAAGGATTCCCCTGCAAGGATGCAGCCTGGACTAAGTCAAAATAGTGCACACAAATGCAAGTCCACTCAATAAACATTAATTAAGCACCTACTATTTGCCAGGCACTGTGTTAGGCTGTAGGGTTACAAAAATTACAAAGTAAGCAATCCTCAATGTGAAGGAGCTGCCCTCTAAAGGTACTACAAAATCACTTGAGAAAGTGCTAATTCAGACAAGAGAGGAGACTGGAGAAATGAGAAAGCAGCATATTTCAGAAACCCAAGCAGAAGCTTCAGGAAGCTGTAAGGTCCAGCTCCCTCCAGCAAAAGGTGCTATGTGAAAGGTGAGAAGTCTGCATTCCCACCTGCTCACCCACCTCCACAGCCCCTGAGCCAACTGATTGTTGGCAGGAATGAGCCCATCCCACTGCCTTCTTGGCCCCTCATTTCTCAGCTGGCCCTTCCTGATTACCAGGACACACTTAAAGAGTAAATACTTCAACACTAACTGCCGAAGGCCAATTGCTTCCACCTGGCCCTGCCCCCTTATTTCTCATAAAGGGCCTAGATGCAACAGAAGCCAAGTATGTTATTTCACTGTGTGTTTTTTTTTTTGTTTTGTTTTGTTTTTGGTAAAGCCTGCTTTCAAAATAATCACCAATCAGTCATCAAAGAAAAGTAGCCCACTATCTGAGAAACCTCGAACATAAGCCTTACAAACTTGGGGAGGAACAAAAAATGTCCCATTTAAAGAAGGATTAAGGCAACAATCTTAACCTGAGACCCCTGGGATGAAGCAGAGCATTGGAAGAGAAAGGGGGAGGCTTTAGAAAGGTTCAGTCATCTCAGAGTAATTACTTACTAGGTAATTAACAGCAATCCAGCAGGCACTGGCCAGGCCCCAGAGTTGGTTCCCATCCTGAACAAACCCTGCCAGTTGGGCTCTCTCTGGTAATACAAGTTGGAATTTTAAATAGACATCCTTTATACATACTTTTACCTAATGTTATTTTTTCACTAAATTATTCAAGTACTATGGGGAGCCATCAATAGCAGCCTTCAACAACTCTGCTAGTACAGCATTAGACCGACTTGTATTCACCGGCTCAGGACTTCACCAGCACCTGAACCATGTTACAACTGGACATTTATTTTCACCACAGAAAAGGAAATGAACAAACATGTTTAAAACAAAATATGGACTCATTAAAGGTAAATAACTGTCCTTCCCTGTTCACCAGCTTTTGTTGCTTGGTTTTGGGGGTTTGATCACAACATACACACCCAGACAGATGGAAAGTGGAGTTTAGAAGTCTACAGAACAGGAATTTTCAGGAGCTACTTTGAATACCCCCCCCCCAAAAGAAAATATTCCAAAGCATTTCAAAATCCTTCCCAAAACAGCTGAAAACAGTTCCCACTAAGGATCATTATATGAAATGTTTAAAGTAGTTTTCATTGGAAAGACTTTGACTACAGTTTAAAAAAAAAGTTCCAACAGCACTGCACAATCCTCCAAGGAAGTTCTATTGCCCTAATTCCAAGATGGTGTGGAGGTGAATCTGGGCTCCCACACATTCAGCCAAGTAGATACAAGCTCTGGCAGGTCCAGCCCAGACTGCACTGGCCCAACCATGTCTGTATCTGAAGGGCAGCCAAGCAAAGACAGGGCCAGTGCAGCACTAGGGGAGTAGCCACCAGGTGACTGATGGGTTTGTTAGGCCACAGCAAACCACAAAACAGTCAAAGGCAGAAAGAGATTGTGATCTAAATCTTGGGTCAGGGGTGCAAGCACAAGCATGTATAACATGTGCTCGAGTGAGTACAAAGACATGCACATACCCATGAAATCATGAACCTCTTCAATGAAGTCAACAAACATTTCTGAAACTAGGTACCAGGCCCCAGGTGTACAAAGACAAAAGAAAAAAAAGCCCTAGCTTGAGAGTCTGTAACCCAGACCGGGGGTCACAGTGAGGAAAAATCCCAGAGGCCTCTGATGTGGACTTGAGGATTCCAAGCAGACCAGAGCTGAGAAGGTAAGCTTCCCCAGGAAGACCCCAGCACCCACTCCACATGCCCCCAAAAGGGAAACAAAGTTCTTCATTTACAAAGAGCAGGCTACAAGGCTTTTTCTTCAGCCCTGCTGTTTGATTATGTAAAGAACCTCATGAAAATTCATTCACAAAGTAACATAAAACTGGTTCAAAAAGAATGGCAAAAAATCATCATACAAGACCCCTACAAATAATCACTGCAACAGGCATCAGCGGAGAAGAAACATCTATCTTTAAGCAAAATTTTATTTCCAGCAATATTCTGTGTAAGAAGTTTCCATCAGGGGGCAGCCAGGGGGCGCAGAGAATAGAGCAAGGGCCCTGGTGTCAGGACGACCTGAGTTCAAATCAGGCCTCAGACCCTTAACACAAAAACTGTGTGACCTTGGGCAAGTCACTTAACCCCAATTGCCTCCCAAAAAGCAAAAATAAATAAAAGTTTCCATTAGAATAAAAGAATTTGGACAGTCTCTTGGATCTGGCCTATAGTGTTCAGAGTCAAAAAAAACCATCCTGAACTAAGCTATATAAGGCCAACAGAAGAAAAACCCGCTTACACCAGCAGCTGGGATTTCTCTCTGTTTAAATTAGATAACAAAACCTGATCTAATTTTGTCCCTTCTGCACACTTGCCATAGAGGATGTAATTATTTTAATGCTGGAGTTAATTATTCAAGTGAATCAAGGCCTAAGAAGAGTAGCCCATGCCAGCCACAAAAGCAATTGATAGAAAAGAAAAACAAAAAAGATAACCAGGCCTTCCCATAAACCTCCAATATCCCTCCCACCCAAAAGTTTTAAGATACAACTGAAAAAAGGGTTTTCTCCTTTCTCCAATAATCAAACCAACTTCTAACAGATCATCTGCACCAAAATCTTTCAAGCAATACCCTTGGGTTCAGCACATGAAGTTCAAAGAGATGGCAATAAAAGTGGTCAATCTCTAAGAAAAACACCCCAAAGACAGCTCTACAAAACCACTCATTTCAAATTCTACCATGTGAATTGTGGGAGAGAGCACTGCTTGATTGGTTTGAACATTTACAACATAAGAGTTTCACTAAGCCACAGGTCCAGTCAATCAGCAAAGGGATGTGGCCTAGGATCACATTAGCTTTTTGAATGAGGTTAAAATAGGAATAAAATATCCATGCCCACCAAACTATTTATAACAGATGAACAGGCTGCGGTACATGAATGTTCCTGGAATATCACTGAACTCCTAAGAAAGGATGAATGTAATCAGTACAGAGAAGCGTGAGAAGATTTACATGAACTGATGCAGCTAGAAAGTGACACCCACAACGGCTTTTGTTGTCCTTCAGTCCTATCCTATACCTCAAGACCCTGACTGTGGTTCTCTTGGCAGACAATGGAACAGTTTGCCATTTCCTACTCCAAAGAGGAAACTGAGGCAAATGGGGTAAAGTGACTTGCTCAGAGTCACACAGCTATTAAGCATATTTGAACTCATAAAGCTGAGTCTTCAGGCACTCCATCCACTGTGCCACCTACATAATGGCTACAACAATGAAAACAGAATGCAGTAAAATTCTAATGACCAGGCTAAGAGACAGGAAGTCAAAGTCACTTTGTGGTTCTTTGCAGAGTTGGGGGACTACAGGTATAAAACACTGCTTTTAATGTCAGATTTTGTGTGTGTGTGTGTGCACTTTTTGGAGGGGGGAAGGCAGAGCAACTGGGATTAAATGACTTGCCCAAGGTCACAGGCTAGTAAGTGTTAGTGTCCAAGGCAGGATTTGAATTCAGATCCTCCTGACTCCAAGACTGGTCCTCTATTCACTGTGCCACCTAGCTGCTCCTTACTGTCAGATTTTTACCTAGTTTGTTGGTTAGTTTGGCTCATTTTTTTTTTTACTTCCTTTACTTCTGAAAACAGAAAAGGAGCCAAGCACTTTGTGCAGAGCTCATGAGTGTGGCTGCGGGTGTAACTTTCAGAGACTCCTTTCTTTAACTCAATCATTTTCATACTAAAACCTGTCATGTAAAAGCCCTCACAGTCACAGGACAGGAAATTGAATCAATCACAATTTTAAATTTTAAATTAAAATGACTCAGTGGGAAGAATTAGAGCACATATATTATTAGTACTGGGAGGATTACTCCTCAGTAACTGGGCAGGTTGCTTCACCTCTCTGGGCCTCAAATGGCCTCTTTGACCCCTCCAACTCTAGACCTGTGATCCTTGGGGGGACAGAAGCCAGTACTGCGAGGCCTCATAGCTGGAAACCAGAAGCTACAAGAGTTATTGACTGTTGTTTCTGGCTGGGGGAGGCTGTCCTGATGTTGTGGAAAGGTCACCAGATCCTGATAAGATTCCCAACTCTGTCACTGATTAGCAGTGTAACCCTAGAACAATAAGGCACGTCATCTAGAACTGCAGCTAGGAAAGAGCCCCAGGCCTGCAGTGTGGAAGACATGTAGGTGACCATGGGCAAGCCACCTGTCCGCCTCAGTTTCACCATCGGCAGAACGGAGATAAGCCTAGCACCCCCCTCCCAGGGCTGCTGTGGGAGTAAAATGAGACAATTCCAAAGCCTGCAGTGCCTGGCACAAAGCGGGATCTATCAGTGTCACTGATTATTACACTTCATTTCCTCACTCTTGGGGAGGAGAGTTCTGTTCTGAACTGACCTGTGATATCCCTTTCCCCAAGTAAGGATCTCTTCGAGAGGAGCCTGAGGCAGGGAGGGGGAAGAGCCGGGATGTCCTTGGACCCCCACTCCCACCCCCGTCACTAGGGATGGCACGATGGATATCAGCCCCAGCTTTGCCTCTCAGCCATAGAATGGAGGCCATGGCTCTTCCAAAGGTCACTCACTGGCTTCTTTTTCAGGCCCAACATCTGTCTGCCTCTGTAAACAGGGTATGGAAAGATGTCTGTTTTCCACGTTTGCAGCTTGTGGTTGTCTTCTAACTTGGGCTAGTGGCACAACTAAGATACCAAGGCCAAGATACAGCAAGGATGCTGAGGCAGGAGATTCATGTTCAATCTGAATTGAACTTTTCCCTAAACTACAGTTTGCACATCTTTAAAACTGGAGCAATTGTTGGTAAGCATCATAAACAAATGAGCTGCCAGGAGACTGCAAGCTCAGTTAAGGAGTGATGCTAGTCAAAAAAATAATAAATGAATTTTTTCACAGGCTTTAAAAAAGGTTGTGTCCAGAATCAGGGACAGCTGGGTGGTGCAGTGGATACAGCACTAGGCCTAGAGTCAGGAAGACTCATCTTCCCAAGTTCAGCCTCAGACACTGAGTAGCTATGAGATCCTGGGCAAGTCACTTCACCCTGGATTGCCTCCGTTTCATCATTTGGAAAATGAGCTGATGACAAATCACTCCAGTATCTCTGCCAAGAAAACCCAAAAAGGGATCACAAAGAGTCAGACATGACTGAAACGACTGAATGACAATCTGTTGATTATGATATTATGTTGTCCTGGTCAGGTTTCACTGGGAGTATTGTGTTCTGAGCGGGCATCACATTTTAAGAACAGTGACAAACTGGAGGGCCAACTTGAGACCATGCCCAATGAGGATCTTCAGAAAGAACACCAGAGATTTAGCCCAGAAAAGAAAAGGGGGAAGAAGGGTGAGGGAATGAACCTGGATGCAACAGTATCTGAAGAGCTATCACTCAGAAGAAAGACTGATCAGATCTATGCTAGCCCTGAGAACAGAATTAAGAGCAATGAATAGAAGAGGCTGGAGGTCAAAAAAATCTCCACCATCCCAAAAGAGAATTCACTTGGCCCTACCCATCCCTCCAGATAGCAGCTTCTACTTTCCCCCCCTCTCACAGCCAAAATCCTAGAAAAAGCTGTCTAGGCAAACCAACACTCACCCTGGGCTAGCTGGCCCTTCTGTAACAGGAAGGAGATGGAGAGACAACAGGCATACACACACATACAGTAAAAACAATGCGAGGAATGCAATGGGGAGAAGAAGGGATGAGCAGCTGGGGAGGACGGGTTGCGCTCTGGAGGAAGAAGCACAGTAATAAGGGACAATCTGTGGAGGCAGAAATGGAGGTGAGATGGGAACCAGAACAAAAGCTGATTTGGCTGAACAGGAGTGCAGCATACATGGCCGCCCAGCTTCACCTCCCACTTCCTTCTCAACCCCTTGCAATATAGCCTAGAGCCTTGGTTCACTCCCAGGATCCCTCCTTTCTGACCTCTCTGCAGCCTGGGATGCTGCCGACCACTCCCTTCTCAATCCACTCTCTCCCCTCAGTTTCTGTCCTTGCCAGTAGGCCATTCCTCCTAGTTCCTGTGCAGCAAACATGAGCGCTGGCTTGCTGGCTCTGGCGTGCACTCACTCGCTCGCTCTCACTCTCTCCCCCCCCCCCCCATATCAGCTCCCAAGGATTCACCATGATCATAATGCATATGACCTTCAAACCTACATCCACTCCTCTCCCCTCTCTCCTTGGCTATACACACACAACTCCCCAACTGCCAGCTAGCCTTCACCTAAATGGCTAATGGGCCTCCCCAACTCAACACATCCAACACAGAACAACCCTAGGAAAACCCCTCCTCCTAACTCCCCTATTTTTGTCAAGAGCAATACTGGTCTTCCAATGGCAGGCCAGCTAGGAGTCACCCCTGACTCTCTGATCTTTCTTGCCCCTCCCTACCCATGTCTGGGTGACACCTCCTTTTTACTGTGTCTCTTACATCCGTCCTGCTTTTCTCCATCAGCCCCCCAAGTCCAGATACCTGTTATCTCTCTCATCTGGGTTACTGCTGCAACACCTCCCAAACTGCCTGCCCTGCATCCACCAGGCAGCTGACAAGGTGACATGAACAAAGCCTAGGACTAATAACCTCCCAGCTTGAGTGACTCCCTCCTGGCTCTAGGATAACACAAACTCCTGTTTGTCATTAAAAGCCCTTCCCAATCTGGCTCAAGCCTAGCTTTCTTTGCTGAGCACAAAGTACTCACCCATGCTTGTGCCAGCCATCCTGGCCTCTCTGCTGCTCCTTCTATAGGGAAGTGCTGTCCCCCATACCTGAAATGCTCTCCCTCTTCCAGATCCCTTCAAACCTCAACTCAGCTTCAAGCCTCCCTCTCCTTCCCATTACACCCCAGGCCAATCTCAGCCTCTCTTTGGTATACATTCTGGATGTACAACAGACAAGGCCTATTCCTTGGTAGACTCCAAGTACCCCTAGGTCCAACCATTCTGGAAAGGAATGTGGAATTCTGCTTATAAAAGGGACTAAAATATTCATGCCCTTTGACCAGTGATCCCACTGGTAGAGATACTCCAAGAAGGTAAAATATAAACCAATTAACAGACACTATTCATAACTATTAACTAGTCATAACATCCCTTTTTTTGTGGTAGCAGAAAGGAAGCAACAAAGTATGTGGGCATCAGGTGGGGCATAGCTAAACACTACAGCAAACAAATGCAGTGAGCAAAAATTTGTTCAAAAAAGCAACACCAAATCTGACGGTTCATACAAAATGACGGAGTAAAACACACAAAACTAGGAAAGGAGTACACAGGAGAAAAGCAGGCAAAATGAAAAAAAAAAAACAACACCCAGAAAGGAACTCCTGTGCAAGCCCAGAAGAGGCACCTTCGTCCCTTCCCTGGAGAAGGCAGACACTGCATGTAGAGAGCGGTGCAGGCCCCAGCGCCCTCAGCTCATGTGCTGCTGGGCTGAACTGCCCTGCTTTCCCACCCTCTTTTTTATTGTGACGGAATCGGAAGAATTGTGTGAACCACACATCTTGTGACTCGATTCTCAATTTAGCTCAGTTCCCTTTCTAGCCAATTATGGCTCTAGCCCAATTTCTGTCTTGTGAGAAAACTTTACTTCATTGTTTGAACTTAGCCCTGCATGGCTGGGAAGCCAGACCATCTCCACCTGCTGCTTAAAGGCCCTGACCTCAGGACCACAAGTTCAGTTCACAATTACACATCTCAAGCCACCCACATGTCTTATCTGGTCCAATTATGCCCAGCCAGGTACTGAGTCCTTGTTCTTTTGATTGAATACAGACACTGGGGGGAGTGGGCCCCCTCTTCTTCTGATTTCAGGGAATTGCACCTGTTTGCTGCCCCTCTCCCAACTTGGAAAGCCCTCAGTCTTTCCTACAATGAGAAATCAAATTACCTAATCTTGCATCCTGGCTTGTATCTTGTTCATTGTTTCCTTAATGTAAAAAAATCTATTTCTACCTGTATTCAGGGTCCAGTCCCAAGCTGAGGACAGCTGGTCCTGATCTGTTATGCAACTGGCATGCACTGCTGAATAAATGGATAGGCTCGGAAGCTTGAACCTCAGTCTGAATCCCCAGTCATTTCAGATTTCACCCATCACAATTGTTAAAAAGAATAGTTCAGTGGAGAAGAGATAATGAAAAATATATTCAGAAATTAAAGTGATATAAAAAGAAAAGTTAGTTTAAAAAAAAAGCCTTTTAGAATGTCTTAAAAGACTGCTCTTTAAAAGTAGACAGGGATTGTCTCACTTTTCTATGTGTATCCTTCGTGGCGGCACAGTGCCTGACATATGTACTCAATAAACACTTGCAGAATGATTTAAGGAAACTGCCCAAGATCAGTGGGACATTAGTGGCAATGATTCAACCAAGGAGAATAAGACAGAGGAGTAATACTGGCAAGAGAAGTAGGAGTGCCCAGGGAAGATGAAAGAGAGAAAACATCTCAGAGGAGAAAGTGGTGACAGTGTCACAAAGCACAGAGATCAAATTAAGAAAACACCACTCACCCAATTCAAAAATTACGAGATCAACAGTAAGCCAGGAGGGGACAGTCTGGCTGAGTAGTGAAATCCCGAAGTCAACAGGGGTGAGGAAAAGTCAGTTAAATATTTTTTTCCTAAGAATTGGCTTTGAAATAGAGGGAAAAAAATATCAGCTAGAACAAAAGCAGGAGAAAACACAAGTGACAAGTGAAGGTTTCTTAAAGATAGGAAGTAGAATGTTCTCAAGCAAAGGAAGGAGAGAATGAAGATGAGAAAAAAGAAGCAACAGAAAAGGACAGGCTCCCGATTGACAACTGACTGCCATCTCACTGAAGGGCAAAAAATGCCGTTGGCCCTGGCTAAAAGGGGCCTCTTCTTCCTGTAAGACTGGTGCAAAAGAGGTGAGACTGGGGAGGACGGAAAAGGGCATGTGGGATAGAAAACAAAAGTGGGTCTGTCAATTAATCAATGCTTATTAGGTAGCTAGTATGGGCCAGCTCCCCCCACCCCAAGTCTCAAAACGCCACACTTCATCACTTCCTGAGTCCTCCAAACGAGGACAGGTGAGGAACTTTAAAGCTATCATCTCATCTGATCCCCACAAAATTCCTTCAAGGTTGGTGCTATTCCTCCTATTACAAGGAGAAAGCTCTACGTGACTGACCCAGGATCATACAGCCAAGAAGGGTGAGAGGCAGAACTCACACTCAGCCCTCCCTGACTCCAAGTCAAGCTGTATCCACTACACCCCCAGCTCCTCCCGATGACACTGATACTGTAGCCCTCAGCCACATGCCTGCTCCGGATTCATAATTTCACCGACACCTCCATTAATGCAATCCTGAGGAACGTTATTTAAGGTACATAAAATGCTGAGTCCCCTGCCCAATTACAAGAGAGAAGTGACTGATTCCATCAGCTCCAAGTTAAGTGTTCTGTCCAGGGTCACACAGCTAATGTCAGAGGCAGCCTTTGAACTCAAGTGTTCCTGATTCCAAACCCAGCAATCTATCCACTAAGACGGGCTACAATGAGGCATTACAACAACCAAGCTACGTGGCAAACCATTTATCTTGAGCAACAGTGGGTCTAATTGAGTACAACCACAGACTTTGCCAAGGTGGCGTAATGGAACGTGAGTGACTACATACGCTCAAGCTTTGTATGAATGAGATTCTAACAGAAAACATAAAATCTCATTTTTAAGTACGCTTATTATCCTAGATAAAGGATATAGTGTTAACATAAAATTACAATGCATGGTTTATCAGAGGTAACTAAATGCATGAAGGATTGCAAGAATTCACTGCTTAACCACTATCAAGATTGCATAAAAGGACGTTTTACCTCCGTACATCCTCAGTAGAATGGCCCATCCCAAGGAGAACACCTAGGTTGTTCCCCTCACACCACATGTCCATCTCAGAGGCAAAGAGTCCTTTAAATTCTTCCTACTGCAAAGCTTTTGTTTTATAGACAAGGAGACTAAAGCTCATGAGATGATGTTAGGGGCCCTGACACATACACTGGGTTAGAATCCATTCGTGCACTGAGGTGCAGATGTTAACTTTTCCTGCCCCTCTTGATGGTCACGTTATTATTCAATCCTGACGCTGAAGGCCCTGAACAACTGACCCAAATATGCCAGATTATGTACAAAAGGAAAAACAGTAGCTTAAACTTTTGTGATTCTAGTCTCCAAATCCAATTTCCTTCAAGGATCTCCTATAGTCTTTCACCCCCAGAAAGAGAAAAGAGATGTCCCTGCTAAGATGATTACAAAATGCAAATTTCTGTTAGGTAAACACTCATTTTCAGATTATCTTTCATGAGGAAACTAGAGATAACTTCTCACAAGGAGAAAAAATATTCCACAATCAAGTTCAAGCTGGTTTCCAGAAGTGAAGCTACTGCAGCATAGGCACTGCCTATGGCCACAAGTCCACCACCCAACATACTATCCCCAAGGAAGGCTCTTCTCTCCATGATCAGCACCATGTACCGCAACCCATCCTCCCAGGACACACTCATTCTATGAGCACATACCTCCTCCTCCTACAATTTTCTATAGCATTTACTATGTGCCCAGCACAAGGCTAAACACTTTACAGATATTATCTCATTTGATCTTCAAAATAATCCTGGGAGACTGAGGTATACTGAGGCTAAGTTCATTCAATAAATATTTATTTATTAAGTGCCTAATATGTACACCAGGCACTGCGCTGAGTGTTGGGAATAAAGAGACAAAAGACAGTCCCTGCCCTTTAGAAGTACACACTCTAATAAGGAAAGGAACACACTAGAATTAAGAGGGCTTGGAGGAGGCTTCCAACAAAAGGTATGCTTTTAAAGGAAGCCAGGAAGGTCAGGAGGTGGAATGGAGGGAGAGAATTCCAAGGATGATAGTCAGAGAATGAATGCCCAGACCTGAAAGATGGAGGGGCTTGTGCTTGAAACAGCCAGGAGGCTGTTTGGTCCCACCGGACCAAGGAGTACTGGAGGGATCGGAGTGTAAGAAAACAAGAAAGTCAGGAGAAGGGTAGGCCATAAAGGGCTCTGAATGGCAACCACTGGAGCGAATGGAGTATGGGAATGAGAAGGCTGGACCTGAGTTTTAGGAAATCCATGTGGTGGCAAAGTGGAGGATACATTGCAGTAGGAAACCTGGTGAAGGCAGAACTCTGCTCTCCTCCCCTGTAGCTATGGCAAAAATCCAGGTGATGTGGAAGGAGGGAGGGAGGGCCAGGAAAGAAGGGGGTGCATTCCAGAGATGTTGTAAAGGTGAAATGGGCAGGCCTTGACAACTGGCCAGGGTCATGAAGCTAATGAATATCTGAGGTTGGATTTGAAGATCTTCCTGACTCTATCCACTGAACCAAAGCACCTGCACATTTACTCCCCTCCCACTTAGTTTACAGAATTTAGGAATTTTTTTAAACCATTCTATAATTACCATTATCACAGGAACAACACCTCAAGACCAGTGATAAAGTTTTAGGTCCTTCCTATTTTAAGCTTTTGCTCATGTTCAGAATCCACCATCTGCACTACTCTAGTTCCGGCACAGCTTTTAGCCACAGATCCCTCTATCCCCCTGTAATTACAGGAAAACATTTAACAGTGGGGTGAACTCTTAGTGCCTTCACTTTCTCCATTAGTCATTTCTGAAGGGCTCCCCATTAAATCAAGAAGTAGGGATGCAAAAGGGCTTGAACAAGTTATTCCAGAGAATACATCACCTTCTGAGAGACCACATGTATTTTTACTCAGGTTGTCATGTTTCCAAAGAGAAACAATGAAGGATGGACGTTGTGCACTAAGACTGAAGAACAACTGAAAACACAAAACCCAAGCCTGGCCAACATGCAACTATTACCCAAATTCACTTGTGTAGGGGATGCTGGGTGCAGGGAAGATGAGGGAGATCTTTAGGCAGGTACTGCAGTGATCTTACCCTAACAGGACACAGGAATTGCCACAAATTAAGAAAAAGACAGGGAATAGGCATATCTGCGAATTATTGGATATAAATGTAGTGTCTCCTTTGGTTTCACTTCCACTGAGTAGCAAAAAAGTCTCAAGAAATTACCACCAAAGGTGGTCCTCTATGAACCATTTCACAGATAATAATGCAGATTTTATTAAGTCACATCATGCAAAACATTTAGTGAGGTCAAGGTTAAAAATATCCATACCTGTGGGAGTGCAGTATTGAGCTGTCTCTGCAAGGAATCTCTTTCATGGCCAACCTCATGCAACTTCCCCTGAGTCAAGGCAAGTGTTTCTTGAGTCTCTCTGAGCGTGTCTAAAAGACGATCTCTTTCTTCCAACATGGAAACCATTAATTGTTCAAAATGTGAATCGGCATCTGGCTGTAAAGGGGAACCAGAACCATGGCTCCCACCTCCTCCTGGGGGAATTTCTGCCTCACTGATGGTTGGCATCACCTCGCACATCATCTTGAAATAAAAATCCAGATCACAGTCATTAAATGCAATCCTAGAGTTCAGAAGCAATTCAGAACAATGTGCAAACTCAACATATCACCATAAGTTGAAAAGAAAAGGCATCCTTTGCTGTCTGGCCTTTACAAGGGTAATGCTGTCTCTAAGTGCTACCCAAGCACCATGTGAACTGGAAAAATCAATGCAAGTGCCAAAGACCTCAAGACCAAAAGCTCTAACTGAATGAACACAGAAAAGACTCTGGTATGTGCTAAAGCTGGGTCATCAAATTTCATTTAAAAAAAAAAAAGCAGTATTTTCCCTTGGTTGATGTTTTTAAAAAAATGCTCTTTTATAACTTCATTTTCCCAGTTCCTGGTTTTAAAAAAAACCAGGCATCCCATGGCATCCCATCATCTTTTAAGAAGCAGACAGCAGGGGTGGCTAGGTGGTGCACTGAACAGAGCACCGGCCCTGGAGTCAGGAGGTCTTGAGTTCAAATTCAGCTCAGTCACTAGACACCCTCACTAGCTGTGTGACCTTGGGCAAGTCACTTAATGCCAACTGCCCTGCCCTCCCCCATCCAAAAAGTAAGAGAAGCCAGCAGGACCGATCGAGTGGAGGGGCGCCAAGCTCAAGGCCAGAGGGGGGATATGTGCGGCACCTGCTGGGGAGCAGGACGGAGCCCAAGAGAGCGAGCCCCAGTTCTCGTGGGTGCCACAAGGCCGTCCCCAAGGGAAGCACCAGGGCGGGAGGGTGCGGCGGCATGCCCGGGCGAGCTCCGGACCTCTGCGGCCCCGCGGGCCGTCAGCATTCATTAGGCGCCTACTGCCTTCGCGGCAGCACCCGGAAGCGGTCCCGAGAGCTCGCTGACGCCTCTGGGAACACAGCAGGCGCTGAATAAGTGCAGACCGAGCCCGAGGCGGCGCCGACGGGGCGGGGCGGGGGCATCGCGGGGCCTCAGTTTCCCCCGCCGTCCTCGCGGCTCCCGCAGAGAGGAATGCGCCCGGGCCTCAGTTTCCCCCCGAAAGGACGCGAGGGTCCGTGCCGAGCCGGGGTCCGGGGCGCTCTGGGGGGGCCGCCACGGGAGCTCCCTTCCTGCCCGGCCCCGGCGCCCCCTCCCCGCCGCCGCCGCCCGTCACTCACCTTGGCTCAGGGCCCGGCGCCGGCGCCCAGGCGGAGCCCCCGAGGGGAGCCGAGGCCGCACGGGCTGAGCAGAAGGCTCGCGGCCAGGTCGGGGCCCGGGCCCGCTGCCCCGACCCCCGAGGCAGGCCGGCCGGCCCGCCCGCCCGCCTGTCCCCCTGCCCGCCTGCCCGCCGCGGCCGGACCCAGGAGCGGCGACTAGGAGGAGGAGGAGGCTGCGGCGGCGGCGGCTGAGGAGGAGCGGCGGGAGCGGGCCGGGCCGGGACGCGCGTCATCCGCGTCATCCGCGCGTCACCCGCGGCGGCGACGTCCTGCGTCAGCGCCTCTGCGTCGGCGCGCGCCAGTCCACGGCTGCGTGTCTACGTGGGTTTGCGTGCGCGCTCCGACATGCGCACCTTCCCTCGGCTCCCTGGAAGAGCAAAAGGAGCCCCCGGGGATGTACGCGTGCGCGGAGCTGCCCAGGTGTACTCTGGGCCTGAAGAGGAAGGAAGATTCGCGTCCACGAGCCTCTAACTAGCCCCAAGGGATGCTGGGAACGGGGATGGGGGGGGGGGGGAAGGAAGGAGATTGCGCGTGCGCGAAACGACACGCTTGCTTAGGGAAAGGAGAAGAGGGTGAAGGAGGCTCTGGGACACCGGGACTATACGCCTGCGCGGAACGACTGCTGCGGGTTCTGCAAAGGAGAGCCGAGATTCCTGGGGTGTCTGCTGATGTGCGCGTGCGCCCACAAGCCCACAGTCTCCCTGGGGGAGGGGGAAAGAGGAGGGAGCGGAAGAACCAGATGGAGACCAGGAGAGTGAAAGAGTCAAAGAAAGAATTTGAGAGAATAAGAAAAAGGAAGATGGAGAAAATGAGAGAGCGAGAGAAGGAGGAGAGACGCAAAGCGGGAGGCAAGGAGAGGGAGAAAGGCAGAAAAGAGGGAGGAGGAGGAGGGAGCCAGAGGGGAAGGAAGGAAGGTAGACGGGGAGAGAAAGAGGAGGCTGCTCCGGAGGGCGGAAGCGGGGAGAGCTCGCTGGAGAGTGATCCCGAGGCTGCGGGCTGACCCGCATCAGCCGCCTGTCCAAGGGGAGCAGAGAGCGGCCCCCGGCGCCGCTCTCCGCGGGAGGGAGGGGTGTGAGCCTTTGAGCCCTGCTCCCACGCCTTCCCCACAAGGGCAGCTCGGAACCCGCTTTGGCTCGTGAGGGCTCTGATCTGTGCCTAGAGCCGGGCCCCAGGCAGTGTGGACAGTGAAGCGCCTGTCACGTTCGTGTTTCCGATGGGAATGCGCGCGCAGGTCTGAATGACAGGCCCGCCCCGCCCCACACTGCGGAGAATGAGCGAGGTTTTGCCCCCTACCCCTCCTGCGCGCATCCTAGTATCATGGGCAGAGCCGGGAAGGACCTGGGAAAGTGCCTCGTCCGAGCGCGTCGTTTTACGGAAACGGAGGCCCAGAAGGGAGGAAGAGTTTTCACAGGGTCGGCGTCACAAACAGCCCTTTCTCTGCCGCGATATTTCTGGCCTTCGCCCCACTCTCCCTTCTGGCGTGGGCAGAGATGGGGGGAAAGAGCCCGGACTCCAATGCCGCCTAGCGATTAAGACTCCTGTGACCGGAGCAAGCCCCCACCTCCCTCAGCTGACGGGCTGACGCAGCTCCATGCAGCCGGCCAGTCCCCGCGGTCCGTGGGCCGCAGCTGTCAAACTCCTGCTGCGCTGCCCTGTCCCAGGCTCTTGAGAACATGAATGACAAAAAATCCTTCCCCTTAGGGAGTTTACATTCTACCTGGGGCTGGGAGGACAACTGGCAGCAAATAACTGAACACTAATGACAGCGCAGCTTCCTGGGCAGCACGGAGGGGAGGGGGAGAGGGGTTCGGGCACCTGAGCTGCTCCTGCAAAGAGGCCCAAGTGAGACGGAGCACAGCTGGGGTGGGCCTCCTGGGCGTGCTTAGACATGAACACTGGAGGGGGGTGTTGGGTTCAGTCAGTAGCACAAGGCCCAGTTTGACCTGGCCGTGAGTGTGTGAACAAGAGTACCATGATGCCCACAAAGCCTCAGGGCCGTGTCGGCGAATGCCAGGAGGAAGAGTTTGTGTTTGATCCCAGACACGAAGGGAAGCCCCTGAGAATTCTTGATGGGGGGTTGTTGGTGATATGGCCAGATCTGTCACAGGAATACTAACGGAGCTGCCATTGTGAAGGATGGAGAGGGTGGAGATGGGAAGATAGGTACCCCATGAGGTGGTTGTAATCTTCCTAATGAGAGATGCGAAGGGCCCGAACTGTCTAGTGATGGGAATGAGGGGGTGACATGTTTGGGAAAGACGACTGATCAGACTTGCAACTGATTGGATAAAGAAGCGGGATGAGTAAAGGAGGCACCCCCGGGTAACTGGGAGGATGGGAAGCGGAGGAAGGATGGGCTTCTAGGAAATAGAAATGTTCCGTTTTGGATGTTACAAATGGGATGCTGATAAGACATCAGGTGTAAATGTCAGACAAACTGGAGTTAAGAAAACAGGTTAGGGCTGGGTGTATAAATTTGGGATTCCTCTGAATAGAGATTTCAACGGAACTCTCAGGAGCCCAGGGAAGAGGCTGATGGGTATAAGTGATTAGAGAGCCAGTCTTCAAGTTAGGAAGACCTAAATTCAAATTATATTGAGTTAAATATTGACTGTGGGATTCTAGGCTAGTCACTTAACCTCTGAGTGCCTCTTGGCAACTCTATTAACTATTTGTTGTGAAGAAGGCACCACCCTAAATGTGTGGACTAAGTTTCTTTATCTGGAAGTTCAAAACCGTTGGTCCTTTTGCTTTGGGAACTGATCAGTTTTTAAGGAGAATGTTGAGTGAATAGGAATCCCAGGTCAGAACCTTATGGGATACCCACATTTATGGGGATGGAGCCAGATGATGGTTCTTCAAAGGAGAAGGAAGAGCATATTGTTTACTTGTGGTCTCTGGTTAGATTGTGAGCTGGAAGGCAGGAATTGTCTTTTGCCTTTTTTTTTTATCCCTGAGGTTTAGCATAATGCCTATCATGTAATGGGCACTTAATAAATGTTTATGAATTGATCATTTTGTAGTCAGATAGGAAAGTCAAGACAGAACGATGTTACTTAAGCCAAGGGAGAACAGGACTCAGAAAGGGGTGAATGACTGTCAAAAGCTGTAAGGAGGTTAAAAAGAAGGAAGGGAGCTGATGGGGGTGGGGAGAGAACCGTTAAATTTAGCAGATGAGATCCTTGAGAGAAAGATGAGGAAAAGGAGAGAAAGAGAGGTAAAGAGAAAAGGGGGAGGAAGGAAAGAGAGAGAGAAGAGAAAGAAGGAGAGGGAGAGAGCAGTTTCAGACAAGTGGTTTGGTCAGAAACCAGACTACAAATGGTGGAGGAGTGAGTGGGCAGGGAGGCTGGAGAGATGTTCAGGACATTCACTTGTGTTAGAAGTTTGACCCAAATGGGAGGAGAGATTTAGGCTGCTAGCTGGAAGACCTGGAAGGTTCAATGAGCATTAATTCTTGTAGGAGGGCTTTAGCTGGGCACTGGGGTACCCAAAGATGAAAAGCAATTTAGTCCTTGCCCTCAAGGAGCTTACACTTTGGAGAGGAAATGATAAAATGAGGCTTCTCCCCCATCTAACTCTCCAGAGATTCTCAAATCCAGGACCAGAGGTGGAAGAGAACTTTCCAGCCCTCTGGGGGAGAAACTCCTTAAAACCCTCAAGCCTTATCAACAAATCACTTTTACTAAGCATTTACCTCCCTTGGGGAAAGGGATAGGAAGTAAAGTGGGGTATCCAAAACAGAAATCATGCTCTTCCCCCCTTAACCTCCCCTCCCTGCCCCCATCTTCCTCCAAGGCCATCAGACACACCTAGGAGTCACCTGGACCGTCTCTCATCCCAATATCCAATACTGTGCTATTTAATACTATCCCTTCTCTCCAGGGACACTGCCCCAAGCCAGATACAGGCCCTCATTATCTCAAATGGATGAGTGCAGTGGTTTGGGGCCAGGGAAGTCCTGCCTGCCTCAGGCCTCTTCCCCCTCCCTCCTCTAATTCAGCTACTAAAAATGCAGGTCTGACCAAGTCACTTCCCTACTCAAACTCCTGGGCTTTCCTGTGGCTTCCAGGATCCAATATCCTTTGTGGCTCCTCCAGATCATGTCCTCTAACCAGAGGTGTCCCTAGAGCTTCTGTCCTGGCTTCTCTTCTCTTTTCCCTCTCTGCCATGGCACTTGGTGATATCAGTTCCCATCAATTAAATTACCACCTTGAAGCTGCCCCAGCCTCACTGGTGACCTCCAAATTTGAATCTCCAAATGTCTTTCAGCCATCTTGGACTAGATGTCCAGTAGACAACTTCATGTCCAAAATGCAATCCTTGTCTTTTCTCCTAAATCCTTCCCTCTCTTACTTTCCCATCCTCCTAGTCCCCCAGGCTCCCAGCCTACCAGTCATTTGAGACTCCTTACTCTCACCTCCCAACTCCAAGGTGTTGCCAAGACCTGTGAATTTCACCTTTGCAAGAGATCTTAAATGCATCCCTTTCTCTCCTCTGACACTGACACCACCTCACAACTGGACTAGGGCAGCAGCTGCTGGTGAGTCTGCCTGCCTCAGGTCCCTCCCCACTGCAGTCCATTCTCCATTAGTCCCCCAAAGTGATTTTCCTAAAATTCGAGTCTAACCACGTCCCCCTCCCCTACTCAATAAACTCCAGTAGTTCCCTTTCACCTCCAGGATCAAATACAAAATGCCCTGCTTAGCACTCAAAGCCCTTCCTAACTTGTTTCCCACCCCCCTTTTCAGTCTTCTCATACTTCAGTGCCCCAGGGTATGCTCTGACCCAGAGACACCAGCCTCCTGGCTGTTCCTAGACGTTCCACCTCAGGGATCTAGGCATTTCCTTAGACTACCTCCCAAGCCTGAAATGCTCTCCCTTCTAAACTCCACCTGGGGCTTCCTAGAATTCCTTTTAGTCCCAACCAAAATTCTATCTTCTATAGGAAGCCCCTCCTAACTGCTCTTTGTTCATTATCTTTCCTCCATCGAATATTTACTGTATGTGGTGGGTTTGTGCATATCAATTGCCTCTTCTCTCCCTCGTTAGATTGGGAGCTCTCTGAGGGCCAGAACAGTCCTTTGTCTCTTTTTATATCCCTGGCACTTAGCACATTCTGCACAAATGTTTATTGACTATTTGCTTATTGACTATTAACTTTTTAATAGACAGCCAAAAAAAAAATCACTGAAATTGCTCTAGCCTACAAGATTAATGGATGAACAGGTCTACAAAGAGATGAACCATTAGAAACATTTTTGTTTCAATTCAATACTTTTGTTAATTATGTGAACTAAGCCATCACTCCTTCCACAAACATTGATTAAATACCTATTAGCAAGCTGTACTTGTCATCAAGTAAGAGAGAAAGTTTAGCTCTGATCCAGTGTCTTCCTTCATGGAGCTCACAGTCTAATGGGGAGCTAGGCGACATGTACAAATAGCTGACTTCAGCAGCTCCAGGCCTTGAGGCCTGGGTTGGGTCACCCCCCACTAATATATGGCTATAGATGAATGTATATTATATCCTGACAAATCCCATGCACCCTGGGGCTCCTGCCATCATCCCCCTCTGTCTCTCTGATCAGAAGCCATGAACTCCAAAACTGGGAGTTTAGAAAGGGGGCTTGGCTTGGACGTCTCCTCATTTTTCACCTGGGTGTGTGACCCAGTAAATCTCCTGTGCTCCCAAGCTCCTCTTGGCACAGTCTGTCTTTCCTTTTTCCATACTTATCTCCCCAGTGCTTAGCATCTCTGTTGGTTAACCTCAGGGCTGCTCAGCCACCTTTGGTGTCCACCTTCACTAACTCTTACCTGAGGCTCCAAGAAGCTGTTGCATATGCAGTGGCCACACCCTGGTCAAACCATCTTGGCAGACAGGTTAAACCTGGTCGAGGGTAACCAACAGGCCTCCAGCCCATTGGTGAGTTAAGGGGGTGTCTATCCCAAGCATCTGATGACTTTCCCCATGATCAGATAAGAACTGCTTGTTCCAATGGCCAAGAAGGTGATTGAAGCAGTGTTGTGGAATGTTTTGAGCATCTTCAGATTTCAGAGATGCCAGTGTACCCGGGACCATCATGTTTCATCTTGACTTTTGTCTTGCTGATGAGGTATAAGGCTAGGGGTGCTTGAGACCCCAAAATACCAACACACTGTGTCCTGCTGAATGAATTCAACCCAAGTCTTATCTCAGCCAAAGAAAAGTAAAGTTTATTAAAAGTTTGCCATTATTGGGTAGATTCTTACCGAGCCTCGGTATCTGTAAGGATTGTATTGGACACAGAGCAAGTCTGTGCTAGAAAAATTCTATGGAGCTCTCATACCACAAGGAGGCAAGATAGGGTCTTATATACAGAAAGGTTGTGGGAGGAATCTAGGGGTGGTCTAGAGGAAGAGTTTGGGGAGGGTCTTCAGGAGGAGTTAATGAGGTCAGACTCCAGTAATGAGATTGGGGAGGGTCTTCAGGAGGAGTTAATGAGGTCAGACTCCAGTAAATGAGTGATTAAGGGTGGGAAGTTGTTGGAGGCTGGCTGGAGAGGACAGACAAAGGTGGACTAGACCAGTTCTAGGGTGTAACAGTTGATTTGGATATAGATATTTTGGGAGGATCAAGGGTGGGGGCTAGCTGGATAATAGAGGGCTAGAGATTTGGGCAGAGCCACATTGAAAGACCTATGGCCTCAGGCAAATGCCTTACAGGGAAGATTCAAGGAGCTCAACGGGGTTCCCAGAACTTGTACCTCATCATTGCCACTGGACTTTGAGGATTATAAAAGAAAGTGAGGCTGACTGCTTTGTGCAACTCTGCCTCACTTAAACCCAATTCATGGAAGAATCAAAATATCATCCCATAATATCATTGGTCCTCTTCAAAAATTAAGGGCAAATAACATGAAGTGACACATATTTGTTGTTGTTTCATTCATGTCTGACTTTTTTGTGATGCCATTTGGGGTTTTCTTGGCAGAGATACTGGAGTGGTTTGCTACTTCCTCCTCCAGTTCATTTTACAGATGAGGAACAGAGGGAAACAAGATTAAGTGACTTCTCCAGGGTCACACAGTAAGTATCTGAAGCTGTATTTGAACTCAGGAAGATGAGTCTTCCTGTAGTTAGGACCAGCACTTTATCCACAGTACCACTTAACTGCACGAGCTCGAGCACGCGCTCGCGCGCGCGCACACACACACACACACACACACACACACACACACACTCTCTCTCTCTCTCTCTCTCTCTCTCTCTCTCTCTCTCTCTCTCACACTCTCACACTCCCTTCAGCTGGCCTCAAGGGTGGTCCTGACATCAGATCCTATATATCAGTGCCACTCACAAGACAATCTGGATGATGATGTGTGGGCTCTGGGAGCCCCTTTGAGCTCTCCTTGAGTCCTTGAGGTACAGGCTCTGGGAACCCCCCGAACTGATTAGTCTCATTTTGATGGAGGGAAGGGTAATAGATTATACAGGGACTCTGATCAGTCTCTGAGTCTGGAAGGAATTCAGTAGGCTCAAGCAAACTTGGAGTCGAGATTATAAAAGTTTGTTACACTGTACAGTGAGCAAGAGTTCTTAGGGAACCTGCAAATTTACAGAAGTCACAGGTGTAGTTTTAAGGAGTCAAGACAGTAAATCAGGTGTCAATTATGCTAACTAGGTGAGTAAGCATGGGATTAGGGAGGAGTTAAGGAGTGGTCAGTGCTTAAAGGAACTTGCACTTTTAATGTCAACTGGCAGGTGTATTGCCCATAATTCACTGGGAAATAGCCCAAGTGGGGTGCTACCTGGAGGTGTGGTTTTAGGCCTGAAATGTCACTGTCAGCCAGCAGTCAGGGCTGACTGAGAAGTGCCCAGTCTGCCACCCATCAGTGTCAAGTTTGACAAGATGGATGGGAACCAAGGCTAACAGAGACTCAGTGTGGGTATAATTGGCTGAGGAGTTAACCTATAGATAGGGCATTGAAGGATTCATAGATGCAGCTGGCCACTCTACTAGGGGAGATAACATTTGCCTAAGCTAAAATGTTTATAGATGGTTTAGTGAAAGATTCATCAGTATAACTTGTTATTGTTCCAAGCAGAGATAAACAGTTTATGAGTTGTTGCTGGGCAGGGGCAAGGGGCAGAGTTAATGCTCTGAGGCTGGGGAGAGGAAATGTGATTTTCAGACTGGTTTTACAAATTGATTTTACAGACATAGATCCCAAACACTCCATCAATTTGATGAGGCATTTGCATGAGGCCATAAGCCTTACATTGTGGCTGGGCCCAAACCTCTGTTACTAGACTTCTCACCCTTGAGCCTATCAAAAATATCAATCCATCTTTGAACTGGCCTAGCCCATCATCGTTTGTAGTCTCTGGTAGCCTCCAGCAATTTCCCACCCTTCATCACTCATTGACCTCATTAACTTCTGCTGAAGACCCACTCCAAACTCCTCCTTTAGACAACCTTCTGTATATAAGATTCCTCCTACAACCTTCTGTATATAAGACCTCATCCTGTCTCCATGTCTGTGAGAGCCCTATCAATCTACCCTTGAACTGACCATTATCTGTAGTCTCCAGGTAGCCTCATGCAAATGCCTTATCAAATGAGATGATTTAATCAGAGTTCAAGGGGTTTCCCAGAGCCTGTACATCAAGGACTCAAGGAGAGCTGGAGGGGGCTCCCAGAGCCCATACCTCATCATGGATACATAATCTCCTTAGTACATGCACACCTGACACCTATGTGTAAGTTTCCTTCCAGTTCTAAATCTAGGCTCTAAAGCTCCTAGAAGTCAGCTCCCAAATTCATTACCCAGTAACCAACATGGTGATGAACCTTGCTAAGCTTAGCAAACTGGTTCTCAGATTTCTGACCCACATTTTCAGAGGACAGCTCTGGAAAGTGGGTATGGGGGAGGTAGTTATCCATAACTAAGAGCCACACTCAGCTTTCCCCCATTTCCTCCCATGTTGGCATTGCCATGAGTAGGTCCCCAGTGAGTTGTCCTCAGCTTTCTGGTAGTGAACAAGTGCCCAGCACATCCCATGTACAGGCATGAAACCAGCAGTGCATTGGTAAATGTTTAAGCAAGGGTTTGTTGTTGTTTTGTTTGTCTGTTTTTTTAACATAAATCTATATCCCTCAGAAGGAGCTGTTATCTTTTAAGACATTGGCCTTTATCTTATTGTGGGGTGGAACAAACCCTCTTAGCCACACTCTACAATTTAAAGGCTTTCTTCAACAGAAGGCTTCAAGAGTGGATGACTGTAATGGAAATGCAGATTTAAAGATCTTCCCTGCCCCTAGGCCCTTTGATTGGCTTAAGAGACTTTGATTGGCTTTAAGAGACTCTGAAAACCTTCCTTGACTTGAAAATATGCTCTGCCTCCTAATAGGCTGAATGTGGTCACATGGAGCCTGTGGTGGGAGGCTTGTTTTTCAGGGAAGCCCACACCTTGATACTTTGTGATTGGGCAATGGGTCCAGAAGGTTGTTACATTCTCTGAGCCAGGAGAAGGCTATATAAACCCTGAGGAGAGGCTTTGCTTTGGGGCTCACTTTGAGAAGTGTTGTGTGATTTGACCAGATGAGACTCTGGGAAGCCGTTGTTGAGAGCCCCCCGGCTTTGAAAACCCAGATATTGATGCTTCCCTCTCTGGTAACTGTGATTTGGTATTAATATAATGGTTGGACAGTTTGGAAGCCTGTCTGTTTGATCTGTAAGTTCTGTAACTCTGAAGTTTGGGGTGCTGACCTTTTTCCCCTGAACTAGGTATTGTGTGTTTGTTTGATTAAATTAAGCTTGTTAACTGATTTTGAGTTGCTTTCCTTTTGAAAAGCAGATCTAAGAACCTATATTGGCAGTCACCCTGGGGATATTGGGGTGCTTGCTGCTACAATGACAGGAGCTGCTCTAAGGCCCTACTTAATGAGCACTTATTAAGCCTATTATGTCCAGGTAGGGCTAAGAGTTGGGGATAAAAGGAAAAAAAGAAATAGTCCCTGCCCCAAGGAAGAAAAAATCAAAGCAGATTCCCTAGAGTTTTCCTTCCTTCCCTCTCTCTCTCTTTGTCCCTCTCCATACACACACACATATACATACGTATGCATAGATACATACACATACGTGCAGATATGTACAGGTGTGTGTATAAGTATGGATGTGTGTGGATATACACGTATGTATACTACCTTCTCGTTTATTTGGTTATTGTTTTTCATCCTTCCTTTTAAAAGAACACTAACAGCATCATGACATGGGCAATGACTTGCCCGTGAATTGTAGTGAAGGGAGGCAGAGTTGCCCTTTCTCCTCCAGAGTCATTGAAGTCCAGTGGCAAGACAAAAGTCAAGCCGCCTGGAGACGCAGCTCTGAGGGCTCCACAGCTCCTGCTGCAGCCGCATGTGTGGCTGTTGGACCAGCCATTCTGCCAGAAAAGGCTTCCCATGCTTGGGGTGGACCCCCCCCCCCCTCGTAGATCCTCTAGAGGTATACTGGTTATCCTCAGCCTGGCTTAGCCCATCGGCCTAGATAGGCTGTGGCCACTACGCTTGCTACACTGTCTTGGAGCCACAGGTAAGAGTCACAGGGGAGAGCTTGGTGAAGGTGGGTGAGCTGCCCTCACCCCACAGGGGCTCGTCCACTCTGAACACACACATAGAATAGGTACAATTCTATATGATAAAGCTGTAGGGAAGGGGCTGTCCTCACTCAGGCTGAGAGAGAACAGGTGACTTGCCCGGGATCCCATTGCTAGGAAATGCCCTGCAGGCTATGAATTTGACCAGACCCAGCTCTCTGCGAGCTATGTGAAGAGATGTCATGGGGGCTGCTATTTGCCACAAGCGCATCTCCCTAATATCACCAGAGAGGAGGAAAGGCTCCTACAGGCTTCTCATCCCCTCACCTCGTTTCATGCCAGAAGAAGCTGAGGCCCCGGGAGTGAAGGGATCTGCTCAGGGTCCCATAGAAAGAAGTCAGTGGGCATGTGACTCAAAGCCAGGTCTCTGAGCCACACACCCCCCCATACACACACCCTCCTCTGCCTCCCCCCCCACACACACACACAGCTGCTTCCACTGCCCTAGGCTGCCGTTGCTGAGTGAGCTCTTTGAGGGCAGGGACTGGGTTTGGGTCTGGGGCGGGGGGGCGCTTCATATCCCCCACAGTGCCTAGTACTTTATCTAAAACACAAGTATATAGTAAATGTTTATGAAATTGAATTAAATGAATGTGGTGAAACCTTCCTCATTTAAGAAATGAGCAGAAATCCAAATCCACAGGGTGGCTGAGTGGGAAGAAGACATACATCAGTGCCGGGCTCTGGAGAGCTGCTGCAGCTGACTTCTCCATAGAGAGAGGAGAAGCCGTGCCGTTTGGGCTGGTGGCAGGCTCTGGGATTGGCTCCTTGCTAAATAGCCCAAACCCCCATACCCCAAGCCCTTGAAAGGCTCTTTATTAGCGGGCAATCATTCTGCATTTTAGGACTGGGCTGGACCTGAACACCTGAAGTCTATGTGGACTATGGCATTCCCAAGCATAACTAAAGTCACTACAGATTTTAGCAAAGCCTTTTTACCATAGAGAAGAGGAGGGGAAGTATAGGGTCTCTACACATAATCTCAACTCAAGGGAATATTATGTGTCCCAGGAATAGAAATCCAAGTTTGAGGGGGAGGGAAAAGGAGCAAAGGAGCCAGGAGAGGCAAGAAGGCGAGGCATTCTGCAGCCCCCCAGTGCTCCTGGAAGCACCACCCCCCCGCCAGCTACCTGTCTACTTGGTGCTCCTTCTTCACATTGGAAATTAGAAAGGTGGCAGTATTCCACTCAATATGGTCAAGCTAAAAGCTTGAGGGAGGAAATTGTTTACAGGCCTATCTTAGGATGCCAGATTTAGGGACAGAAGGGACCTTTGAGGTCACTAAGTCAAGCCCCCTCATTTTATGGAGAAAGAAGCTGCAGGTCAGAGAGGGGACTTTTCCTAGGACAATCAGACAATGAGAGGATTTGAACCCAGGACCTCCTCTTTCCATTGTACTGACCCCATGCCTCTCAGGTCATTTCATACATTCCTCCAACCAATCCTCCCCTCCCAGTCTTGAAACTAATAAAGAAGTATTCAGTGATGTGCTAATGAGTGTTTAATAATGTGTAGGATGTATGACATGTATGTGTGTTCATATCCTCACAAGCACTGCCCTATGGCATCCCCACCATCTGATTTCTCTTTTCCTACTCTTTCCTCCCCTCCTTCCATGTGCTAGCGTTGAGCCTCTCAGGCACCGACTCCTCCCCCCACCTACCTGTACCCCATTGGAAAAGCCACCAGTGGGTCTCATGGACCCTTCATTGAGATATTTAAGGGAGCCTGAAGTTAGTGGGGTATGAGCAAGATACAAGCTATACAAGATACTAAGCTTTAAGTAATTTTAAATTTAAACAATGACTTTAATAAGTAAATTTTAACTCGAGAAGTGGACTGAACATAATGGGAAATAGACAACACAGAATCTAATCCAACAATTAACAGCTGGGTCCAAAGGACCAGGGCACTGTATCCTATCCTCTCCCTCTACACTGAGGGGGTCTCTCTGCTCTGGACCATGCAGAGACCAGGTTCAGTCCTGAAGCCGACCACCGAAAAGAAGACTCAGTAGGTCTGGCCAGTTCCTTAGGGGACAGATTTTTTCTTCTGTACAGAAGAGAAATGCTTGATATAAAAGGTTCCCACTAGCCCATATTGACAAGATTTCAGCAGTTAGCAATTTAGAATTTATAACTAGTGTTAAATTTTACTTTGAGGTTCAGCCTTAAAGCCATAAAAACATCCAATATCTGGCAGCACTGTGGAATCGATGCCTGACCTTTCACTGTTTCCCTGTTAAGTAGGTGTTTTCTAGCGAGCCAGGCCAGGCCTTGAGCTCATGCTCTGGTTGGTGGCCATCTTCCCTTCCCACTAGTCATCACCAGCTGATGGACCCAGGATCTCCCTCTTCTCTTTTTTTACTAAGCTGACATGTAAAAGGACACTCGCATCTTATGATCTCTATTCCTTAAGGCAAAGAAACACAGACCCAAAGAGACATCAGAGGGTCCTCTACTGTAACAGCTATGTGGCAGTGCTTGCCATACTCCCAGGATGGGTGGAAGGACAAGACTAGAGCCTTCTCTTCAAGCAATCCTGAGAATCCATGCTGGGAAGAAGGGTAAGATCTAAGGCAGTGATGGCCATCCTCTCTGAAGTCTCAGAATCCTTTAATGCCAGTTAGAAGCACAGCCAGGGTCTCCCAACTCTGCCAAGAAGGCACATGGTCTACTCTTCTACAGAGCTAGCACAACATTCAGTTTGGGTTTTTCATGTGTGGTCATCCTTTCCATTTACATCATTGTAGTCATTGTGTATTGTTTTCCTGAGTCTGCTGCCTTCAATGGACGTCATTTGACACTGATTTTCCCAAATCATTAATCAGAAGAAAAGTGTAAATCAAAACAATTTGGGGGTTTCACCTCCTGCCCAGAAAATTGGTAAGAGATGGAAATGTGTTCAGGGGTCCTTCTTTTCAGAAAGGGTTGGGGTCCCCTTGTTTTCAGCCTTCACCCTCTCAGGGAGTTTTCTCCTCTCCTTTCTGTCTGTGAAAATCCAAACCAATCTTTCCAGAGCTAGCTCTGGGCTTGCCTCCTGCTGTCTGAAGTCTGCCCTGGCCAGGCCAGACAACACTGGGCTCTCCATTCTACCTCTTGTCTGAGCCTTGTCTTTGGGACCTCATTAATGACACAAGAAAGGCAGCAATATCATTCTCTAACTAGCTGATAAGCTTCTTGAGAGTTTCATCTGAATTCCATAATATCAGGTTTCCAAGTGGGGTCAGAGGACCCCCGCCCTAGCTCTTCTCCCACCACACATTGCTGACAAGTGGGCACACCAGCTCTCCCATACAGGAGAGTCCCTGTCTCCCAAGACAGCTCCCGCTGCTTCTTGTGCTGTTAAGGTGTTAGCAAAGTACTTCTGAGTAGCAGTCTTCCTGAGTCTTCCATGAGGGGTGCTGTAGAGGTCTGGCCAGTGACTGCTTTTGCCCAAAGGTCCCTTTTTAATTAAGCAAAGCCCTCAAAGTGCTGTACAGGAATGAGCTGCATCAAAATGCCAAAGATTGAGGACTGTGTCCTGTCATTGTGTCTCAGAGAGCCACTGAGGCTTGTCTGGGGGTGGTACCCAACAATCCCAGATAAGCCAACCCAGCTCCCTGGCTTTGACTCCTCCTGGCTTCTGCTCCATGCAAAGAGGGCTTGCTCCTGTGCTCTAGAACTCACAGATTCTCCACTCCTACTTTGTTCCAAGGCCGGTGACACTTGTCCCCCCTCTTACCCATGTGAGTCATGGCCTAAAGGAGCCCAGAATGGGGGCACTTCCCTTCTAGAAAAGGAGCCTCAAGGTACCAGTTGGGTATTGGCTAGAGAATAGCTGCTTATTTCTTCCACCTCTGAAAACACCCAAGACAAAAAAAGATTCAGAAACACACATGAGGAAATACAGAATGTGTGAAATGCTCAATCAGTCCATTGTGTCTACTGTGTTCTTCCTGGAAAGCAAAGGCTTCAGGGGGCCAGTTGGGCAGGTACTTGGATTTCTCCAGCCCTGCACCTGCATGGACTTGTTGATGCCATTGGCATAAGGAAAAGAAGTCCCTCTCCTCCCTTGTTAGAATTCCAAGGGGGAGAAAAGGCTAGAGAAGAGCCCCTGCAGAGAATCAGTTGACAAAGAAGGTCTAGTGGCCCTTTACTGGAATCCTTATCACTTCCCATGGGCTCAAAGAGTTAGCACTGGCAGGGCCCTGAGCACCTGCCCACATTTCACACAAGGTATGGATATCCAGAGGGATTCAGTGATTTGGGGGCATTCCAACCTAGATCAGAGGCCATCAAGGCCAACCTGGGATTTCACAGATGTGAACCAGAAAGTTGGCTTGCCTGAAGCCAAGCAGCCGCTAAGCTTCTAAGGCAGGATTTGAATCTAAGTGCGTTCCAGAGCCTGACCTTCTGGGCCATACTGACTCTCAACTTTGACTCTAGCACTAGGCCCACAGATTATTAATTTTTTTTTTAAAATTCTGACTTTGTGAAGTAGAATTTTGCTTGTGTCAAGTAGAATTTTAGATGGGGTCTTTCCATGAATGCTGCAGTTGTGAGACCACTCAAGAGAAGCAAGGCTTGGGGTCCCAGGGGGCTTCTCCTGACCCAGAGCAGGTGCTTGAGATTGTTCACAGAATGCTCCAAGAAAGGAGAGGAAGGAAGGGTATCAAGAGGGAGTCAGGTGAATTCTGAGCTTGCCAACTTTCTGTTTCAACAGGGAAATGGCCAAGGGAAAGACTGTCAGGGAATCAGGGAATAAGAGCTGGAAGAGACCCTTGAGGCCAGTTCATTCCACAGCCTTATTTTACACAGGGAGAACCAATGCCCACAGAGTGGAAGGAGCTAGCCCAGAGACACATGGTGACAGACATGGGATTGGAACCTGGCTCCTCTAATTCCAGTTCTTTCTACTGTTCTGTCATCCTTACTGGCCATATTTAGAAAAAAAAATAAAAACTTCCCAATGACTTGGCCTGCTTGGGCCAAAAGCTTCATAAATGAGGAAATCTGGAGACAAAAGAGACAGTTGAGAAGGTTAGCATTGAGTGGATTCTGTGCAGAGAGCGATAGACTGGCTCCAGTCTGGCTTGGCTTGGCACGACCGCTTGTCCCCCAAGGCCTCATTTGGATTCTTAGCAACAGGAGCTCATTCTCCTCTGATGTTCACCGGGCATCCCCTCAGGGCCCCAGGCTGCCTCCCCTTTTGTTCTGGGTTCACAGGGCCTGCTCACAGCAGTCATTCCTCAGCAGGGCCTGTTTCTTTGCCCTTAGGAACCAGCTGCCTGGAACTGGTTTCCCTGAATTGTGCTTCCAAGAGAAGGGGACACAAGGGCTTTCTCGGAAACTGATCTTGGCAAGGGATGAATTCATCTTGACCGATGGCAATCGTTTGTCCATTAACACTCTGTGGGCAATTCACATCAGGAGAAACATTTAGGCCCTTTTGGGCCCTGACATCTGTTTCTGGCTGACTGTCAGTGAAGGCCTCCATCCTGCCTGAAGGTGGTGTAAAGCCCTGGAAAGAGCCTGATTCATGGTAGCTGAGGACTTGAGTTAGAATCCTGCCCCTTCTATCAGTGTGGTCTTGTCACATCCCTTTCTAGGTCTCAGTTTCCTTAGCTGGAAAATGAGAGCATCGGCCTGGATGAGTTCTAAGGTCCCCACAAGCTCCAGTGATCTTGGAGTGGTCCGATGACCCAACCCATGGAGCCTTGTTGTTGTCCTGGTAAATGTTCTATACTGGGCACTGCAACAGATGTGTTTTCCTTACACTAAACAGAGTTATAAAGAGATATCAGGTTACACCTGTTCTCAGTCTCCAAGGGGCAATCACGAACCCAATATAATCCAATCCAACAAACATTTATTAAACATGTCCTGGTGCCAGGCACAACACTGGGGACCCACAGGCAAAAATTCAAAAAGCCCTGCCGTACGGAAGCTCTGGGGGTGGGGAGCAATGTTACTCAAAGAAGTAAAAGTGTATGCCAGGGGATGCAAAGCTCGGGGGAGGTGAGGCGGGGGGGAAGATATATAGTCATTTCTTTGTCTTTTTTTTTTCTTGCATTTTATTTATTTTTTCCTTAATAGCTCTGTATTTTCCCCCCAATTGCATGTAAAAATAGTTTTCAGGATTCATCTTGGTAGGACTTTGAATTCCAAATTTTTTCTTCCTCCCTCCTTTCCTTCTCCCCTCCCGGAGACAGCCAGCAATCTGATGGAGGCTATACCTGTACATTCAGATACACCTAATTTCAAGAGGGAAATGGTGCCAATCACCAAGGGAATCAGGAAAGACTTGGAGTAAGAGGTAGCAGCCCATGAGCTGTGGTTCCAAGGAAGCCAGGAAAGCTCAGAATTGAAATGAGGAGGGGCTGATCCACTCCCTGGAGCATGCTCAGATTGACCCTTCCTGGTGGTTGTGCTGGCCATATTTGCCTCATTCTCATACAGGGAGTCAAAGCTTGGTGAAGTCTGACCTGGCTGTGAGGGACTATGGGGTTGGTCCTATGTGGTGGCCCAAGAGGCCTCTTCTGGTTGTCTGGGAGTCCAAACACAGTTTGAACATGCCCAGCCTCGGAATCCTTCAGCTCCTCTTGTAACTGTTCATCCATTTGGAGAGTGGGTGACCACTGGTGGGGGCTGCTGGGGGTGGGGTGGGAGAGGCAGTGCTGACCTATGCCACACCAATCCAGCCCTCAGCTGTCTGCCCCCCCCCCCATTTATGGCTTCCTGATATTAGGTATCTAATATCCTGGAAGGGGGTTGGGGTTACCCAGTGGACCAGTGCAGTCGGGAGCTCCATCAAAGCCATCAGAGGGACAAATGGCCACCAGAATCAATAGAGAAGCAGTCAGGTCTGATAGGGAGCCAGCACAGCTTCCATCCATATACTTGATGTAGACCACTGCAGATGGACCCTTCAATCAAAACAAATGATCGGCCCTGCTGAGCAGGGGGAGTGACTTGCCCATTACACAGAAACAGATTTGGTGGGGACTCTGTGAGGGGGAGAGGGACTCCCAGAGCCAGGAGGCATGAGGGTTTGCCTCACTTTCTGCTCCAAGTTGAAGCCTACTTGCCCCCAGAGAGGTTGTGTATTGTGGGGGGTTGTGAGAGAGGGCACTCCAGGTTAGGGGGGATGTTTGGTGCCAAACACTTTAAGCTGAAGGCCCAAAGACCTGGAGAATGCAAGAGAGAAGGACTCCCCTGGCTCCGGACTGCTTTGGAACCTGCTGTTCTTGCTCTGTCTTTTCAGGAAAGGTCTTTGGAGGGGTAGAGGGGTTAGCATGCTGGTCATAGAGTCAGGAAGACTCCAGTGAAAGCCTGTCCCAGACAGGTGTGAACCTGGCCAAGTCATGTAACCTCTCTGTGCCTCAGTTTCCTTATTGGTAAAATGAGAGAATTGGATTAGATGGATTGTAAGGGCCATTTTAGCTCCATATTGATGATGCTAGGATCTTGTGAAAGCTCATTCCAAATGCTTGATTGCTATATAGGAGAACACAAGCTGGGAGCTGGTGACCGCCGGGATTATAAACTACAATACGTAAGGAGGATAGCCAATAGTCCTGTTTGATTGTCCAAGGGAACAAGATGCCCCCCCCCCATTCAGTGGAAGCACCATTTCCCTCTAGGTTCTAAGAAGCCACTGTTGTAAAGGAGGAAATGACAGTATTGACCTTGAAGACAAACATCTCCCCATTTCCCAAGCCCAGGTGGTAATTGAGGCCTGCTCTTAGGACATCGGAGGAGAAGCCGCACCCAGACTCCTTCCTGCACACCTGCCTGTGCGGCCCTGAGCTCTGATGATTTTATAGTGTTTCTTCAAGCAACTGTTCTTTCTTCAGTCCCTGCTCAGAGCTTCTGGGGAAGCTGTCAGAACCAGGTGTTTCTGGTCTTAGTGCCTGCTTTCCTAACCCATTACTTGTAGAATAGACCAGCATAAACCAATAAATAATAATAGTAAGAATAGCAAACATTTATATAACACTTTAAGATTTGAGAAAAACTTTACAAATGTTATTTCATTCAACCCTCACAACAAACCTGGGAGATAGACACTATTATTATCCTTGTTTGATATACAAGGAAACTGAGGCATGCAGAGGTTAAATGATTTGATTAGGGTCACAAAGCTGCTAATGCCTTGGATCGAGAGTCCAAGGTGCTAGTTTTGTATCTTGCCTCTACTATTTCTCTTAGCTTGGGGGAATCTCTCCTCACCTTGGGACCTCAGTTTTTGGCTCTGTAATTGAGGCAAGGTTGGAGAAAGCAGAGAACATGCTAGGGGAAGGGTAGACAGCCATGGCCTGGGGTCTGTAAGATCTAAATACTCCAAAACTCTCAGTCTGAATCATCTTTGGTAAAATAGGGATATTAATATCCTTGGCATTTATCTCACAGAGTTGAGGGGAGGTCAGATGAAATAATGCATGTCAAGTGCTTTACAAATCTTATCTGAGACTCTTTCCAGCCTGGAGTCCACACACACCCATAGGAACCCCCCCCCCCCAACTCTAGATCCCAAAGACACAGGAGTCCTAGGACCTGCCTTCCCGGAACTAATTTACACCCTTGTCTGCCATGCTCTCCCCTCTCATTTTTTTCCGTTCCATGATTCTGAGTGAGATTGTCTAACCAAGTTGACTGAGTGTCCTTTGAAATGTCCTTTAGCAATGCACTTGTGTGAAGCATGCCTGACTTCTCTTCCTAAGACTGTCCTGGGTTGGGATGGCTTGCTTCTCCTAAGTGGTGGGTGTGGAGCCTGAGAACTTGGCTTTCTTCTCCACTCCTTCTTTCTCTGGCTCAAAGCCAGCAATGAGTCGATTTCAGCTACTTTATTAATACTCTCAAAAGAATGTTGTTGGCTTTTAAAATGCCCAACAGGTTTGTTGTTGTTGTGTTACTTTGGTTTTGTGTGGCTGTGTAAGCTGATTCTGGACTCCATGGGCTATTTTGTAAAATCCTATGATGAGATTCTGGTGCCTTGGCCCTATGGTCCTGGCAGTTCCACTGAAAGCAGGGGTTCTTCATCTGGGCCTCATGTCCATGGACATGTTTAAAAGGTTCTGGGAGGAGTGGCTAGGTGGCGCAGTGAATAGAGCGCCGGCCCTGGAGTCAAAAGGACATCCATGAGTTCGGAGCCGGCCTCCGACACCTAATCCGCACAAACAAAAACCTAGCCGTGTCACCTTGGGCAAGTTACTTAACCCCAATTGCCCTAAAGGGGCGACTAGGTGGCGCAGTGAGTAAGAGCGCCGGCCTCGGAGTTTGGATGACCGAGATCAGATCCGGCCTCAGAAAATGAGCACCCACACAAATAATGACTAGCCGTGTAACCTTGAGCAAGTTACTTAACCCCAATTGTTTAAAAAAAAAAAAGGGTTCTGGGACTTGGATGGGGAAAAATGACATCTTTATTTTCACTCAACTCTAACTGAACTTTAGCCTTTCCTTCACATATTTTTTTTTTGAGGGGGGAAGGTAAGGCATTAGGGGTTAAGAGGCTTGCCCAAGGTCACACGGTTAGTGTGACTCAGGTGCTCCTCACTCCAGGGCTGGTGCTCTATTCACTGTGCCACTTAACCACCCCTCCTTCACATATTTTAAAATGTGATTGTGAGGAGTCTAAAGGCTTTCCCAAATGGGCCAAGGGGTCTATGACAAAACAAAGTAGCTAAGGGCCTCACCTTAGAGGAAAGGTGTTCCTGGTGACGTCGACACACCATGCAACCGAAATCTGAGACGACAGGGGATTAGAGCAGCAACCAGGGGGGACTGCAGGGTCTGCCTCATCCAGCTCTCTCCCCTAAGGCCTTCCTGGGAGGTCCCTGGCCCTCCAGGGATGGGAGAGTCACCATGTTGCATGGCCACCCTCTCCATGGCAGGAGTGCTCTTACTTTCAGTCAAAATCTTCCTCTCTCCACTTGCTGCTTACAGCCCAATAGTTCTCAACTCTTGGGACCAACCAGAACCCTAACAATCCCTTTTTCCCATCAGAATTTTTTAACTATCTGACCTTGGTGGCCACTTTCCCTTCCCATTCTTGTTTTTCTACTCTAGCCAGTCCAAGTTCTTTCCAATAAGACACGTACGATGCATTTTCCAAGCTTCTTACTCTCCTGATTGCTCTGCCTGGGCATGGTCTAGTCTGTTTACCCCTTCCTGCTTAGATGCTTCCACGGCTCTGTGCTCTGATGACTGAACCCTGCAGCTCCAAACCGATTCACATTATCCCGTCCTCCATAATTTTGTCCAGGACCTTCTATCCGTCCTCCAGGGAGGGTCAGCCCAACCCTCTCAAGGCCATCTCCAAGCTCTAAACATGGTGACTTTGGTGCAACAACTGAGTCACCCAAAATTGTTGTCTTTCTCCCTTGCTCCCCGACCTGCCCACTTCATGTGCTGCTCCCACATGCTCCTGATGGTTTTGTTTAGACCACCTGTTATAGGCAGGTTATTGTTGGTGGCGTGCTATAATCTGGTTTTCAGAGCCTGGCGTCCTATGATTCCAGACAATGTAGCATCCCTGGAAGATTCTGGTATTATGAAGGCAGGCTTTTGCATTGGGATGCAAAGGTACTTGAAAGAACTATATAATTTCCCAGCCCACAGCTTAACCTATTCTCCACCATTTTGGGTGGTCATTGTCCATTTGCTGTACCTGTCCAAAAATCACTATACCAAAGGACTCAGTCACTGGGTCACCCTTCCAATTGCCTGTCATTATCTCACTAATATTCATTCTTCATCTGCTCAGATCTTCCTCTGAGGGTTACCAAATTCCAGAGGCAGTGTAGTATAGTGGTCAGAGCACTGCGTTGTCTTTGGAATCAGAAAGCCCTTAGTTCAAATCCTACTTTTAGCACATACTAGCTGTGTGGCCAAGTAAGTCATTTTCAGTGACTCAGACAATTCTACAGAACTATAAAATATGAATCAGTTTCTAATATGCACCAGTGGAGAAAGGACCAAAGCAAAACAAAAAGGAGCCTTTATGGAGTGCCTTCAGATTGTGAAGCGCTTTGCAATTCTTGTCTTATTTGACAAGAGGGAGGTAAGTATCGCTGTCATCCTCCTTATTTTACAGAGGAGGAAACTGAAGCAGACAATCAGATTTATTCAAAACAATATATTTTTTAAAATACTTAACAGATTTCTTTGGTTGTTCTATTTTGTTTCATGTGGCTGCATGGGCTGATTCTGGGCTCTCATGGTGCTACCTGGAAAGTGAGGTTCAGGAAATTTCCCTTAAAGCAGGGAGTTTTCACCTGGGACTCAGGTTTATGGGCATGACCTGGAGTAGTTAAGTGACTTTCACAGAGCTAGAGTAAGTACACAGTTACAACTTGAACTCAGGTCTTCCTGACTTCAGGCCCACGACTTCTGTCAAGAGACTGTAGACTTCTGAGGCATAGTACAATTACAGCTAGGTACAGATTAGTGCTGATAATGAATCCTTTGAAGTGGTTGAATGTCTTTAAATTCCTACTCTTGGAGGTTATAATTATGTAAAATATGGTCTTTGATTCCAGCCCAATTGAAGGAGGCAATACTTATTCAAATAACCGCACCACGTTAGGAGAAATTCATCACTTGCATTAATTAGAATCTATCCATCGCTCAATATTGGTTGCAAATAGACATTTCTGGTAGGCTCTCACCATCTGGGAGGAATTCTTCTTGCATTTGGGTTCTGTCTTAGACATCCTCCATGACAGTAGCAAGAGCACATTGCAATTGCCCATTTTGGGCTTCCTGTGGTCATTGGGGGAAGACTGAACAAAGTTATTCCCATAGTAGCATCTATCAAGGAATCTTGCATGATTTTAACCTCTGCAGGAGAGACAAACTGTTGAAGGAGAAAGCCAAGAGCTGTTTTGCTCAACTAAGTGAAATACTTTTAAAAATAAATAAAAAAGTCCAGTGGTATCTCGTATTTTTTGTTTCTGCTAGTGAAGATGTGCTGAACTAGTCAAATCCTTCACTGAAGACTGTCTCTCTTTTCATATTTTTATGAAAACACTTCAATACATGTGAACACCCTTTTCATGAGAATTTCACAGAAAAGAAGGCAGCATAAGTATTAAGAGCAGTTACTGTGTTCTCAGTTGCCCTTTCTGGGTTATAGTATTTGGGGGATTTCTTTTTCTGTCCTTTTGGAATCTTAGTCTCTTTGCCATACCTTGAGCACTGGCTTCTGAGTGTTTTAAAAGGTATTCAACCTCTAATACAAATTTCTCTAAGTATTTATTTGGTCTGGTCCAGAAACTCTTCCCAGCTGCATCTTCTGCTATAAAATGTGGGGTTGGACCAGATGTTTTGCCAATGAGTTTACTGTGCAAACTTCTGTGACCCTAGACCGAGTTGTGTCTCTGCCCAGTAAGGAAATTAAACGTTTGTTGGCTGAAGTGGTTTCTGGGTTCTTTTGGCCTCTTTATCATGGCTACCACCTTATATTTGATTAAATTTCTTTAAGAAGTGAGGACACTAGGATTGCAGAATTGAGAGCTGGGTGGGACCTTGGAGATTATCTAGTTTAACCCTTTCATCTTACAGATGAGGAAATTGAGGTCCAGCTAAGCTACATGATAAAGTCAATGTCTTTGCTTTCATCCACTTCATATTTTTCAGAGTCAACAATTTGTTTAGAGAAATTGGGGTGTGGCAGCCATAATTACACACAATGTTTTTTCATCTTCAGTCTTTCTTTTAATTTCATGTTGATTGGGATCTTTATTTTTGCTGCTTAATGGTCTGATTACACAAAGGGAGCTGCTTCTGAAATGATTCTCATGTCTGTAACCCGTCATTTCCTGTCTATCAAGATAGACAGGATAGGGTCAGTTTCTTTTTCTTTTGTTGCTGCATTTTGGGCTTGGCTATGTCCAGAGCCTCCCAGTTCTCTTCTGAAAGGATGTATCTGTCCTACCCAGGTAGGAGGCATACAAGTGACCTACAAGTCTTTGGCCTCTTCTGTTTCTAAACCTTCACTGTATTTTCCATAAATCTTTTCTCTGCCCACATGGAAGTCATCGAGTATCAGAGAGCATGCTGTCTCGATCTGGCAGGTCCTAGAAAGATATTTTCTTAAAAAAAAAAAATTGTTGGTGCTTTTTGTTGTTGTTTTAAAAATCACTACCACTTCCCGTGACCTCTCCCTTGCCCCACATAGAACCCTCCCTTGCAGCAAAGAAAATCGGTTAGCCAACACATAGTCTGTGGCTGGCAGGGTATACCACATTTATCCCCTGTTGTCCCCCACCCTCTCCCAAGGGGAAGGCAGTGTGTTTTGTTGTCACTTCTCTGGAGTCCAGATCGGTCCTTACATTGATCTGAATTCTGAAGTCTTGGACTTTCCTATGGCCACTGTGTAGATTGTTTTTCACTAGGTTTTTTTCTCTTTGATTAGCTTAAGCAAGTCTTTATACATTTCTTTCTGAATTCCTTCTATTCATCCTTCTCTAGAGAGGGTTTTGTTCACTGAGCTTCTGACGACTCCTGCCAAGCATGGGGGTGAGAAGAGGGAAGGAATAGGCACTTTGTAGCACCTACTGTGTGCTGTGCTGAGCTCTATGCAGACATTATCTGGGAGGTAGGCGCTGTTACTATCTCCATTTTGCAGGTGTGGAAACCGAGGCAAACAGCAGTTAAGTGACTTTCCCAGGGTGACAAAGCTGGTAAATGTCTATGACTGGATCTGAACTCGGGTCATCCCGACTCCAGGCCTGCCACTCTATCTCTTGTACCATTTAGCTGCGTGGGAGATGTCTGCTCACCAAACGTGTCCTCCATTTCCACAGAAGAGGGATTCCCTGCAGCTGCCCAGGTCTTCCAGATGCTCCTGATTGCAGAAGACATTGTACTGCTTGTGCCCATCAGCTGTATAACTACAGAGATACATATCTGTGCTTCTCGGAGAGATGTGCCTGGGATGGACACTGCAGAGGGAAGATGAGCTGGTCAGGACTGACCAAGGAGGAAAGGGACAGGGTTGCTCTTGAGAAGCTGCCTCTTACTTTCCATGTTACTTCTCCCGCTCTTTTTAAGGCCTATATGGTTCCATATGGCAGTGAATAAGGAAACACCACAATTTCCAAAGCATCAAAATTTCAGGGGACTGCCAAGGCCAATGTAGAGCTATGGGTGGGGTGTGTGCAGACTGCAGTATGGCAGCATGTAAGAGGCATATTCACAAGACAGCTCAGCACAGAAGGTGGCGGCCAGTCACTTAAGAGTAAGGCATGAGACATGAACGGGCTGGCTGATTCACAAAATGTTCAAAGACCCAGAGAGGGGCTTCCTCACCTGTTCTAGGCCTTAGAGTCTGGGGAGGCCCATGGATGCCTTCTCAGAATCACATGTTTAAATAATTGAAGGAAATTCTAAATTTCAGTTAGAGGTCAGCAAAAATAAGTATGTATTTTTTTCTCACCAAACTTCACAGACCCCTTAACACTGATCTATAGACCCCTTGGGGGTTTATGAATCCCAGTTAAGAACCCCTGAAGAAGGTTTCTAGCATGTTGGCTAGATCTTTTGTGGAGTAGAATGTAGCATCTCCAAGGGCAGGGACCTTTTTTCATATTTGTCCCATTTTCATTTATCCCTTCCATCCATAGATGTGAACATATTAGGAGTTTGAAATGAATGCTTGTTGAATTGCATTGGTGTTTATGAGAGAACGGAGATAAGAACCACACTGGTGAGAATGTTGTTAGTTTGTCATTTACATTACACTAATAAATTCACAGTGTTGAGCTAGGAAAGTAGCATCCATAGTCTTCATTTGGCTCAGTGGTCTGTAGTATAGTCCCTCAATGAATGTTCCTGTTCTTCCTTTATCCTGAAGTTCTCAGAGTTAGGGCATTAGGTAGCTAAACTGTGGGGACAACAATCAGTGACAGCAGGGAACAGCCCTGAGGCCTTAGTGCCAGGCACTTGCCTCCTTCTCACCCTATGTTGGCTTATAGGTGGCAGCTAAAAGGAGAGGAATGAAGACCTTCCATTCTACCTTTCCTGCAAAGCTATTTGTTTAGCATGGAGGGATGGTGAGCTGGAGAGACTCTTGGTGTTATAGCAGGATGTCTGTGATTTGTAGGTGCTACCTGATGGGGCACCCTTGAATTCTGATTGAATCTTTCCACTTGATGGAGCATTTGCTTGAGACTATAAGCTAGGCCTAAATCTTTGTTACTCTTAACCTAGCCTAGCCCTTCATTATCCAGCTACTTCCCACCCTTGATCCTATCAAGATATCCATATCCAAACCTGTTACCTTTAAGCTAGCCTAGTTGACCATAGTCCTTCATCTTCAGGTGGCTTTCAGCTATTTCCCACCCTTAATCTCATTCCTGGAGTCTGACTTCATTTGGCTCCTCCTCTAGATCACCCCTAGATCCCTCCCACAATCTTTCTGTGTATAAGACACATCTTGCCTCCATGACGGGGCTGAGAATTACCTAGCACAGACTCCCTCTGTGTCAGATTATTCTGCCCTGCTTGTCAACACAAGCTTTACACAAACTTAGGCTCCTTAAGAGTCTGCCCATTAAGGTGAATCTTTGATAAAATTTGCTTTTCTTTGGCTGAGAGACTTGAATCGAATTCATTTGGCAGGACCCAGTGTGTTGGTATTTTGGGGTCTTGAGCACCCCTAATATAAACTCTAAACCTCAACACTACCTAGTTCCCCTATTTGTGTGGGTTTCCTGAAAGCAGTTATGAGCTGCCTGGTGGCTGGGGGCACAGAGAACACCACACAGTTTGTTGTCAATGAGTCTGCAGGTCAGCACCAGCTTTGTTTTTGACAATTCCTTCTTAGCCTTTCCCTATTCCCTTGAGCCTGCCCCCATCAGAAGGTAGAGGGAGCCTCTTTTGACTTGTCGAAGAACATCCAGCTTATAAACCTGGAGCCCGGTCTGGAAGTCAGGTTTTCAAACTTGTGTATCGAGTGGGGCCCTTGTGTAATGAGAGGGGCCCACACATAGCAAGGTTGAGAATGGAGGTTGAGTTGATATCCTTAGCCTCTTCTCCAAGGGAGACAGTTATTAAGACTCAGAAGCCTCCCTCCCCAGCTTACCATCTTGAATGCTAGGAGACAGCACAGGAACTGGCAAAAACAAATCCCAAAAAGTGTAACTCCTGTTCCAAAGCCCTGTGGTAGGAAACTTGCTCCTCTTTGATGGAGATGAATGCCCTGCCCTGTGTGAGGGATGGGCAGGGCTGGCAGGAGGGAAAGGTGGGAAGATGGACCAGGCTAATTCCCACTTCAGCTTCTAGGAAGAAGCCAGCATAAGTGGAATCAGTGTGAGTCAGTATGTCCTTATACCCAGCTTGTTACACTGGAGTCTCTCTTGGTTGAGCTATCTCACACACAATGGGAAAGCCCCTTCACTCTGTATAGTCTGATCTTCTCTGAATTCTGTTTTGTGACAGAGTTGGATAAATGGATTTTCTTTGCTATTCACTCTGTGTATTCATTGTGGAACTGGGATTTGGTGGGAAAGGGGTCAAGTTTTGGATAAAGAGCTTGGGGCTTCCTCCTTCCCCACAAATAATAATGACGGCAATCAGAAGTTGCATTGAACCCAATCTTACTGCCTAAATTGATAATACTTAAGAGAACAGTTGGATAGAGTTCTATCCCAGTATCTCTTTTCTCTGAGGAGAACAGAGCCCTAACTTCCTGCCTCTCCTGGTGGGAATGAAAGTCTCCCTTGGAGAAGAGGCTAAGGATATCAAATGGAAGGATTGGACTAGATGGCCTCTGAGGTATCTTTCAGCTCTGGCCATAGGATCCTGGGAGGTGACATTTGAACCTAAGGCTTCCTTGCTATCCAGAAAAAGCCTCCAAAAGAACAATAATGACAGAACCCAAGATAACACATGTCTGTCCTTCTCTAGGGTGGGATACAAGTATGTGGCAGCTTTATCTCATGCTTCTTTTGGAAACCCAGATCTCCTTTGCTAACAATGTTGGCTGGGTAATTCAGCAGATCATCTTCTTCCGCCCTTCAGTGAGTAAGGAATTTATTTTAATCAGAGCTGTTTAGGGCTGACAGCTCACGCTAAAGAATCATTTACATAATTTATTTTCCCCATAAATGCTAATTTCTACACAATGGGCTTTCTTTAAACTGTGCACTAATCCCAGCTGTACAATATAATGATTGCAAACTCTCTTGGCTGCGCCAACTCCTCTTGGCTCATACATAGTCTTGGGCAGGCCAGGCCAGGAAGTTTGCCTGAAATAAGTAAGGGAGGAAGCAGGGAGGATTCCACAAAGGGAGGTCCCCACAAAATAGACCAGAGACTTTCATTCAGTCTAAATTTGTATCCTACACTGAAAAATCTTTCAGAGGCTTGTAGTGCCTAGATTTAGGGCTGGAAGGACTTTGCAACTGTTACCCCCCATTGCCCACCTCACTTACTGGAGGAGGAAATGGAGGTCCAGAGAGTCAGAGTTAGTGATCCAACCAAGAGCACTTAGGAGCTAAGATCTGAACTCTGCCTGGCCCTGCTAAAAAAGGGTCAAAGAAGCATAAAGGTGCCAAGGGCCATGTGGGGGAAGGGGGGAGGGATCCCTCAGGAAGTTCAAGCAACTGAACTGTTAAGTCTATATCAGCGGTTTCACTGGTTGTGGTCTCACTCATCTGCCTGACATTCATGGTAACAATCTTCAGTGTTTATTTGGAAAAGAGAGGTAGGGTTGATCAGTGGTTAGAGAGCCTGGGTTGAGTCTCATGGTCAGGCTGTGTGACCCCCAGCAGATCACTTTACCTCTCTGTCCCCCAGGCAAGTCTCTAACACTAAGTCTCACTGCCAGTGCTGATATATCTGGGTAGCCCTGATGAAATAACAACTAGGGTTTGTTTTTTTAAAGCAATGGGGAAACAGATACCTGCTCATGGTCTTTTGAGAGGTCCTCTATTGGTGTCTGAGGACATTGCTGAGAATGCTGGGTTGGGCACCAAAGGACCTGGGTTCAGATGCTGACTGACTACCTGTATAAGCTTGGGTGAGACCCTTAACCTCTGTCTGCCTCAGTTTCCTAAACTGTTAAAAACCCAGCACCTCCCTCTAGGTGATGACATGACAATTGTACAGCACTTAGTCCAGTGCCTGGCTGACCATGGGTGCTTACTCTCCCCCTTGGGCCACAAGGCAGGGCCCTTCTTTTTGGGCAGCCCTCATTCACCACATTTTATCAGGAAGTGGTTGGTGATGTGTCACTATTTTTGTTCCACTTCTGTAGCTTCATCGCCCAGAGATCTCAGTGTTCCAGGCTTTGAAGTCATGTGGCATGAAAGGGAGAAGGCTGGTGCTGAAAGATGCCTTTTTGGAACAGGAACTTGTCTGGGAGCACAGATAAAACATCTCTATTTCCCAAATGGATTTCAGCTGTCTCTCTCCTCTCCTTCTGCTCAATTCCAGGCCCAATTCTTTCACATTTTCAAGGCTTATTGAAGAGATCGTTATGTGGCTCCATCACTTTCTCCTCTCCTCCTTCCCACCCCGCTCAGTTTCTCTATATCTGCTGACACATTTATCCGTCTCCCCACCTGTCCCTTTATCGACCTTGGACAGTATCTACCTACAGAGTCGTAGATGCTGTTTCTCCTTTCCTCTGCCTTCTGGGTCATAGTTCTGGGACAGGCAGGAGTGGCTGCATGCTAATTCTGTGGGAGAACGTCCACCCTGAAGGCCCCCACTCCTGACGGGTGACCCCACTTGGACCTCCATCTCACGAGGGACCATGGACACGTTCATTTCACCCCACTATTGCTTTGTTCACATTCTGCCTCGGCCCCATGCAGGCACCCTGCCTCCTCCCTCCCCCCAGCTCCCTTAGACAGGTTTGTAGAGGGGAGGGAGGGTCTTGTCTCCTTATCTTTGCATTCTCATAACTTATTCATGAGCCTGGCACTTAGTGAATGCTTAACAGAAGCTCTATTTCTATTTTCTTTTTAAGTATAGAATAAATTCCACATGTATCTATCAAAGCTGCCCAACTAGTCAGGTTTCACTCTAGCCTACCTTCTGTTCTCTTCTGTGCATTAAAGAAAATGTTTCAATGACCTTTCTTTCTTTTCTTTTTTTAATGGAGAACCAATTGCTTTTTTCCTGCCTTATCTTTCCTATTTCCCCCTTCTCCAAATTGAAAAGAAAAAAATACAACTCTCGGGGTGGCGAGATGGCACAGTGAACAGAGCACTGGCTCTAGAGTCAGGAGGACCTAAGTTCAAATCTGGCCTCAGACACTTAACACAAAAAACTAGCCATGTGACCTTGGGCAAGTCACAACCCCAGTTGCCCTCCAAAAAAAAAAAGGCAAAAAAAATACAACTCTTGTAACAAATTTGCTAGTCAAGCAAAGCATAATCCCAGTGTCTTAAAATGTCTGTCTCTTTCTCTTTGCCAGGAGGTGGGGTAACCACTTTCATCATTGTTCCTCTGGAATTGTCAATTGTCACTGCATTGATCAAAGTCCTTAAGTCTTTCAAAGTAGTTTTTCTTTTCAATTTTGATTTTCTGATAAAAGCTGTTTTGCGGGTTCTGTTCATTCTACATCCATTCATACAAGTTTTCAAAGGTTTCTCTGAAACTTTTCCTTTCCATTTTTTTTACACCACAATTACATTCACACCCCCTAATTTGTTCAGCCATTTCACAGAGGATGGATGGACATCCCCTTGGTTTCCAATTCTTTGCCCCCCCCCCAAAAAAAAAAGCTGCTATAAACATTTTTGTATAGAGGCATCCTTCTCTTTCTTTGATCTCTTTGGGGTATATACCTAACTGGGGTACCTCTCAGTTAAGGCATATGCAAAGGGAGCATAGCTCCAAACTGCTTTCCAGAATGGCTGGATCATTTCATAGCTCTACCTGGAGTACACCTATATAACCTTTTGTAACCCATTCTGATTGTAGAAGGCATGCCAGTTTGGTTGGGGTCCTGTAGTTCCCAATGATTATTTCCCCAATGAATGTTTTAGTAGGACCCTTCCCAGACTGAGTACTATGCACCTGGTGGTTCCTCTTGGGATAGAAGTGATACATGAGGTTAAGGTGAGAGGCAAAGGTTAACAGCAAGCCAAGGCGAATGGGGGGTGGGCAGTGAATAGCTGAAGATTGAAGCCATCAAGGGTCCTCTATGTTTCTTTCTTCAGGAGCCCTGGAGGACAGACTGAGTCAGGGAGAAGGGTGCCTAAGATCCCCAGCTGCTCCTCTTTCCAAGATGACTGAAATACAGCAAAGGGATTATGGAATTCCTGAGTCAAGCCCCTGACACCCATGGTGGCAGTTGGTCACCTGATTCCCTAGCATGTGCTTTGAGATACTGGCATAATCCCTTGAACCTGCTCTGGATGGAGCCAAGCAGTTGATACCACTCTAAGGAACTTTTTCTTTCTCCTATTGCCGGGAACCTCAGGACAGGAGGGGAGAGAGCAGAACCTTCCACCCCTGGGGGGGCTGAGAGAAGATAAGTAGTGGCTTGCTTGCTTTGAGAGAGCAAATGTGATGCTGCCCAGTTTTCAAGATATATCTCAATGCTGGCTCTTTCAAGGAAATTGTTTATGTTCTCTGCTATTGATGTGAAGTCTAGACAATTTGTTCTTTTTAGGAATCTATGTGTCTACCAAAAATCCAGTAATTTCAAAGTAGTGAGGAGGACAAACAATATTTTGAGATATCTACAACTATGATGAGATACAAAAATATCTGTGATGTCTATTGGGACAAAGTCACAGCTACCGCTAATACTACTGTGGTTTGTTCATTCTTTCAGAATGGAAAGAAATGTTCAATTTCAGCTCGAAGTTAGAGAAAATAAAACTGGCATTTCCCCATATGCATTCCCAGACCCTTGGAATCTCACTGCAGATCTGTAAGGATTAGGATTCAGACTTCAATCTGAGAGTCCTTCCTTTAGGGGCATTATCGTCTCCACGTTAATGGGGAAGTGTAGCCCCGCCAGGCTGCGGATCCTCAGACAGGTGACGTCATTCGGCTCGGTGCCCCTCTTCGAGCCAGAGGCGGGACTGGCACCTAATTCTCTAAAGATTCACGTGTAGGGGGCTTCCCCCAGCACTATCTGGTCCCTACTGCCTCCCATGGTTCCCAGTTCTCAGAGAGGGCAGCTGCCCAGGAACACACTATCTCTAAATATGGATGGCTTCCTTTCACGGCTGGGGGGGGTTGCAATTTAGGAAATAGTCTTAGTTGACCCCCAGTGCCAGGCATCATGTTGGCACTGGCAGTACAAAGATACAGTCAACGTGGTTTTCTCGGTAGACAGCACGGACGGGGCCTAAGGAAGGTCTGTCTGCAGGGGACAGCACTAGCTGGATTACCTTGAGTCAGAGGGTTAGCTCGAGGCTCAGATGAACCGATGTACATTGGTGCTTTGCAAACGTCAGGGGGTCTTACAGGAATGATATGGGGGGAGGCAGAAAGCCCTGGGGGGGAACGAGAGGAAAGCTGGGGGGGGCAGTAGCCATCTGAGGCGGCCTTCGAAGGGAGGGAGCGACGTCAAAGGTGAGGAGGGGTTTGGGACGCGGGAAGAAGGCTATTGTAGGCAGAGGAGTGATGGGAGTGACTCTGGGGCAGCGGTGGCAAGGAGGCATGACGCCTCGGCAGGCACCGCGCGCTAGACGCGACATGCACCGGAGAAGGCCGCTGGCCCCCCGCGCCCCAGCGGCTCGCACGCGCCCCTCTAGGCGCATTTCTTATTGTTCCTTTCCTGTACTTAGCCTTTTAGTCAAAAATGCAAGGCTGGCCGCTCCCTGCGCGTGCCCTTCCTTTCCGCTCCCCAGCCCCCCTCAGAGCCCGGGAGCCCCTGCCCTCATTATCTGCATTTTACAGGTGAGGAAAGCGAGGTTTAGGACTTGCCCGGACTCACCTGGCTGGTCGGGATCTGGACCAGACAAGGTTCAAGTCTGCGCACCGTGGCGCCCCCTGGCGGCCGCAATGGGCAGCGCGCCCTTCCTCTTGAAATTCCTTTGTATTCACTTTTCTGGGCTGTATGCTTTCTCTCCAATAACAGACTCTTTGAGGCAGGGCTGTTTGTTTTGCTTTTGTCATTGTGTCAATTAGTCCAGGGCCCCGCACCTAGTAGGTCTGTAATAAATACAGGGTGTCCCCAAAGCCTTAGGGAGTTGGGACACTTTGCTATTTGTTGAAACTGCTCACAGAATGTCTCCACCACGCATGCCTTACTCCCCAATACTGAGGTTTCCGGGAACCTTCGATGGGGTTAGAGTTGCCCTAAGCTTTGGGGGGAATGTTTAAGAGATGGGAACGTCCAGCAGTTCAAGTTTGGAAGAAAGAAAATCTGGCTTTGTTCAAGGTCATGTGCAACCTTGAGGTTGAAGCCTATTCCCTGCTATGTATTTTAGGAGACTGACTCAGTAGTCGGGAGTCCCTGCCAGCAGCATGTGTGTGCCATGGAGGAGAAACTGGAAAGGATTTGCTGTTAAGGAATCAGTACTTTGCTGGAAGCTTGGAGCGGACTTTCTTTCAAAAGTAACAGCCTACTGAATCCCAGCCTTTTGCAGCCTGTCAAGTGCCTTGTCAGCAACCCTAGAATATTAACTCCCTGGGAAGGGGTAGATTCTGGCAGTTCCTGGAATTTGGCAGTTGCGAGCCATAGGATTTATATGAGTATGTCGCTGTCCTGTGGAAGGGTAAGTCTCTGTGACCTTAAATGGGTTTTTTAAATTTTCAGGGAAATAGGGAAAATGGCAAATGTATGAGTAACAGGCAATTGAATGTAGCCTCTGGGGTGAGATCCTCTTTTGTGGCCCCTGGAAAATGACTTCTAAAAACGATTTCTAAGTACTCTATGGACTGGCACCTATTCAAATCAATGTTCACGATCTCTCACCAATATATTTACTTTTACCAGTCAGAGGGCAGTAATGCAAGACCAAAAAAAAAAAAATCAACGTAATAGCATGGCAAATAAAATGATAAGAAAAGATTTTTCCCATGTTCACCTACTCCCCCATAGCTTCCCACCCCCCCAATAGGGGAGATTTTACAGGGAAAATATATATGACCCAGGGAATTTGCATGCACCTCTATGAGAGGGGTTCTTAAGCTTTGTGGGTGGTCATGGACCCCTTTGATAGTCTGGTGAATGGCCCATTCTCAAAGGAATGTTTTAAAATTCATAAAATAAAATATATAGAATTGCTAAGGAAATCAATTATGTTGAAATAGTTATACATTTTGTTAAAGTTCATGGACGCCAGATTAAGAACCCTGGATCAATGGCCAGTGGTAACTCACATCTCACATGACAGGGAGTTGTCAATGTGATCTGGCAGTAAGCGCCATGCTGCTGTGTGAGGTATCATATATTTATACTGTCTTCCCTGCTTTCCTCTGCTACCATCTGGGGGGCTTCAGCTCTGCTTCTACCTAGGAGGGTAGAGTGATTAGAAAGCCTCTCTCTGACCTCAACACTGTGAGGCCACAGCTTGGGAGGCCCCTGGCAGGAGAGAGAAATGCTGAGGTGGTCCTGGGTAGTAGTAGGCTGCTAGAAGGAGGAAGATAATTTGGTACCTTCTTATTTCAACTAATTATTCTTGCTATTATCTTGCAAAGCTTAGTTGTTTTTACCTTAGTTGAAGGAGTGTTATGAATGTCCTCTAAACTTTGCAAAGTTAGTGTAGTAAAACGCCATTTCCCCCACTCTATTTACAACGCTGGTGAATACTACAATCTCAATAATTTGAATCCCATCTAAGACAATTCCAAAAGATGATGGAAAATGCTCCCCGCATCCAGAGAAAAAACTATGAAGTCTGAACTTGGAGTGAAGCAAGCTATTTTCCCTCTTTTTCATGGTTTTGCCTTGGGTTTTAATTTTTCTTTACAACATGAAGAATGTGAAAATATGTTTAATATGATTGTACATGTACAGCCTATATCAGATTGCAGGCTGTCTTGGGGAGGAGGAAGTGGAGAAAGGGGGAGAAAATATAGAAATCAAAATCTTATAGAAGTGAATGTTGAAAACTAAAAAAAAAATAAAAGTGGATTCTAACTCTAAAAAAATGATCATTTGAATCCTGCTAGTTAAAATTTTTAAATTTAAAATTCAAATAAGATTTGGACCAAACTGATTTGGGGGGAAAAGGCATTTTTAAAGTAAACTGATACTGTAAACACAATTTTAGGGGGAATGTTTAAACTACCTTATGGTAAAACTATTTCTGCGTATCTGACAAATATTCTTTTAGATATAAACAATTTGTGTATTAATTATAAATATTTTATTCATTGAAGTAGAATAACATTCTACTCTGACAATATTTTATTGTTCCAGCCTGAATTATTTTGTGTATTTTAAAGTAACAAAGCATCATCATTTAAAAAATATTCTTCAGACTTTTCATGCATTTAGATTGCTTGATCCTGTAGTGTGGGTTTTGAGGAATCAGTAACAATTATAGTCATCATTTCATTGTGCCCAGAATTTGGTATAATTAAATTTAATATTTAAAATATTTTGCTGCAGAAATGGAAAATCCATCAAAAATTAGTGAAAACAAGAGTAGTCTATTGAATTTTTTATCAATTACAAAATATTTGTGATTCAGAATGTCCATATATCCACAGAACAATGATAACTTATATTCATAACAAGGAAAACAAGCCAGATAAGATCCTGAAGGATCTTCTGAATCATCAAGAAAAGATGAAATTACAACCTGTATAGTTTTAATGCAAAATATATTTTATCGTGATCTACTTGTTTGAAAATTGAGGGGAAAAAAAGGAAGCCTCTCTCTGCTATTAACATTGTAGAACATATAGGTTCTTTTACTTTTTTTCCCTAATCATCTTTGGAAACAGACCGTGTAGTGGTATTGCTGGGTCAAAGGGTATAGGCGGTTTAATAACTCTTTGGGCATAATTCGGGATTACTCTCCAAAAGGGTTGAATTAGTTCATAATTCCACCAACAATGAATTAGTGTCTCAATTTTTCCACATCCTTTCCAAGATTTGTCACTTTTCCCTTCAACCACTTTAGTCAATCTGATAGACTATTATAAATATTCAAATTAGCTGTAAAGGACACAGGAAGAATGATGCTATCTGCATCCAGAGAAAGAACTGGTAAATAGAAGTATTCATAGAATAATTTTATGTATATACATAATATATATGTACATATATATGTACACACACACACACCTATTTGTATCTAAGGGTAACCATCTCTGGGGTGGGGGGAAGGGACAAAAAAAAAAAGAAAAAAAGAGCTTTCCATGATAACTTTATCATATATTTAAAAGGAATAGCAAATTATACATAATAGATTTGCAGTTTTATGTGCAATCATCTTTTAGCTTAACTATATCATAGAAATGCTTTTTATTCCATAAATTAGACATAAAATAAAGAAAGCAAGCCACTCTTTGACAAGGGCAGAGGCTTTTTTCATGCTTTTTTTGTCTATAAGCTGTAATAGTTATTCATAATCAAAGAGACCCAAAATGACACCCTGACACAGGCAGTCTGCAGTGTTCGTGATTGTGCAGATCAGACCATGAGCCGGGAGGACTTTAGCACCAGTTGGGCACAAATAGTCCATATGAACATTTGGAATGGAGATGTCTCTAAATTTGTGCGACTCAAGTCTCTTTTGAGTTCCTGCAATTGCTTCACTCATAGAGCATGGCACCTTTTTTGATGTGGGCACGTCGCACTGCATGGTCCTCTGTCAGGGTCTCCCAGTCATGGCACTAGCTGAGAATCACCAACAAAAGTTTCCCAGAATGCTCTAGTTCTGTTCTTTTGACTCCCTGTGTCCTAGACAACACTCTGACTTACAGTTTAAAAATTCCTTTTAGTTCCTTTTTAGTCACTGATGTGACTCGTCCTGTCCCCCCAAACTACATTTTGGGATCTGAAAAAAAAAAAGCCCAGTGGACGAGGAAGGCCATCCCACACAGCACCGGGAGCTAAGGGTCCTCCTTCCTGTAGGCCCAGGTACTCAGGCTCTGCTCTGAAGCCTCTGTGCCCACTGGTCATTAAGTGTTGCCATTCTTCCTTAGGAAGGCCTCTTCTTGGGAATCTCCATCCCCTTAAACTCAGGTAATTGCAGTATTCACCTAGTGGGCTTCCCCTTTCTTCCACTCACCCACCATGCAGAGTAATCTTCCAAAACGACCAAATCTTTTAAAAATGTGTGGATTTGCTCAGTGCTCCCAGGGCTGGAAATAGAATAGGGGAGAGGGTAAGGGAGCCAGCAGGAAGATGGGGAGGGCAGCGTGGTGAATCTAGTCTGTTTCTGATTTGGTCTGGACAGCTCTCAGGAGACCGAGTCAATCTCAATGGGGCAAGTTAGCTTAGAAAAGTGGTTTGTTAGTGGTTGTCCAGGCTTCTGGTCACCCCCACTGGTGGCCTTTTCAGAGCGGCATCACCTCCAGCTTTTCTTCTAAGATGTCCGCTGTTAGGTTCAGGTTACAGTCCCGAAGGGCCTTTTGGATGGAGGACACATGGGCTTCTTTACCACTGGATTTTTTCCAGAGTAAAAGTGACTGGAAGAATTGCTCCTTCAGGTCATGAGGATGCGCATACATAATCTTCTCGATGTCTGCCTGGGGGACGCCGAGCTTCCGAACTAGCCTTTTCCATTCGCGGCCCACACGGTCACAAAGAATACTGAATGCGACCTCCAGTTGGGCTGCAAAATAAAAGAGCTTTAGGAAAGAGAAGTCTATAAATCTGGCGAAGGGTGCGCACCACCACCAATGCTCCAAATATCACAGGCCACCCACCAAGGCTACAATCTCCCCCTCCCTTCCTTTTTCTTTCCTGTCCTCCCCACCCCCTCCTTTCCTCTGTCTCTCCATTCCTCCCTTTCTCCTTCTTTTCCTTCCTCCCTCCCCTTCTCCCATTCTTCCCTCCATTCTTCCTTTCTGCCTTTCTCTCCCATCCTTTTCTCTTTTCCTTTTTCCTCCCTTTCTCCCTCCCACCCTCCCTTCCCTGTTTTTCACTCTTTCCTTTCCTTCCTCTCTCCCATCCTTCCCTTCCTTCCTTCTTTCTCATTCTTTCTTCCTTCCTTCCCTCTTTAACATTCTTTCCCTCCCTCCCTCCTTTCCTTCATTCTCTCCCATTTCCCCCTCCTTTTCCTTTATTACTTCCTTCCCTCTATCTCATCCTTCCCTCCTCTCTTTCCCTTTCCCTCTTTCTGGCACCATCACTGTTCTAGTCACTTTCACTGTTCTTGATTCCTCAGTCTCTCTACACCCCCACATATAGTCAGTTGCTAGATCTTGTTAATTCTACCCCAATATTTCTTCCCGTTGCCCCTTCTCTAGCAGGACAAGGCTTGTGTCTTTGCTTTCTCAGGCAAAGTCACTTCTATGACCCCAAATAATGCTCACACATCTATCTCCTGACGTGTGTGACATTATAGACAGTGCTATCTACCCTGGTCATTTTAAGGATTTTTCTTTCCTGGGCATGTGGGAGAGAGTGGGTCACTGAGATGGTCACTGAGTCTTGAACCTAGCCATGGTGGCTTCCTAGCCATCCACAGGGATGGGCACATGCTGCAGGGGGGAGGGAGCCAGACACCTGTGGATCCAGGAACCAGACAAGGGCTTAGGATATATAAAATTGTAGAATGTCAGAACTGGTAGAAGTCCCCAAACTCAGCTGCCCAATGTCCTCCTTCAGATGAGAGGACCCAGAGAGAAAGGGACTTGCTCCAAGTCACAGGGTTTAGACTCAGAGCTTCTGACTCCAAATCAGAGGTCTTTCCACCACAGGATGCTGCCTCTTAGAAGACTGCACCCTGATGCTCCAAGAGGTCAGAGGCCAGATGCCATAAGGCCAACCCCAAAGTAGGTGACAGAGGCCTTACCTTCCACCTTTGGGTCCAGTTGCTCCCCAGGACCAGGCTTGTTTTCCACACAATTGGCCAACTCCTGTATCAGATCTTCCCTCTTTAGGCTTTGGAGCATTGAGATCAGGAACTCAGTGTTGCTCATAGAAAGTAAATTCTGCTGCATCAGGCATATGAAGAGTTCAATCCCTTGTTCAATCTCATTTAACTTTCTCTTCCCAATTTTCATCTTGCAAAGGAATTTCATGTCTTCTAGTTCCTTCCTTGACAGGTTGGAGGAGATGTGCTGTAGTACTGCAAGGAATAGGTCTCCTTTCTCCATGGCCCTTGGAGTGAAGGAAGAAGCCAGCAGCTGGAAAACAGGTTCCCAGAAGTTCAGAGCCATCCTCTTGGCCTCCAGGCCAAGTCAGACCCAACAAGTATCCCCTCAACAACACTGCCAACCAATGGCTGTCCAGTCTCTGCTTGAAGCCCTCGAGCCAGGGGGGACCCATCACCTTCCAAGGCTGTCCATGCCCTCTGGGGATGCTCTGATCATTAGGAAGTGTTTCCTGATTACTAGCCTCAACTGGGTTATTTGCTTCTCCCCCTCACAGCTTCTGGTTCTGTACTATGGGGCCCAAGAGAATAAGGCAAATCCTTTTTTCCAACCCTTTAGATACCAAAGACCAAAATCACATCCCTTTAATCAAAACGCCATAAAATAATCATACCCTCTCAACTCCTCAACTGGTCCTTATCAGAGCAGTTATGGATGATCTTAGTCCCCCAAACCAATGGCCCTTTGTCCAGCTCCATCCTCCTGGACCTCTCTGCAGCCTTTGACACTGGTGATCACTCTCTCCTTGATTCTCTCTTCTCTCTAGATTTTTGGGATACTCCCCCCATTCTCTTCCCAACTCTCTGACCTCTCCTTCTCTGTCTCCTTTGCTAGAACTTCCTTCACATCACACCCTCCAACTGTATGGGTCCCTGTATGGCTCTGGCCTGGGCCCTCTTCTCTTCTCTCTTCTAGACTTTTTCACTGGTGATCTCATCAGCTCCCATGGATTTAATGAACATCTGTCTCTCTATGTTGATGATACTTAGATCTACTTCTTTTGCCCCAAACTCTCTGCTAACTTCCAATTCCTCATCTCTGAATGCCATTCAGACATCTTGACCTGGATGTCTAGTAGACAACTTAAACTCGGTATGTCCAAAATGGAACCCATCACCTTTACCATCTCCTACCTTCCCCAGAGAGCACCACCCTCCTCCCAGCCCCTCAGCCTCCCAACAGAAAAATCATCCTGGACTCTTCACTCTCTCTCAGCCTCCACATCCAATAATGTGCCAAGACCCATTGATTTCCCCTCTGCAGCATCTCTCCAATTTGCCCCCTTCTCTCCTCTGACACTGCTCCCACCCTGGTGCAGGTCCCATCATCTCACACTGGACTATCGGAGAGCTGCTGGAGGGATCTGCCTGCCTCCATTCAGTCGCCAAAGGGATTTTGTAAAACACAGGTCTGACCATGTCGCTCCCCTTACTCAGTAAGTTCAAAGCCTCCTACTTCTTCCAGGAGCAAATACACCCACTTCCCCCACCTTTCAGTCCTTCTACACCTTATGCCCTGACTCGTACTCTTCTCTGCAGTGATCTCCAGGCTGCTCCTCGATCAAGGCCCTGCCGTTGTGGGCCTTCTCCCTAGCTGTTCTCCATGCTTGGAATGTTCTCCCTTCTCTGCTCTAATCACTGACTATCCTGGCTTCCTTTAAGTCCCAGCTCAGATCCCATCTTTGCTGGAAGTCTTCCCCAACCCTCCTCATTCCATTGCCTTCTCTCTTTGAATTATTTCCCATTTATCATGTCCATAGCTTGCTTTGTCTATATTTATCATTGTCTCACCCTTTAGTTTATAAGCTCCATGAAGGCAGAGACTGTCTTTTACATTTTTCAAATTTCTTTTATATTTAATTTATGGAATAAAATGAGCACTTCCATAACATAGTATAATAAAAATTATTTCACATGAAATACAAATCTATTATGTACCACTTGCTATTCCTTTTAAATATATAATAAAGTTATCACATACATTTTTTATTTCTTCCCCTTCCCCCACCCACATGGCTAGCATTAAGTACAAATATGTATCTATATGTAAAACCACACTGTATACATGCCTCTCTTTATCACCTCTTTCTCTGGATGCAGATAGTCTCTTCCTTCATGGGTCCTTACTAGTTAATTTGGGTATTTATATTAGTGAAAATGACTCACTCACTTGAAGTTGTTCTTAAGACCAGTTTGGTTCTGTTCATTTCACTCTTCATTATTTCATGCAAGTCTTTCCATGTTTTTCTAAAATTACTGAGCTCATCATTTCTCATAGCATGGTACTGTTCCATCATAATGATATATCACAACTTGTTCAGCCATTCCCCAAATGATGGGCATCGCCGCAATGTTCATTTCTTGGCTACCACAAAGAGGACTGCTATCAACACTTTAGAATAGATCAACTCTTTTCCGAATCATCTTTGGAAATAGACCTAGATGTATTGTAACCGGACTCTGACATAGTGATGTCATTTTGGTCCTCTTTGAGAATGAAGGAAAACAGCCAGTAGTGGTATTGCTGGGTCAGAGGGTATAGGCAGTTTAACAATGTTTTGGGCATAATTTCAGGCTGATTGCTCTCCAAACTGGCCAGATCCATTTAGAACTTCACCAACAGTGAATTCATGTCCCAATTTTCCCATAGCCACTCCAGCATATTTTGCTTCCCACTTCAATCATTTTAACTAATTTGAGAGGGGTAAAGTGCTATCTCAAGGTTGTTTTAATTTGCATTTTCTAATCAATAATAATTTAGAACTTTTTTTCATATGACTGCAAGTTGTTTAGATTTCTTCATCAGAAAACTACCTGTTCATACCCTTTAACCATTTATCAATTGGGAAATGGCTTGCATTTTTATAGGTTTTGCAGAGTTTTTTATATATTTGAGATATGAGACATTTATTAGAAAAACCGTCTCTAAAATTTTTTCCCCAATTTTCTTCTTTCCTTCTGATCTTGGCTACATTTATTTTATTTGTACAAAACTTTATTATTTTAAGGTAATCAAAATTATCCATTTTATACTTTACTATGTTCTCTATCTCTTGTTTATTCATAAAGTAGTCACCTATTCATAAGTCTGATAAGTAATATGTCCCACACTCTTCAAATTTTCTTGTAATCTCTCTCTTTATATCTAGGTCACGTATCCCTTTTGATTGTACTTTGGTAAATGGTATAAGATACTGATCAATACCCAGTTTCTGCCATAATGCTTTCCAGTTTTCCCAACAATTTTTTAAACCAAATAATGAATTCTTATCCCCAAATCTTAAGTCTTTACACTTGTCAAATATAAGGTTGCTATGTTTATTTGCTCCTGTAAATTGTATATTTACTCTGTTCCATTGATCTACCTTTCTATTTCTTAGCCAGTAACAGTTTTGATAATGACTATTTTATAATATAGTTAAGATCTGGTACTGCTAAACCGCCTTCCTTTACATTTTTTTCCCCTTAGTGCTTTTGACATTCTTGACTTTTCATTCTTTCAAATGAATTTTGTTATTAGTTTTTCTACTTTAGTAAAATATTTTTTGGTAGTTTCATTGGGATGGTACTGAATATATAAGTTAGCTTAGGTAAAATTTTAATTTTTATCATATTGGTCCTGCCTATCTATGAACAAGTAATATTTCTCCAGTAATTTAAATCTGATTTTATCCGCATAAAGTTATTTTTAAAAATATTTTATTAATACAAATAAATATTAATTTATTATTAATCAATAATTAGTTAATTAATACAAATATAAATAATTTTATTTATATGGTTCCTGGGATTGTTTTGGCAGGTGTACTCTCAGTAATGCTAAGAGATCCCCCATTTAAAATAACTTCAGATAGTATTTTATACTATAGTTTTAGTTTTTTATATTTATAGTATTTTATGCTATCTGAAGTTATTTTAAATGGGGGATCTCTTAGCATTACTTCTTACTTTTTTTTTTTTTTTTGCTTTTTGGAGGGCAATTGGGGTTAAGTGACTTGCCTAAGGTCACACGGCTAGTTTTGTGTGTGTGTGTGTGTGTGTGTGTGTTAAGTGTCTGAGGTCATATTTGAACTCAGATCCTCCCGACTCCAGGGCCTGTGCTCTATTCACTGCGCCACCTAGCTGCCCCTTTAGCATCACTTCTTGCAGGGTTTTGTTTGTGATATATAGGAATGCTGATGATTTATGTGGATTTACTTTGTATCCTGCTCCTTTGCTGAAATTATTGCTCCAGCTAACTTTTCAGGTGAGTCTTTGGGATTTTCCAAGTATATCATTATACTGTCTGCAGAAAAGAGTCTGTTTTATTACCTCATTATCTATTCTGATTCCTTCTGTTTCTTTTTCTTCTCTTATTGCTATGTTTAGGGTTTCCAATATTGAATACTATTGATGACAGCTGGCATCCTTGCTTCACCCCTGATCTTACTGAAAAGGCTTCTAGGCTATTCCTATTACAAATAATACTTGCTGATGGTTTTAGATAAATGCTTTATAACAGTTTAAGAACAAATTCATTTATACCTATACTTTCAAGTTTTTTTTTTTAAAGCAATTGGGGTTAAGTAACTTGCCCAAGGTTACATGACTAGGTTTTTGTTTGTGCGGATTAAGTGTCGGAGGCCGGCTCCGAACTCAGGTCCTTCTGACTCCAGGGCCGGCGCTCTATTCACTGCACCACCTAGCCGCCCCTTCAAGTTTTTTTAAAAACAAAAATGAGTGTTATACTTTTTCTGCAACCACTGATGTAATCATATGATCTTTAAAACTGTTATTATTGATATAATCAATTATGTTAATAGTTTTCCTTATTTTAAACCATCCCTGGTCATAATGTATAATCTTTGTAATATATTAGCTAGTAATTTATTTAGAATTTTTGCATCCATATTCATTAATGAAATGGGTTTATCATTTTCTTTCACTGTTTTTACTTTTCCTGGTTAGGTATCAGTATCATGTTTCATAAAAGGAATTTGGTAGGATCCCTTCTTTGCCTATTATTCCAAATAATTATTGGAATTAGTTGATCTTTAAATGTTTGATAGAATTCATTTGTAAATCCATTTGGTACTGCTGCTTTTTTCTGAGAAACTGGATTTCTGGCCTGTTCAATTTCTCTTCTAAAATATGTCTATTTAGATTTTCTATTTTCTTTTCTGACAATCTAGGCAATTTATATTTTAAAAATATTTTTTCATTTCACTTAAATTATTAAATTTATTAGTATATAATTTGGCAAAATAACTCCTCATGCTTGCTTTAATTTCTTTTTTTTTTTTTTTTATAAGCAATTGGGGTTAAGTAACTTGCCCAAGGTTACAAGGCTAGGTTTTTGTTTGTGCGGATTAAGTGTCGGAGGCCGGATCCGAACTCAGGTCCTTCTGATTCCAGGGCCGGCACTCTATTCACTGCGCCACCTAGCCGCCCCAATGCTTGCTTTAATTTCATCATCATTAGTGCCATTCATTTTGGATACTAGTAATTTTGTTTTCTCTCTTTTTTAAAAAATCAAATTAACCAATGATTTTATTGATTTTTCCCCATAAAACAACTCCTAGTTTGTTTTTATTAATTCAAGGGAGCTTTTAAACGCTCAGTTTTGCTAATCTTACCTTTGATTTTTAAAATTTCCAATTTAGTGTTTAATTAGAGATTTTTAGCTTGTCTTTTTCTACTTTTTTAAAACTGCATATCCAATTCATTGGCTTGCTTTTTCTCTATTTTACTGATGTAAGCATTTAAGACATTTTTCCTCTGACCACTGCTTTAGTTGTATCCCATGTTTCGATATGTTGTCTCATTGTTATTCCCTTAGTGAAATTATTGATTACTCCTATGATTCATTCTTTTTCTTTTATTTTAATTTTTTATTAATTTGTTTATTTTTAGTTTACAAGATTCAATTCCATAGTTCCTTGAGTTTCAAATTTCCCTTCCCTCCCTCCCCTCACCCCCCACGACAGCATATAGTCCAGTATAAAATCTGCAAATACCTTCACATTAGACATTAGTCAGGTTACAAAGGCAGATTGTACTAGATGGAATGAAAAATGCTAAGGAGGAAACAAACCCAAACAATGAAAAGAAAAAGATCGAGTAGTTTGCTTCAATCAGGATTCAAACTCAGTTCTTTCTAGTTCTTTCTCTGGATGTCACATCTCTCTCCATCATGAGTCTTTCGGGATTGACTTATATCACTGCATTGCTGAGAAGAGTCCAGTCTGTCATAGTTGGTCATCACACATATGTTGTGTCTGTGATTGTGTACAAATTTCTCCTGGTTCTACTCTTCTCACTCAGCATCAGTTTGTATAAGCCCCTCCAGGTAGATATGAAGTCCGTCTGCTCCTCATTTCTTATCGCACAATAGTATCCTCTGATTCATTCTTTCAGATTAGATTGTTTAATCTCTATTTCTTAATCTATGTTCCCATAGTCCCTTCTTAAACATAATTTTTATTGCATAGTGATCTCAAAAAGATACTTTCATTACTTCTGCTTTTAGCTATAAAAATGTTATGCATTAATACATGGTTAATCTTTGCAAAGGTTCTATGAATTGGTGAAAAAAACATGTATTCCTTTCTATTTCCATTCAGTTCCCACAGTTTTGGGAACTTCCATCTCATAAGCTTTCATCTGACAAACAGCAAACAGCTGAGTGGTGAAAGATTGAAGGATCACTGCTGTTTTGTGAGGTCAGACTTAGCAGTACTGACCAGAAAGAATCCTGGGCTGTGGCTGTGGGCAAGGAAGAACACACCTTGTGGGAATGGTACCACTACCACAGGGAACAAGACCATTTTAGGGGCAGTGTGGCTGGGGTCCCTAACTGTGGTCCCAAATCTTCCTAGGGGAAGAGAGAATTGCCGTAGGTTGAGCCCCAGGACAGGATTCAGAAAATAATAGTCAGGAGGAGCTGAAGCATTAGGGCAACATGGAGATTAAAACCTGATGATAATAATAAGCTGCTAAAAATAAATAAAACAAAATAAAATGAATATTATAAGACACCAAGAAATAATAAAACTAGAAAATATAAGAGAATCTGAAACACCTCATTAGAAAAATAAATGATCTGAAGAACAGATCAAGGAGAGACAATACGTGATACAAGGCAAGGACTAATGAAGAAGCATACTATGTTTCTCCAAAGAAAGAACTGATATTGTTTTAGTACAAATTGAAACATGCTATTTTTTACTTTCTTTGGAGTCTTCTTGTACAAAATGAATAATATAGAAATAAGGTTTTGGTTTTCTTTTTTGCTTTTTTTTTTTTTGGGAGGGGGGAAGTCAGGGTAATTGGGGTTAAGTGACTTGCCCAAGGCCACACAGCTAGTAAGTGTTAAGTGTCTGAAGCTGGATTTGAACTCAGATCCTCGTGACTCTAGGGCTGGTGCCCTATTCACTGCACCACCTAGTCTCCCCAACATAGAAATGTTTTACATGATTGCATGTGTATAATTTGTTTGCTTACTGTCTCAGGGGAGGAAGGGAAAAATAGAATTTGGGACTCAAAACTTAAAAAGAGATAAATTGTTTCTAACACAACTGGGGAAAATATTCTATATTCAAACAGGGTGGGAAATTAAAAAAAAAGTTTTTGCACAAACAAAACCAACCAATGTACCCAAGATTAGAAGAATAGCAGAAAGCTAGGAAACAATGCTTACAGCCAGTGTCTCTGATAAAGGCCTCATCTCTCAAATATATAGCGAGCTGAGTCAAATTGGTAAGAATACAAGTCATTCCCCAATTGATAAATGGGCAAAGGATAGGAATAGGCAGTTTTCAGAGGAAGAAATCAAAGCTCTCTATAGTTGTGTGGAAAAATACTTTAAATTACAATTGATTAGAGAAATGCAAATTAGAACAACACCTATCAGAGTGACAGAAAAGGAAAATTATAAATGTTGGCAGGGATATGGGAAAATTGGAACATTAATGCATTATTGGTGTAGTTGTGAATTGTTCTGACTATTCTGGAGAGCACTTTGGAACTATGCCCAAAGGGCAATCAAGCTGTGCATACCCTTTGATCCAGCAACATCATTACAAAAATAGTAATAGCAGCTCTTTTGTGGTGGCTAGGAACTGGAAATTGAGGGGATGCCCATCAACTAGGGAATGTCTGAAGGAGTTGTGGTACATGAATGTAATGGAATACTGTTGTGCAATAAGAAATGGGCTGGAGGATTTCAGAAAAACCTGGAAAGACTTGTATGAACTGATGTGTTGTGAAGTGAGCAGAACCAGGAGAACATTATACAGAGCAACAGCAACATTGTGAGATGATCAACTATGATCGACTTGGTTCTTCTCAGCAATGCCCTGACCTAAGACATTTCCAAAAGACTTATGACGGAAAATTCTATTCACATCCTGAGAAAGAACTATGGAGTCTGAATGCAGATCAAAGCACGCTATTTTCACTTTTTTTTTTTTTTTTTGCTTTTTATGGCTTTTCCTTTTGTGAAGTGTAATTATTTTTTGCAAAATCTTTCTTTCACAATATGACTAATATAGAAATAGGTTTTCCATGATTGCATATGTATAATCTATATCAAATTGGTACAGGAAGAAAGAAAAAATTGGGGACTCAAAATTTTGTAAAAAAATGAATATTAAAAAAGAAAATATATTAAAATGTGTACTAAGATAAATGAATGAATGAATGAATGAATGAATGAATGAATGAATGAATGAATGAATAAGACCCATCCAAATAATCCCTGCCCTTAGAGAGTTTCCATTATCCAGGTAGCTAAGCTAGCTAGTTCAGTGGATCAAGACTAGAGTCAGGAAGACTCATCTTTCTGAATGCAAACCTGGCCTCAGACCCTTCCTTCCCAGCTCTGTGACCCTGGGCAAGTCACTTAATCCTGTTTGCCTCAGTTTCTTCATCTGTAAAATGAACTGAAGAAGGAAATGGCAAACCAGTCCATTATCTTTGCCAAGAAACCCCCAAATGGGGTCAGGAGGAGTCAGACAAATCTGAATAAAATGACAAATATATGTCAAGCACTTTGCAGACCTAATCTCCTTTAAGCCCCCAAGCTGGGCACTAGGTTGGGTAACATAGTCATCCTGATTCACATTTTACAGGAATGAAAGAAAACTGCTTCTGGAAGCTGAGGGTCTATGTTGAATTCCTCCTTTCATGCTCACCACGTGTGTGACCTTGGGCAAATCACTGAACTCTCTGGCCTCCTTTGAACTAGACTGCTTCCAGGGTCCTCTTGGTTCTAAATCTAGGCTTCTATGGCCCAGGGCCACCCAGACACCACAATCTGCACCCTGCAGCCCTGGCACCAGCATGTGCCCTTTGTGCCGTCTCTGAGCCCCCTTTCCCCTGCACTGGTAAGTACCTATTCATTCTTGAAGAGAGACTCCTGTCTCTTTCGCTTGAGTCACCTTTTTAGGTGAGAGTTGGCTAAAACAAAGCAAAACAAAAACACCCATGGCAACCAATTTGGGATCCACTTCCCTGGCCCCCAGAAGGTACTGCAGTCAGTCAAATGACCTCACAACATGGGTCTGGATACAAGGCAGGTTTTGGAACATTAGCAATCATTGTTAAAATTGAAAAGATGAGGGAGAGGGGGTGGCTAGGTGGCGCAGTGAGTAGAGCGCCGGCCCTGGAGTCAGAAGGACCTGAGTTCAGATCCGACCTCAGACACTTAACACACACAAACAAAAACCTAGCCGTGTGACCTTGGGCAAGTTACTTAACCCCAACTGCCCTCCAAAAAAAAAAAAAAAAAGACGAGGGAGGGATCTAAAAGCTTTCTCCTCCAAGAAAGATTAGGCCAACTGGAATCTCAATAGAGAGAAAATGAAAACCAAAATAGTGTGTCTCAGGCCATGGGACAGACCTGAGGGTTATGGTCAAAACCAATACATACACAGATTCCATAATTAGACCTTAAAAAAGGACTTTCTTGCTTACATGATTTTTAAAAGCTGCAGCCAGTCAGTCTTTGTGGTGTGTGAAGCATAATGTTTGTATTTATGTATCAATACCTGCTTCAGCAGAAAGCCAGCATTGTGAAGGTTTCAGCTCAAGCACCTCTTTCTTCTTTTTGTCCCATCATCTAGGTTTAAAACCAAACTAGCCTTGTCCTGAAGTTGCTGTTACATGCCTTAGAATGTTTCCTGCTTGTTTGTCTATTAACCTGTGGGTCTGCTCTCAGAGTCTTTACAATGTCATTGTCTACCATTGTTAGCCACTCTGGTGAGCTCTGCGCTACCAAAAAGATCTTTCCTTTCCCTTTAATACCCTGGGCTGGTCAAGTTTTAAGGATTGCATTAGCAGTCTTTAGAATTAAGGCAGTACCTAAATTAAATGACATATTTGGTGCCATACCAATCAATCTACCAAAACATTACTTTATAGAGCTAGAAAAAATAATAACTTCATTTGGAAGAACAAAAGGTCCAGAATATCAAGGGAATTAATGAAAAGAAATGCTAGGGAAGGTGGCCTTGCCATACTAGAGTTTAATCTGTATTATAAAGCAGCAGTCATCAAAACTGCTTGGTACTGGCTGAGGAACAGAGTAGTGGATCAATAGAATAGATTGGGTACACGAGACTCAGCAGTCAATGACTATAGTAATCTATTGTTTGATAAACCCAAAGACCCCAGGTTTGGGGATAAGAACTCGTTATTTGACAAAAATTGCTGGGAAAACTGGAATATAGTATGGCAGAAACTGGGCATAGACCATTATTTAACACCATATGCCAAAATCAAGTCTAATTGGGTGCATGATCTAGGTATAAAGGTTGATACTATAAACAATCTGGGAGAGCAAGGAATAGTTTATCTGTTAGATTTATGGAGAAGGGAAGATTTTTTGATAAAACAAAAGTTAGAGAGCATTATAAAATGCAAAATGGATAATTTTGATTACACTAAATTGAAAAGTTTCTGTACAAAGCCAATATAACCAAGATTAAGAGGGAAGTAGAAAACTGGGAAAGAATTTTTACAACCAGTGTCTCTGATAAAGGCCTCATTTCTAAAATATAGAGAACTGAGTCAAATCTATAAGAATACAAGTCACTCCCCAATTGATAAATGATCAAAGGATATGAACAGGCAGTTTTCAGAAGAAGAAATTAAAGATACCTATAAGCACATGAAAAAATGCTCTAAATCACTATGTATTAGAGAAATGCAAATCGAAACAACTCTGAGGTACCATATCTCACCAGTCAGATTGGCTAAGATGACAAAACAGGAAAATGATAAATTCTGGAGAGGATGTGGAAAACTTGGAACACTAATGCATTGTTGGTGGAGTTGTGAACTGATCCAACCATTCTGGAGAGCAATTTGGAACTGTGCCCAAAGGGCTATAAATAAGTGCATACCCATTGACCCAGCAATATACCACTTCCAGGGTTGTAGCCCAAAGAGATCATAGAAGTGGGAAGAGACCCCATATGTATAAAAATATTTATAGCAGCTCTTTTTGTGGTGGCAAAGAAATGGAAATCAAGGGGGTGCCCATCAATTGGGGAATGGCTGAACAAGTTGTGGTCTATGAATGTAATGGAATAGTACTGTGCTATAAGAAATGAGGAGCAGATGGATTTCATAATAACCTGGAGAGACTTATACAAACTGAGGTTGCGTGAGAAGAGCAGAACCAGGAGAATATATACACAATTACAGACACAACGTATGTGATGACCAACCTTGATAGACTGGGCTCCTCTCACCCATGCAAGGCTATAAGACAACCCCCAAAGCCTCATGATGGAAAGAGCTGCAGAGTCTGAATGCAGATCGAAGCAAACTACACGCTCTCTTTCTTTTTCTGGTTTGGTTTTTTCTCTTTCCCATTGTTCATTCATTGGTTATAATCTTTTTTTACAACCTGATTAATGTTTAATATGAAGGTATTTGTAGATCCTATATTTGATTGCATGTCGCCATGGTGGGGAAGGAGGGAGGGAGGGGGAGAAAATTTGAAACTCAAGCGATTGTGGAACTAAATCTTGTAAACTAAAAGTAAATAAACAAATTAACTAAAAAAAAAAAAAAGAAAAAAGAAATGATGAACAAGATGCTTTCAGAAAAATATGGACTTACCTGACCTGAAGAAGAGTAAAGTGAACAAAACCAGGAGAACATTGTATACAATAACAGCAGTACAATGATCCAAGACAATTCCAAAAGGATCATGATAAAAAATGTTATCTACCACCAGAAAAAAAAAAGTGATGGAGTCTGAATACAGATCAAAGCTTACCATTTCCCACTTCTCTATTTTTATTTTTTGGTCTATGTTTTCTTTTTACAGCATGACTAATATGGAAATAAGTTAAAAAAAAGAATTAAGGCAGATAAAAACAAACTCTCCCAGAAAAAAAAGCAAACAGGTTGGTGGTTTTATGGGGAGAAGAGAAATGGTAACCTTGCTGACAAGAGGAAAAGCTTGTAAGGAAGTGTTAGAAATTTAATTGTATGCTTAGGAGTTTTGCAAATTAAAGAGAAGAAGGAATCAATTAAGGAAAAACTTTTGAATTGGTGTGCATTTTGAATTTAAAGAAGACCTCTAGATATAGCTTCCCTGTTCTTGTTTCCTGCACCTTTAATTCTTAGTTTTAATTGAGATTAATTGGTAGCCTCCCACCCATTCTAAATCATGTTCTGCCCAAGCCCCCTCCTGAAATTTCTGCTAAATTTAAGTTAAATTGGAACATTTACTAAAAAGCCTCTTCCCTTTGCCCAAACAGGCTAATGTGATTTAGGATACAAATATTTCTCACCTTCTGTTTTCTCCACCTTGAGAAGCAAAGTATCAAAAAACAGGGCAAGAGGAGAGAGAGAATCCCAATTATGTTTACAATGGGCTAAGCAAAAGTGCTCAACCATTCACCCTTCAGTTTCCCCATTTGTTTCAAAAGATATTCCTATAAAGGATCCCCTGGTGTGCATAGGATGTCCCTTGAGGAAGTAGAGAGGAAAGGAGGGAGAGGACGGGTAATAAAGATGAGATCCCAGCCGCAGCCTTTCTCCCGTGATTCTCACCGAATCTAAAGGTTGAATACCGGATCTTTCTTGGTAAATAGCTGCTAAGTGAAGCTGGCGCTGGGGAGAAATTTTGTTCTAATTCAGAAGCAGCTAGAAAGTAAGATCTTTTCTTGTTCCTGGATAAAATTAACATTTTAATGAGAAAATTATCTCGAAAATTAAAAGTTTGCAAACTCAGGTTTAATTGGCTTCCCAACTAAACTTTGTAAATTATGTTCAGTTTAAATCTGGGGAACTGCCTGCCCATCCAATACATCTGACATCAAGGAAGCGGGTTTAAAACTGTACAATAAATTTTTGTCCTTTAAGATACTTTCATCAAGGTTTTTCCCTAATGACCTGAAATGCAATGACTTTAGAATTTCAACAATTTATGTTTAAAATGTACATTACCTCTGTAAAAGTTTTTTGTGTAAGTAATGTTGGTAAAAATTGTCAGAGAAATACAGCTCTTAAGAATGATTAAGTATTAGCTCTCTCCAGATTCTGAAAAGTGAAAAGTAAGCAGAACAGAGAAGTCGTTATTTTTAATTAGTAAAATGCTTTCTGGGGGCGGCTAGGTGGCGCAGTGAGTAGAGCGTTGGCCCTGGAGTCAGAAGGACCTGAGTTCGGTTCTGGCCTCAGACACTTAACGCACACACAAACAAAAACCTAGCCGTGTGATCTTGGGCAAGTTACTTAACCCCAATTGCCCTCCAAAAAGAAAAAGCAAAAGAAAAAAAAATGCTTTCAATTCAAGGGATTGTGGAACTGAACGTTGTAAACTAAAAGTAAACAAATTAAAAAAGAAGGAAAAAAGACAACTGCTTTGAGTTGATCTCAGTAGACAATAAGACAAATCAACGGTTAGCAGGGCTGGGAGAGGCCAGGACCCACTCCTGGTCTTCAACAGGCCTCCTTAGAAGTTTTTGTTATTACTAAAAACATCTTAATGGATTTTTCACAAAGGGTTTGTCCCACAAATGTCTTTCTATATTGGGACTATGAATAGGCAAGGCAAGTTTTTATCTCCTGTTGGGAGAATGAGAGATTTGTAACTTTTGATCTAGAGAACACCTGAATTACAGCTAACCAAGCAATAGCATAATTGTGATCAGTGAACCGATGAAAAGAATCCCCTAAGTTGAAATAAACTCTATATCTTGGGAACATAGTCTGAAAGATGGGTTTGGAAGGTTTTAAAAGAGAAACAAGGGCTGGAGGGAAATTAAGGAAGGTAGATAAGAAGGTTGGGGCACAAATCGGGGACACATTCTGCACAGTGGAGTTGGGCAATAGCTCCAAGCCCCTCTTGCCCCTGGATAGCTGTTCTGAGTGGCCAAGTGCCAGCTTTAGATAGTTTAAGGATGTTGGGAGGGTATGAGCAAGTGTGACTTTTGTGGAAGTAGATAGATCCAGAATAAAAATTTTGTGGCTTGATTTATAAGTCAAGAGACAGTTATAGAGGATTAGGAGAAACTGGATAAACACTAAGTGTGATCATTAAAATCTCTTACATACTCTCATTTTAAAAAATCTTTTGCCGTGGACTAGCTGGAAATAACGAATCTTCTAATAGGAAATGCTTAGAATAAGTAGCCCTTGTGTAAAATATAATCCTAAATAGTGGAAATTATAAATTGAGGAAAATAGATTCAGGTGTGATTGAATTGATTCTAGTTTCATTTTAAGTGAAATTCATTATTATTATATTCTATCAGGAAACTTGTTAGTTATGTGGTTATAAGCCAAGTTACCCCAGTTAGATGATTATAATGTACATAAAGTTAATGTCTAACATTAATCTGATAATTCATTATATTAGAAATATCAGTAGAAAAGTGAACTCTTCTTTCATTCTTTTGGGTTATGGATTGAATTGTTAAAAGACTGACGTAAACATGTTATTAAAAACCCTTTTTAGAACTATAGACGATAGTAATCACGGTTTTCTGTGAAACTGGTATAGCAAGGAGCCCTTTCAAATATCCTCATCTGTGAAAGAGAGAGTCCTAAAATCTCCCTAGACCTGCTGACAGCGTAAAGTAGCATTCAGTGCTTGCTTTTGTTGCAGATTGGCAACTGAGGGTGCCAATATTTTAAAACCTTGAGATCCAGCCACATGGTCAGTAACGGACAGTGATTGAATTTTAGTTAGAGCTAGAAACTAGTAAAAAAAAAGATTTTTATTCCTATTGAAGAAAAACAACCCAGTCTCTAGCCATTGGACCATAGTATCCTAAAAATGACTTTCAGGTTTGACTTTAGTTTACTCCTAGTGAGGTTAGAAAAGCATCTGGTCAGTCATGCCCACCCACCTTTGTAGGAAGTCCATATTATAAATCTAATACTATATAAATATTGGATATGATTAAAAATATGTTGGTTGTTGTGACCTGTGACTTAGATAAGACAGCAAATGTTTCCCTGTACTGCTCAAATTGACAATTATTTAATTAATGCCTTCAGTGAAAGCTCTTGAAGGTTTCTGCTTGGGAAAATGGACCATGCCTTGCAGGCAGTGGATCAAAAACCTAGATCTTTTTTTGTTCCTGCCTGGCCTCAGACAAGCCATTAATCTAGAACCTTATAATATTCTAGCCTAACACACTTTAGGCTAACCTGATGATCACAAATGAATTCAAATAGACAAAATGTATATGTATTTCCCAGTACAGTTAATGTAAAATTACGTACATGTCTATACTGTGAAATTTGGTAATAACACAAACATAGAAAAACAGACTTTCTTGTCATTTGCATACTGTGAGATCTTCAATTCAGGGTTGAGCATCTTATTTTATATGGATTATAATGATAGGAAATCACTTCTCTGTTTCTATCTGATAAGAAATTTGGCATGGTTATAAGAAGTTTGTTTCATGTTCTGAATTCTATAGCCTAAGAGCTCCAGAAGGGAAAACCTACGACACCTAATTAGAGTGAGGAAATCTATAGTTCAGTTTGTGTCTGTTTTAATTAAATTTGTTCAGAATGATTTTCTGTGTAAAGGAATTTAGAGACTGGATCGAAGCTCCTTGCCTAGGAATGGGTTTGTTTTATGTTTCAGATCCACAATACTGTTCATGATAAGGTACAGATATACTGATAAGATCACAACTTCTTTCTTATCTAGCTGTTTCTACATTATAAGCTTAAATGTTGAGGGAGAGAGAGAGAAGAAAAAGAAAAAAAATACTTGAAAACTCTTAATATTCTGAAGTACTTGTCTAGAGTAAAGAGGAAGTTTCATCTAAAATTATTTTGTTATCACTTACAAAAATTGAAAGATTCTTGGTTGAGTTACTAGAGGCTATTAGCACAGGGTCGTTTAATTGGGGATATTTTTTGGCGCTGCTGAATCTCCTCCCTATTGCAAAGACTTTTTGGTGGGAGACAAGTAGTGATTAGGAATTTATTTTATTTATGGTCATTTAGAATCTATTTATGATCCTTGAAGACACTCTGCACCAACTTAGTCTTTATAAACTCCAGCTTGGGGGATTCAGTTTTGCTTTTAGGATTGAATTAAAGATAGGTATCTATCTAGAGATTTACTCCTATCATATATTCACTATTTATATGAACTAACAGCTATCATATATTACTTCATTAGGTTCTAATAACTTCCTTTTCACATGAGGATACAGTTTAAGCTGTTTTTTTGAGAAAGAAATATTAATAGAAAGGAATGTTAAGTAAAAATCTTTGGTGTGATATTTAGAAGGCCAGATAAATTTATTTTATTTATATTAACTAATTTATTGCAATAGCTTGAGAGTATTGACAACAATTGTGTCCAGCCCTACTGTATTAGTTCGACTTTGCTTAGTTCGACTTTGCTGTTTGAGGTGAAACCTTTGTGGGACCCGGAATATTCTTTTTGAGTTTCATAGTTAGGTTTGTAGTGTCCTTGGGACAATCTTAAATGAGCACTCCATGGGAGTGACATCTGAGATCTAAGGCCAGTAGATATCTATCTGTCCCTGGGAATAATGTTAGGAGGGTGACCTTGGGAAGGCTAAGGTCGGACTCCCTTAATCCATTTTCCCACATACGAAGTCTGCCTACCTAGTTCCATATACCTGGCTGCCTATAGTCATTCTGAGCCTTGGGATGTAGGCCTTGGGAACAGTATTGATGTGTGATATTCACGTCCCTGCTTTTTCCTCTAATTGCAAGTTTCTCTAACCAGGGCAAGATAACTTATGTTGTTTCTAATAATGAATCACTTACTTTTTTGACCTGAGATTATAGTCAATACTTGTTATCAAGGATATGTGACCCTTAATAACTGAATCCAACCAAAGCTATGATTATTGCTGTTTAAGAGCTTATGATAACTTATATTGTTATTCTGAGTCCCATACCAGGTGTAACCATCACGAAATGCTAGTAGGACAAATCATTCCCAATTGATCAATGAGTCAAAGGATATGAACCGGCAGTCTTCAGATGAAGAAATCAAGGCAGGGGGTGGCTAGGTGGCACAGTGAATAGAGCATTGGCCTGGGAGTCAGGAGGACCTGCATTCAAATCCAACCTCAGACACTTAATACTTACTAGCTGTGTGACCTTGGGCAAGTTACTTAACCTCAATTGCCCTGCCTTCCCTCTTGCAATTTAAAGTCATATGAAAAAATGCTCTAAATCACTATTGATTAGAGAAATGCAAATTAAAGCAACTCTGAGGTTGGACCTCACCTATCAGTTTGGCTAATATGACAAAACAGGAAAATGAGGGTCATAGAACTGCATACTCTTTGGCCCAGCAATACCGCTACTAGATTTGTATCCCAAAGACATTCATAAATATGGGAAAAGGACCCACAAGTACAAAAAATATTTATAGCAGCTCTTCTTGTGGTGGTGAAGAACTGGAAATTGAGGGGATGCTCATCAATAGGGGAATGGCTGAGCAAGTTGTGGTATATGAAGGTAATGGAATATTACTTTTCTATATGAAATGATGAGCAGGCAGACTTCAGAAAAACCTGGAAAGACTTACATGAACTGATGCTGAGAGAAATGAGCAGAACTAGTATAGAGTCACAGCAACATTGTGAAATGATCACCTTTAATTGACTGGGCTCATGATCCAAGACAATGCCAAAAGAGTCATCAGGTAAAACGCACATCCACAGAAAGAACGATGGAGTCTGAACACGGATCAAAGCAGACTACTTTCACTTTTGTTTGTGTGTGTGTGTGTGGGGGGGACTTCTCCCTTTTGTTCTGATTCTTCTTTCACAACATGACTAATGTAGAAACATATTTACATGATTGCACATGTATGACCTATATAAGATTGGGGGCAGGGATGGGAGAACAAACTTGAAACTCAAATCTTATAAAAAATGAACGTTGAAAACTGTCTTTACATATAATTGGAAATGATAAAATACTATTTACATGGAAAAAGAGAAATAAATAAAGAGAAAAAGAAAAAGAAAGAAAAAAGAAAGAAGCAAGGAAGGAAGGAAAGTGTTATTAGGTCAAAGATGCCAAGAACCCTCTGATGTTGACAACCATGAACTTAGGTGGAGTTCTCATGGTAAAGGCTGGGATATCAACTCGATTTCTCAGTATGACATTTCTTCTTGAATGGATAGTATTCTACCATTTAAGCCTGGATCAGTGCAATTGGTTAACTGCTTGATTCTGCCTGGAATTGACGTGAAGCTAGGGAAGCATTTGCTATGTCCCTAATTCTCCCTTTATGACAAATTTCTATAATCATGTGAGGTGATCAGTATGAACACTTAAAATGGTCAATCTTTATCTCAGAGACTAATCCTGGACCATAGCTGAGCCACAAGAAGATGCGGATATGAGATTGAAGCTATTTAGCCTAGAACGTTAGTCCTTTCTACATTATGAACAACTAAGTAGATGAGTCTGGAGCCTTGTCATCTGTCTGTTATTAGTTATGTATCCTTCTGTATAAAATAAGGTCCTTAAATATTTCAAGATAATATAAGAATAATTGGGTATCGATGCAACAATTTATGGGACCAGGCTGTATTCTTTTAATTATTAAGACTAAATCAGAAGCATCTTCAGTTTTATTTTGGTACAAACAATTTCCTTAGAGGAGAGTAATTTATGGAACAGCTTGTTTTACCTAAGTGAGCAAAGTCCATTTTCTTTGGGTTTATTATTTAATTCTGAATGACCACATGGGTATTGAACATGTTTTGAAGTACAAACATGTTTTATCTGAGGTGCATGGTTTTGAAATTGTATTTATCCTCAATGTATTTAGACATCCCATCCCAGAGCCTTTTGTTACAATTGAAGTCAATCTCAAGCAACTTCTAAATGTATTCCTTTTTATATTAGAACTCATCTTCTTATAAAAAACCTTCTGTTATTAGTTCCTTAGCAGAATCACATCCTCCTGAGGGGCGAACGAACAGCTAAGAGCAAATAAAAAACCAACAACAACCCCAATACAAAAAGCCCTAGATTTTGGTGAAAATTTAATAATAAGATTGTTTGTGTGTGTGTGTGTGTGTGTGTGTGTGTGAAATGGGTTTACAATTTTTGGATTTTTTAATCTGCATTTGAATATCACAAATACATAGACATGAGAATTTGCTAACCCACGTTACAAGGCAAATAGAGGTGATAAACTTCCCTTTTCTGGAACTTGAATCTGAGGTGAAGAATGAAATACATGAGCACCAGGAGTTAAATGCCAGTAGAGTCTATGCCAATTTAAAAGTACCTTTCAGCCTCAGCCTATCTAACTATATTAGCTGATAGCAAATTCATAACTAAAAGGGCTCGTTCTGCCAATCAAATCTTCCTAGATTTTTTTCAGATTCTCCTTTCAGCCTGTTCTGGCTCAGAAAAGGATAGAAGCAGCAAGGAGTATGGAAAAAGTACATTCTCTGGTGTAGAAATCTCTAATTTGCTGTTCTTATCAGAGCTACAAGGATTAAATGACTTCTCACTACCTGACCTGGTTACTGACAAAGCAAACTTGTCTTGTATTAAGAGCTATTTTGTAAGCGATTTCAACAGAAAAGGCAGTTTCTGTGGGTGACCTGACCTGGAGAAGCAAATCCCCTAAAAAGCTCCCCTGAAACGCCATCCAGACCAGAGGACTGCATTAGGAGATGCTGTCAGAACCCAAGCCCTAAGAAGGATGCACTGATGGGAGTGGGTCACCCTTCCTCCCCTTTGGACTTGTGGACATTCCTCTCGTCTGGGTAATGCCTGTTGGCTTGCCCGGAACTGCCCCCACCAAGCTCCTTCCTGTCAATGCCTCTCTCAAAGCCTCTCCGCTCCTCCACACTACCGAATGTCATGCTGGTTAGCATTGAGCATTGAGGAGACTCAGTTTCTCAGAATCAGAGGTGGGAATGACAAAACTGTTCATAGCAAACATTACTTGCCATTCCTTCAGGACCCTAGAAATGTCAGGATTATGTAGTCTTTCCATTCCTAGTCTTATCTCAATTAAAGGCAATCTGTCCCTCATCTCATGGCTTTGCCTTATTCTGGGACTTGATACTGGCTGAGATCCCCTCCCTAAGATGATTCAAAGCAGGCAATTAACTAATACTAGTTGCCTGACATTGCTTTTCCCGGACCGGAATCTTTCTAGTTTCCCCTTGGCAATCCCCTTTCTCTCCCACTCCGGAGTACAAGTGGAGCCTCTCGGGCCCCTCAGCTTGGTGTGTGAGGGGGTGAGCCCAGGATCACCCCCTCTTTCCCCTCCTCCCCCAAGACTGGTCTGGATTTCACCCTAGGCCTCCACCCGACCCCACACAGCAGAGACAGCCCCACTCACCCACCTTGGCAACTCAGTGCCAACTCCGCAGAGGTCAATTGGAAGGAGAGGCCAAGGGTAAGGCAAAACTGGGGGTTCCCAGGCCAGTTCGAAGGAAGGCCTTTCTCTAAAGAAGGCCAGTAACTTCCTGGTTCCTGTGGGCAGCCTGAACCTGGGGTGACTCAGGGACTTCCTGCTTGGTTCTGGGGAGGAGCCCTCCCACTTGGCGCCAAAACTAGGATGGCATTGCCCAGCTGAGGCCACCAGAGGGCACTCCAAGACCAGGCACCGCCTGCACATGCTTCCACCTGCCAGCGCTTGCTGGCTTCTCCTACCTGAAGCCCTGCCCAGTCCCATCCCCTCCCGAGCACTCTGCTTGGGTGATGCCAATCACCACCCTTGCCCCTCACACTCCAATCTCCAAACTCCCAGCACTGGCCTCTGGGTCCTGCCTGCAACACTCTGTCACCAAGCATTGATTGAGTGCTTATTGTATGCCAGATACTGGGGATACCAGGAAAGGCAAAGACTCAGAAGCAAAGCCCAACTTGTCCCCTGCTCAGTTACTGTTTGGCCGTGTCCCTCTCTGGCTCTCCCCCCACCTTTCTCCTCCCAGCCTTTCAGCTTCCCTGGCTTCTTCTAAGCCTCAGCTAACCTGGGAACCTCTGGAGGAAGCCTCTCCCAGCCCTCCTTGATCTGAGTGCCTCCCCCTGCTGATCACTCCGGTGACCCCTTGCCTGGAGCATGTTTGCAGGTTAGACTGGGAGTTTCCTGAGGGCAGGACTGCACGGTGCTCAGCACAGTGCCGGCCACAAAAGGGGTGCTTAATGAATGCCCCTGTGAGTGTAGACACAGCCACACACATATACTCATCTCTGGGTGTAAGAGGGGCATAGCGACTCTGTGCCACTGTAGGCCAGTCTTTTGCCCTCCCTGAACCCCAGCTCCCTCCTCTGTCTGGCCCCAAGAAGCCAACCTGTGGCAGCTGCTAACCCACAATCTGTCTGGAGCTGACATGGAACTGGATCTACTGTAGTCTTGGGGTATGCCTTGCTGGCATTGTCTTCGTCATTCAATCATTTCAGTAGTGTCCAACTCCTTATGACCCCATTTGGGGTCCATTTGCCATTTCCTTCTCCAGGGAGCTCATCACCTCTCAGGGTGGCCCGTTTTACTTTGGGGATAGGTGGTTAGAGGTTTTTCTTTTCATCAGACTGGCCCCTATTTCTGTGCACTGGAAACAAGTAGAACAAATCTGATCCCTTTGGCACTGGAAAGCAGGGAACCAAGGATGTACTTAGAGGCTTGGGAGCCGAGTTCAGATTCCAGCTCCACCGTTCCTCACCTGCGGATCAATGGGCCTCTCCTAGCAACTCTCCAAGCCTCTGGCTCCCATTTGTAAAGAAGGGCCTTGGGGCTGGGTGACCCCTAAGGTGCCTCCCAGCTGCAGGTCTAGGATTCTGGAGCTTGACACTAATTGATTTTGAATCTCATCTAATGAGCACAAGTCTAAAGCTCTAGTCAATAGAAACTAAGAGCCCAGGTCTCTCATTCCGAGTTCAGAGTCATTACACTGGGCTTATAGTCTACATTCTAGTCTAAAGTTCCCCCTACTTGGACATTCCATGTTCTAAGATCCCTCCTCACTCTGACCTTTAACATTCTCTTTCCTGAGGCCCCTCCCAACTCTGACATTCCTTATTCTAGGTAGGAGGATCCTTTCCAGGGTTGACATTCTGGTTTTTTATAGTCACAGAATTTGAGAGTTGCCAGGGACCTCATCTAGTCCAACCTGTATACCAAAGACACCTTCACTAACATGCACCTGTGGTCATGCAGCCTGTATTTGAACATGTATTTATGAGGATGGGGAACTTCCTAGCCCTGCACACAGCCCTGTGCATTCTGGGACAACCTGAATTGTGAGGAGGGTGTTCCCGACATCTAGTGTCAGTCAGTTGGCTTCTTTGTAGCTCAGGGCCAAACAGAACAAGGAGTGGTCTTCTCTGCCAGAGAGCCCTGAAATTCCTGACTGTGGCTGTTGTCTCTCCTGCCCTCAAGCGGCTTTTCTCTAAGCTGAATGTGCCCAGCTCTTTTATCTTCCTCCTGTTGGTCCTGGTGTGCCTTCCAAGGCTAGGCCAACAAGTTGACTCCCTCTTCCACTCGAGAAGTCAAGGCAACAAGCATTTATTAAGTGCCTTTTATGTCAAACACAGCACTAATGCTGAGGATACAAAAAGGCAAGAATCCCGTTCCTACTCCAGAGAAGCTTATATTACAATGGGAGAGACCACATGGAAACAGGTATGCACATACAGAATATATATGTTGTAAGTGGATGGTAATCTCAGAAAGAAGACACTAGCAGCATGAGAGGGACTAGGAAAGACATCTGGCAGACAGAGGGATTTGAGCTGAGCCCTGAAGGAAGCCAGGGCAATGGACCATGGGGATGAGGAGGTAGTGCCTTTCACAGTGGCACCGGGGATAGCAGGGGAGGGGAGATAGCAGAGGAGATGTGGAAAGCTCAGTGAGGAGACCAGTGCACAATTAAGTGGATTGTAGACAGAATATGTAAAGGGAGGAATGGGGAAGATGGGAGGGGGTCAGGCAGTGAAGAGCTGTGAAAGCTAAACAGAGGATTTTATATTTGATCCTAGAGGTAGAAGGGAGACAAGGATGTTTATTCAGTAGAAGATGGGGCACGATGAGTGACAGTCAAGCTATACTTCAGGAAAATCACTTTGGAGGCTGAATGAAGAGGGCCTGGCAGGGGGGAGCCTGGGGGCAGGCAGAGCCCCCTCCCCACAGCAGCTATGGCAAGAATCCAGCTGTGAGGTGATGAGAGCCTCTCCCAACACGCTGGCAGTGTCAGAGGAGAAAAGGGGGCTTTTCTTAACTATTTTATGAAGGTAGAAGCAATAGCGTTGACAACTGATTGGTGAGAGAGAGTGGAGTTGAGGATGGGACCTCGGCTGCCGGCCTGGATGATTGCAAGGGTGGTGGTGGCTTCAATAGTAATAGAGAAATTAGGAAGAGGGGAAAATAAGTTCTGTTTTGGACATGTTGCGTTTAGGATGTCTCCTGGATGTCCAGTCTGAACTGTCTGAAAGGCAGCTGGAGATGAGAGATTGGAGGTCAGCAGAGACATTGGGGAAGACAAGGCAGATGCGAGAATCATTATTATAAAGGTGAAAACTGAATTTTTGGGAGCTGATGAGATCCCCAAGTTAAATAGTACAGAGGGAGAAGAGAAGAGGGCCCGGGACAGAGCTATGGGGGCACCTATAGTTCTTGGATCTCCCCTGGGGGAAGATACAGCAAAGGAGATTGAGAAGAAGCCATTAGGAAGCTAGAAGAACCAAGAAACCAACACTGTGACCCAGTGTTAGCTCTTCTTTCCAGCTTTGGGTCTACTTGGATTCTGTTGTCTGAAAATCAGATAAAGATGTTGCTTAATCCTTTCTTTGAGTCATTGATAAAAATGGTAGATGGTGCCAGGCCAAGCACAGACCCTTGGGGCAGCCCACTGGAGACCTCCCGCCAAGTTGAAACGGAGCCATGCTCTTGAGCTTGACCATTCAAACATTTCCTAAGCACCTCAACTGTTTTATTATCTCTAATATGTCCATGTATTTTCCACAACCACAACAAGAGACATGAGACACTGCTGAAATCTGGGTAAATTGTATGGGCAGCATTCCTCCAATTTATCGCTTTAGAGACTCTGGCCAGAAAGGAAATGCAAGCTTACTGAGTGACTGATGGCTGGATGGACTGTGGCGTGACTTGTTTCTGAGGCTCTCCTGCCGGTTCTCTGCTGCCTTTCCTGGAAGCTTACCAACCTTTCTTCAATGATGCATTCTAGATGGTTTCCAGGCATTGGGAGTTCCATTCACTTGCATTTTCTTCCACTTTTTGAAAATGGTCCCTCAGGGCTCTGGTATTCTGTTCTGTCCTGGGCAGGGATTCCTCTTTGCCAGCTGCTGCCCACCTCTGGCTCTCACCCCCTCCAGCCTCTGGCTAATAAGGAACAGCAAAAGGGGCCATGTACAGCTTGCCTCTTGAGAAAGACTCCCCAGATACAGGAGGGTGATTCATCTCCCTGACTCTCTGACTTTTGACAGGGTGGAATCTGGCCTGGACTGGGGAGAGGGGACACTGACCCCCCGGGGATTGACAGGCCAGTGCAGAATCCTGGTGGCAGCTCTGCAGCGGACAACATCCTGCTCCTGGAAATCAAAAAAGACCTGAGTTTAAATCTAGTCTCAGATACTCACTGTGTGGCAAACAACTTCAGCTTTGTTTGCCTTGGTTTCCTTCTCTGTAAAATAGGGATAATAGCAGCATCTACCTTGCAGGGATCAAATGAGAAAATATTTGCTAAAAAAAAGTGTTTACAGCGTTTAGTGCTTGGCACATAGTAGATGCTATATAAATGCTTACTTACTTTCTTTCCCTGCCTGCCCCTTCCCCATACTTATTTCTTGGGCCACTCTAAGGGGTCGGGAGCCCTTCCAGGACCAACAGTGTGCCAGGTGCTGGAGACGAGAAGACAGAAGTGGAATAATTCCTGTCCTCAAGGAACTTATATTTTGCTGGGCAAGAGAGAACAGCCCACACCGAGATGATTATGTAAAAGGCCTTACTTCCCTGCAGGAGTGAGAATCAATGGGGAGGAAAATTAAGTAACAGTTTAAGACCCGGCAAGAGCCTAGAACTTGCTGTTTTAATCTGGATTTCTTGAGACCATCTGCTGTCTCAGAAGGTTTAAGAAACAAGGCACTTAGTGAAGAGTGACTGAAGAAACATGGCTTATGAAGGTGCTGGGGCACCATTGCGCCATAAGAAACGAGGAAGGGGATGGTTTCAGAGAAACATGGAGTGTGGTGCTGGGTGCTTGGGCTCAGACCCCATTTCCAAGATCACATTTCTCCCTAACCTCTGAATACTGTCCCTAACAGTCTTCCCCCCAGCCCAAGGGCACTGTGCCCAGCAATCACTCATGAGTGGACCCCAGTAAGACAAACTATCTTTCCCCATCACAAGAACAAGCTGACCTCTGAAGACATTCTCCTGTAAAAACAGGACTATCCTGTAACCACAGAATTATCATGTATTGATTCCCAAAGTTATAGTGTTTAACCCAGCGGTCAAGCTATAGGCATCAACTCTCAAAGTCATCTCGCTGCAGACCAACAGACCAAAAGTACTCCTGAGAAAGGCTTCACCTGGTTTCCAGCAGTGAATGAGCCAGTGACCAAGGATGTAGGTTATCAACTAATTAGTATATCTGCCAGTGATTATCCACTGCTTTTCCTATATAAGCTTTAGCATCATTCCTGTTAGGTGGCAAGTTCCTTAAGGAGCTCTGCCCGCCATATTGGTGTTACAATAAACCTTTACCACCTTGACTTAAAGAATGCTTGAGTCCATGAATTCACTCAAGATGACCCTGCTACGTACTCCAGTCCTTGAAGGGTCCCTGAACCCCTTAAACTGCATCACCTGGGAAGACTTGTATGACCGGACACAGAAGGAAGCAGAACCAGAAGAATTTATTACATCACACCAATATCGTAAAAATGAATAATTCAGAAAGGTTTACGGACCCTGATCTATGAAATGATCAGCCATAATTCTGGGAACCTCATGATAAAACGTGCTCCCCATCTCCTGACAGTCAGGATAGACTCAAGATGCAAAGAGACAGATTTCTGGACATGGCCAGTGTGGGGATTTGTTTTACCTGATTACATATATCTTTTTTTTTTTTTTTTTTGCTTTTTGGTAGGGGGAATGCAGGGCAATTGGGTTTAAGAGACTTGCCCAAGGTCACACGGCTAGTGTTAAGCGTCTGGGGCCAAGACTATATCTTACATCTTACAAGAGTTTTGTTTTTCTTTTCACTTGTTTTTAAAGGAGAACAGGGAGAGAGAGAAAGCAGGAAAAAAATACTTGTAATTTAAAAAGCCCCAAAAAGTACCCAGAAAAAATTGCCGCAGTCTCCAGAGAGGCTCTTTCTCCCATACTGATTGATGAATTTTAATTTAATTGAAAAGTGCCCAGAAACCAGGTAGAACACAGTGCTTCCTGCTCTGAATGGAGACGAGGGGCCTTTAGGTTCAGATAGCAGCCTGAGTCCTTTGGGGTGGTGGCTGTGCTGGTTGACTTTGCTCCACAGGCTTTCTTTGTGATGAGGGAGGGTTCAAGGAAGTGGGATATTGAGAAACACAAAATCCATAGCATTTACCTAGTGCCTTAAGGTTTGTAAACACTTCATAAACATTACCTCATTAGAGTCTCACAACATCCTTGGGAATTAAGAGCTATTATTATCCCATTTTATAGATGGTGATGCTGAGGCCAGATTAGAACTCAGGCACTCCTGACTCTGGGTCAAGCTCTTTGTCCCCTGAGGTGCCTCTTTAATAGATATTAATTAGCAGACATTTTTATTGTAAGCTTGGTCAGGTGTTTGGGATCTGATCCCAGAGTCAGAAACACCTAGGTTCCAGTCCTGCCTCTGAGCACAGTAGCTGGGTCATCCTGGACAAGTCCCTTGCTTTCTTGGAGCCAGGAGAGGGTGAGTCTTTAAGAATGAATTTTAGAGCAGGTCTTGCCCTGCATCTTTTCTTTCTTTCGAGCCACCCCCTCTGCCAGTTTAGGGGTTTGGGGAGGTAGAAGGATGCCTGGGAGGAACTGGGGATGTTTCCTCTAGAGAAGAGCAGGCTGAGGGGCAGTGTGCTGCTGTCCTCTAATGCTTGTGGAGGAGGGATTGGCCTGGCACTGCCAGACAGCAGAGCCAGGAGCACGGGAGGGGGGGAGTGGCAAAGTAGCCACTTGGGGCTGGATAGCAAGAAGCGCTTCCTGGGCTGTCCGAGTGTGGCACAGGCAGTCCCAGGAGGTGGTGAGCTCCCCTTCACTGGGGGTCTTCAGACTGAGACTGGAAGCTTCCTTGTCAGGAGAGTTACAGGGGGGATTCCTGACAGACTGAAAGCCTCTAAGGTCCCTTCCAGCTCAGGAACCCAGGGGTTTGGAGGATGCCCATTCCACAACCAGCTCCCAGAAGCCCAAGGGGTTAAAGAAAAGAATAATGGGTTGAGAACCTATCTCAGCCTGAAAGTATGCTTATTCATATTGAAGCATTTCAAGACAGCAAAAATATTTCCCCTCCTGTATCTTAGAAACCCAAGAAAGTGGAAATCCAGAAGGCTTAGTGTGGTGGTGGAGACACTCCAGGGAGTGTCTGTGTGATTTCTACTACAGCTTAGAGAGGGGCAGACTGCCTGTGCCCTCCTTGGGGATGGCAGAGATGGCCAGCCAAGGGTCCAGCAGATGCCTGAAATACTCTGTCAGAAGCTTCCAATTCTGACCTCACCTGTCCTTGGTGCCAAGCCCAGCCTGCAGAGGTGCCCCCCTTCTGCCTACATGGGAGGTTTTCTCTGCTCCCCTCGGGCCACATAGCAATTACATTATGCCAGGCAGGCTAAGAGCATCTCGAGGACAATCTGGCCAGTGCCAGATCCTTCAGGGGCCCCTGCTGCTCTGCAGAGACCTTGGGTGCTCTGGGCTGGTGCCTGGGGCTTGGCTAGCTCAGGGGCCTGGAGGAAGGTGGGTGGTGAAAGGGGGAGCAGGGAATCATCTTGTTAACTGTTTGTGGGTTCTCACAGCTCCCTTTATCCCCCAGCCCTGGCTGGGGCTTTAAGGGGTGCTTCAGTCTCTATTCCTGTCAGGGTGGAAGGCTTTCAATGCTACTACTCATAGACTCCTCAAGACTGGGGATGGGGCAGGGTAGGGGTGGGGATTGTCCTGCTGCATTCAGAGGGCTGAGAGATGGAAGGAAGCCTAGATATCATCAGTTTTGCATTTCTGTCTTCTTATCCCCAGTGTCAAGTGCAGCACTTGGCACATTATGGCATTTAATAAATGGTGTTGAATTATAAGCCAATGCTGTCGACATTTCTCCAATCCTGAGCTCTTCATTGACACCGCCCCCCCTCCCCCCGCCCCGCCACCAGTCTCAGGTCCTTCCATCTCTCTCTGGTATCTTTGCCCCCTTCCTGTAAGCCCACCTCTGCATTCACCTCTGCTCCCTCAGCCATCACCCCTGCTCGGTTCTGCACAAGCTTGAACTATGACTAACCCACATTGAGGTAGACTTTGTACTTAGGTCCAAGTCTCTTGGTTCATAACCTCAATTCTTTCATCTTTCTCTCCCACATCTAGACAGGTGCCAAGTCCTCAGATTTTACCTCCATGAGATTTCTCAAAATTGTCTCCTTTCCATCTATGGGATCACCACCCTGATTCTGACTCTCCTCCCCCTCCCAGGGACCCTTGCTTTTGCTTCCTAATCGGTCTCTCTGCCTCTGGGCTCTCCCCCCTCCAGTCTCTTCTCCCCCTGGCTGCCAGAATGATCCTGGCACAGCCTGTCACATTCCCCTGCTCTGCAAGGGGCTCTTGGGTACAGACGTTTCATCCTGGTATTGCTAGCCCTGCCCAGACTGGCTCCTACCAACCTGCTCAGACGTGGTCCACACATGTGCTGGACTCTGCTTCTTCCTCTCTGGGCTTTTTTCTCCCCCACAACTCAGCAGTCTTCTCCCCCTGCCCTTGTGATGCCTTCCTCTGATGGATCAGTCCTTCAAGAGCATCCATTTTCAGGAAGGTGCCCAGGTCTTTCTGAATTCTGCTTCCTTGGATGCTTTGCCCCCTCTGCTTGCCAACTCCCTCTTTTGAGTAGTCTTCCCCATTAGAACAGAAACTTCTTAGGGGCGGGGATTGGCTTTCTTTTGACTTGTATTTGTATCCTCAACCCATAGCATAGTCCTTTGCATACAGGTAGTGTTTAATAAATGCTTGTTAACTTATTGACTTGACTTCATGTTCAGTTAATGGGATAGATATCTGGCATTCCTTCTCCTGTGTGTCTTTTTGGCTGCTTTTTCCATGCTTGGGAAAGGATTCCTTCACTACTCCTTCCCAAGAGACTGATTTTCCTTCAAAATTTAACTCATTGCCTCCTCCAGGAAGCCTTCCCAGATGTCTCAGTGGTCAATGCTCTTGTCCACCTCTAATTCATTCATTGTTTGCCCATGTCCCACAACTAGCAAGAGAGCTGAGATCAGGTAATTTTTGTCTTTGTATACCTAGCCCAGAGCTCAGGATCCAGTATATAGTAAGAGCATAATAAATGTTTGCTGATTGCCTGGAAAATGTCTACTTGGTCTTTAATATTCTTTTGTTTCCTGGAGTTTGGCTAATGAATCCCTGTTCAAAGTCCTTAGTCAATAAGAATCCTTGGGTTCTTTCAGGCAGAGTGGAGCACATAACTGGTCCACACGTGTATGTGTGTGCACAGTGCATGTGCGTGTGTATACCTGTATGTGTGTGCATTGTGTGAGTGTGTATGTGAATGTATATGTGTGCTTGTGTGCATGTGTATGCGTGTGTGCATTGTGTGTTTGTGTGTGCATGCCTGTGTTTGCATATTTCCAAATGACAAACGAATGACCTAGATGTATCTATAGAATGCCTGAACCAGAAGAGAAGAAAGGACCCCCTCCCCCTCATTCTGTAAAGGAGGAAGCTGAGGTCCAGACAGGTGCACTAGAGCCCAGATGATACTGAGACCCGCAGCTTAAGAAACGCTGGACTACACCACCTCTGAGGTTCCTTCCAAATGACCTTCTGTGCTTGATCTCTTCAAGTTCATTCATTCATTCATTTATCCAAATGTTTCTTGGTCAAGGTCCTGTGTAGAGTCACAAGGATGAGTAACAGACCTCATCCCTGTCCTCAGGGAGCATACAGTTTAAGACTCAGTTGTTAAAATGAAGGCACATTCCATGCATTGAACTGAATACAATGAACATTTATTAAGTGCCTACTGTATTCTGATCATGGCTAGACTTTGTGTGTCCCTGCCTTCAAGCAGCTTATAGTCTAATAATAGAGGTATAAAGTCAAAATACAGATTAATGATATAACTTAAAAGCATTAGAAAGAGGCAAGCCTCAAAGCAGATGTGTTGGGGTGGGGTGAAGTGGTGGAATTGTGAAGTAGGCAGAATCAAGGAAGACTTCCTGGACAAGGTGGCATTGGAAGTGGCCTTTAAAGAATGGACAGGAGGGGTTAGGGAGAAAACCTTCTTTTCTCATTCTCTTCTCCCTCTACTTCCCCTTCCTTCATGTGCACAGAAGTGTGTGTGTGTGTGTGTGTGTGTGTGTGTGTGTGTGTGTGTGTGTGTGGTGCTTCCTTTGGCCCCGACAGGAAGCCAGATCTCTTGTTGCGTTCAAACAACCAGATGGTTCTGGGTTCCCATCTGTAGGGCAAAACCTGGGCCAGTCAGGTCAAGCTTGAATCCTTAGCTTTCTTCACCTTGACCTTGAACGTCACTCCCCCATTGGTTAAGAATCAGCCCTGAGCCTTCGTTAACTCCAAGTGACTCATGCCTGGCCCAAGTCCAAGTTTGGGTGATGTGTGTCATGTGGTCCAAAGGTCATATCAGGACAGAAATGGCACATGCTTCCTCAAGAGCTCCCGTGCACGGCACTGAAGACTGGCCGGGACGCTGTTTCCCTTTAATTTTTGAAGTTTAGCCAATGTGTCTTACATTACACTCTTCTCTGCTTATATGCCTCATCTCCCACCCCCAAGGGAGTTTTCCATGATGAGGAAGGAAAAGAAAAACCGATTATGTGAAACCAACCAGCACAATGACGGCAGGTGACAAGGCAGCACCCCATTTCTACCCACACATCATCTCTCCCATCTGACCCTTCTCTTCCCTCACCCAACCGCATCACCTCTCACCTAGGTAGAAAGCAACAGCCTCCTCCAGAATTCCTTCCCCACTCCTAGCCCTCCTTCACACAGCTGCCCATGATGATTCTGACCCCACCTGACTCTCCCCCTTAACTCCTGTGCCTCCCTTTTGATTTTTGGAAGAAATGCAAAAGCCTGTTCTTAACTTGTAAGGTCCCACTCAACTTGAACTCAGCCTCTCATTCCAGACTCATGTATCACTCCCTCCTCACCTCGGCCTAGGAGAGACCCTCTCTTCCTTAACTATGAAGTCCAGACTCTCCCTTCTAAGTGAAACTTTCCTGTAGCCAGCACTCCCCAAAGTGGAAAAGTATCCAAATGGCTGGTGTGGATGTGCAGACTCCATAGTCAGTGGCTGCATCCCCACTAGCACAGCAGGTGGTGCCTAGAGGGGATTCTTTATTTAATGTATTGTGCTGAGAAGTCTCCAACATCCTTTACAATTCCCCAAATCTGTGATCTGGCTGGATTACCCCCTACTCGATAAACTCAATGAAATCCCACCTTTTATAAGAAACCTTTCCCAGTACCTCTTAAGTCCAGTTCCTTCCTTCTGTGGGTTATTTCCAATTTATCATTTGTACACATCTATCTATCTATCTATCTATCTATCTATCTATCTATCTATGTCTCTATCTTCATCTATCTATCTATCTATCTATCTATCTATCTATCTATCTATCATCTCTCTGTCTATCTATCTTGTTTGCATGTTGTTTCCACAAGATTGTGATGTCCCTAAGAACAGGACTGTCTTTTGTCTTTCTTCATATCTTCAGAACTCAGCACAATGCTTGGCACATAGTGGGAACTTAATGAGTCTTTATTGACTGGCTACAGGATGTGAACTTAATGGGACCATGTGGGAACTAGACTGTTCGAGCCCATTCCCCCCAGGAACTGAAGTGGGATAGAGGACAGTGTGCCTTAGAGGGTTTGGTGGAGAATGTCTATGCTTTTGTTCTTGCTATGTCTTGGGGATACATGTTCTTTTATCAAAAGTAATTGATGTTAAGTGATTACTTAGGATTACTAGGATGCTAGTCCTTCAGTGGCATTAGAGAGGAGGATACAACACTGCCAGAGAAGAGACCCCTCAAATCCCCGGGCACTTCTGGAACCCAAGGCAGAGGTGGAAGGCTGCTGAGCCTGAGCATCTTTCCTGCCAATGTATGACAATGCTCTTTCCTGCCTCCCTTGACCGTTGGCTTCTGGTCCTGGTCCACATGAGAGAGTGAAATGGCCAGGAGCATGTGTAGGCCTCACAGCCCTGGGTAGTCTTTGGCCTTGAGTCAGAAAGGAGTGCAGCAGCCCCTACCCAGATCCTTTACTGTTTGTGTGAGATTAAGCCCAGGGTCATCCAACAGATGGGTTCCAAAGTCCCTTTCCTGAAATGTTTGGCTAGAGCAGGCCAGTTTGACAATTAGCAAAGCCATGTCTGAGACCTCAGGCCCTGCTCTGTTCCCCAGGAGGTGGCCTGTTCTCAGTGTATAAACACCAGTTAAACTCAGATAACTCCCTCTTTGAAAAAGCAAAACCGGTCAGCAATGTTGGACTTAACAAGTTGTTCCTAGGGATTTTTCTGTCAGTCGATGACCCTGCCCTTAGCCCTGGACCAGAGATGGGGGCAGAGAGGGTCTGCTTTTGAAGAAGGGGAGATGGGAAAATACACAGAAAACCCCAGGAGCAAGAAAGAGATAAATAAGGACATAATGAGAGATGTGCATAGTACAGCTGGCTAACTTGGGGTCAGGCACCTGGATAGGCTGGGAGACCCGAACTAGCCCCGAGTTTAAAATCAAACAAAGGGAATCTTGGTATCCCAAGATTAATCCCTATATCAGCACCCCAGAAGAGGCCATCCAGTCTCTGCCTTAAGACCTCCCATGATGGGGAACTCTCTCCCTCTGGAGACAGACTGCCCATTACCCTTGGAGGCAGCTCTTAATGCTGGCATATTGTTTCTTTTAAAACTTGAGTCTATACCTACTACCTCTTTGCATCTTGAATCAATGCCTAGATCTGCTGTCTGGGGCCAAAGAGGACAAATTTAATCCTTTCTGCATAAGACAGCCCTGCCAGTTCGGAAAGACAGTCTTCCCTGAATCTTTTCTGCCTTGGCTAAACATTCCTAGTTTCCTGAACCAATCTTCATGTAACAAGGTTTGGGGATCCTTCCCTCTTAGAACCATCCCACTCTAGACAGTCACTCACCAGCCCATCCACAAACTTACTACAAAATGGCACCCACAGCTGGTCAGACTCCTCTGATTGAGTTGAACTAGGGAAGGCCATTGTGGGCAGAGGATGGCTGGACTTTCTGCCCTGTCCCCTCCTCACCCTGTACTGGTGCAGCTGGATTTTACATTTATTCCTATCAAATCAGCATCATCTGTTAAGGCTGAACAAGGAGGGAGGAAGATATCTGTACTGTGAAGATAAACTAGAAACTTGTCATTAGATGTCAGTCGTCTGTCCATCCATCCTCCCTGGCCTCTAGGCTATAATGAAACATCAATGAATTCTTTGGATTCCACTCATCTGTCTTCAGAAGGGTCCAGAGATCTGGTTCATGGCTATGTCTGAGACAGAGCCTGGAGCAGTTCCTGAGGGACAGAGAAAGCATTCAGGAATATTGGTGACTAGATTTCAAGGGATTAATCATAACATTTTTGTCTGGAAAGGGAGTTGGCTTGTGTTGTGAGTTAGTACCGACATTCTAAGAATTCTGAATGAATGGGAATTGAGTGTGACCAGTGGAGAGCCCAATAACTTCTGAGGCCTGGAGAGGGAGGGAAACTCCACCTGGGTGCTGGGAGTGTGCGAGGAGTTCTTACTGGGGCTAGTGAGAGGTTCCGGGTGGGGCTTGTGGTGTCCCCCCATGGACCAACATCAGTTTTTAGAGAGAAATGAGGAGAGAGCCTCATTTGGGTGCTGGCATCTGGCGGGCAGAGCAGGAAGTTCCATAAGTCTCTTATGAGTAAAGCCCTGGTTGAGTGTAGGGTTGGTGTGTGCTACAGCACCACCTTTAGATCCTTCTGAATACTGATTCCACTCTTGGCATTAGCTGGCCCTCCCAGTTCTGTCATCTGCAGAGCTTGCTGTGCTGTGCTGTCAGAAGCTGGTATCCTGTGACAAGCTCTGCCTGCCAGAGGAGAGCTCTGCACCCAGCAATCGGGGCTTGCCCTGGCTGCCCTCTCGGCCTGCTGGGAAGTTCTACCTCCCTCCTTAGAATCCTAGTTTCCTCCAAAACTTGGCTCAAATATCACATCCTGTCCACTCAGATGCTAGTGCCGCCCCAACCTAGGAAACTGCTCGCAGCAGAACCCGCCAGCATTTAGGAGATGTGTGTCTAAGTCCCTATGCGTCCCCTCCCCTTGAGACATTGGAAGTCCGAGGCCAGAGAACACTTTCTTTCGGCTTGTTGTCCCTGAGCCCAGCAATGTCTGGCACACAGTAGGTGCTTACTTCATATTTGCTGATTGGTTGATAGAACACAGTCTATAAAAGGGGGATGAATAGCACCTCAGTAGGAACTGATGCCCACAACTCAAACCTTCCATTATTTAGGATAATAGGTTATCCTAGTTGTGGCGTGGGCTCTCTCCTGCTTCCTGTGACTTGGCGATGGGATGGAGCCTCCCACAGCAGAGATGAGGCCCTGTGGGGCTTCAGGTGATGGCTCAGACGCCTGTGCACATGCTGCTGCCTGCCTGAGGGCTGCCACAGGCCCAAGATGGGGTTCTTATTTCCAGTCTCTCCCACCTGTGACTTGTCTGTACACAGTTAGCATGTTGTCTCTGCCACGAGACTGACCAGGAGCTTCTTGAGAGCCAGGACTGGCTGTGGCCTGTTGACTTAACCAGGGTCAAAGGCTTTTAGGAATCTGGTTCTAAGAGGCTATTTAGAGTTTTAGTATTCTAAGGTTTCCCCCCGCCCCCACTGAGATAAATGGACCAGGAGTGCGACTCCAAGACACAGCTTTGCTCAGCCACACAGAGAGGGAAACACAAAGCCCCAGGCTAGGTAGAACCACAAGATTGACTAGCCCAAGCCAGGCTCAGACAAGAAGCTCCCCTAAACTGGTCACCATTCTGTGATTGGAGACTGGAGGGCATCAAGCTAACTGCTACATGCGTCCAAAATCCAGAAGAAAGAAAGGAAGGAAGGAAGGAAGGAAGGGGGACACTTCCAACGTGGAACAGCAAGGCTGCTCAACGGCCGTGTTTCAACCTTTTAAATCTACTGTAGATAAAGGGGCAAGGGAAGGTCTCCAGCTTAAGGGGGGTGCATTTAAATTTATTTTGAATAAATGCTCAGCCAAAATACTACATGGATCTGTGTACATTTACTTTTCTTTTAAAAAAATGTTTCCATGAAATTAATTTTTTGGGTAATCACCTAATTTTTAATACAATATTTATATACAAAACCCCACTTCAAACAACTTCCTGTATAAGAGAAAATAAAGCATCCGTTTGTACAATTTCAGCAAATAACAAAAGTATCAGAGCCCTTAGTGTTGGGGACAGGGACTGCCTGCCGCTCATACAAACGTCAGGCCATCATGGAGGGAATGGAGAAGACAAGTGATAACATTCATTATTCTCTTAGAGAGGGTCTGGCCTTTGGAAATCTCAGACCCTTAGGCTTTGGTGTACATGGAGAAGACTCCTGTTACATAGGAGAACTCTGTGTGTGTGTGTGTGTGTGTGTGTGTGTGTGTGTGTTTAATAAACCTCGTAAATTATTGTTGTCCAATAGTAAAATTCCTGTAAGTAAAGATAGAAGAGCGTGTTACCAAAATATAAGCCCTTTATTAATAAAAATCTTTGGTAGGAACAATCTTTTAAATGCCTTGCAGAGATATTTGGTTAACATAATAAACTCTGTCCATCTCTGGTACATTTTAGGACAACTGCAGGAAAAAAAAAATCAGTCTCACCCCATAATTTATTTTTGAAACCAATAAATACCATGAAGCTGAGACTGTCTCCTCTGGAGTAAGTGGGTACGACTTCTATTTAAAACTTGAAATAGCCTCTAAAAATACCCCCCAGGATGCCTCACTTCTAATAGTACTTTGTAAAAGTGGTTTCATCTGAACTAAAGGGTTTGACAAAGGATTGGGGGTGGGTGGATAGGGGAAGAGAAGGAGAGTATACATTGGGATTGGCCACTGGGGCATGTGAGGGGTGGTCTAGAGTCCCTTCCTCTGGCAGGCCACACTCTGCTCCTCCCAGCATGCACTGCATCTGGAACTCAGAAGGCCAGACTCCAATCCCTATTTCCCTGGGCTGGTTGGGGCAGGGCTTTCTCAGGTGGAAGCTTGGAAAGCCCCACTATGAAGGACAAGAACATATCTGGGCAGAAATAGATTGCCCTCCCCTGCTCTGGCAGCTTCTGAAAACCCACCTCCAAACCTAGCTTGTGATTCGGCAACTCCCTCTGCTGCTAGGAGCTCAGGCTTGCATCTAGGAAAACCGCTTTGTCTACATGTTAAGGCATCAAAAAAGTTAAAAAGCGTTTTTCCTCTGGTGACCCTTGCTCATCTTTCAGCAGAAAAGACACTATTGAGTCTTCAGAGATCTGTTTCTAATAAGTATCTGCATTGACCCTATGGGCATCACCATCAACTTTTTTTTTTTTATCAACCTTGAATTGAGAGAGAGAGAGAGAGAGAGAGAGAGAGAGAGAGAGAGAGAGAGATTCCCTGCATTACAGTTTGTGCAAAAAGAAAAAAAAGGAAAAAAATGTCCCATCAGGACGTGGTCCTCCATTTCTGCAAGAAAAGAATGTCTGCTCAGCACAGGGACCACAGGTGTTGACTAGCTCTGGCCCCCGTGTCAGGCTGTCCGTGAGGCCCACTGCATTGCAGGCAGAGCAGCTTGCACGTGTGCCTGACGGCTCTGGAATTCTGAGCCTCCCTCCTGCTAAATGGCCACATGGTAGGAGCGTCTGGATGCTGTGCTGTCTCCCTGGGTCCTGGGGAACAGGGGACTGTGGTTAGTGCAGTTGTCACCCTGGAGGTTATCTTTCTCCTTCAAGGTGTCCAGCATCTGCTGCTTGCCCTGCTCTTCCTTCATGAAGAGTTCCACCAGGAGCACCTTCTCCTTGTGAATCTGCTGGCTGATGTCTTTGGGAATGTCAGGGATGATCCAGTCTACAAAGTCACTCATGAACATGACCAGGTTCTGGGGGGAAGAGAGAAGAAGAAGGGTGGAAGGGCAATCACCACCATAAGAACTCAACCTTATTTCTAGCCATGCCTGGTGACCCCTATGCTCTCACCCATTGCTGGGCTCCCAGTGATCCCTTGACCCCTCCACTGGGGGGACATTGAAGGGTAATGGGTAAATGAGCAGAAAGTCATCTACTCAGGATGTCAAAAAAGAAACAGCTTGTGCTTGGGAACTCCGGGAGTTCCAAGGGATGGAGGTCATGGGGGAGGGAGAAGGGAATTTTCCTTTCCTTCTTTTCCCTAGCAGTAGTGAGGGTGAATCAAGCACAGGAGGTGACCCAGTCCACATGAATAATTCATGTTCTTTCCATCACAGTGGCCTCATTTGATGACTCCCTTCTCTGAGGATTCAGAAGGCACTTCAGGACTTTGTAAGAATCCTCATTCTCAATCTTTGAGGTGGAAGAGCTCTCAGAGACCATTTAAGTCCAGTAAGAATGCCTTCTCTAACATCATCAGCAGGGGCTGGCCAACCCTCTCCCAGAACCCTTCGAGGAGGGGGAGCCCACATCCTCCCAAAGCAGCCCCCTCTACACTGACTGCTCCCAAGCCACCGCTCCTGGCTCTGCCTTTGGGGGTAAGCAGAACAAGCTGCTCCCTTTTCCCCTACACTGTGCTCCAAACACTTTCAAGATGGCAGGTCCTCCAAGGATCACAGATCTAGAACTGGGAGGGGCCCTGTAGGCCCTTTAGTCATAGGACCCTTGGACCCAATGTTTAGGGCCCATCCCATCCAACCCCTTCATTTTGCAGGGGAGAAGACAAAGGCCGAGAAAGGTGAAGTCACTCTGGGGGGAGGCTTGGTGACTCCAGGTTTGGGTGTCTTTTCACCACATCTCAGTGCCATCCCCAGGTTCTTCAGCTGACCCTGTATATCACAGTACTATTGGCCAATGCCATGGAGAAGTGGATAGGCAATGACCTGACAGGCAGACTTGCTCTTCTGGCCAGTTAAGGTCCTTTGGTCCATGCCAAACTGATTAATTCTATCAATGGGCTTTGCCAAGCACCTGGGATAGCCTACATGGCTCTGTCCGTGGTGCTACAGTCATCAGATGCATCTTCTCCCTAAGATGCCTTGAAACTTCTGGCCTCATGGTGATACCCATGCTGTGCCTACTTCATGCATGAGTCAGAGCACATGGCCAAGGGAGGCCAGCAGCTTTCTGCTGACTCTACAGGGTGACCCACCTTTCTTTGTAATCACCATCCCTATAACCTGGCCCTGATGGGCAAAAGGAACTGAAGGATCAGCTTCTTCCAGAAGCTTCTCTCCTGACTGCTGTAACCTACAGCTCTAAGCTTCCACATGGTTTAGAAAGTCACAACCTGGAGCTTGGGATTGGGCTCTCTTGGTCCAGACGTCACCAATGCCACATGACTCTGGAGCTCTGCCGAGGACTGGGTCCAGGGTTTGGGGCCTGCTTTCTGCTGGAGAGCTCTTTCCAGCCTAATTTACATAGAAACAAGTGGTTTTCCCCCTCTACCTCTCAATATCCTGTTGGAGAGAGAAATCAGTGACAACAGGCTTACATAGGCTGCTCTCTGTTGCTGTTGATCAGTGATTTTTAGTTGTGTACAACTCTCCATGACCCTATTTGGGGTTTTCTTGGCAAAGATACTAGAGAAGTTTGCTATTTCCTTCTCCAGTTATAAACAGAGAATAAACAGAGGCAACCAGGGTTAAGTGACTTATCCATGGTCACACAGTTAATAAATGCCTGAGGCCAGATTTGAATTAAAAAAGATGAGTCTTCTGGAGCCCAGCCCTGGTTCTGTACACACTAGGACTCCACCTAGCTGCCCAAGGCCACTCTCTAAGAAGCATCAAACACAACAGCCAGGGTTCAGGTCCTCAGTGTGGATAAGTTTCTTTAAGGAATTCTGGTAGTCAAGGCCCAGACCTTTGTCTGTGTAGTTTTTAAGGACCTGACATCTCGACTTCCCCCAATTAATGCTCTAGGAAATAAAGAGACGTTTAAAAAAATTACTTTGAAATGTTCACCAACACATTTTGTTTTCCATTCCGTTCCCATCCCTACCCAGTGAGTCATCCCTTGTAACAAAAAAGAAAAAGATTTCCAATTGAGCCTGACAGGGTATGCCCCGATCCATACCCATAGGCTCTCACTTCTGTTAAAGGGAAGAAAGGACTTTTCCTCAGGGCTGTTTTTAGGGAGTTTCTCCTGGGAAAGTGTTCTGAGAGGCCCCACCCAGTGGTCTCTCCCCTGGTTATCTCATATTTGCTGATGTTTCATGGAAACTCCTCCTACCCTTAGCTCCAAGCATTTTTTCTCCAGTCTCCACAAGCCTTCCCCTTTCCCCTCCTATTGAACTACTAGCACCTCCCCGAGGCTCTATATTTGGTCATTTGTTGGCCTCCCTCCTTGGATGAGTTCATTAGCTGATGTTCTTTCAATTACCACCTGAACATAGACAAGGCTGGAATTATTTTCAAGCCCTGACCTCTTTCCATAAATGAATGAAATTTATTAGGTGCTGACTATGTGCCAAGCACTATGCTAGGCTCTGGAAATACAGATCCAAAAGTGACACAATCTTTGACCTCAAAGAGTGTGCATTCTAATAGAGGGAGACATCATCTTCATTCATTCTCTAGAAGGCTTCAGAACATTGGGCCAAATGAGCTCTGAAGTCTCTTTTGGTTCTAAAATCCAAGTATGACTTTCTAATGATATCTGCTTGGGTATCTAATTGCCACTTTCCCCAAACAGCTCAAAGTCCCTCAATCCTGATTTCATCATTGGTACCTTATCTGTCCCTCATTACCACATCCTGTGCTCTCCCCTTCACCCACACCTCTCAGATCTGTCCCTCTCTTCCTTATATCTGCAGCACTCCCTTCACACCTCCACCTTCCCCTCCCCCCTCAGATTAGGCCTGGATTCTTGTGACAGCCTCCTTGGTGGAATCCATGCCTTCATTCTCTCCTGTGCCCACCAATCACAGAACTTTAGAATTCCACCAGTACTTAGCAGCCAACTAGTCCCACCCATATCCTCATGTCCAACAAGTGGACTTCTTGCCTCTGCCTGAAGACCTCCAAGAAAAAAGGAACCTGCCACTTTCTAAGGTTGGTCACACTATTTACAGCAAGGAGAGCAGGACTGCTCAAATACCCTTATCATTAAGAACACATGGTGATTCCCTGACGCATCCAATCCCAAGCCTGCAGAGTCTTCCCGTGAGTGCCCATTCTTACTGTGCCAACCTTGTGTGCTAAGTGGTTACTGTGTGCCAGGCATTGTGCTAAATGCCAATGACACAAAGCAAGACAAAGCAGTCCCTGTTGTCCAGGAGTTTACATTCTGACAAGGGAGACGACAATAGACATCTAAGATATATTCAAAGATGGAAGATGATGGCGAGCAGAAGGCACCACCAACTGGGAGGGATGGGCAAAGGGCTTCTGCAGAAAGTGGGATCTGGAGAAAAATGGGAGGTGGAGATGAGGAAGGAGACAGCCAGTGAAAAGGCAGAGAGGAGATGGAAGGCAAGGACATGGGGGGAGCTGGACTGTAGAGTGTGTGTATTGGGGGGCACAGGAGGGAGAGGATGTGTGAGAAGACTGGAAAGGCAGGAAGGAGGCAGGTCAGGAAGGGCTTTAGAGGTCACACAAAAGATTTTAGATTTGACCTCGGAAGCAAGAAGGAGCCACTGGAGTTTAGAGGGGTGGGGTGGGGTAGAGTTAGAGTCAGACTAGGGCTGAAGGAAATTGCTCTGGCAGCAGAGTGAAGCACAGATTGGAGACACTTTAGCCAATTAGGAGGGAATTTGAATAGTCCAAGTAAGGCTGTGGGAGCCTGTGTAGGGAAGAGAGAGGGGAGACATAGACAAGAGATGTTGTGAAGGGAGCAACGACGAGATTTGGTGACAGATTTGAGCTGAACCCACTGTTTGGGGGAGGGGGTAATCAATCCTCCCAAGGACCCTTGGCTCTGGGATTGTAAGGTTCGATTCCAGATGCCACATGAGGGGTATCTGGATCTGCCCAGGTACCTGGAAGACGATCACAAAGGCCAGACGGGCGGCCAGCACGGCCCAGAAGTCCTTGGATATCTCGTACTTGTTTTCTGACCAAGGAGGCTCTCGGTAATCTTTATACCTGTAGAAGACAAGAGGAGGCCAGACAAGGCTTTAAACAGGACCCTGGGTTTCTTGTTGTACTCATTCAATTGTTAGGCATTTATTAAGCACCTGCTCTGTGCCAGGCCATCTTCTAAGACTACAAATGGGTGAATCCACACTGATAGAGGGATTGCCCGCACTGGGAGGTCCTCATGTTGACAAAATGATAGGATCAGTTAGAAAAAAAAAAGTACCAGGTGTTAGGCACTGAGGGTCCCAAGATAAAAGCCAGGGTTCCTGCCCTCAAGGAGCTTCTGTCATATTGGGGAGACAACACTCTCCCCTGTGAGCACAGGCAAAGGAAAGGAAAGGTCATTGGAGGGGCAGCAATCAAGGGGAAAAGCTTGGAGAAGGAGGAAGGGAAAAGGGGGTGTGAGCTAAGCCAGGAGGGGCTGAGGGTGTGCAGGCAGAGTGTCCAAAGTGCTCCCTGGCAGACAAGTCCCACCACTGACGCTTGGCCCAGACCATGTGTGAGATCCCACCCAAGAGGTGCCAGGAGGCATGGAAGACACTGAATAAGGGGCTGTGGTCTGGCTGGCCCCTGAAGATGGCACTGGGACATGGACTGAGCCACGGAGGTGAGATGCTGCTTGTGTGACCAGCCCAGGTCTGGAGGGGCCAACTAACATTTATTAAGCACCGATTCTGCACTAGGTTCTGTTTTTAGGGCAAGGAACATTAAGAAAAACCAAAGAGAACGGGGAGGGGAAAGTTAGAAATGGAAAGAAGAGGCCTTAGAGATCACCCCTCTGTTCCTTTCACCTTACAGGTAGGGAAACAGGTCCAGGGACAAGAAGTGAATTGCCCAAGGTCACATGGTTGTTAGTGTCAGTTAGGAACAGAAACCCAATTCAAGACTCTTCCTCTTACTCCTGCCTCAGTTTCCCAGAGTGCCAGGCTCATGATGAGACTGTGTCTGCAAAGCCAGTAGGGCAGATTTCAAGGATGAGATGAGGGGAAAATTTTCCCTGGAAAAGGGAAGGGCAGAGTCACCCAAAAACCAGCTCTTCTGGTTGAGCCAAGGCTGAGAGCCATGGGCCACCAGGGACATGTTTTCTGCCTACCCGGGGAATCCCACAGCAGCCCTGGGAATATGGAGGAGCTGTCCCACTGCCACACCTGGCTGCTACAGACCAGGTGGCAAGGCAGAGATAGCCCTGGGCTGGGAGTCAACAGGCCTGATTTCTAATCCTGGCACCATGACCATATTGCTGCACAACCTGGGCAAAGCCCTCGCCCTCCTTGGGGCTCCTCTTTACATCAAGGGGTTTTGAGAAAAGTCCAGCCTCTCTCTCCAGCCCCTTCTGTGATTCCAAGCTACCCCACAGAGTCAAGTCACCACTGCACCTCTGGGATGCCAGAGGCAGCACCACCTTAGCCTGGTCTCCTGGTCTTCCCTCCTGACCCATGCTCAGAGGGCTTTTAACTTGGAAACAGCCAGAGTGAGCCAAGGCCAGCTCTGCAGACCAGGAAGGGAGAAGGCTGTCGTGGTCTAGGACAGCAGGCTCCAGGGAAAGAGAGCAAGGCCAGTGAGGGGTACTGGAAGCTAGGGGCTCCCCCAGCTTGCTCCCCATAAGGCCCCATTGTTTCTTTCCCCAAAGGCAAAGACTAGCCCTCACTTGCTTCAGTCAGGTGCCAGGAAGGTCAGTGACTTCATGCCTGTGACACAAACTGGAATTAAGGAAAAAATGCTCCTGGGGCCACTAAGAGGGTGAGGTAGGAGTGACTCAGTCCTCGGGTAGGGAAGGAGGGGTATACTGGGGAGCAGTATGGGGAAGAGGCCCAGGGTGGGGTCCCAACTCTATTAGGTAGATAAAAGGAAAGGCAAAATCTCTATGCCTGCCCTCAAGAAGCTCCCATTCTAATGCAAGTAACCATGCACACAGAAGGTATAGACAGGGTGGGTCAGGGCTGGCCGCCTCTTAGGTCTTCCGTGAGTCCAAGTTCCCTGGGACAAATCCTTTTACAAAAGAGAGTTGTTCTGTGAAGTCTGGATTCAGCCAGAGGGCTGCAGGCTTCCCTGCCCCTGGTGTAGACAGAAGAGAATGGCCAGGCTGAGCTGTCAGGTTACTGGGGTATCACTGGATTTCAGAGTCATAACTCAAACATTTTCATCATGGGAGGAAGCCCGCCTCCCCAGAGGTCAGCACCTGGGGGCAATGCCCAGTTTGCTCCCTGCTAATTTGCTGGCCCACCCTCTCTGGCCACTGCTGTCCACCTCCACCTGTCCAGCTGCTGGCATCCCCCAAGAGCCTGAGTACAGAGAGCGCCACGTTGAGGATGAGGAGCTCTGCCTCCATCATCTGGGATCCCCAGGGCAGGGAAGGTATGATGCCCCAACCCAGGCTAGGCCAGCGCTAGGCCAGCACACCCACTGGGTGCTTCTCTTTTTAAGGGGGCCGTACCTGCAGATCTGCACCTCATAGCCCAGGTCCATGGGGTCATTGGGAGCTGTCCCAGCTTGGAAGTCGCTGACGTTGAAGTAGGACAGTGTGTGGCTCACGAAGCCGTGCATGGAGCCGTCGGAGCTGTACATGTATCGATAGACGAGCCGGGGGATGAAGTCTGAGGTGAAGGATATGACGAAGGCCTAAGGCCACAGAGAGCAGAGTCAGTGGCACAAAGGTGGCCCGGCCCTGGTACATGGTGGGCCCCAGCCCAGTTCCATCCTGGGGAAGGAAGGCCTCAGGACTTTCTGAGTAAACCTGCCTTGTTCCCATTTCACTGTGCCCCGAATAAAGCGAGACCATGACCAGGCAGCCCTGAGCAAGGTGCTGGCCAGAAGGGGAGGGGGACGTCTCTCCTGGAGATGCCCTCTCTGCACCCCACCCCCTTCAGCCCAGTATTCCAGGCCCTCTGCTCCACAATACGAGATCCCATTGGCCAGCCCCATTCCCAAGCAGTGCTCTGTGCTCTGGGCCTTCTTCCCTTTCCCCTGCCCAGACTTCTCGGCCCTGTGCTCCATGCCTTCAGAACTCTGGTGAGCCAGATAAATCCAGTCCAACCGGGCTGATGATGGCCTCATGTCTAGGCCAGTGTCCTCGCTCTTGTGTACTGGGGATGCTGGAGGCCTTAAGACAAAGCCTAGAGTCTTGGGGAAATGTCAATACTGGTAAAAGCCAGTGAGAGAGACTGAGGCTGTTCTTCAAACCCCACCCTGGCAAGGAAGCTGATCCTTGTCTACCCATTGGGGTAGCCCTGATCTGGAAGTGGCAACCACAGACAATACCTCCAGAGATGCCTTGAGGAGCCCAAAGGAGGGCTCCCTGCCAATCTATTCCTGATAAGATTACTGAGATGTTGGGACAATGGCTGGTTGCCTCCCTGGGCTCCAGGCACAATAGGTGTTTCTCTCATAGATTGGGTAAGCCTGTGCTGATTGGCTACCCCAAGGACAGGCTTTGGCTGCTGGAAAAACAGCCTCTGGCCTTCTTGGACAAAAGTCCGCTGGCTTCTAATTGGGAGCATGGGGCTCAAAAGACATAGCCCAGCTGCCAGACTTCCTCCTGCCTAGGGAACTGGCCAAGGAGATTGCATGTGAAGTGACCGCTAGGCCCAGCATATATGCTAAAGGCAGGTCTCTCCGTTCCAAGGCAATCTGATCTGGGGCCACTGTCTTAAGAGAAGTTTAACCTAAGTAAAGTGACCATAAACCTCCCTCCAGCACAGCACAGGGAGATAGGAGGAGGCTGCCAATGCTGCCTGGTGGGAGGGGGAAGGAGGTGAAAAATCCTGAAGGAGACCAGGAAATTGGCACAGGGTGAGAAGCCTCCATGAGAAAGAGAGGCCTAGTCAGCCCCTATTGAGGAATGGGCAGGGTCAAGGGGAAGACATGGAGCTTTGGAAAGAAAAAAAAAGGAGCAAAGCATGGCATCCTAGGGTATCGAGGGACCTCAGGGTCTGTCTGGCCCCACAGTCTTGTTTTACAGTTGAGGAAAGAGCAGTCCAAGAAGTCAAGTGCTTTCCCCAAGGTCACACAGCACCTACATTAGAGGGAGGATCTAAAGCCAGGCCTGGTGAGTCTGGAACCCCACCTCTTCTCACCCTGGCATCTGGCCTCCATGGGGTGGCATGAGGGGACCTCAGCTCCATTGCTGATGCCCCATGGGAACTTAGGCCAGTCTCTGCTTCTCTGGGCCTCAGTTTCCTTGTCTGTCACAAGAAGGGATTAGACTATCTGACCTCTGAAGTCTTTTTTAGTTTTGAATCCTCTGGGCTTTTTCTGAGGTTGTGGCAAAGAGAGTTCTAGGACGTTTGAATGGTTTTTTAACTCCGAATTAGCCAAGCCCCAGTCAATATAAGGAGACAGTTAAGAGGTGTAATACATTTCAGAGTCAGGAGGACCTGAGTTTAAATCCTGACTTAGCCGCTTATTGGCTATGTGACCCTGGGCAAGTCACTTACCCTGAGGCATCTGTAAAATGAGGGACCTGGCCTCAAGGGTCTCTAAGGCCCCCCAACTTATCTAGGAGCTCAAGAGACAAACTGTCTGGAAGGGAAACAATTTCTTTATCTAGGTTTAATCCTCTAGAGATCAGCGATCTCACCTCTTCTAATTAACCAAATGGCCATTCAGGGGATGAAACAGTAGAGGAGGTAAGGGAAGGGCCTGGACCCCACGCCCTGGATGCCCCTAATCTTCATGCATGCAGCCCCCTGACCAGTCCCACACTGATGCCCTTGCTTCTCAGGCAGTCATTGTACTTACATTGATGATAACAGCGAGCTTTCCAATGCCTCGGAGAATATTGTACCAGATGCCTAGAGGAAGGAAAAAAACCCAGATGAAGTCAGAATGAGGGCCGCTTTCTCTGGGTTCATCAAGGTCCCCAAACATGGTTAGTCAGGACCAGCTGGGGACAAGAGCCATCAGCATCTATGAAGAGCCTTATTTGAAAAGAAACCCCATTGGATCCTTTGTGGTGGGGTGAGCGTGAGGGGGGCTGTAGCCAGGACTAGAATGCCTACAGGGCACTGAGGGGGTCTTTAAGGAACCTGCTTTAAAGCACAGATGAGATGTGATCATTAGCTAATCTGTGGTTTGGAAGGAAGCATTTGCTTCTAAAGGGTTTGACAGGGCCAATTTATTCCCCTTAAGTACTTTGGACTATCTTTCCTTGTTTACACTGATTATTTGCTTAGAAAAGGCTCCCAACATAAATACAGCCCAGATCAGCTTCCGTTCAGGCCTGGACCGAAGGGTCTCAAATTCCCCAGGAGTGGTGGCCAGATCCATGCACTATGGGCCACTCTGCCTGGGGAGCCAACTTAGGGACAGAACAATGGTCAGCGAGGCCAGGGCAGGCCTTGGGAAGAGGGGAATCTTGCTAGGAATGAGCTCAGAATGGAATTCCCGATGGGCCCCCCAAGCCTGCCAGGGTCTTGGGTCATATGTCAAGGTAGAGGAGGCTTCCTGGAAGCATGGCTGGCGTTCCCCAAGTAAACCATTCCCACCCCTGCCACCAGTGAGTTTACATTAGGAGGGGGTGCCTGGGAAGGCAGGCTTCTGCCGGATCACATGTGTAAACACAGGAGGAATAATTCAGACTTGGAGTATACACAGCACTTATTACCCCAGAGAAGGAGGGCCTCAGTAGATGCCATGGAAGCTTCTGCTCACAATGTGGGGTCAATGGGTCCACAGGCACAGCTCGATGGTGGGCCCAAGAAAGGCTGAGCCTCTAGGGTGAGAGGGCTAGGGTCCTGCTGTCCTTCCCTGGGCAGACCCCTTGGGAGTCACTTGTGGGCACCAATCCAGAAAGGACCTTGATAAGCTGGAGGGCATCCAGGAAGGTGGTTACTGTGGGGAAGGAGCTGAGAGTGCACCACCTAGACCCAAGGGAGGAAAGGAACTCGGCTTGTTTATTCCCGAGAAGACAAGACGAGGTGTCTGATGTGACAGTGTCGAAGAATTGTCTCCCAAAAGAGCAGTCATCACCCGTCATCTGAATCAGTGCAAAAGCCTCTCGGCTGGTTTTCCCGGCTCCAGACCAGCCCCATCTGAGCTGCCAAGGAGAGGTCCCTAAGTAAAGACGTGGCCACAAAACTCTCCTGCTCAAGAAGCTCCAGTGACCCTTGCTGCCTCCTGCTGGGCATTTGGGACTCTCCTTTGCTGGTCTGTAGCCCAGCCAAGTCAGCTGCTTGCTGCTGCTCAGACATGGCACTGTTTCCTGCTTTTGTTTCTTTGTCTGGGCATATCGTCCCTCCTCACCTCCGCCTCTCAGAATGCTGTTCTCCTCTGCAGAAGGCCTCCCTGTACCCACTGAAGCTGCTGCTACTGCTCTCTCCACACCAAAATGGCCCCAATCCTCTTGGATCTCTTTGGTGCAAACCTCTAAGTTTGGCACGTGCCTGTATTGTCTTCCTTGGTAGAGAGGCACTCTCCTTTGCATCTTCAGTACCCAGCCAGGTGCTGGCACACAGTAGGCACTCAATAAAGACTTGATCAACTGATTATTGTGCTTGGTCTCTGCAAAGAAGCCAACTTGGGCTTGAGGTGAAGAGAAGCTGTCAAAGGGGGCTTGGCTGGGGTGGGTGATAGGCTCCCCATCACTGGAGGTCAGAAAGCTGGGTGGGTGGCCACTTGTGGGGATGGTAGAAGGGATTACTATGCATGGGTGGGCTGAATTCAAGGCTCTGAGGTCCCTCCTACCTCTGGGAGCTGGTGTCTCTGCAACATCTGTCACAGCCTAGATGAACTTGGTTGGGTCATTTTTGGCCCCAGAAGACTCTTGCATACAGGAAATGCCTAATAAGTGTCTGAATTCAATAACCATGTACTTGATGCCTACTGTGTGCTTCAGCCCTATTTGGGGGGTGCAGCAGAATAGCTGACACCTTCCCTATGACTCGGGGGGGGGGTCACAGGAGAATCTGAACAGATCAGCCTCAGACAGGTGGGTCATAGCTGAAGGACATGCCTAGGTTTGGACTGGCTAGGGAGGCCAGAGGAAGGAGAGGGCCGTGGGGCCTCAGTGACGCTTTGGGACATGTTCAAGGCAGGACAGATGTGGACAAGTGGTGAGGAGGGGGAACCAGCAGAAGTAGAGACATGGAGGAATGACTTGGCCTAGGGGGGAACAGAAGGACTCTTTCAGGAAGCACTAGGAGGGAATCACAAGATCTCTGCTTAGAGCCTTCCAGTGATGGGAGGCTCACTACCTCCTAGGCAGCTCATTCCACTCAGAGACAGCTCCCAAGACTAAGAAGCTTTACTTTATCTTGAGCCCAAATGTGCTTCTTGGTTACCTGCATCCACTGCTCCCGGTTCTGCCCTGCGACCCATGGACCAAATCGATTCCGCATTTGACAGATAATCACCGTCACTGTCTTCCAAACATCTCCTACAGGCTAACTATTGGTCCCTTCAAGCAGTCTTGTATGGTGTGGACTGAAGGCTCTTCCTTCTCAGACCCAATTGCCTGTCTTTGGATGCTTGCTGGGTTAGCTCTGCCTTTGCCCAAGTCAGGAGGGAGAAGGTAGAGTGGAGAGAGAGCCCTGAATGGCAGGATAAGTAACCTTGGTGGTCAGGTCCAAACCCCCATGCTGAACTCAGAGGGACCATGGTTAAATCCTGGTGCTACTGCATGCTGCCTGGGCAATCTAGGCTGCCTCTGTTTTCTTCACTGTTAAAACTTGATCCTCACAACTTTGCTATTATTAGCCCCATTTTCCAGATGAAGAGACTGAGGCTAAGTGGGGTAAGGTGACTTGTCTAGGGGTTACACAGCTGAGGCAGGGCAGTAACTCTATCTAAAACACTGCCGAGTGGGCAGAGGGCTGGGGCTTGCCCAGGAGGGCCCTTCTAGCTCTGGCTCTGGGAACTATGGGCAGGACTGGGTTGTAGCAGCACTTTTGGGTTTCCCCTGGGAAAGGTTTTCTACCTTGGGAGGGGCTGCTGATGATTATCAACACCAGCAACTCTGAGTAGCTCCAGTCTCACGGCAGGGGAAGGCGGGGGAGGCCCCAGGCAAGGGGCATTTGCCTCTCCTTCTGCAGGGAACTTGGGGTCTCCCTGCACCACTCCCAGTTGAGGTTGCTTTACCTGATGTGTCTCTAGACCAACCCAAGCCATCAGGCCAGCCAAGCTTCTCAGCCTCCCTCCTCCTTCTAGGGCAGAGGGATGCGTGTAGGGACTTAGCCCAATCTTGTAGGGATCCCTGAGGGGGCACAGGCTTTAGTGTCTCACCCAGAGCTGCTTTGGCAATAGTCACACACTGCTGGAGCTGGTGCCCAAAGCGAGAAAGGCATCCTTCTTGTAGCCAGCCCCCTGAACTCCTTTCCCCTGCCTGGGGCTGGCTGTTCCAGGCCTGACCATGGATCATAGACACAAGACAAAGGACTCTCTTCTCAGGAAGGGCACACTCATGGAGTCCACAAACAAGCCCCGGAAAGAAGAGGCAGATTCGGGGTTCTGAAGGCCAGACAGGAACCAGGTAAAGGCCAGCTAACTCTGCAGGAGTCAGCCAAGTGAGCAAGAGTTCAGAGGAACCTAGCCCCAGTCAGAGTCCCTGTGTCCAACCCTCTCATCCCACCGGGAGAGAAATGGTCCCTCAGGGCAAGTGAAGCCATGTGTCTGAGGCCACTCAGGTGAAGAGGGCCAGAGCGGGCACTGGGACAGGACTCCTGAGGCTCCTCAGCCACAGACAGCTGGAAATGCTCCAGGGCTAAGGGTGCAGGGCTTAACCCCTCATAAGAGGACAAAAAGCCACACCCAGAAGTGAGTCCAAAGAGCCATGTGCCCCAGAGACAGGGAAGGAGGCTGCTCTCTGGCTGCCTGGCCTCTGGAGGTAGAACAGGACACACTGATACAAGCTGCTGGAGCACAGACCCAAATGGACATAGTCTGAACCTCCTCTTTTGTCTGTCACATCCCTTCATGTCCAGTGTACCCATTTACTAGACTCCTCTAGGAGAAAGTAAGCTGGGGGGTGGCAGGGGAATTGCTATTCTTTCTGCATTGACAGCAGCCGCTCAGTGCTATGTACACTTTTACAAGGTGTGGAAAAAGAATGTGTTGAACGGAACTGAGCCTTTGGACCTCGGTTTCCTGCTTGGTTAGAGGAGGGGCTTTGAAGATGAAGATCCCAGAGGTCCCTTCTGGCTTGAAACAACCAATGGCCGTGCATTTATAAAGTGCCCACTATGGGCCAGGTGAGAAGGGGTCATGTTATACAGTGGCTAGCAGGCAAGCTGGCCTTGGAATCAGGAAGCGCCAGGTCTGGGCATCTCCTCTGCCACCTCCCAGATGTGGGACCCGAAGCAGGTGCTGATATGCCTAGGCACAGGGAGAAGTCAGAGCCAGGTTTAGGTGGATCCCTTTGGCAGCAGCAAGGAAGATAAACCGGAAAGGAGTGCTTAGAGGCAGAGAGAACAGTAAATAGGACCTCAGAGGAGGCCAAATGAGGTGGGAGAGAGGCCTGAACCAAAACACTTCAGGAGTGGAGAGGGGATGGGGGTACAAGATGGAGACTCAGCAAGGTTTGGCAGCTGATCAGATGTGTGGAGTGGGGGTGAGAGAAGTCTCAGAGGAGCCTGGGGCCAGGCAGCTGAGGATCCAGAAGGCCCAGAGACACCCCTGGAGGGAGCAACAGGGCTGCCTTGTGGGGGTGACAGAAAATCGCTTCTGATTTGGCTATGTTGAGTTGGAGGAGCTTGTGGCCCATCCGGTAGGAGCTGTCCAACAGGCACCTGTTGGCATGGGGCTCAGCAGAGAGATGGGAGAATGGAAGCAGTGGGAGCAATCCCCAAGGGGGATGGTATGGAGAGCCAGGAGGAGAGTCTGCAGCAAAGCCTAGTATGCTGAGCCCAGGATCCCAGAGGCCATCAAGGCTGGCTGACACCTGCAGAGGAATCTTCCCTACACTGCCTGGCAAGTGGCCATCCCTCCTCAGCTCCTGAAGCTGCCCATTCTAGTATGGGCTAATTCTACTGGTTAGAGAGCTTTCTTTCTATTTAGACTAATTCAGCTTCTTTCCAATGGCAACCTGCTCCAGTCCTGCTCTCAGGGGCGAGCCAAGAAGTGCCAGTCTTTCCTCTCGCCAGCAGCCTTTCAAGCACCAGAAGATGCTATGGGCATTCTCCCTGGTAAAAGATCCCCAGTTCTTCCCCCTGTTCCTCACAGGACAGGAACAGATGGCATTGCTGGAGTTTCAAGTCCTTTCTCCTTAGTTTTATCACTTGGAAAATAGAAGCTGAATCCTCAAACATACTGGCTTCCTCAAAGCTATCCTCTCTCCCAGTTTACAGGACTAGAACTGTGACTTCACTGACAGAAAACTACCAATGGAGAAATGCCTTCTGGCAGGGCTGGCCTGGGTACACTGAGATGTTAGGGGACTTGCTCAGTTGCCCAGCCTGTGCATGTCAGGGGCATGACTTGACCCCAGGTCTTGTTGAACCCAGGACTGGCTCTGTCTACAATGCCAGCCTGCTAGGCTGCCCCATTAAGGTAGCCCTTAGTGCTGTAGCCTCCCTCAAGCATCCTGGACCTTGGGCTAACAGACTGTCCCCAGTGATTCTGTGAAAAGCAGCAGCTCCTAGGAAGGGGTTGGGTCAGTGGGTTCAGTGATAGCAAGCTGAAATGTCCAGACACAGGAGGTCCCTGTCAGATACCCACTCTCTGAACAATTGGGTTTAGGGCTACTGGGGAATTTGAGAGACTAACAAATGATGGCCTTACTTACCTATGTCTTTCGCTCTGACTGCCACAGGTCTCCGGAGCTCAGTGACAAACTTCTTGGCATCCAGACGGATTTCTATGATGTTGTTCAGCAGGGCAAACAGAGGTGCCAGTGGGAAAGAGGCAACGAACAGGGTGACAAACCCAAACTGGATTACTGGAAGAAGGATGGGCATGTATTTATGATCTATGTATATATGTGGGTGTCCAAGGGTGCCCTGACCCAGCTGGGTGGCTTTAACCTTTGGGAGAAAGGTACCTTTTGGACATTGATTCACTCAAGGCCTCCTCTGAATTCACACCATGGGGGGGCACCCTGAGATCTAAAGCAATAGAGCCTACTGAGGCAGGTCTGATGACATAAGAAAGGGTTCAAGCAAGGGCCCTGGGACCAGCAGGGTCTCTTCTTTCTGAGGCCCCTGATTGACTCTGTTTTGGGACACTGGCTCCAGAGGAGGAAGCCTTCAGTTATAGAGCACTCAATGCTGACAGAGGCCCGAGACTGCTAGGGTGAGGAATGGGTGGAGAAGCTACACAGGTTGGCTCCTAAGTCACAGAGGGCTTGGGAGCTGCAGTACTCCCTCAACAGCCCTTCTATATACTGGAGAAAGACCTTGGCCATAGTTAGCTGTGCAACCTTAGGCAAGACCCTTAACCTCTCTGGTCCCTAGTTTGTAAAAAATGAAAGCAACGGAAAAGGATGACCCCTGAGAGACATTCCAGTTCTAGGTGAGCTGCCTCAAGTACTCAGAACAAAGTGCACCATGGGGACCAAGCTGTGCTTTCCTGACATGAGAGGGCCTGAGGGAGCTCAGGTATTTTCTTGGCCCCACCCCTGGGTGACTGTTCTTCACTCATTCCTGTCTTAGTAGGTGATGAAGGGAGCCTCCTCCCTCCCCATAATCTGTGGGATTGGGGCACCTCCTACGGAGCTGGATGTGCACACTCTGCCAAGGCAGAGCATGGAGTTGGTGGTGAGAGGGAGCAGCCATCCCATCCCCCTCTTATCACCTTCCTTACACCTGGGGTGATTGCATCCCAAACACAAAGCCCTGAGCTTTGGCCCAGATCACAACCATCTATTGCTGAATGGATGGCTCTTTCCTGGTTGGCTGAGGCTCAGGGCAGGCAGGCACCCTGCCCACAGTCACCAAGCTAGAGAGTGTCTGAAAAGGAATCAGAAGCCAACTCTTCCTGATTGCCAGTCCACTACACCACACTGCCTCATCTGAAAATGGCAAAGAGTAACATCGGTGCCCCCTAAGGTGGTCAGGAGAAAAGTGCTTTGTCAGCTTCAAGCACCAGGCAAGTGAGGCTGCCACTGACCCTGACCCAAACACCTGTAACAGCCACTGCTGCCTGCCCAGCCTGGACTCTGCCCTCCAGGAACTCAGTCTGCATGGTAACAAAGACTGCTGTTGGGAGATGAAGCCCCCGGGGGGATGGGAAGCTCATCCCTCCAAATATGAAGAGTAAAAGAAGAACCCTAAAGACACCAAGCTGCCCAGAAAGCCAGGATGCTGCCCCTCCAACTCTGGGAGCGACATTATAACTGAACTCAGCTTCACTTCAGGAGTAGAGTGGGCCGGCCAGCTGCTAGCAGCACCTTCCTCTCCAATGGGCCAGCGTCCCATCCACTACTCCGTCTTTTATCTGCACCCTGGTAATCATTCTGTGATCACTCCCCAAACCCTGGGCAAGACTGTCTTCTCTTTGCTACCCCTTGGTGTCAGGGTCTGTAGCATCCAGAGGACCATACAGATGTTGTTTCTTCCACTACTCCATCTTTTATCTGCACCCTGGTATTTAGATGTGGTGTTCACCATTAGGCTGGGCGCTCTTTGAATTAAGACTGAATGTCTGCCTTTTTTGGAATTGTCAGTGCTTTGCACAGCACCTGGCACACAGTAGGCACTTAATAAATGCATGCTGACTGCCTAGACTGAACAGAAATCTTTTCCCATGTTAAATCTCCAATTTATTTGTATATGTATGGGAGTAAATTCCTGTACTGTACTCCTGCCCACTTTCCCTGGAAAATCCTTTTGGAACGTCAGGAACATGGTTTGTTTAAAACAATAGTTGTAAGAGAAGGAATTCCTCCTCCTAGGAGGACAACTACCCAGAATGCTTTGCCCAGTGCCATCTTCTTCATTCTCACTCAAACTGAGGTAGAAGAAACAACATCTGTATGGTCCTCTGGATGCTACAGACCCTGACACCAAGGGGTAGCAAAGAGAAGACAGTCTTGCCCAGGGTTTGGGGAGTGATCACAGAATGGTAACCTGTCATTTCTGGCCCTGAATCAGACATCTCCCAAAGAGCCATGATTCCATCCTGTCAGTGCTGTCCCCTGCCTCCCCCCATCCCCCATCCTAACCCCTCATTGCCTTAATCAAGGATTTCAATGGATGGCTGTGGCCAGCCTTCTGAAGATGTGTTCCTACAAACTTAGCTTGGACAGCGAGCTGGTCCTTGGATAACTATCCATCACAGGCTTATTTATCTCGGTTGGACCTGCCACACTGGGCTGTTCCAGGACAAGGCTGGTTGCTTCCAGAACATGGGGAGCCATCAGAAGTTGGGGAAAGGAGAGAGTGAGAGTGAAGGAAAGGAGTGCTTCCCACTGGAAATTTGATAAAAATTCCTTTGTCAAAACTGCAAAACAGGTGAGCTCTGTCCTCGACAGCCTCCCAAGTCGCTCTCCAGTGCCTTCTGTCGATCAGGCCTTCATGCCTTCCAGGAGGCGCCCACACTGCCACATAGTCTGAATTCCTTTAAGTCTCACTCACTCATTTCCATGTACTCCGGGGTGAGCCCTGCAAAGGGCTCCAGGTTGTAATCCACCTCATAGCGCTGCTTCTTCTTGGTGGACTCCTCATGGTCAATCGGTCCATGTTGCTTTAAGTAGCGGAAAAATTTCTTCATTTTTCTGGAAGACAAACCAGGTGGCATTAATTAGCTTCCAGAACTAAGCACTCTTTGGGGATAGCCGGCTGTCAGGTACATGCCATCTTGGTTCTACCAAGTAAGTAACATGACTCAGGCCATGGAGAAAGTCCTACACTAATTACAATGTTAAGATCCCTCCTCCCCCTTTATTCCTGAACCTACATAAAACTCAGGGAGAACAGATGAGGAAATGGGGTTCCAGAAAGAAAATGATTTGTTCAAGGTCACACAGGTCACCCATGTCAAAGTCTAACTCTTGGTCTTGGGCTCTTTCCACTGTCCCTGCTATCACCTGCCCCAGGAGAGTGGAAACTACTTCTTATGGGCAGGAACTGATCTCAATGTTCCCTTTGTATCACATGTCTGCAGCACGGGACCTGGCACATGTGATTTATCTCATGAATGATGGAATCTCTTAGACTCCCAGAATGCTGAGTCTGAAAAGACCTCTGAGGTCATCTTGTCCAACCTCCCTCAGTTCACTGATGAGAAAAGTGATGTCCAAGGTCCTACAAATGGTGAATGGTAGAGCTGGGACATGAACTGAGGCCTTCAGATGCCAAGCTCAGTGCCCTTTGCCCCTTTGTCTGAGGGAGGGCCAGCCTCCTGCCTCCAGTCTCTAACAGGTTCCCAAATTGCTTATCTAACTGGATGTCAATGGCCTCCATAGAACACAAAGCACCCTGAGGCAGCCTCAAGCTGAGAGTGTGGCTTGTTAGTGGATCTATCCACACATCAGACCACCAGATAACTGAGCCACTGCCTTGGAGGCCCACAGAGGTTGAATCACTTACTCAAGGCTATTAAGCCAAACCAGAGCCCTGAAGGCTCCCACTTTGCATCAGGTTGATCCCCCCTCCACATCCCCAATTTACTTTTCTCAACTATGAATATTTCAACAACAGACATCCTGGTCCAATGGACAGGATGGAGGGCCAGCTTTGGTGCCAGGAGGGCCCTGGGGTGGGTGAGTCCTGCCCCCCACTACATGCTGGCTCTGTTATACCAGGCTCTAAATAACTCTCTAAGACTCTAAGTTGGAAGGCAGATGGCTATCCACATAGATGGAAAGCATTTCCACACTGGGATTTCCCTATGCCAACAAAATGGCTAGATGAAACTTAAAAATAAAAAATTCACAGAGAAAGGTGAGTAGGTAGGAATTGTTATTATGATTATAGATGAGGAAGATATGCCTTTGTATCTTTTAGCTGAGTGATCATGGGAAACACACTGAGCTGTAGTTTACTCACCTGTAAGAGAGGGCTGAGAGTATCTGGAGGAATTACCTCAGAGATTGGCACAGGGCTGGCACTTAACAAAAGCTAGCGAATGCTATTATTATTAATTACAGAAACGTCAGCTTTCATAACTTAGAGGAAATAGTTCATAGATCTCAAGAGTTTGCAGTGGAAACCAAAAAGAAAATCTCTTACATTTATATGCATCTTAGAGTTTACAAAGCCTATCTTCCTTTGAGCCTCCTTAATAACAGTGAGGCTGTTGCTACTCATGTTCCCTATCTCTCCATGATGCCCAGAGAAGGTTGGAATGTTCATCAGACTGTCCTCATGTCCAAGGAGGTGAATCCAAAGGCCCCCACATTTCCATGCCCTCACTGCCAGGGACTTTTGTGGGGGGCATGGAAGGGGCCTTCAGGGTCATCCAATCCAGCTTCCTGCACAGGGGGCTGCCAGTCCATCTCTGAAGGGCAGAAGCCCCCACTCCACCCCAGTGGGAGACCACACTCTTGGCTGTTCTAGGGCCCCAGCCCAGGCCCCTTCAAGCTGCCCCTCTGCCCCTCCCCCCACAGTGGGTCACTTACGGGATGCCAATCTCAAACAGGTTGTTCTGAATCAGCTGTTTGCCCAACATGATAATGCTAAGCTGGATACAGAGCTCCATCAAACAGCCTCCAGGTGCACACTGGGACAGCAGAAAGGAAGGAGAACTCATCAGGCTCCACTGGTCCCCTCTCCTGTCTCCTCTGCCTCTTCCCCTCCACTCCCCCTCCTTAACCCCGCCAAGGGAGCTGGGGTGGGGGCAGGGGACTCCGAGCCACTCAAGAGCATCTCTCTGCCAAGCCCAGTGTTCCCTGGGAACAGAAAACCTTAGTGAGCCCCTGGGAGAGCACCAAGGTCAATGCCTCTTATCAGACCTGGGGAGACTGAGGTCCAGAGGGCACTTACTGAGCTGTAACCTGGCTATCAACCAGACATGGATGGCTAATGCTCTGCCCATTAGGCAACACTGCCAGTCTGGTCTACATGTGCTGATGTTTATTTTGTTTTTAAATCCAGGGAAATATCCTGTTTGGGAGACACAGTCTAAAGAGATGGACTGTTCAAGATCCAAGCTCAGCTGAGGATCTGGGGAGGGCATAAGGAGGGAATTGGTGGCCATCACTGCTTCCCCAAGTCAGCTGCTTTCTCTGAAAGTCCCAAAGAGACAGGTGATGGAATCAAGGCCAGAGCTGGGCGGGGAGTCCTGGGGAGGGCCAGTTACCTCTTCCATGCGGAAGGAATGAAAGATGTAAACGTAGTCTCCTGGGCGTCCAACAAACCTAGAAGATGGGGGGAGGGAGTGATGAGTAGGAAGCCCAGCTCCTGAAGCATCATGGGAGAGCAGCTCTTCCTCCCCTCCCTCCTCCCCCACTGCTCTGGTGGGAGGAGTGGGGAGCATGACCGGAGGGTCTGCTGGTCTAAGGGACGACTGTTGCTCTTTGAAGTGGGACCGGGCTGAGGCCATGCTATCTCCACACTCTCATCTGCTGCTAAAATACCACAGATGTTTCTGCTTTGCCAACATTCATCTGACCCCTGCCTCCCCTGTAAACATCCCTTAAAAGTGTAAGAGAGTCAAGAAGAAAGACATTTATCTTCCCCAACAGGAAAACAAGGATGGAGGATGGGGAGAATGTCGCCCCAAAGTGGGGGTGGGGAGGACAATGAGCTCAGCATCGTAACAGAGGCTGGGTCAGCCCCGGAAGCCATCTCAAATCAAGCAGTGTGTGGTCCCTCAGGACATGTCCTAGTCTCTCCATAGCCTCTGGCCATGAGATGGACTCTCCTACCCAATACAAGAGGCACCAGGCCTGGGGGGCTTGTTGTGAAACTCTCTCTCTCCTCTTTTTCATTGGAATGGGGGACCAAAGGATTTTGGGAAGTAGTGGTTTCCTGGGGCCTCTCATTCGAGGCAAGTGCCCTGCTGGTGGAGGTGGGGTGTCTCGGGGCTTCTTAACAGAGCTGCTCTGAGCTGGCTTCATGGTCAGACAAGCCAAACCACAGGTTTCTTGATTGGAAGAAATCACTAATCATCCCATAGCCCTGGTACGGCAGCTGGGTGTCATCACAGTGGTGCTGGAGTCATTGCCATGAGTTCAAATCTGACCTCAGACCCTTCCTAACTGCATGACCCTGGGAAAGTCATTTAACCCTGTTTATCTCAGTTTCCTCATCTGAAAATGAGCTGGGGGAGGAAATGGCAAATCATTCCAGTGATGATTTGGGGTCACAGAGTTGGACGTGAGTGAAAAAAATGGAATTTTGATTGGAAGAAGTTCCCAGAGATATTTGTGCAACTTTTGACCCCCTTTAAATAAAATAATAACAGTGGGCCACAAAGCCAGCATTTTCCATGGTTCCCATCAGAATTCTGGGAGGGAGAGGTTGTTATTATCCCTATTTTATAGATGAGGAAACTGAATCTAATAAAGGTCAAGTGACTTGCTCAAGTTCACACAGTTAGCAAGTGCCAGAGGCAGGATTTGAACTCAGGTTTTCCTGACTCCAGGCTTAGAGGTCTAGAGCAGTAACCTGGAATGTGTTCTCCCGGGTCGGAATCTTTTAGACTGGAAATGAGGCTGACTCCACAGGCAGAAGAAGGAAGCTCTGAAATCCAGGCTCATTCCTGGGAATGCGGCCAGGGAGGTCTTGGTGCACATGGTCTGGAAGCTGTGGATACTGGGCGGAACCTTGCCAAGACCACCCCAACGGCCACTTCCCACTGGCCAGCACCTGAGGAGGCGGGACTAGGAGGGCCAGGGCAATACAGCTGGAAGGGGCCTTCCCCTCATTGACCCAGGACTCCATGTTGAGTTAGGATTCAAACTCAAGTCCTTAAACTCCAAAGCCAGCCGTATTTCCTTTCCACCATGATAAACCACCCAGGGTCACTGCTCTGAGCCAGCCCCAGACCAGGACAGGTCTCAGGTCTAGACACTAATGGTGATTGGGGTTGTCTGGGCATCTGTTCATCTCAGTTGGGGGAGGGGAGCCCTTTGACTTTATGTGATGTGAAAACTTCAGCTGGTGGTGCCTGTTTGGCCACGGTTCCCTCGGCATTGAGTGACCCACCAGGGCACTCGGGTGTCTACAAGGTCAGCTGCCTTACCCCTGTAAGGCTACACCCTCCCAGGGACCAAATATGCTGGTTGCTGGGGTTCTCACCGGCCTTTGAAGAAAGCCACATAAAATATGGGGGTGTAAGCATTCACAAACTTCAGCAGGAAGGCCTTGAAGATCAAACGCTCCTCAAAATTCTTGTCCGTCTTGGGAACCTCTAAAACCAAGAAGATGGGTTTTGTGTTCAAATGGCTCCTGGCATGAAGCTATAGTGGAGTTGGCACCAGGTGGTCTGCTACTCACCGATCTGGGTTAACCAGCGCGCTATGGAGCCATACAGCTCATCCAAGATAATGATGACCACCAGGTTAATGATGACCGCTGTGGCCGTGACCGTGACTCGCACGTTGGACCGGCCGGAGGGGGAGGAGCTGATGGCCAAAGCAGCCGCAGTGGAGATTCGGTAGATAATGACTCCAAACACAATGGCAAAAGTCAGTCCGATCTGGGAAGGAGAGAGAGAAGTATGGCCTTCATTCTCTCAGGAAGAACCAAGTGAGTCAGCAGAGTAAGTCCTGGAGGCCGTGCATTCAAGCAGCCCAGGTAGTCCTGTCTTATTGGAACCATACAGTGTGGAGTGACAACATAGCATGGATGAATAAAGCATTTACAGAGCAATTACTGTATGCAAATCACCAGAGATGAATATAGAAAGGCAGCAATTCAATGGCACTCCCATTCCATTGCGGGAGACAGACAACCCAGATGAAGTTGTCCTAGCATGTAATGACTTGTCCAGGGTCACCCAGCTAAATTCATCCGAGGCAAGACTTGAAACCACATCCTTCCTGCCTCTGAAGCTGGCTCTCTGTCCACTACACTGAACTGCCTGCAAAACACTTCCCATTCATTCTATCCTGATGTTTACAATTGCCATGGAAAGGAGATGCTATTATTCTCCCCATTTTGTAGATGAGGAAACTGAGGCTAGTTTGCCAGGAGATATTCACCAGGAATAGAAACATTCAAGTTCTAGCCCTATCTGATTCATCACCAAAGAAACCCATGACTAAGCAATGGAAGATGTGATGAGTTTAAATCCTGCTCCAGACACTGTCTGTAAGATCCTGAATCTCAATCTCATCAGTAAAGTCGGGGCAGCCAAATCTAGAGTATCTTCCTCACAGGGCTATTTTGTTGGGGTCATTTTTTTCAGTCATGTCCAACTCTGTGACCCCATTACTGGAATGATTTGGCACTTCCTCATTCAGCTCATTTTACAGATGAGGAAACTGAGGCAAGCAGGGCTAAATGACTTTCCCAGGGTCACCCAGTTAGGAAGTGTCTGAGACCAGATTTTGGCAATGACTCCAGCACCACAAGGATGAAGCCTAGCTGCCGTACCAGGGCTATGGTGAGTAGCCAAAGAAAGGCTACATTAAACATTATACATGTTTTATCATCCTTATTGCTATTATTATTTTCACCAGCAAAGACATACCCTAAGATAGGTTTAAAAGAATTAGTTAGAACAAATCATGCCTTGTTTTTGTTTGCGGCATCTGGAAACAGGGATAACTGGAGAGAGGAACAGAAGCGTCCAAGAGATTCATGAGATGAATAAAGACTGTACCTGGAACCCTTCCCTTCCCGGCAGAGCCCTATGGGGAGACCCTCCCTGATCAGATAGCTGTTCCTGAGCCAGAGGCTTTCTTCCACCTTCCTCATTCCCGTCCAGACAGCAGCTGGCAGTTCTGCCTTGTGGGTTTGAATGCAAGAAAAGGTGACACCACCCTGCTTGCTGATGAGGGTGATGAGAGGTACTGAGAGTCAACAGCCTTGGCAGGAGGCAGGGCCAGCTCTGGCCTCCCATTAGGGTCCTTCTCATCAGCAGATCCCAGCAATGCCTGGAATCCCACCCCACAGGAGGGACTGCTTCCTTTGCTTTTTAGGATTTGAGTTGGGGAAAGAGGAGAGGGCTGGAGGTAGAGTTTGGGAGATCTGGCTTTTAATCCCCCTTTAGCCAACTCCTGGATGGTTGACCCGGGGCCATTTCACCTTTTTGTACCTCAGTGACCTCCTCCATGAAATGGGAAATTCACATAAGACCCACACCCAACCAGAAAGAGAGATGGAAATGCTGGCTTTTCTTGCCCAGACAGGACCTTAATGCTGAGTAAGCCTGAGGCTCACATTTAAGAGCTGGGAATCTGGTCTCATGACAAGACAAACAGCTGATTTTGAAGCTGATTTAGTCATCCAAAAACTAAGACCTCAAGGGGCTGATAAACTTCAAGGCTCCTATTCTGGCCTATAAGGAGGCCTAGTAGGCAAGGTATCCATCAGGTGCCCCTGCCTACTGCAAGTCCACGACTGATAGCTTCATCCTCGGAGTGCTGGGTTTGAAAGTCCTAAAGCACAGGTGTGATCATGCTATGCCTCTGACCAAGAACCATCAGTGGCTCCCTATTACCACTCCATCCCCCAGTTCTTATCACTTCCCCTCCCCTAATTACTTTGTATTTGCACTGCATATATTTCCTATTTATTTATACAAGGGATGAGTCCCTAGAGGGCAGGGACCATTCCAGTTTTGCCTCAGTCTCTCCAGAGGCTGGCAAATAGACCTGCCCTATTGAATTGTCCAGGATTCCTGCCCAGCAGGAGAAGTCCCCAGGTCTGCCTTTGGTTTCCTGAACGCTTACCATGAAGATGAAGCTGACAAAGTTGGTCAGGTAGGCTGGGAGTCTGTCCTTCCATGTCAGTTTCTCCTTATCAATCTATAACATGAAATAAACATGTTGTCACTTATCCCTGCTTTGCCAGCCCTAGGCAGGAAGCAGGCTTGTGTATGCAGTGAGTTACAAACAGGGGGGCAGTCCTAGAGAAGGGAGGCCAGGGGGTGCTCTTGCCCACTTCCTCCCAAGCTGGGGGAACCTGGCTTGCCTTGTTGTCCATCCCACAGTTGTTTGCCTCCTCCACATTCAGTTGAAATAAGCCTTCCCCATCACAGGTTAAAATGCTATTTGCCACCCTCACCAATCCTGATGCCAGTTTCAAAGCACTCTTTTTGAGCTCAATCCGTTAATTTACCCCTTTCACTCTAAGAACCAAGAAGATGGTTATCAAGCTTGGGTTGTTTAGAAACCTGCCATTGACCTGGTAACCTTTCCTGGATGGGACTGGAGGACTCTGGGGAAGTGCTGTTTAAGGAAGGCATCCCTGAAAACAATGAAAGGGGCATATGCATGCCAGGTGGGCAAGGGGGCATGCATGCTCATTAAAAAGTACACAGCACCCAAACCAAGCACACAACCCACAGGCAATTGGGTCGAGCTTGCTTGTCATGCTTCAGGAACTGCTAACATCTCCCTCCTTTCAAAAACAAATCTCGGTCTCAGCCATGCAGTGCCAAGCTCTCCATGGGTGCTAGATGGGAAAAGGAGATGGGCATGAAAATCAGGAGCAAAAGCCTGGGAAGCCAGACCTGGCTGGGGGCAGGGGTTAAGGCAGGGAATGATGGATATCATTGACTGTTTTTTCGGCAAATGCCCCAACATTTCAATTCCTTCAGGAAAGGAAATGTGCCAATTTCACCCCCACCATGGCTGTCTTAACTCTTTTTCTCCATTTGTTTGCTGTCTCGTCCGGCAAATGTCCAGGCTTCTGAGAGCAGGGGGAGGGGAGGAACAACAAAAAAAGGGACCAGGAGCTGGAGTGTCACCCCAAGTGGACACCAGGGCCCAAGCACAGAGCTCACCCTTTGCTCTGCTCACTCCAAGGCTAATTTCTGGTTCAGGTCAATTTAAACAAAGAACAGATGGCAGGTGTTCAACTTTGAAAAGAAATGCCACAGAAGAGACATTTGGGAAGGAAGGTCAAGCACAGAACGGAGCTGGACGTGGCCGCCATGCTCTATCTCCTGGTGCTGGAGGCCAGGATTTGGTACTTGGAGGGACCTCAGAGGCCACAGGCTCCACCTCTCTCTTTTTAGAGGAAGCTTTGGACTAGGCCAAGTCCTACCGGGATCTGAGCACATAATTACAGATTTAGAGCTGGGGGAAAGCTCAGACTTCAGTATAACACCTTCATTTTACAGTGAGGAAACCGAGGAAAAGACACTTGCCCAAGGTCATGTGTGGAATTCAAACCCAAGACCTTCATACCCAATCTGATATGCTTGCCCACTGATCCTCTCCTGCCTCTAGGCCTTTGCCTAGGATGCTCCTCCTGTCTGGAAGGCATGCCAGTCCTTCTGGCTTCTGCCTCAGAATTCCTCATTTCCTTTAAAATCTTTCCTGATCTCCCTCCCTGCAGCCATCAGCACTTTCTGGTGTTCTCTGTACTAACTCCCTTGGGAACTGTTCTATCTCTTTAGGAGAATGGCAGCTCCCTGAGGGCAGGGACTGTTTCATTTTTGGTCTTCCCCTAGGACTTGGATTTAAGGTCCTCTTATACCACATTAGTGTTCCTCCCTCCCCCAGGAAACTGGATGAGTTCCTGACAGCCCCCCCCCCCCCGCCCAGCTCTCCAGTCGCACAAGCCCACATCTCCCAGGGACCTGCCCCACCCACCAGGAAGGAAGGATGCAGCTGCTACTCTGCCACATCCCACCACCCACTTATCTCCTGAGTGTGAAGATCTAGGGAGTGCTTGGCCCATTGTGATCACTGTGGCACGGTCCCCTGATTACAGGACTCTTGACCCTGTCACTTACCAGCTATGTGGCCTTGGGCAAGGGAATGCCCCTGTCCAGGCCTCTGTCTTTTCGTCTGTCAAATGGGTTGGTCTAGATGACCAAAGTCTAAGGTCCCTTCAGGCTTAAGCACTTGGACCCTGTACTATATTCTCCCCATACAGGTTGTAATAGGTCACTAGGTGGCACAGTGGGTACAAGGCTGGCCCTAGTCAGGAAGACTGAAGTTCGAATCCTGTCCCACATGTGGGCTGATGAGCTGCGTGGTCTGAGTCACACCTACCCCGTCTTGATCTCTGTTGCCTCCTCCCACCAATGTGGGACTGACCTCACCGGGCTGTTGTGAGCCCCAAATAAATATATGCAAAGTGCTCTGACCACCTTCAGGTGCTATGAAAATGCAGGTTAGTTATCCTTGGATCACTAGTACTGGGCTGGATTTAGCTCAGTGCCAAAAGCTTTTATCGCCCTGGAGTTCTGAGGCAGGCACCAAGCTAGCTGCTGGGGAGCCTCAATCCAGAGGGCAGGGGATGCAGTGCACACCATACCCACCAATGAGCTGATCCCCACCAGGTGGCAGAGGAAATACTAAGTACTTTGGGTCTGGCAGAGCACCAAGTGTCTGAAGAACGCTGAGACTCTTCCAGGCAGAGGTAGAGACAGGAAGAACATTCCAGGCAAAGAGAGGAGGAGGCTCTCTTTTGTGCCATCAAGGGCCACATCAGGGGTACATCCTGTCCCAATTATTTCAGTCTGATGCCAGGCATCAGACACCAACTGGGCTCCTAGGCTCAGCCCAGGGAGCAAGCTGTCGAGGGTCACACTACCACACCTCCCAGTTCCCCTACTAGGGGCTCCTCCTCACCCCCACCACCATGTCCAAGCAGATGACAAGTTGCCATCATCTACCCTCTGACAGGGCCCCCAGCCTGGTGCAGCCCCTCCTCCCCTCACACCTGGACTGTGGCTGTTGGGTCTGCCTGCCTCAGTCTCTCCCCACTCCAGCCCAGCCTGAAGCCTAGCTCTGATCATATCACTCACTGTCCTATTCAACAAGCTCCTGTGGCTCCCTATGGCCTCCAGGATCAAATACAAAATACTCTGGCATTCAAATCCCTTCCTGCCTCCTACCTCTTTCTGGGCTTTTATCTTATGGCTTTACTGTTAATCAGTGACATTGGCCTCCTGGCCCTTCCCCTAGGTGCCTTTGCCTCCTAACTGAGCATGCTCACCTGCTGTCCTAGAACTCACCCTCTCCCTCCTCTCTCTGCCTAGTGAGTTTCCTTGACTTCTTCCAAGTCTCTGCTGAAGTCCCACCTTCTCCAAGAACTCTTGGCTGGTTCCCTTCCCTCTGACGATCACCAGCTCGTTGGTCTCCATCTGGTTTGTGTAGTCATCTCCCCCTCATACTGTGGGCTCCTTGACAGCAGGACTGCTTTCATCAGGTTTTTTTTTTGGGGGGGGGGGAACCCTAGCACTTAGTACAGTGGCTAACACACAGTAGGTACCTAATAAATGCTTATTGACATGTACAAGGTGAAGATCTGTCTCAGTACATGGGCAAGGATGTCTTGTATTAGCAGTGAGGGGCCCAGGCACTGGGGAAAGCCTTCTTTCATCTGCCTGCCTGGGCACCTCCTAATTCCAAGACTGCCTCCTCTGTGGACACCCCGGGGCAGCGCCTGGGGAAACTGCCAGCAAATCTGGCTGGGGAGACAGAGAGCTTTTTTTTCAGGTGTTTCTATCATTTTCTGGACGCGAGCAAATGCAGAGGCTCATAAGTCACTGAGGAAGAAAATCCTCCTTGTAGACGTCGGAGGGGAAAAGGCCTGATGACTGGCAAATGTGTATCTGGGATGGGAGACAGTGGAAATGAAAGCAGGCTTTCTATATCTCTGCACCTAGCATAGAACCAGCTGGAAAGGAGAGGGGGGAGGGTGCGTGGGAGGGAGGGGGCTCCTTGGCACTGGGCCCACCTCCTGCCAGTGGGTCCTGAGGTTTCCGAGAGGGGACGGTTATCCTTGCAGCAAGCCCGGGACTGCCCCGTTATCTGGCAGGCCCAGGTCAGGCCACCTCCTGAGTCAAGGAGCTTCAGGGGTCCCTGCTTGCTGGTGGCTCTGGGTGTCCTTCCCAGAATGAGCTCGTAGCACTGCTTGTGGTGCCGGCCTGGGGCCCTCCTCACCCCCTCCTTTCCTTCAGCTGCCTCAGCCTTCAAGGGTCTTTCCCTCCCCACACCCAGCTCTCTGCAGCTCCCAGTAGATCCTTTCTATTTCTTTCTCAGGCATCTTCTCCAGGGAGAGTCACTGTCCTGAGGGCAGCACCACAGGGCACTAGCCTTAAGTCTCAATCTGCCTTGGACATTTCATAGCTATGTGACCCTGGGCAGCTTACTTCATCTCAGCCTCAGTTTCCTCATCTGTGAAATGGGGGTAGTGGTGGCACCTACTTTCCAGGGCTAGTACACAAATCAGAGAAGACATTCTATGTAAAAAGCTTTGTAGACCTTAAAGCCACAAATACACCTGCAGGGCTGTGTGGCACCCTTCTGTGCCCTAAGGGCAGCCCTGGGACAGGGGCACAGGGGCTTACTAGCCATCCAAGTGGGCTCACTGCTGGGGACCCTTTGCCTGGTGAGGCCAGCCCCCCACAAAGGCTCCCAGCTCTTACTGAGTGCTGCCACGGCCATGGGGCACCTACCTCCTTGTGTCGGGAATCTTTCCGAAGGGATTTCTCCAAAACCTTGGCCTCGTACTCTGCCCTTGGGTGAGCCTGTGGAATAAAGTCAGTCTCCAGTTCAGTTACAAAGCAGAAATGCCAGGCCAGCCCAGATGTGAGCACATGGCCAATGGCTCCCTAGACTTGTGTCAGGTGTGTGCCTGCCCAATTTACAGAGCTGCTGGAGGTTGGTGCCAGGTCAGAGCTGTGCCTTTTGGATCCCCCCATTCCCTGGCCCTCACCCTTGTAGATTCCTGGGAATTTTCCCCACTGGCAATGGAGGAGAGGAGCTTCCCCCGTCCCTGGGGCAGCTTCTGTTTCCTGGCAGCAAACCCCAGGCTGTGGAAGAACTCGCTGACCATAGAAATGGTAGCCAGAGACAAGTGCCGTATAGCCATCAGAGGAGAAAAGAGTAGCCTGAGCAAGCACCAGCAGATGCAAGGACCTCCCCAGCCCCCATTCAAAGGCAGGCGCTTGGCTCAAACCAGCTTGAAGAAGAGAAATGAGAACGGGAGACTGAGTGTTAAGGCAGGCCAATGCTGGCAAGAAAGGCAGCCTGGCTACTGGGCAAAGGGCCACCAAAAAGGGCTCTGTCAGAAGCAGGAAAGGAGATGAAATGATGGCCAGCATCAGGGGTGAGCGCACAGTCCCTTTCTGCAGGGAGACAGGGCGGGAGAAGGAAATGGAGTCACAAAAAGTTCCAAACCTTGACGGTCTCCTTCATGGATCAGTAAAATAGGGGGAAGAAAGAAACATAAATGTGGAATTACTTCAATGGGCTCAGGGGAGACATCCACTAAAAACTGCAATCTTTCTCTTTGCCTAGAAGTCAGGAAGCCAGGGAGAACAGAGCTGGGGAAGGTTCCACCCTGGCGCCTGTCGAATCCCGAGTCATTGTGTAGGGAATCATCAGAATAAATCATCTTTATTCAGTGTTGAGCCTCCCAAAGGATGTGATCTGTTTAGATACCTCAGGCTCATGTGAAGAAAGCACAGAGCTGAGTGAGGAGAGGCTCAGAGATGTGCCTCTCAGCTCCTGATTTTAGCCTTAGCCAGTGGTGCCCAAACCTCTGGGGACACAAAATGCCCCAGGGTGCTAGCATCTCTCTCCTCTCTTGTCTAGCAGTGACTTGGGGGGGCCAGCAGGGAGAGTGGGGCTATCCTCAAGAAGTACACTTTGGAGATACTATTGGAATCCGAGGCTACTCAATTGTTTGTATCATCACCATGGCAGCGGGGCCCGGCTCTGGGGCCAGAGGCCCTGGGCTCAATCCAGGCCTTCAGCTTAGTAACCTGAGTGCCTTCAGTTCCCTGGGCCCATTTCCTCCCCCTACCAAATGAGGGGCTTGGGCCTCTAAAGTCCTGTCCTTCCAGCTCTGTCTCTAGGTATAGTAGCTTATGAAGGATTCAAGAACTTTGTCTTCTCTGGAGCACCACCTTCCTATTAGGAATTTCCCATTCCTAAGGCACACCAGGGACTGGTGATTTCTCTGGTGCAGGATCTTCCTACAAAGAAAATGGCCCATTTATAACTTAAGAGTCTTGGAAGATTAGTTAGCTGAGGTTTTGGTTGCTGTGTCCAGGACCACACAGTTAGTGAGTTGGAGAGGTTGGGTTTGGCCTTGCTAATCCCAAATCCAGCACCTCTAACCACAATGCCATGCTGTCCATTAGGCACAATATGTCAAAAATGCTTTAGGCCTCCAGCGTCCTACAGCCATGCCAAGCACAGCTCTGGGTGAAGAGGAACCTTTCCCCCAATTCCCCTCTTCACCCCAATCAAGTCAAAGAGTCAGACTCTTCCTAACTCACATTAGAAAGGGAGACCCTTGTATCTCAGCACTTAGCACAATACTTGGCACCAAGTAACAGCTTACTAAATGCCATTTAATAATCTCATTTGATCAAGCTTCATCCATTTGTACCTTAACACAGAGGCATGCCCTCCTCACATGGGCCCTCACCCCCAGGCTCCTAGCATGCACAATCCGTTACTCAAGTGTCCTGCCCATAGCATATCCTACACACATATTCCATGTATATTCCCTGACCACATATATTTTCTACATGTGTGCCCTGCCCCAATATTTTTGTGGTAACTTATGGAAGAGTGTGCCCACACAGCAGGGATCATTTCTTGTCAGTCTGTTTTGGGAACAAACCATCTTGTCTTCTGGACAGCTGGTAGATGTAAGCACGTCAGTGGGGGCTTCCAAGCTGTGTTTGTTTGTGGGTAGCGACCCAGAAAATGCCTTCAGCCTAGGGCACATGCATGGGGCCTGGACACCATATTTTGGAAAATAATGAGGGTGGGTGTTGGGGGTTATGTGATCCCCGTGGAAAAAATCAAACAATGTGATAAAATCACACTTATGCCTCTGACCCCAAGGGTCTCTCTCCATCGAGATGGGTGAAATGACTGCTTTTGTGTCCCTAGACACATCTGGCTGTTTTTAGACACAAAGGAGATCTTTACGTCACAACCCAAATGTCGCTAAGGGTTTAAAAAACAAATGAATGAATTAACAAACTCAGATAGTCTGCCATGATGTGCAAAGGAACTCATGAGGTCACAGGACTGGCATCTGGTGGGAGCTCTTGAGGCCTAGGGGTCTGTGCCAGAAACATTTCTAATAAATGATCCCATTTGTTTATCTGACAAGATCTGAGGGTCTGTACCCGAGGAAACTGGCAATTAGTGATGAGTCAAAGAGGGTACTTCTACTCAGATGCTGGGAGAAGACAGAGAACTCTGGCTTCAAGCCCTTCCAAGAAGCCATAATTACACTTTGAATCTTCCCTCCTTTTTTTAGATCCCAAAGGGGCCAATGGATTTTGTCCCCTTCAGTATTTCCACCTTCTCCCCACCCCCTTGCTGTTAACCACACCCAATGGTAGAAGCATTAACCAGCCAGCTGGCCAGAAGAGGGAGGTTTGGGCCTTCTTTGTGTGAGCCTTTCATCTCATGTTACCCGGGCAAGGTCAGTGGGCATGCCTGGATGGGCGGGCGGGGCTGGCTGGCATCGAGTGGCCCGGGCCCTACTTTTTGCACCTTAACCAGAGCCCCGAGGGAGTCTGGGTAGACAGGAATCTCCATGACCACGCCAGAGGCCAGTGTCCCATTGGTGTGGATGTCCCAAGCATTCCTGCACATACACGGGGCAGGTCTCCCTGGTAACCAAACATGCTTCCAACACAACCAGAGATGAGCTCAGAAAGAGGCCATGTGGAGGATTTCCCTTCAGCCCTTGGACAGGGATCACTTTCCATCCCATGCCACACTCACACAAGGCTGGAGGATGGTCCTACAAACATCCCAGCAAGTAAGAAGCATCCAGGGCACTGACCTCTTCCTCCTCGAACCCGGTCAGGTCCCATTTATAGTTGAGCCTCATCTGTTTTCTCTTCCAGTGTTCCATAAACATGGCAGCTGGACAGAGCAGAGAAAAAAGCAGTGAGTCAAATTTTGTTGATGTCTGTACGGCTTTTCAAAACCCACTTCAAGAAGCTCAGAAGGACCTATTTCGCCACTGGCTGCTGAGGTTGAAGTGAGTCATTGGGGCAACCCTGTCCTCTCCCCGCTCCTGGCCCGGCCCAGGTTAGCCTTGCATTTCCAGGGACCTGGGATGGTCTGTTTCCAGCCTCACCAGCCCAGCCCAGCCCAGCTTCCCAGACCCGGAGCTAATGCCAGCTCTTTCACGAAGCTTTCCCTGGTATCTCCAGCTGGAAGCCACCCCCAAAGCACTTTGTCCTCCTCTTGAGGCACTCACCACAGTCTCCTGTTATTTTTACCCTTGTTTCATGTTCCTAAGTCCCTGAGGGGTGGGACTGAGTCACCTTATACATCTACCTGTGAGCTCTTTCCCCATCTGTCTACAAACAACCAGACTCTTCACTTGACCTTGTTACCCCCTCAGGCTGTCCTGTCCTTTCTTTCTTCTCACTGCTCACTTTTCATTCCCTTGTAGACTGGCTCCCAAACCCCACCACTGGACTCACAACTCTTCTTCCAGGCCACCAGTAACCTCTTAACAGATAAACCCAGTGGCCTTTTCCCAGTCCTCATTCCTGAGTGCTCTGCACTTTTGATATTGGTCACACACCTCCTCCTCCTTGACAGACTCTTTCCTTGGCTTCCCTGGCATGGCTGTCTTGGTCTTCTTCCCGTCTGTCTGGACATTGCTCCTTCTCAGTTCCTTGGATGGATGATCATCTGTCTCCTGGCCCTAGAATGGCTGTTACCGAGGTCTGGTTGTTGGGGGACACTCCTATATCCTTTATTCACACACACCTCCATCTTGAAGAACTCACCAGTTTTCATGGATCAGTTACCACCTCTATGGAGCTGCCTTCCAGATCAAGTCTCTTCCTTGTGCATCAGGCACTGACCTCTTTGGACAGTCCACTGGACTCTTCTCCCTCTTCTCAGATGGGAATTCAGCATCTTCCCCCTGCCTGGCATGCCCGCCCCCCAGAATGCCCCTCAGTCTCTTGAGCACATCATCACTGCAGCTGTCCCGGTTCACCACCATGAAGTTGGCCTTGACTCTCCCTGCGCCTGACCCTCTCCACTTCCAATCAATTGTCGAATCTTGTTTCTGTGATGATCGTTTCTTTCACATCACTCTCCTCCCATCCACTCTCATGGACACCTCCCTGTCTCAGACCCTCAGTATCTCTGTTGGTCCATTGTGACAGCCAGCTGTTTCTCCTGCATCTCCCAGCCCATCCTCCCCACACCTGCCATATGGATATTGCTAAAGGACAGATCTGACTGTCACCCCATTGCTAACTGCTCCCTTCTTCTCTTGCTCTTTAGCTTGGCCTTTAGGAAGCTCCCACATTGGGTTCCAACACACCTCTCCAATCTTATTTCATATATTTTTCCATCCTGAATTCTCTGTTCTACCCAAATGATTGAGTCACCATTGCTGAAAGCTGGTCTTCAGCTTCTGTCTCTGAGCAGTCCCGGCAGCCATCACTTGAACCCAAGATCCATGGTCATCACTGTCGATGCTCTCAGGCTCCTAGAGCTGCCATCAGTCCTCTAATAGTGACTCTGAGGGCAGGGCTGTGAGCTCACACACATTGAATTCTATATGTGTTAAGCACTTAACCTTGGCCAGGGCATGGTGCCAGGCCCTAGAGATGATACGACAAAAAGAACCAAAGAATCTGTGCCTGCCCTCTGAGGGCTTCAAGTCTCACTGAACACCCACTGCCTGACTTTCTCCTCCCTGTAAGCTCAAGCTCTCTTGTTTCTCCTCAGTCTATTATCTTTCTTTGCCTTGGGGACCTGCTTGGCACACAGAAGACTTAAACCTGAATTGAACCAGAAATGTGCTTACACATTGGTCCATGATGTGCCTACTTGCAGTCTTATTAATGGAATCTTTGAAAGGCAGTCTGGAAAGCAGACTCTCCAGAAAGATGGCTCCAGGAGGAATCTTGGTCTAATGGCTAAAGGACTGCAGATCTTGGCTTGAAACCTGCCTCAAATACTTACTAGCTGTGTGACTCTGGGCAAATGACTTAGCTCACTGGGCCTCAGTTTCCTGATCTATAAAATGGGAAATACTGATCCAAGGGGGTTGTTATCAGGCTGGAATGAGATAATGTGTGTAAAGGGCTGGGGCAAATCTTAAAGCCTTATAGCCTCATAGGCAGCCTGAGCTGCCCTGAAGCTGCACATCTTCATCCGTTTGCCTGAGTGGAAGCTTTCTCCTGGTTTAGATGCTTTAAGCTTGTGGGCTGCAGCCCTGCCTGCTTGCCTGACTCTGGACTCTCTGCTCTCTCCATATTTTATGGATTCTCTCACCTGCGGCCAGTTGAGGGGACCAAAAAGGCAGATGTTAGACATGCAGTGGAGAGAGAAACCCCACAAGTAGGAGCTGCCTGAGGCCAGGGGCTCTTGGAGTCCAAATGCCAGCCACAGTACCTGGCACAGAGCAGTATCTCCAGCTCTCAAGGGCTTGGCTTTGTATGGTATAAAGCAAGGAGGGGCCCATTCAAACTGTGAATGTCAGGGATGGGTGAGCCAAAGACAATGCAGGCCAGAAGCTTCATTGTGGTGGTGGGGGGAGAATGTAAAGCCAGAGATAGAAAGCAGCCTGCCCAAGGTCACACAGCCACTCAGTGGCAATTAAGTCTTGTAATTCTGACTTGCTTCTAGGACTGTGCCAGCCATTTGGGAGTTAGGACTTACACACACAACATGCAATTTGAGCCAACAATAGCAAAAGCAGGCAAGTCATAGTAATTGGGGACAGAAAGGTCTAAGCATTAATATTCTACTCAGGCCTCCCTTGAACCCCAGAACAGTGTCTCCCTTCCCATCCTCCTTCCTCTCTCCCTCTCATCTCACTTCCTTCCCCTCTTTTCTCCCTCTTTCTTTCATATTTTAAGCTTCACTGATGCTTTTAGTTTTATATAGAAGTTGTTTCTAGAAATCCTCCACTTTAAAATCAAACTTTTCTTTAAAATAAAAGCAAACTGTTAGACACAAATCCCCAGTAAGTGTCCTAGATGATCACTCATGACCAGGGGCATTGCTGGCACCATATGCCACACTTTGGAGGATTCACTGGACTATTAACATTTTCTCCATCACTTTCTTAAGTCTAGATAATCAGCAAAACAAGAAATCAAGCCCTGATCTATGGCAACTGTTGATTTCAAAGGTGTAAATGTTCCCTCTGAAAATTTAACAACTGGATCTTTAACACCCCTGGCCCCCCCACCCAGTTCCATCACTCACTGAGGGAAGCTTGATGTCTGGGCTGCCTAGCCCAGATTGCTCCTCTCAGTTCAGTTCCTGCACTGGGGCTCCCTCGATGGCCACACTAATCTTAATTCCCAGATCAGACCAACACTCAGGGAAGCATTTTCTCAAGGTCATGTTAAGGATCAATAGCTGAAGCTCAAGCCAGGCCCCCTCCCCCACCCTCCCCCCCAGTGCTTCCTCAGCAGGTGAACAACAAAGGCTGTGACAGTTCAGGAAGCAGACACTTGGACAGAGGGTGGTCCAACAGGTGGGGACAATGTCCTCCATTCAGTCGGAGCAGAAACAAAAGTCACTCTGGTGTTTCTCTGGGAGAGCCAAGCTCCTCCCTTTCTGCCATCACTGCCTAGGAGGAGCTAAAGGAATCTAAAGGCTCCTGGGCCAAGGATAGACTTTCCCCAAGGCTGGCTGACCTCAGGCTGGCCCTCCCAGCTGACCCACAGCTCCAACCCAGACTGGGCCCTTCTAGAGACCATGCCCTTTCTACCCTTCACCCCCCCCCCCGCCCCCAGTAGTAGCCAAGACCACATCCTCTGTCTTGGTTGTCCCTCATCGGGCCCCCTAGAGGCCTTGCCAAGAACATCCCAGAGCATCAGAGTTGTACCTTTTGGTATCCAGTAAAAAGGAACTCCCAGAAGGCAGGACTCTTGTCTTTGTGCCTCCAGTGCCTGGCACATAGTAGGGCCTTCATAAATATTTGTTAAATTGAAGAGGGGAGGCACTGAATGGCATCACATTTAGGCCAAATGATATCACTAAGGAGAAATAATAGACTGCCCAGAGGTCTTGCAATTCCTTCCTTCTAGAAGGGGAGGCATGGCTAGACAGCAGTCCATATGAAAAAGACCTGGGGAATTTTAGTGGACCACAAGCTCAACGTGACTCAAGAAAGTTAGCTTAGCATCCAAGAGTACGGCATTTCATTTCTGGAGCCACTCTTCAGGAAGGACATTGATAAGCAGGAGGGTTTCTAGAGAAAGCCAACCATAAGGGTGAAGGGCCTAGAGTCAACACCATCTGAGGATTAGCAGAGGGAAAATGGGGATGTTTAGTCTGGAGAAGACCCAAGGGTAGGGAATGCAGGTAGCTTTCAAGTATCTGAAGGGCTTCTAAACAGAGAGGGATTAGCCAGCCTAGTGCTGATTGGCCCCAGGGGCACAAAGCTAGGAACAAGGTGGGAGGGGTAGGACATTCACAGAGGTGGATTGGGGCTTGTGGAACCCTCCAGAGGCAGTGGCCTCCCTCCTTCCCACCCATGGAGGGCCACAGGCAGAAATTTGGTGGTGATTTCTGCTGTGCTGTAGATTCTTATTCATGTGTGGGCTGCCCTCTGATGGTCTCAGTGTAGCTCTGAGAAGCTGGGCTTCTGGGGCCTCCTAAGCTTGGTGGCTCTCATCTGTCCTTGGACTTGGCCTCCTCCTCACTGGGGTTGGAAGGCTAGATTTGTCTAAGAGCTCAAACCTACAATCTTCTTACTGAGTCATGAGGAAAAGGACCCATTTCGTCTTAATTAGCATTCACACCAATGACATCTTTTGCCTTTTAATTATGGTGGAGAAACCACAGTGATCTGCCTGAGATCCTCAGCTCTGTGTATCTTGGGGGGGGGGGTGTCCTAACTTGTTAAATTCCATTCAAGCCTCCAGGATCTTGGGGCGGGCCTTAGAAGAAGAGACACTGCCCCATCTTGGAATATCACTTCTCCAAGGGAGGGACAGATGGACCAAGCCTCTCCCATTGGTGTCCAGGTTCCTGGCTCTATGGGGCAGTTAACAGCCCATGACCAGGGAATTTCAGAAAGTGCATCCTGAGAATCCTAGCATCTTGGGTTCATCCTAACCAGTCCCATTAGGTAACTCAAGGCATTAAACAGTCTTCAAATGAGAAAGAGCATGGCATCATGGATAGGAGGGTGCATTCGATGCCTCAAAGAGCTGGGTTTAGGTCTTATCTCAGACACTAGCTCTGTGGAAAGGGACAAGATGCTCTAGGTTTTCCCCATCTATAAAATGGGGCAACAATGCAAGAAGTACCCACCTCCTTGGATTATCATCTTTATTCACAAAGATCAAAGTAAATACTCTATGGAAAATAGCTCTTCTCTTAAAATGCCAGGACAAACACCAGTGGTAACTAGAGATGGAAGGGACTGGAATGGCCATTTAATGCAAGTCTCTCATTTTACAGAGAAAGAAACTGAGGAGCGGCTACTTAGGTAGGGTGGGGGAGTGGGCTTCAGCTGGTATTTGAACCAGGGTTCTCTGATGACACATCCAGTCTGATCTGAAAGTCACAAAAGGCCACCAATCCAAAGTGTCTCAGCCTAGGGACTGAGTACAGAGCACAGCAGGCTGGAGGTGATTCATCTGCCACCCTAAATACCCAGCTTGGTTCCCACAGTGACAGCGAGGCTGGGACCTGCCTTAGATAGTGCTTGTCAAGGCCAGAAGTGGGTCTAGGCCTTCTCTTTGTGGCTCTGCTAGAAGGAGAGGGGAACAAAGGGGGCCAGGATGAAGTGGACGAAGGAAGAAGGGATTTAACTGCCCCTCTCCGGGGGCTCCCTGGGTATCTGAGCATCCCTGGATGAAGAAGGCACTTCTTCTGGGCTGGCAGCCTAAAAAGGCAGCACTGGTCATCAGGATGTTCACCTGTCTGCCTTCCCATAGAAGTACCTTTGTCAATTAGTCAACAAATACTTAGTAAGCTCTTACCCAGAGCCAGGCTATGTTAGGTGTGGGACTATCAAGGAAAAGCCCACCCTCAAGAAGCTTACAGTCTACTGAAGAGACCTAACTACATCTGCTATAGATGAAGCTGACTAAAAAATGGACTGGACTGGGGAGGTTCCAGTGCAGAAGGCCCAGGCTCACTGCAGCCCCCCCCACTTGGAGTGACAGCTCCCATGCATGGTCTGCACTGAGGGCAGGTATCAGGACCCCTAGGGGCTAATGAGGTGGGGTGTGGAGGGGAAGGAAGCCCCACAGCAGCTTCACCACTAGTCCTCTCTGTTCCCTCCACCACACCTTTAAGGAGTGGATACAAAACCCCTTTTTCCCCATTTGCCTAATTTCCCTCTGATGACCTGCCAACACATGCAATACTGGACCTGTGATGGCTTGCTGAGAGTGCATATGGATGAAATGCCTGTTATGTGTAAGGGGCTGTGATGGGGATAGAAAAATGAAAAACACCCCAGGCCCTGTCCTAGGGGAGCTTCTGTTTTCCTGGGGGGGATGTGGTAGAGTTATAGACTGTAGAACACCAAGCTTGAAGGGGTTAAGACAAAGGTAAAAACCAGGTGAAGCTTCCTAAAACAATTGGAGAAGAGAGGAAGAGAATGTTAATAGTTGGAAAAAGCAGGGAAGGCTTCCTGGAGGAGGCAGAGAGGATTCTGGACAGATGCAGAGGCTGCTGGCCATGGGTCACAGTGGAAGCTGCCTTCCTGGCACCTGCTTCTGTCTTCATGGTGGTTCAGTTCTGGGAGGACTATGCATTTGGAGAGATATGGCTAGCCCTGAGTGGGTCCTTAGTCCTTTCCCCTTCTCTGGGACAACAGCAGAGGCATGTCAGACCCTCTCTGCCTGGACTCTTCTCCATGGTAGGGAGTCATGCTCTGTCTCTAGACCTAATGAAGGATGAGGGGGCAGGATGGGTAGTGCCCTTTGCCCTGACTCTGATGCTGTTCCCATGGGAAGCATGGATTCCACAAGTGAAGCTTGTGCCTGGACCCCTGGAGGCTTTTTCTATTTTGCATTTCTTTTCCCGAGAAGGTGACATCATTCTCAGATTGGTTATAGCTAGGCTTAGAGACAACCTTGGAGAGGTCTGGTAGCTCTGGTTTCTAGATGACCATACCTGGAGGATGGTAATGGTAATTTCTGCATCAGAGAGGATGGCTGGCAGCAAGAGGATTGACCCAAGCCTCACGTTTTACTCAGAGATGTACTGGGAGGTTGGACAGTGTAAAGTGGAGGTGAAATGGAAGATGTCTAATTAGCAGTGCTGCAACCACTTTAGGTCCTAATGAAGTTTAGGTATCAGCCCCTCAGCAAGGTGTTAAGTAGTTGGAAGTCAAGTTACTGAATACTGGTAAGACATTCTATTAATACAAACTAGGAGACAGGCGGCTAGGTGGGGCAGTGAATAGAGCACTGGCCCTGGAGTCAGTACCTGAGTTCAAATATGACCTCAGACACTTTACACTTACTAGCCATGTGACCTTGGGTATGACACTTAACCCCAATTGCTCTGCCCTCCCTCCTCCAAAAACAAAAAAAGAAAAGAAAAAGAAAAAAAATAGGAACTAGGAGCCTTTTATATCTAGCATTTCTTTTGTATGTAAGAATAAGTTAACTGCCTCACATCTGACAGAAATCCATACATTGACTATTTTTGACTCTCCCTCTGCAGGGAAACCCTAGAAGTGAGTCATAACCTAAATTACGAGTAAATTTGTTCTTAAAGGTGTGAGAATGGGGATTTAATGAGTCAAAGAACAGGAGAAAATGGAGCTTTACCTCTGTGATTATAAGCCAAGCTCCCAGAGGACTGACTGAAATCTAAATGACATATTTTAGGCCAGAACAGAGGGACCTCTTTTCTTTGGGAAGGAGGTACAGTAGGACCTCAGTGTGATGGGTCCACTAAAAATCCCTCAAGGTCAGACAGAAGTGAGGAGAGAAAGTATTCCAGGTCAGTCTGGGCAAGGGCTCAGAGGGAGACAGGAGATGGCACATGGAGTCTGAGAAACAGCATGTTGTCCAATTTGTCTATCTTAGAGTGAATGAAGGAAAATCCATAGAAATGAGTTTGGAAAGGAAGGTGAGAGCTACATTGTGGGGGACCCAAAGGATTGGGCAGAGATCTTTCCTTCTAAAGGCAATTTGGGAGTCTACTGGGTTTATAGAGTACATAATTGGTTCTCAGGAAGAAAAATTGCACGTATGTTAATTGAACGATCGCACGAAAGGGCTATGAGCTATGTTGAGTAATTCTGCTTGGTTAAAGCAAATAGAAGAAATGTTTGTTGAATTAAATTGAGTTGAATTATATCATTCTATATCAACTACCACTGCATTAAACCTGTGCAAAAACATCCTTAAACCAAACTAAAACCCAAACCAAAATGTACCAGAGACTTCAAAGGCACAGAACACTCTATGCAGAGACTTCAGGAATAATGAAGAGGGTGGCTTTCAGTTTTGCCTAATGGAAGACATGTATTTTAAGAATATTGGAAGGAAGTAGAGCATATTTTTTTGCAGAGAAGAGAGTCCTTTTGAGGTAGGAAGGATAAGGATGAATCTGAAGTCATGATGCTGAGAAAATATCATTAATGTTCCTCCCAACCACTAAAATCCTTTGAATCTATGAGTAACCAACCAATAAGGATAGTGTGGATAGAGCTGGGGTGGGGACAGCAATCAGGTTAGCTAGATGGGGTTTATATTTCTGTTAGAGTTACCTAAGCTGAAGGAGATATGTTGAAGCTCCCAATAATTACTGACAGTGACAAGGTGTTATTCAGTTAGTTTTTCCTTCAAGTATTTAGATGTTATGCCATTTAGTGTGTGTGTGTGTGTGTGTGTGTGTGTGTGTGTGCGCGCGTGTGCAAGAGCACACATGCATGTGTTCATGAACATGCAAATACAAGCATTACACACACACATATATACATAGAAAAATGTTTAAGAATGACATTGTTTCATTATTTATGGAGCATTTAAGCACAATGTAATTTACCTTCTTGGACAGATATGTTTCAGAAACAATGTCTCTGAAACATATCTATATTTTATGTTTCCTTGTCTGAGATAAAATCCAGCACTGCTGTTAAAAAACAAACCAACCACAATTCTGTTCTGACTCTTCATTTTAACTCTATAAAGCTTTATGTTTTAAGTGTGTTCCTTATAATAATTAATGGTTAAATCTATTCAGCTACTATCCTCTACTTTATGGGCAAGTTCCGTCCATTCACATTCACATTCACAGTAATGACTGAATTTGTTTTTCTTTCCATTAAATCCTGTTAAAATATTTCTTTTCCTCACTTGACTCAAAGTTAGCTGTGGTCTGAAGAAGAGACTTAGCCAATAATTTAGTTGAGAAGAAATAAGATCAACAACAGACATAGGGCCTTAAACACAGAATGTGGCAGTTTAGATATGACATGTCTGGGGCTGTGTATGTGTTGTTTCCCCCAACAAAAGGTGAGTTCCTGGAGGGCAGGACCACAAAGCCTGGCACAGAGTAGCTGCTTAGTAAATGTTTGATTGATTGATGAAGTGACCTCTGATACCACCTGACTGTGCTTGTCTATGGGAGGAGAACCACTTCAGGAGCTGACGTGTGAATAATTTGGGGGCCCTGGGAGAGTGTCTTCTGTGCACTCACTTTGCAACAAACAACCCGAGGTTTTAATCTACGTGCCTCAGAGGCCCTGTTCTCAGAGGATACCCAGGAAGAGCTTGCCTCCATATGGCAAATGAAGGCTGGTGGCAGAAGGGGTCCCTGGAGAAAGCTGAGCCCCCAGGGCCTTGTTCTACCCTGAATCTCCACAGATGAGCCCAGCAGGTTTCTCTGTGGCATGCCACAGACCCAGGAATGGGAAGGCACAGATGCATTTTCAGAAAGCTATAGTGACTGGGATCCAGCCTCACTCTTGAGGACTCTTTCAGTGGGGGTGACCTTTCCTCAACACTTAAATCTGCAGCCCTTGGGTAACTGGGTGGCTCCAGCCTGAGATGGCTAGAGCCTAGATGAAGTTTTTCATTTCTAAGTTTGGTGTTTGTTCCCTGACTTCCCCTGGGACCAATTGCTTAGAATACAGCACAAGGAACTAGAGAAGATGGGGAAAGTCAAGGTGTTTCTCTTTTGCAAAAAACCCAGAGACTTTTTTGGTGGCTAGAAACTTCTTCCTATCATTTTGAAGTTTATAAAAACTGGGTGCCATTTTTATCCTTAGACAGCTGTGTCTTTAGGGGACAATGCCATCAACAACAAACAGGTCAAGGAGGGGAGGCTAAGGGGCCCATTGAGGACAGGGGCGCATTCTTGATTATTTGTCCTTAAGAGTGAGTCAACAGCCTCCCAAGGCTGCCTCCTCTACTTTGGGAGTCCTCATTATTAGAGAAGGCTTCCCCACCCCAAGACTAAATCTGCCTCTGCATTCTGCCCCATGGCTTCTTGTTCTGTCTTCTGGAACTAAACAGAAAAGCCTAGACCCTCCCTGCATGACGTCTTCCTTGTGCCTTCCCTAGCCTAAATGTTCCCAAGTTCCTTCACGTGGTCCTCATGTGACACTGTCTCCAGAACCTTCACCAATGCTGCCTGCATTGCCCTGATCTATCAAATTAAGTCTCCCCTATCCAAGTCTGACATCATCCTTCCACCAACCCCTCCACACAAGCAGCCAACTATTCCTTCAGCACTCACAAAGGGCAATGGTGTGAGGCTCCAGCACTTCTGGGTAGAGAGAGCCCAGAGGGATAAATATAGAATCCCATTCATTCATTCATTTATTCACTCACTCCCTCACTCATTCACTCAACAGACATTTGTTGAAGCTCATCTCATGTGGATGTAGGTCCTGTCCTCGAAGATTGGAGCTCAGTAGAGGCAGAGGACAGACAAGGACTAAGAGACCTCTAACTTAGATACAAAGGATGGTGGGAAAAGGGAGACAGAGCCCTGGGTGCAGGGCTGGGAGTGGTCCCTGGAAACACCCCTGCATTTGGGCCTTTACCCTCCTAGCTGACTGGCTCTCCCAAAGATCAGCCCCAGGAAGGCCCTCGAGTTTCCCGTTGGCTGCTCTTTGCTATCTCACATTTGAATGTTTGTGTTGTTCTTGGACATCAGCTCCTGGGTGAAAATGAATCTCTGGGCTTGGAAGGAGTGGAGCTGTATTCCCAGCTGGCCTTGGGCTCTGTCACTCTACAATATCCAAAGCCCTTGGCGGAGGAATGAATTCAAGGACACTCTTCTTCCTGTCTCCTCAGATCACTCAAGATACTCAGTCCTGTGTCACAGAAGGATGCAGCTCTTGTCCTTCCCAAGGCAAACTCCTCAACATGCACAAGAGATTTCATCCCCTTCCATCTTGGGTGGTAGATGCTTCCTCTATCAACTCCATTCTCCAACTGATCTTCAATTTCCCAGCCAACTATCACCTTCTCTGCTGCCCAGAACCACAGCCATGTCTCCCCTGCCCTAAAAAATCCTCTCTTGATCCAACCGGGGCCCCCAGTGATGATCCTCTTTCATTGCCCCTTTAAACTCTGCCAAAAACCACTGCCCTTGCTCTGCTTTTCTCAGTTTTCTTTATCACTTGTACAATCAAATATCAATCAGCCTCTGCTATCACTAACTGGTGCTGCTGCCTCTAAAGTTCCTATGATGCCTTTCTGGCTGACTTGAACAGCTCTTTCTCAGCCCTCCTTCTGGATCTCTCAGTAGCCTTTGACAGCGCAGATCACCTTCTCCTCCTCGCCCTCTTCTGATTTGGGCCAGGAGGCTTTCTCCTGCTTCTCCTCTTCCCTGTGTGACCTCCCCTGGTCTCCTGGGCTGCTCCTTCATCTAGGTCATGCTCATTAACCATGGATGCCCCCCAGGTTTCTAGCAAGGCCCACTTCTCTTTTCCCTCACAAGATTCTACTTGGTGGTCTCATCAGAACCAACAAGCATCTCTATGATTTCAATATCCATGTCAGGCCTTAATCCACTTGCCCTGGGGTCACACATCACTAACTACTTTGGCTATGAATTAGATGCGCTACCCTGGGTGTTGGCAGCTTGAACTCAACAAGTCTAAAACTGAACTCATTATCTCTTCCCAGCCTGCCCCTGCTTCCCTGCTCCAGCCAAGCGGCTGTCTCCCATAGCTATCTATTCCTGTGGAGGGCCCTGCCATCTTGTTAAGCCACCAGGCTGGCTCATCTCCAACCTCTCTCATGGTCATTTTGTGCGTCCACTCTGGGGCCAGAGCCTAGTGCTTCTACCTCAGCAATATCTTTCATAGATGCCCTTTCTTTCCGCTCCCACCGGTCCTTGTCATCCCCTACCTGGAGGTGAGGTTGGTGGGTCTGCCTGCCTCAATTCTCTCTCTGTTCCAGTCCATCCAATTACCAGAAGTCTTCACAAAGCATAGGTCTAACCATGTCTCTGTCTCTCACACACACCCCTCACCTCACCTCACCGAGCTTCAGACATAAAATCCTATTCGGTATTTAGGGCTTTTCATGACCCCCTGGTCTCCAAGACTCAGCTTCACAGCCACCTAGGCCAGGAAGCTTTTCCCAGACCCCCCCATGAGAGCACTTCACTTTACACTGTATTTTGTACAAACAACGTTATTCATATGAAGTTGTCCCCTTCAGAGTGTGAACTCCTTGAGGTAGGCTCTTAGCTTTTCTGTATAACTCCAGAACTTAGCCCAGTACACAGTGGGTCCTTAATAAATGCCTACTGCCTGACATGCGTCTCCCACAGAGCCTTCTAGAACAGAAATACAGAATGGACCACTCCAGAACAGTCCAGGCCCATGGACTCCACATACCTCCCACTTCATAGTTCAACCCAAGTAAAGAGTCAACATTCTATGTCTTGCAAAGAGAAGGCCCATCCTTGGCACCTCTGGTGGGCACTCCGAGATGATGGCTGCCCTGTCCCAAGGGCACCAGCTGCCATTTCCCTTTCTTGGCATTGAGCATTTTTCAAATTACTTTAGAATTGTCCGACTTCTGTGTGACCTTGAACTTCTGAAGCCACCAACCAAAGCTGCCCTCTGTATTAAAATGTATGGAGGAAAAAGGGCAGCCAACGAGCCTGAGGGTGGGAGGCTCTAAAACCAAGGGGCTGTTCATCCACTTGGTTTTGAAATCATTCAACACTTTGAATAATTGGAGACTTGAGCCCCGTGGAACTTTTGGTCCAAACAGGTAAAATTCACCATCAAAGAGTGAGGGCCTTCAACAAGCCGCCCAGGAGGTGCCATAATGCCTTCACATGCCTAGGCCTCAGGGTCCTGGGCTCCAGAACCAGAAAGATCTCCCAGGAGCTGGCCAGTGAGAGCCTGTGGCCTGCTTTAATGCCCCCCTGAACTCTGCGGGAATGATTCTTTTGTCCACCAAAGGACAGTGACTGCTGAAGGGGGCCTGCTGAGATTAGGCATCGGGGGCTTCCTTAACCTCCCCTCCCTTCCATCCTTTGTCCTGTGCCCAAGGTCCTGAGGATGAGAAGTGGCCCCATGGTGGGCAGAGGCTGGGCAGATGTGTTGTCGATGGGCAGATGTGTCGATCAGGGGCCCTTGAGTGAGGGATGTGGCTTCAGTCCCCAGTCCCCAGTACCAAGCAGGCTGTGCTTCAGCATAGCCTGAGGAATAAACCAAGTTCAATAGACTTAGAACAGAGGGACTACCCAGGTCATTTGGCCCAAGCTCGAATTTGACAGATGAGGAAACTGAGGTCCGGGAAGATACAAAATGGAGTTAGCCAATGTCACATGGAGAATGTGGGGCTGAGCTGGGATCAGAAGCCAGGTCTTCTGACTACAGATCTAGCAGTCTCCCTCTGAACCATACGTAAACCACTCTTAGGCAGTCAATAAGCCCCTACCAGCCTCCTTCATTTTCATCAGCAGCAAAGGCCTCATGAGCCATTTTAGGAGGAGAGAAACAAAATGAAATACTGTGCCTGCCCCACCCCACCCCACCCCCCAGGGGAACCAGTGTAGCCCTGCCCTCAGCAGGATGCTGGCCCTGGGGCTCCTCCAAGGACTGAAGTCAAAGCTAGGCCCAGGGCCTACTTACCCCACAGGGCCATGAAGACAGAGAAGAAGACCGTGGCCGGGTTGTCAAAGAAGTGGCTGGCTCGAGCCGTGGCACAGGCTGAGCTGAGCTTCCAGTAGCTGCACGTGCGGTCGCACAGGGGGCACATGGTGATGTTGTTACGCTGGTCACACATCTCCATGCTAGAGAAAAACAGGGAGGAGGCATGAGGATGATCAGCCCAGTGGGGCAGAGCTTCTTGCCTGGGTGGGTAGGTGGGAGGCCTCTAGCCCTAAGAGCCTTTTCCCTCAACCCTCCACTCCAGTGATGGGGTGAGGGACCAGAGTAAGTATCAGCTGGAGATGGAGAGGATGGGCAGGACCAGGAGGAAGACTGACCTTCGTGCTACTAGCCCACTGGACACGGCCCACTCCCTGCTTTACTCTCACCTTGGCCCTCACAGGGCTGTTTATTATGAGGCTCTCACAAAATACTCTGCACAACTTAAAAGTGCAGTAGAAATGCCAGCTTTCCTTCTGATGGCCTAGATTAGTGAGCAGAAACACTGCTAGCACCGTGGGCTGTGCCCCATGGCTTCATTAGGTCACTCCACGTGCCCCCCGACTCTGTGATTCTTGGCTTCTCCTTTTCCTTCCTTGTTTTTTTTCCTCCTCAAGGTTTTGTTCTGAGTTCCAGCTTTAATGAGCTCCGCAAAAAAGATCTCTTTTATTCTACAACTGAGGTGATGTAGAAAGAAAACACTAGTCCAACTTCTCTGGTGCCCAGGGCCCATCTCACCATCCATGCTGAGCTTTCTTTGACTCCAAGGGTTTGCTTCAGTTTCTTGGGCAAACAGACCACAGGCAGAAAAGCCCAGCTTCTTGGAAAGGGATGAGCTGCCCCCTTACACTCTGGGGCCCCCTTGCCTGTCCCCTCACCCAATCCCCCATCCCAGACTCTCTCTTGGCCCAGAGGAACAGAAGGGAAGTGGTGGGGGTGGAGGGGAGTTGGCAGCCACCAGAACTTTACACATCATTCCCAAAGTGGTTTTTGCCAACCTCCTCCATTGGAGAAGAAAAGCCACTGAACTCCTAGGCTCCTGGACTGAGAGTGGGACAGGACCTCAGAGGGCATGTTTTGCCTCCAACCCGCTGGGCTTGGCATTGGAGCCCTTCCCCTGCTGGCTCTGTGGACGTGTTTAGTGAATGGTATTTAAGCCCTTTGGAGCCTTCTTAGGTTCCAGCCCAGCTGGCCAGCTTGTTGTGTCCAAGCCTCCTCACCTCTGCCCCTTGGAATCCTTAAGGCTCAGCTCCCAGGCCACCTCCCTGATTAAGTCCTTTCTGATCACCCAGGCTCCTCTGGGTCATCATCAGAGTCACAAGTGACTCTGTATGGACTATGTCGGGGAGGTGTCATGGGCCAGGCTGGCCCTGGGGCTCAGGTCTGACTTTTAACACAGACCAGCCATGTGGTCTGTAGGAAGGGACGCAGTCCTTCAGGGCCCTGGCCCCTCTCAAAGAAGCTTCTGAAAGGCAGCAGCATGTGGGCTCCCACATCAGTGAGACTACAGGGTTCAGCACCAGTCCCCTTCCCCACACACTCCCAGGGGCTGTTGTAAGCCTAAAGTGCTTAATAAGGCTTTTCCCCTCCCTCACTCTGCGCTCACCTCACCTAACTAACCCATTTGGTGGACAAAAAAACTGAGGCCAAGGGAGCTGACCAAGGTTCTGCGCTTGTTACTTCAGGCTTGGTTCATGACTCTAAATGGCCCCCAAACCACTTCATAGAACCAAAGAACAGCTGAGTTGAAAGGGACACCAGGTGGCCCTGTCCAAATTGTAGCTGATCCAGTATTCCCCCACAACACAGCCGTCTAGGGCCCCCTCCACCTCAGCTTGCAGCCCTCCAGTGATGGGGATGTCATCCCTCCCTGAGGCAGCCTGACCCACGCTGTGATGGCTCTCACTGGCAGGCCGCTCCTCACTGACATCAGGCCGATATTTATAACATCCATCTCGGCTCGTGGCTCTGCCCTCTGGGGCCAAGGAGAAGCTGGCTAGCACTAAAAGGCGAATTTCTTTCTTTCCCTTTCTTCTCTTTCTTTTGCAAATGGAGAAAATTATTCCAAAAGGCTGAAAATGATGCCAGGGCTTCAGGGGGGAATGCTAAGCCAAGCACCATCCTCAGGGAGGAGGGCAGTCCCCGACCTCCAGGGAGCTCCCATTAGCACACATCAGGCAGCGGTGGCCAGGTTTGAATGGTGATGGGAGCCTCAGAGGAGTAAACAGAGCCCACTTTCCAGGAGCCATGGCACTACTGAAAGGGTTTTTAGAAGGAAGATGACCTTCACCAAAGCAGGCAGCACACAGTAGGGCAAAGACTCCTGAAGCAGGCAGCACACCATAGGGCAGAGATCCCTGGCTTGGGAGCCATAGGACTTAGCTCTGCCACTGGCTTCCCAAGGCCCTCTTTCTGTGTGCTTTGGTTTCCCCATTTGTAAAACAAAGGGCCTGGACTCAGTGATCTCAGAGGTCCATTTGAGATCTGGCCAAATCACCAGGCCGTTTTCTTGAGCTGCCTCTTAGGTCTTGCTTGCTGCCCCTCCCAGATCTGAACATGTTTGAGCTTTGCCTTTGAAAGGAGAAGCCCAGCTCTCAGCTCACAGTGGGCACCTTGCCCCATGTCACAAAGCAAGGGACATTGGTTTACAACATGATTTCTGTGAAGTCCCCATGTGAGGGGCTGAGAGACAAGGGAGAGGGGAAGCAGAGGCCTGCAGTGAAGGGAGGCTGAGAATTTGGGGAATCTCCCAAACTTCACTGGGAGGCAGTCACTCTCAGGTCACTCTTTTAAGAACTACAGAAAGATGAAAACAGTTCCCCTTCTTGATCTGTCTCCCAATTGACAATTGATGGTAAAATTTATCACAAAAGCCTCATGCCCAGGAATAACTTCATTCTCTTAGTGTATATCCTGAAGTACTTGGCACGATTCCTGGGACCCTTTCTTCTCCCTTTTGTTCCTCATGAGGGATGAAATGACACTTGAGGATTTGGGGGTAGAACTACAGGGATCATGAGGGCCCAAGAGGTCATTGAGTCCCATATCATTTAGAGGTGAGGACATTCAGGTCTAGGGAGGGGACTTGGCCCCAGGTCACAGAGGGCCCATGGATTTGAAGCTGGGTGCTCAGACTCTAAAATCAAGTCCTAGAGATCATATTAGGACCTGCAATCAAATCCAACCCTTTCAAGGTGATTGGGTTTTTGGCCTACCTGGGTATGTTTTCGTCCACGGTGAGACATCCATAGAGAAACACGATGATGCCAACAATGGAAGCAGGAATGAGCATTTGAGTATACACGCCCAGCCAGGCAAAGTACAGGCCGACCTTCTCTCCAAAATACTTCCTGAAACCAGCCAGGGGGAAAGAGGGCTCAGAGAAAGAGCTATTACCCTAGGTCAATGGTGAAAGGTGCCCCATCCCCCATTCCTCTTCCTGGGCCTATGGCTGGGGTGGAGGGTGGAGAGGGCATGCCCAGCACAGTCCTTCTTGGAGATGTTTCCTTTCCCTCCTTATCTCTCCCCCACCCTTCCTGTGCCCCCTTCTTTCTCCCACTACTCTCTCATTTTCTTGAGTCTAACTGGCTGTCCCAATCCTTCCCTTTTCATTCTCCTGAAAAGAATCTTTTGCTCATAAGAACAAGAGAGCTGCCCAGACCTCCTTGTCTGCTGCCTAAGAGATGATTTTGTCCTGTTGTCCCCTGTGCCTGTAGCTTCTCCCTCACAGTGACCAAGGTGAGAAGCCAGGGCTGGTGAGGCCTAGAGAAGCAGAAGGGGGGCACTGAGAGGTAGGAAGGAGAGGAATTCTTCCCACTAAGTGGGGTTTTCCTTTGAAGTCCATTGTCTACCTTGAATAAAGACTCAACAGTCTCTGGGTCAGACTTAAGTCACCTCAGGCTACATTGCCTAAGAAAAACCACCAAATTCTCAAGAGGAGATGGGTTGATTGCTATAAGCCACAATCTCCTTCAAGTTCCAACAGGCTCCAAGGTGGAATGTAGCTCCAGTCATGGGACAGATTTGAAATCTATGTCCTTCACTGGGAGGTGGATCCGATGCTACCTGTTACCTTGGCCCATTTTCCCATGATCTCTGGTTAAAAAGGCAGGGTCCATTCACAAGGCCAAGTCGACCTCACCTGATCAGGTGGATTGGCTGGTACTTGTAGAAGGCCCCATAGGTGGCCCACTCCTCACACAGAATCTGGAAGACAGAAGGGGTTAGGAAGGGGAGGAAATCACATCACCCAACTTTCCTGTATATTTAGAAAGATAAGGCAGCCAGGAATCAAATAGTAGGAGGCATAGATGGAGGGTTAAGGTTAGTATACTGGATCATTTCTAGGTGGGTAGGGGATGGTGGAAAGTTGGTGGGTATGGGCCTGGAGGTTGGCTAAGGCATCAGGAAGATCCAAGACCCAGAACAGCTGTGTCTTCCCTTCTCTGAGGACAGAGAAATGGCTGTTGAGCATTAGTGGATGGAACTTATGCAACAACAATTTTCATGCCCATGACATGGCAGCTCAGGACCGCACCCGCAGCCCTGGGTGGAAAAAATGGGCTTTTCATTGGAAACTGTGGTTTTGCTGTACTTCAGTCCCTGGAGTGCACCCACGCTCTCCATGAGAAACAGCAGGAAAAGCTTGTTGGCAGGGGATAGCCACACGGGTACAGCCTTCAGGACAAAAAGAACACGGCTGCATTTCTCTTGGGAGAACTGGCGGGATTATTTATAGCCCTTAGGAAAAACGTCCACACACACTGCCATCACCCCTCTGACCCTGGGGAATGGGACACTGGCCTTCAGGGAAGGGCTCTGTAGGAAGATGAAGACTCTGTCGTGGGGGGAGGAGGAAGGCTTCCCAAACACTCCCACACTTCCACATTGTGCATATGTGTGAAGCTTTATGTCAATTATCCCCTTCATCCCTAGAATGCTTGCCACCAGGTGAGGAATGTTGTAGGCTACAGCATCGTGAGGACTCAGGAGTGTGCTGGGACAAGGGCCTCAGTCTGGATGAACCAAGTAGACCAAACTGAAGTGTATCAAAGGGATTTTGAATGCTGCCCCCCTTCCAGTACTGCCCATGCGTTATTCTCTCCAGCCTCTACTCGGCATTCCCAAGTGCTTGGCCACTGAGCCATTCAGTAAAGACAGGCTGAACTCATGAGACCATGGTCCATTTGGGCTCCAGCTTTCTTTCCAGCAGGGCTATCGATGGCTGGAGTCCTAAGAGAAGGAGCCTCCTCACAAGGGGATAAAAACCACTTTTTGTGATGTCTAAGTAAGGCCCACAGTCAGCCATGGAGGGATGAAGGGCTTCATTCTCTAATATGTGGATGGATTCATTACAAGAAACTAATCCTTTCAAAAAAAAAGGAGATTGACATAGGGGTGTAGATGAGCTATTGCAATTCCATCACCAGTTGGGGTTTGCCAAGTCCCTGTCCCCTGCTCCCAAATGCCAATTTCTACAAGTCTCCTGGGTCATACTGAGGGTAATGTTGGATCCTCAGCTGATTCCCTCCTCAGGCCAAGAGCCTGTTCTTGGCTGGGCACTGGGAAGGCCACTGAGCTCTGATACTGAACACTGGTCATTATGTCATTGAACAGTCCTGGGAAATTCACTTTTTTTATAGAGGAAAGGGTAAAAGGTTAAGCTCTGAGTTACTTAATGGACATGAATCTGATGGAGAAAACCACAAAAGCACCACTTAGAAACAGCTCCCAGGCTGGTGGTCTGGGACAGCAGCCTGACAATGCTGGGGTGTGGGGATAACATGAGGGACCCTTTCTTCCCTTCAAATGGATGGGCTGGACCCCAACAATCTCTAGCATTCTGTGATGGCATGCCAGGAGGAGGAAAGGCTGTTTGCTGGGAGTGAGAGGCCAGGAAGCACAGTGATGCAAAGTGACCCTGGAGATCAGCCCAGAGCTGGCTCTGGATCGGCCTCCCTGCCTTCAGCGTCTCTCCTCTCCAATGGACACTCTGCTGAGCCACCAAAGTGACTTTCTAAAGCAGCCATGACCACATTATCCCCTCCACTCTCCCCTCAGCACTGTGGTTCCTGGTCACCTCCAGAATCAAGCAGAAAGCCCCTGCCTGGCTTTTTGAAAGTCCTTTCTACTTGGCCCCTGCCAAAAATCCTGTTTCCGTCATAATTCTTCCCTGCTATATGAAGCCTTTCCTGATGCCTCCACCCACCAGGGATGTTCCTTACCTCACTATCTCCCTCATATTGAATGTGTATAGACTTCCATTTTGAATACATTGATTCACATTGTTGACCCCAATTGCCAGACAGCTCCTTGAGTCCAGGGACTGATTTTGTTTCTGTCTTTGTGTCTCCAGCACATAGTGGGTGTTCAATAAATGGTTGCTGATTGACAGAATGATTGCAGTGAAATGGCTCCCAAGGAATAGCAGGAGGCCATTTAGATCAGAGCACAGACACCCTGAGACTCTGGCCAGATTCAGCAAAGGTGCCCACCAGGGATTCTTGGGATTTTAAGATCACCCATTTAGAGGGGTGAGTGCACTTTGAGGCCATCAAGCATAGCCTAATTCACAGCCTTAATTGATGAGAAAACTGAGATCCAGGGACAGCAAGTGACCTACCTAGGGTCACCAAACTATGAAGCATCTGGGGGCAGAATTTGAACCTGGGTCCTCTGTCCTAGGGCCAGGGTCCTTACCATTGTACCAGGAGGAGGACATAGAATCCCTAGCCTCAGTGAAGTCAGCTCCAGAGCCAAGCACCCCAAGGAAGCCCCCTCACCAAACAGTCGTGTATATACTATCTTTTTCGATGGTGTGCCGCCCCATCCCCCAGTAGAATGGAAACTCCTCAAGGGCACAACTGTCCCTATTTTTGTCTTTGTTGCCCTAAAGCTGAGCACTGAGTCCTGCACAAGAGCAGGTGCTTAATCAATGCTGGCAGCCAGCTGGTAACTTACTTTTCTGTCATTCAACTCCACATCTTCTCCTTCAAAGTCACCCTGTTTAAAAAATAAAAGGGAATAGAAAAGTCACATGACTCTGTGGTTAGCCAGGAGAGGCACCTTCTCTGACGCCCTCAGGGATGTGCTCACACAGCACCCCCCCACTCCTTGCCACTAAGGGGGCTCTACCCAGTGGGTCTCATAGGGTACAGACAGATCCTTGAGGGAGCACAATGCACGAGAGGAAGGGTGGATTGTGCCATTCCTTCTTCTTAGATTCCTGGCACCCAGTGGGGGCTTAATAAGTGCTTGCTGATCCATTGGGAAGAGCTGTAGCTCTGGACTTAGGTCTTGGGTTTGGATTCCAGATCTACTGCTTGCTCTCTGGGTCATTGTGAGGGATCTGGGGCCTCAGTTTCCCCAACTATGAAAGAAAAGTTTCAATTGGATGGCCCTTGCAGCCCTACCCAGCTCCACAATCTATGATTTGGGATCTAAGCATCCTCATTTTACAGATGGGTAAATGGAGATCAAGCCTTGTCTAAGGCCACACTGAGGACATGCTTGGTGAGTGATCCCAGCCTACAATGCCAGTCTCCTGCTTTTTACTACCCTGCTACTAGCCAGTTCTAAGCCACAAGCACACTTGGAAAATTACCAGGCTCCCACACTGCTTAGACCAACCTGGAACCCTGTCTGCTCTAGCACCCCTCAGCTTTAGCCCTGTTCCTATAGAGCCAATAAGAACAGAATGGTTCTTCTCTTTAGTGTGAGGGCAGCTAGTCACAGATGGGCTCCCACCTGCCAGGGGACAGAGACCTGTGGGATGTGTCCAGAAAGCCAGCTTCTTGCTCTGAATAAACCAGGCTGAGCAGATGGTCAGCCCCAGAGAAAATACATCACCCCTCAGCCTAGTCCTCAGCTGCCCCTGTGAAGTGGGACTAGAGAACTGCTCTCATGACCCTCAGAAGGCTGGGGGCCTCACAAGGGAAGCAAGGGGTGGGGGGGTGTCTGTCACCTGGCACATAGGGCCAGTCAGTCTTGACACTGCATGTAAACCTCTTCCACCCTTGCATGATCGGAGCAGCAGCCTTTCCTGGACCACTGAAACCACCTCCCAAGTGACTGCTAGCTCCCAGACCCTTCCTTTTTACAGTTAGATAAAGTGAGGTCCTGGGCCTCTCACAGTGACCCAGATCCAGATCCAGATCCAGGGAAGGGGAGGAGAGGGGAGGAGAAGGGAGGGGAGGGGATCCAGAACTGAGTCTAAAGCCAGGGCTCTTCCCAATCAATTAGCAATTAGCACCCACCCTGTGGCAGCCAAAATCATCTTCCTAAAGCACATGTGACGCCCCTGTTTAGTGTTAGGGCTCCTTATTGCATCTGGTATCAAATACAACCTGCCTTCTTGTAAGCCCAAACTTCTCATTGGACTCTAAGGCCAGCTCTTTGCAGCTGTTTACTATCATTCCTCTTCTACTCAATGCTCCAGTAAAATAGGCTTCTTCTGGCTCCATGAGCTCAGCAGTCCATCTCTCTTGCCTTTGCTCAGGCTGTCCCTTATTCCTCACTGTTGTCTCCCAGAATCCTCAGCTTCCTTCAGGGTTCACCACCCCAGGTCCTGCCTCCCAGGGAAGCCTTTCTTGTTCCCTTTGGTCTGGCAGTGATCTCTCCTGCCTCAAACTGTCATGGATGACTCATCAGCATCAATGGATCTACACTGACATGGGAGCAGAATAGAGTGTAGCCTCTCAAGGACAGGGATCACCTATCCTGGTACCCAGCACACAGCAGGCGCTGGATCAATGCTTGTAAACTGAGAAAGAATTGAAATTGTGAAACGAGTCATTTCCCTCTTTCCTACAAACAGGGATGAAGTGCGTCCCCAAGACACTTACATCGTGCAGGGGGTAGGCTGCGGTATATACTCCATTGGCCAGGAGGCTGGTGATCCCTTAAAAAGAAAGGCATGTGAGGGATTAGTGACCAGCTGCACATCCCATGATCTCCTGAAATCAGCAGAAATATCTCAGCCACCAAGAGAAATCAGTAAGTCTGGCTCCCCAGAAATCGGAAATCCCTCTGCCCTGATCTTCCTGGGGAGGCAGCCTCCCTCGCGGCTGTTACTGAGCAGAAGATTAAAACATGCTCAATTTTCAAGATTAGAAAGTTACAGAGGAAAAAAGATAGCATTGTGTCTGAGAGGGACTAAGGACCAGTTACTCCTATTACCCCACCTGCAGATTTGAAAGTATGTATTGGAGGGTTAGAAAAGGTCAAATCACAAGAAAAACATGGAAGGGGAAACTGATGGTGTGAGAAAACACACGTACAAGTTAAAGCGAGGCTGGAGATTGGGTCGAGAAGCAGGAGGGAGAATTTCCCCACAGCCTTGGGCAGGAGTGGGAAGATGGGACTTACCATATTGACCACATTTCCTCCTTTTATTTAAAAGGGCAGTATCCTTCTTTCTTCCCTCTCCTTGCCCTGTTTACACATCAGTCTATTAGTGACATGAATGGGCCTCCAAGCAATTTCAAGTTGCATTTGGAAATAAAAAACACACGCTGACAGAGAATGGGGGGTGGGGGACTTAGGAAGGCTTGGGGACCATCCTCCTGGGGACTAGGCTTGGACCCATGCCAAGGCCACCAAACTTCTGGGCCCTTCTGGTAGGGGTATGTTTCAAAGGTCAGACTCATTCCTAGAAGCCAGCCCAGCTACTCCAGGAGTCAGGGATGGGCATACAGGCCCATAGGGGCTGGCTTCTTACAAGCTTCTGTCTGGCACAGTGGAAAGAACACAGAGGAATTGGGTTTGAACTCCATCCCAGAGGCTGACTGGTTACTGCTTAACCTCTATCCAGGACTGTTTTCCTCACTATAAAACAAGAGGGCTGGACTTTAACCTTGAAGAGGCCTAAGGTCCTATAATCCCAAGGTATTGGGCCCAAATTCTGGAAGGCCAAGCTGGTCCCAATCCTCGAGCCAAGGCTGCTCATCTGTCCTAAGGGACTTGGCCCAGGGAGCTTGTAGAGGCCTCCTCTAAATGGAAGGGGAAGTTTCCCCAGAATGGGGTTTTTTTAATGGGGGGTGGCTAGGTTACCTCACTGATTGAACCAGAACAAAAAATAGAGTTCATGGCAGAAAAGAAAAATGGGACCTAGGTTCCAAGATTGTTTCTCTTGTTGACCAAGTGACCTTGTATAAGTCACATCCTCCCTGTAAAATGAGGACCTCTGAGGTCCTTCCCACTAACCCGTCATCCCCTGTTCTGTGTCTGAAGAGGAAAGGATTCATTGTGAATATTCTAGGGAGAATTCCCTGAGCCCTGCCTGCCTGCTGCACGTCCCACCCCCATTAGGATCGTAAGCCTTCGGAGGGCAGGCCCTGACACCTTGAGCACAGAGATATTTATTGCAATGAAAAGGAATTCAGACTGCATGAGGAGCAGACTCCACTCTGTATTTTGTACCCCTTAGTCATTTGTACCTGGTCTCCTCATTAGAAGGACGCTCCTGGGGGGCAGGAACCATAGTTTTGAGTCCCAGGAACACAGTAGGTATTTAATAAATGGCAGCTGATTGACTGACAGATGGTTTCTAGAGTGTCCTCCCTTCCTCCCCAGTCCCTGGACATAAAGCCTTCATCAGACGCAGGGATGGGCCCTCCAAGAATTTCTTTTGCTCAGGTGGCCCCAGTGGCCCTGCTCATCAATGCCTTTTGTCCCACAGGGTCCAGAGTTCAGGCCTGTCAGGGCAAGCTTTCAGCTGCCAGGGAAGGAGGAGGGAAACCCTGATGGCTTGAGCTTGCCTCCCACCCAACCTGGGTTCCCTCGGGAGGGATTTCTAACCCTGAAAGAAGTCAGCTGTGGTTAGAATCAGCATCCCTGAAAACAAACCGACTTCACTTATCACCAGACTGCTGTGAGCCACAAATGATGACTTTCAGCTCTCTGCAGCATAACAGGCCACCGGCCATCCCCGCCTGTGAAGCTGGTGGGATGGCCAAGCTGGGCCCATGGCCCAACCCCACTAAGACTAGAGGGTCTGAGGTCAGCATGTCAGAAAGCTCCCCTGGAGCCCTGGTCTGGGTGGAGTGGAAGCTTCCAGAGGGCAAGCCCTACTTTCTTCTCTGTCTTTGAAACCCCAGCACCAAGCACGGGGCCTAGCCCAGAGGAGACACTTAATGACGAGTTCTCTGACAGCAAGTAATAACGTTCTTCTCATCATTTCTCAATGGCTATTGACTGGGCCTGAGAAAGTAATGACCTCTTGATCCCCTCCAGTGATAGGCAGTGTTACCGAGATCTCCTGCCACAAGGCTTAAAGGTTCCCTCTATAGATCAGTATACAGTCCTTGGGACCAAGGAAGCTCTGGGCGAGTTGATCCAGACTGGCCCAATTAAAAAAAAAAAAATCCCTCCAGTTCTCTTGGTGAAAGCTGACACGTGAACTTAAACCATTATCCAAAACTCTAGAATAGGGGAAATAAAGGAAGACCATTGCAGCTGGCGCCACCCCTTCCCCCTTTCCCAGGTCTGCACTGGAAAAGGGATAGAGAGAAGCAGATTTCCACCCCTTCCACGTGCCTCCTTACCCATGCTGGCCTTCGAGCAGGTTGTCCTCTTCAAAATCTCATAGACCTAGGTCAGAGACAAAAATGGGGGAGGGAGTTTCATTTTTAGGAAATGTACAACATTGATGGCATTCTTCCCTAAGATCACAAAAGTTCCACTAACTCCTGGGAACACATACCCCCTGACCCCAGAGGTAGGTTTTGCACTTGGCTCTGAATGATGCCAGCAATGGAGATGAAGCCCCTTTCCTGGGGAAGGCCCACTTTCCTGAGAAGTCTCAAGAAGTCTGCTTGTGTGTGCCCAGAGTCCTAGGAGACATTGTCATAAAGGAACAAGAAGCTGCAGCTGATTTTTTTTTTTTTTTGCTTTTTCAAGGGCAATTGGGGTTAGGTAACTTGCCCAAGGTCACATGGCTAGGTTTTTGTTTGTGTGTGCATTAAGTGTCTGAGGCCGGATCCGAATTCAAGTCCTTCTGACTTCGGGGCCGACGCTCTACTCACTGCGCCACCTAGCCGCCCCATGCTGCAGCTGATTTTGTCCTTTATTCCCACCAAGGAGGGGATCAGTTACAGGCCTCGTGTGGCGCCCAAGGCTTTTGCTCTGGGAGTCATGAGTTGATGCCATCAGCTCAGTGGCAGGGGGAGAGGTGATGTTATGCTACCCTGGGGATGTCAGATGCCCTGCTGTCTTTTCAGAGCTATGTTGAACTGGGGGCTCTTTCTAATCTCTCTAATTAAATACACAAACCATTTTTTTCTTTATTTCAAACATCGACTTTTATAAAATAAAAGGTCTAACCTTTTATGAAGGGGGCAACACTAATATTCTTCAAACCCATTGAAGATAAGGGATCCGGAAATCTTACTGCAGGACATCTAAAGAGCCTTAAATATCCTGCTTTAATTTTGTCATTATACCCTTAATGTTGGGATATAATCAAGGGCTCCTGATTGACTTGGTGAGCTCCCTGGGAGGCGAGGTGCCATTTGGAAGTCCTGAGGACATATCCTTCCACTATAGAGGCATCTCTTTGAGAGTACTGAGGGTGGGCTTTGCCTAAGTCTCTGTGACTGGGGTAACCCCCAAGCGTAGGAGGATGACTCATAGGCCAGTGGGATGGCAATACCCACAGGGACTGCTATGTCTACTGCATGCTTAGGATTTCAATACCAAGCAGAAAGAGGAAGAAAGCAAGAGCTGAGATAAAGACCTCCCCCCACACCTTTGATAGGCCAGTACAAAGTCATCTCCACCACAACCTGCCTGCCTTGGAGGAAACCCCAGGCATGGAGACTTCATCAAGGGTATCCTTAGTGCCCCCAAGAAGAAATCAATGGACAGTCTCAAGCAAAGGTTCAAAAATTCCCTACTCCCCCCAAGCTGGCCATCACTCTCCCTGCCCTCCTTGTAAACTGGTCAGGGAACACTCTTGATCAAAGCATACATAAAGCTGAAGACATTTGTGATAAATTAAATGTAATAAGACCTTTTATTTATTACTGGTTAATTACACTCCTTTGCTAGATCTTTGTCTGTCATAGCCTCTAAACTTGGGGTTCCCCCTCGACTTTCTCCCAGGCTCTCTTCACTTCTCTCTCTATCTTGTCTCCCTTGGTGATCTCAGCAGCCGCCAAACAACAGCTCCCTCTTGGACCAGGCTAGAAAGGTGACAAGGAAATTCTTTTCTGAAAACCCTTTGATGGAGATAGGACAAGCAACAATCTCTCCACTTTACCTATGAGTAAAACGGACATTCAGAAGAGGCGGTGTCTCAACCAAGGTCACACAATTCCTAAGTAGCAGAATGGGGACTCCAAAGCCCCCAAAGGTCTCTTGGAGGTTTCCTGCCTTTCAATGGCTTGACATGTTATAATATAGGATAAGACTTTCCATTGCTAATGGGAGTGGTGAGTTGGGGAAGGATTGGGGCAGAGAATAGACTCTGGCCTTCCTTACTTGGCCATCAGTCTGCCCTGCTCAGATACCACCAGATACCACGTGGAGACTTGTGCTCAGCTCTGGGAACCATGTTTCAGGAAGGACATTAAGGAGCACAACCAGGATGAGGAAAGGCCTCCAGTTCCTGCCACTTGGGGACTGGCTGAAGTTAATTTGGGGGGGAAGGCAAGATTTGGTCTGAAAAGATTCAGGCAGAAAAGAACTGTGTCTGTAGCATTTGAAGGGTTAGGACCCAAAAGGCAGGCTCACCTTATTCTGTCTGGCCCCAGAGGGCAGAACCAAGAGCAGCGGATGGCAGACAGGGCAAGGTCAGCTAGATTGAATGAGAGCCCCCTGACAAGGAGAGCTGGCCCCCGTGGCAAGATCCTCTCTGGAAGTGGGAGTGGATTCCCACATTCTGAGGTTCCAGGCTGGTCACTGGTTGGGAATGCTCCAGGGATTCTCCTTTAGGTCCAAGATGGGGCTGACCAGGCTGTGCTGGGAGCAGAGGCAGCACAGGGTCTTGGAAGGGGGCCTGGAATTGGTTTTAGGAGATCTGGGCTCAAATCCAACCTCTGCTCCCTCCTTCCTTAAGGATGCAAGCCCAGGGGCGGCTAGGTGGCATAGAGTGCTGGCCCTGGAGGCAGGAGGACCCGAGTTCAAATCTGGCCTCTGATACATAACATAAAACTAGCCCTGTGACCTTGGGCAAATCACTTAACCCCAATTGTCCTCCAAAAAGCAAAACAAACAAATAAATAAATAAAATGAACAACAACAACAAAAAAAAGGATACAAGCTCCTCAAGCTCTTTGGACCTTCATGTGTCAAATGAGGGGGATCTGGAGAATCTGTAAGGTCCTCCCAGCTCTGAATCTCTGCCTCCCAATCTGGCTAAGGATCTCAGGCTCTGGGACTATACCCACCAGTTGTTTAGGCCTTAAAAAGCACTTTGCTAGGAGAAGAGAGACTCTTCTGAACTGCCTCCTAAGAAAATCTGGCATATTCTTCAGCTGCAATACAGCTTTAACAAAAGCCCCTTTCCTTCCAAGTCTACTGGACCCACTGGAGAAGTGCTGGCTAGACCCGTGGCAGGAATAGTGGCCACCTGATCCCCTCCTCCTTTCCCCAGCGAGGCTCCAACTCCAGGCTTGTCTGCTTGCTCTGGAGAGAAGGCCTGAGAACAACACCTTGGCTGAAACATTAATTTCTTGTTTAGATAAAAGACTTGCCTGGAGCTGAGGCACATACAGTGTGAGGGCTGGCTGCCTTCCCAGCTGGCCACTGATAGATAAACACAAAGCAGCCCCTGCACCAGGGCAGACTGGCCCCGGTCTGATTGCAGATACTCATTTGTTTTGACCGATGGGCACCATTTCCACACCAGACCTGGCCCCTGGCTCTTCTGAGACCCACATTCCATAATGTGCAGGTGCAGGGGCCATCGAACTCCAAGGCTGAGGGGCCACAGAATACAACCCAGGCCAAATTTCCAGGGGGCTCTGAGAAAGTTAGCACTTTCTTCCCTGATTTATGATGGTTCAGGGCCAGAGACGTTATTCCAATGTGGAGACGTCCATTCTACTTCCTGTCTCCCCACTGTGTTTAAGGAAGCTTTCTTCTTGCACACCTTTGGTCGGCACAGTATGTGAGCCTCCGGAATCTGTCACTCTCTGATTACGGCGTAAGCACCACCCCCCCACTGGACAAGGGCCTTGGAAGGGAGCTCACTGTGGATTCTCGGGCAAGCCTTCCGCTGTGGGGACACAAGAAGACTAGCCATACTCACTATGGTGCTCCGCGTTTTGCTGTCAAAAAAGGAATCCTTGTCACTTAGGTCAAACCTGTAGAGAGATTGAAGAGAACAGGGCATGGGTTACTGGGCAGAGCCTTGTTCCATGTTCTAGCTACAGGGGATTGGGAAGTGACAATGTTCCTCGGGCACGATGGCAGGAACAGGACCATTTTTGGCAGCTAGGAAGGAAGACTGACCACTTGGGCCACGTGGTATACAAGCCTTCTTTGGGGAAGGAGGCTATCCATGAGCAGGAGACAGCACAGAGCACTCCCTCCTGCTTCCTACAAGGCTCCTCATCCACCCACCCCGAGAACTTGCGTAGGTTTAGAACCCGATAGGCGGCTCACTCACGGACTTTGTCAGGGAAAGGCAATGGAGACAATGCTGGACTTGGGAGTCAGGGAGACCTGAACTCAAATCCCAGCTATGTAACTTTGCCAAGTGCCATAACCTCTCTGGGCTGTCGTTTTCTTATGGCTACAATAGAGAAGGTAGTAGTCTTGGGCTGCTAGGCAGGGCACTGAGCCTGGAGTCAGGAAGACCGGAATTCAAGTCTGGCCTCAGACACTCACTAGCTCAAAGAGCAGAGGGCTGGATTCCAGGCTGACTAAAACTATACAGTGAAGAAAGGCAGGGAGCTGAATCACAGTTGGACGTTTCTATGCTGTCACGCCTGAACACAGGATAGCCCAGTGGTGCAGTAGTACGAGCCTCCAGGTCCTGCTTCAGATTCTTCCTAGCTGTGTCCCTGTACAAATCACCTACCCCTGCCTGCCTCAGTTTCCCCATCTGTAAAATGGAGATAAGAACACCTGCCTCCCAGAGTTGTTGTGAGGTTCCAAGGACTTTAAAGACCCCATAGCCCTACAAATGCTAGCCACTGTTAGTACTGTTATTGCTACTTATGTGCTTGGAGGTACTGACCTCCCACTGAGGAACTACGGGGCTCCAGGGCTCTGTAAGCTTTGGCTCCCTTAGGGAGCTTCTGGTCTCAGCAGGGAATAAGGCCTCTATGTGGATACCGATGACATGACAGAGCAGAGATGTCAGCAGCCTTGCACAGGAGGGAGGAGCCAGCAGAGACCCCAAGGTAAGTTGTACCTCTTCCCAGCCCAGCCAGCAGAATGAAACTCCTAGTAAAGCAGACCAGGCCTTGTCTGTACAATATCAAGCCTGGACCTCAGTCACTGAGTCAGCTGGGGAGGAGGACTTAGAATGGGACAATTTCCTAGCACACTGCTGGGCTGTGAGACCTTGGGCCAGTCCCTTCCCCTCTGCTGAAGCTCTACATTATTGGTGGGCTGGGATCTGGGGACAGCCTGAGGAAGATGGAGGGCTGAGGCTGTGGTGGGATGTTAGCAAGTCTCACTGGCTTGCTTAGTATCACTGGGGGTGTAATTAGAAAGAGTGTTTGATTGTGTGATGACACCAGGGCAAAGGAAGGGCGGACTTATTGATTTAGGGGCCTCTGGTTCCAAACCAAAGAAAAAAGTATTCCCTTATTAGGAGCTAGGCCAACTGCCTTCTGCCCAGACCAGACTGCCTCCCTGGGCTGGTGAGGGAGGAGATGCCTGGGTCCCCCCTACTCCTCTCCTCATGAGGCAGACTCCTGTGCCTTCTTCTCGCTTCCTCAGCCAGCCACCAGGCTCTGAGCGGCACAGCCTGTGGGTCCAGGGACCCCTTCCCTCTGGAGCTGGCTGTCTGCTCTCAGACCGCAGGGCAGCTTGCTTTTCTTCTCACCTGCTCTAGAGGGAGAGATCTTCCTTCTCAGATTGCTCCCAAGACTCCTTCATTTGCTCACTTTTGGTCTGGCCCACAGCTTCCTAGGGAACCCTCACTGGTGAGCACACTCCCACTTTCTCCCTGGACTACCTGCCCCCCAACCCCCTGGATTCTAGGTTCCTTGAGGACCTAGAATTCAGCTCCACAAGCTTTTATAAAGTATCCACTATGTGCCAGCCCTACTGTGTACTCAGGGACACAAAGTGAGAATGGTCCTGGCACCTCACGGAGCCTCTGTTCTGCCGCTGCAGAGGAGGAGCAGCACTTCAATCTACACATACATGCATTTTGTGTCCCCGTAGAAAAGTGAGTAGAAAAACTGTACAAATGGAATGCCAAGGAGTACACCTGGGGGCCAGGGAGCACTGAGGGCTAGGGGCTTGATGAAGGCTTGGGGCAGGAGCTCCCACTTTAGCAAACCTTGGTATTCTACAGGGCAGGTGAGGAGGAAGAACAGATGTGTACAGGACAAGCCATCCAGTCTGCATCCCAACAGCCTCGGAACCCCTGACATCAGAGGCCCGATCCACCTTTCTGGAATCACAGCAACTTACTGATTGGCCTCAACACTGAACACTCTCCTGGCAGAAGACCATGCCAAGTACCCACTAAGTCAGAACAGCTGTGCATCTTTTCAGTTTCTAAAGACCAGATAGCCAGGTGCCTGCCCAGGTGCCCAGGAAAGTGTGAGCAACAAGAAGCTGGCAGCCTGGGCCAGGCCAGGCTCAGCACATACTCACAGGTGCTGCTTTTCCCTGGAGAAGGCAAAAGAGAGTCTTTTCATGGTCTGGGATCTGTTGTCGGCCACTCGGGGTTGGATGGGCTCTGTTATTTTCTGGAGGACGGAGTTAATTTTTTTGAGGAGGCCCCGACTCTGGTTAATCTGGTACATCTGATGATTGGAGGAGAAGAAAACAGGATTCATTTGTCTGTACATATTAGGATAGACAGACAGACAGACAGATGGACAAACAGCAAGTTCCTGTAACAGTACCAAAGAGCTTGTAAGGAAGAGGGTGACAGCAGCAATGTTGTCAAATCCAGAAAACTTTCCCTAACACATTCAATGAGATGCCTGTTTTCAGCAACTGTTAGATGATGCAACAAGGCATGGTCTGATTGATAGGACTATGTAAACGGCCCCTCATACCTCCGGTCCTTGTCTCTACAGAGAAATAAACCAAGCTAAACAAACCGTGAGGAACAGGCTGTAAAATCCCTTCATAACTGTCCATTTTCAGGAGTGCAGCAAGCAGGAAATGGGATGAAAAGGAAAGGGATAAATTGGGCTAAGACACCATAATGAGGCCTGGAGCCCAATGTTTAATTTAATTTTCATTGGACATCAATTTCAGGGGGCTTTAAAGCTATCTCTTCTTGTATCTGAGGCTTTCCCCCCTAGTTTGTGCTGGTGTTCCATATGCTACAAAATATCAGACCCAGACTCGGGTCTGTGTTTCTTTTCAGAATACAGAGTACTTTGGTAGAGAAAAAAGACTAGTCACCATTGCCATGGTGGGCCACACCACTGACCAGCAACCCATCTCATCAAGCAGCCCAGCCCCACGTCAATATCCTCATCTGCGGCTCAAATGTTCCCAAGCTTCCTGAAGCCTCGTAGGGCTTGGATAGCCATTGAACCACTAACCTTCTTTGTGGGCATTTTGAGTTTCAAAAATTCAGCCTCTCGGCACAGAACGTTCCATGGTGCATGGATTTTCACAAAGCCAATTCCATGTATTTTAGTCTGGAAGGAGATAAAACAGTTTCAGTTGGGGCAGTTGGAGATCTCATTGGCACTGACATCCCAGCTCAATTTTAAGCCACAGAAAACCATCCAAGTAAGCTCTGTCCTCTCCATGGGCACCCTGTGAAGATGAGAGGCATCTAACTGCTTGATGAGTCTTCTCAAATCCCATCTCCCTAGTCAGCTGTCATTGCCTTAGCAGGGGCAAGGAGTCTGGAAAACACAGGGTATGTGCAGGTATCAAAGATACTCTGAAAAAAACCTTGAATGTATTGATGGAGGGAGATAGGAGGGTAATGTGACAAGGAAAAGGACCAAGATATCCTGTGTATGAGTTGAAGTCATGGGTCTAAAGTAACTATATTCTTAGGTAAAGATCCAGAGGATGTGATTGCTGAGTCAAGGACAAGGAGAGATTGTGGAGAATGAGGGTGCTGAAGGACTGGAAAAAGGCAAATGTCTTTCTCTTCAAAGAAAGGACCACTTCAGGTCAGTGTGATTTCAGTTCAGGCACTTCTTATTAAAAGGATGGCTAGTGAGCCTCTAGAAAGGGGAGCAGTGATCACCCAGAGTCTGGCTGATTTCATCCAAGATAGGTCATGCAGGTCGGGCTAGGCTGATTTTCTTTTTTGACTAGGTTATTAATATCCTTGGTAGGTCAGGAAAAAAAATACTCAGGGCTGCTTACCTTAATTTGGGAAAAGCATTTGATAAAGTCTTTCAGAATCTATGCTAAGAATGAGAGATGTGGATCTAATGAGAGGACATTTGGGTGGGCCAAGAAATGATTGAACAGCAAGTGCCTGAAAGTAAATAATTATTAACATGTCCAGTCAATTTGGATAGGGGGTCTCTATAAGAGTGCCATAGGCATCTGTGTTTGGTATTGTGTGATTTAATATACTTATCAGAGTCTTGGACTCAAGGACAACTTTAGGAGAGAATACCAAGAAATAAAATTATCCCAGGATATTGGTCCACAAAAGCATATTGTTCAAGCACCAATACACTGGGGCAGCTCATTTGTAGGCAGAATCAGGATGACCTGAATTCCAAACCAGCTTTAGATCCTAGTTGTGTGACACTGGGCAAGCCTCTCTCAAGATAGAGTTTCAGCTGGGAAGACCATGAGATTGCAAGTTCATAGACTATTGGCAGTCAGGTGACATAGGGAAAGTGCACTGGACTTTGTGTCAAATTGACCTGGCTTGTTAGTGATATAACCCAGGCTCGTCTCTTCATGTCTTTTACCCTCAGGTTCCTCATCTGTAAAAAGATGACCCTTAAGGTTCTCAGAAGACACAAGATCCAAATCCTCATTTTGTAGATGACCTACGTGGTGTCACACAGAGCTGGAATTAGCATCTAGGCCTTCTGGCCCTAACTCTAGAGTTCTGTACACATCCTCACACATTCTTTCCCAATAAAATGTAAGCTCACTGAGGGGAAAGAATGTTTCGTTCATTCTACAAATATCAATTAATTACCTTCTATGTGCCAGGCACTGAGTTTGGTTCTGGGGACAAAGACCAAAAAAAATGAAACAAACATTGTCCTCAGGGAGCATATCTTCCATTGGATGAAAAGAATATCAACAAAGATAAATTATTTTTAAATGAATAAAGCAGAAAGCTTCATTTAGTTAAGACATGAGGGACACTAGCAACCGTGGGCACTGGAGTCACTTTTGTCCTCTACACTTGGCACACGGCCTGCACACAGTAGGTCCTCACTTGCCGAATAAATTCTTCATGCTTGTGTATATTGTGTCAGTGATTTTTTATTCTAAGAAGCTTAGTCTTCATGGTCACTGACAGTGAATGAATTAATTCAACATAGATTAAGTGCCTACCGATTGCCAGATGCTGTGTTGGGTTCTGAGGGAGACATAAAAATAGGGCTTGTGGGAAGAGCCAAAGTTCAGCTCAGAGAGGAGCCTCCAAAGGAAATGTGTCACTATGGTAATCACACAAGGAGATTAGAAAGGGGAAAAGCAAGGACCACTTGAAGTTTGAGGGGGAATGATGGGAGCTTAAGAAGTGCCAGGAAGGGTTTCCTGGAGAAGGGGGTATGCAAACAGGGTTTGGGGGATGTCTAGCAGGCAAAAGTAGAAGGAATCTCAGAGGCCACTGAATTCGACAGTGTCATTTTACAGATGGGGAAATCGAGGCCCAGGGGAATCACAGAGCTAGGAGGGACCTCAGAGGCCATCTAGTGCAATGCTCTCATTTTACAGATGAGGACACAGGCCCAGAGTCCAAGTGACTTATCCAAGGTCACACAGGTGGGATTTTAACCCAGGGCATCTGACTTCACACCCAGCCCTGCCTCTCAAGGAAGGCACACAAGACTGAGAGACCCTCTCAGGCCCTCCCCACCCCACTGACCATAGCTCCTTGGTCCTGCACACTCACAAACTCATGGCTGGGGTACAGTGGGGACCTGCCCTTGCAGAGAGGCAGTGTCCATCCCACTCACGCTCAGTAAATGATTTCTGATGGGGATGGGGAAGGGGGAGGAATCATCATCACCCCAAGGGTTTTCTTCCCATGCACAGTACACTACCCCACAAGACTCCAATTATAAGCCTCAAAATCCATGGAGACCGCTCCTGACAGTGGCCCCCGACCTGCTGTTTGTTTCTGGCTCTTGGGTTTATGTGAACAACACAGTTCATCCTTGGAAACATCTGGCCAGAGCAGGCTCTGGGTCATGGGACCCAGGGTGCACACAGCTCACGCAGGATGGGTTAAGAGTAGTGCCCAGTTTATTGGCCAAGGAGGCTGGGAAGTTTGCAGGAACACTCAGGGAACCGGGGCTTCATTTTTTCCCAAGCTAAATGCCAAAGCCGACGTGGGGCCCGGCAGGTTTCCGGCTGCTTTCCTCTAGGGGCTCCCAGACACAAGAGTCAGTTAGTGTGGTCGTTCTGTCCCAACCACCAGTTAAAAGACACAAGTGAGACAGCTGACTGAGGGGGCTCAGTCAAAGCCAGGCCTCAGGACCACCTTGTACTGACTGGCTCTCCCAACCCCAGCAAAGCATAGATGCACACACGCTCATTCAGAGGGAGCAAGACAGATTCTGTGATAGGAAGTGAGAAATCTTCTCAACAGAGACCACTGTAGGGGAGTTATAAACCCTTGCTGATCTGGGGCAACGGATTTGGAGCTGGAGGTGGCTTTGATTCCTCATCTGCAAAGTGAAGGGGTTGAGGTACCCTTTCTTACTTCTGATTAATGACACATTGACCTCACCTTTTAAATTCTTTAAGCCCTAGTTAAAATCCCCCCTTTCTCCAGGATGCCCTGTTCAGACCCTCTTATTTCCAGTGCCTTCCCAACACCTGTTATTTCTCCTTTCTCCTGTCCAGAGCTTTCTGTGTCTGTATCTGTTGGCTAGTCATGTGCCCTAGGCTCAGGGAACTTCCTCGAATGATTGGGAAGCCCATTCAAAGCCAGAAAGAAAGTAGACAAGAAAGAGCTTGGGGAGCCTCAGGGGCCTCCGCACTAGATTGTAAGCTCCTGGAGGAGGGGCCAAGGCTGTCTTTTGCCTCTTTTTGTACACCCAGCATTCAGGGTCCAGCATGCAGTAGGCATTTACTAAATGAAGGTGCACACAGCAGGCATCTAATGAATGAAGGTGCACACAGCAGGCACCTAACAAATGAATGTGCTTCAAAGACTCTTCTCAGAGGTTCCCAGAGGAAGGAGTCACAGTGGCCTGAAAGGGTATTGATCCAATGTCCCCTCAAGGACTGTGTTCATCTGAAGGAAGTGAAGTCCTCCCCAGTCACCAGATTGGTGTGATGTTAGGATCATAGATTTTGACTGAGAAGGGACTGGTGAGGAACTGAGGCATGGAGAGGTTAGGTGACTTGTCTAGAGTCACACAGATCCAGCCTTAAGACTGAGGCTCTTTCTGCCTCTCCTCCAAAGAGCCCTGGGCAGACCTTGCAGACACTTCTTTTTCACCTGTCAAATGGGGACAAAGAGCTGAGCATGACCTGCCTTCCGGGGAGCTCCAAGGAAAGCCCACCACCTTTGGTAAAATGCTAGAGAACCTGGATGACTGCCTTGTGACAGCACCATCTTCTGCTGGAGCCTCGTGGGGCCGCCCCATCAGACTGATTCCACCCACTGCCACAGGACAAGAAATTCTGTAAGAGCCAAGAGCCCGGGGTCACGTGACTAGTGCAACACCAAGAACAGATTCAACAGAAAACAAACACCAACCACTAAGCCTCAGTTAACCAGGAAGCCCAGGCTGCCAGAGCCCTCCCCCCAGCATTCGGGTTAACAAAGGCTTGCCTGTAGGCTGAAGCAGAGGTGCTTAATGGGGAGGAGGAAAAGTCCCCAGGGGAAAGAAGGTCAGCCACCCCCCAGGAAAGGGAGCTGATCCGGCCAGCAGCGAAGGGAATATGGAAAGACTCGTTAACCCTTAGGGTCAGGAAAAAAGGACTAAGAAAGGGGCTGCCTAGGGGCTGGCCCCTTCCAGCAGCAGCAGAGGAGCACCTGGTTTGAATCTTGGGAAGGGGCTCCTGCTCAGGAGACAGAAGGCCAGAAGTCCTAGAGCAGGTCCCTAGCAACTCAGGGTTCTGGTCATGCAGGGCAGGACCCAGTGCAAGGGTGTCACATATACAGTAGGTGCTGCATAAATGCTTCCTGAATTGCGCCAAACCTCAGCGGGGGAGAGGAAGTCATATCTTCCCAAGGGCTGATACTTGTATGGCATTCTTATCTGACCCTCACAATCAGGCAGATATGAAGGCTGCTATTGTTGATGCTCAGACTTTTCAGTCATGTCCACCTCTATGCAACCCCATTGGGGGTTTTCTTGGTAAAGAAATTGGTTGGCCATTTCCTTTTCCAGCTCATTTTGAAGACGAGGAAACTGAAGCAAACAGGTAAAGTGACTTGCCCAGGGTCACAAAGTTAGGAAGTGCCTGAGGCCAGATTTGAACTCAGATCTTCTTGCCTCCAGGCCCAGTGCTCCATCTACTATCACCCCCATTTTAAAGATGAGGAAAATGAGGCTCCTTAGATTCTTCCTCTCAGGAAAGAGCATGAAACCTCACAGTTCTATGGCAGAATCTGAACCCAGACCTCCCTAACCCCAAGGGAATTCCCTCACACTCCTGCTACCACACGAAGACACAGAGAGTCTAGAATTGTTTCATCATGAAAAAAACTCCAGGTGCTGGAATTCCCACAGTGAACTCACCGTTATACAGCACCTACTCTGCCCCATGCACTTAGAACTGTTACTCATTTAATGATCCTCACAACAGCCCTGGAGGCATTTGGCAGATGAAGAAACTGAGGCAGATGGGGGTCACATGACTAGGGCCTTCCTGACTCAAGGCTCAGAACTCTATCTATGGCAAACCACAAATGGCAAGCCATCCTTCGAGGCCCCAGATGAGTCCGAGGGAGCTAGCTGTTTCAGTGGCATTCGAACCCAGGCCTTGGGGGGGTCTGTGCTCTTCCCCTGTCTCCACTAGCCAGTTGGTGCTGTATGTCCTGATCCTAGCCAGGCTGGCTTCACCCTCTTGGAGAGTAAGCTGGCACTCTCCAGAGCCATGAGCACTCCTGGTAGTGGTCTGCCTACAGTGCTGAAGCACTCTCTCTCCTGACTCAATTCCACCCGGGGCCAATAAACATTCCACAAGCAGTGCCCCAGTGCGTATGGGGTCCCAGGCGCTGTGCCAGGCATGCCCTGGGCTCCATTCCAGGCCCTGCCTCACAGGCTTCATGACAAGCTGGGCTTCTGGAGGCTGGGATACCCACTACGAAAGAGGTGGATTTGGTTGCCATTTCTGCAGGGCTGCACTGTGGTCCCAGGACGTAGGAAGGTCATGGGTATAGGAGTGGCTCCAAGGCCCAAGGCTGGTGGGGCACCCGGGGTGAGAGAGCTCTGGTGAGCTTGGAGGGCCTCCCTTCCTCCCCAGAAGGGCCCACTGGCTTTGGAATAAAGTCAGGGAGCTCTCCCTGCCAGCTGTGTGAGCCAGGACAAGTATCCAGTCTCTGGGCCTCCATTCCTCATGTTTCAAATGGAGTTAAGGACACTTTCCCTACCTCACAAGGGTGTTGAGAGGAGAATTTGTAATCCTAGAAGAGCTCTAGAAATGTTGGGTCCTTTCTTTTCCTGGGTCACAGAGCAACACCTGCTTCTGTCCAAACTCAGCATGCCTAGGCAGCTGGGCATCCACTCAGGGCTGAGGCTGGAGGGGGTCCCTCTACTCAAGGATGGCCCCAGGCCAACCTAGAAAGCTGTAAGGGAGGTCCTTGGCACACTTGCCCCCTCCTGGTTCAGCCTCCAGGAAGCAGGAAATTAGAGATGTGAGGTCGAGAAGGGGGTGAATGGGGGGCAGTGAGGCACATTCAGCTCAGCACCAAGAACTCTGAACAAAGCCAACCAGTGGCCACCAAACTTCTGCTTAAAGTTTGTCAGTCACAGCCCAGTCCACTTGGCACAGCAGCTCTCGTGGTCAGGTCTAAATGGGACTCCTGCCACCTGCCACCCAGTCTCCTGGTTCTGTCTTCTGGGATCAGATCTAATCTCTTATCCAAACAATCCTGCAGATCCTTGAACACAGCCATCACACACACATACACACAAACACCAATACACACACATATACAAACACTCACACACACATAGACACACACCTTCACCTGTCTCTCTGATCTTTGTATGGTAAGCCCTTCTCATACCTGGGTTGTCAGCAACCTCTTAATACTGGCTAGTGTACTAACATCCCTTCTAAACAGTGGGAGACAAGTGACACTCTGGGAGTGACTGGGCCAAGGGAGAGACCAGCATGGCAGTCACCTCCTCAGTCCTGAACACTCTACCTTTTTGCAAGGTCTCAGACTATGAGTCACACTGCTGATTCAAATTGAATCAGCAAATTCAAATTTAGGGTCCACTAAGACACTCAGATCTCTTCCCACTGCTTCTTTAAATGAGACAATATTTGTAAAACATTTAGCACAGTGCCTAGCAGATGGTAGCCACTTGTTTGTCCCCTCTTTTACCCATTCTTTGGGTTCCCGTGTTTTTCCTGTGATTGATTTTGGAGCTGCCAAAGAATTCTCACTCAGCTGTTAAATAGGGTCATCCCCCACCCCGAGCATCTACATTGATCTAAGGGATTCCAAGGTGTCCTTCACACCCAAAGGAATGACTCTTTTTGGATGGAAACATTGACATGAGAGCATCATGGAGTCCTGCCTAGGCTGCCAAAGAGACAAGGAAACGGGGGGAAGAAGTGATGCTCCTATGTCACCTGGCTTATCAGTGGCCAAGGTTGGATTTGCTTGGATCTTCTCTGATTCCCAGGCCTTTCTACCCCTGCTCCATGATGCCCCCTAGACACCTGGCCAGAGGGAGTGGGGCCTCCTCTCTGCCAGGCATTTACCACCCAGCCTGCTTCCTGATCTGCTGACCTATGTGCAGGGAGACCTTTCCCTATTCTTAGCTTCTTTTGCTTCTGCTAAGTCAGCAGGCACAATCCCCAGCGTCCCTCTACCAGCTCCAGGTCCAGCCACTGGACTGGACCACAGTCCCCCAGTAGCCTATAAAGGAGCCTGCCTGTCTTCTCCACCAGGGCCAGCCACCTTTCTCCAAAGCAGGAGAATCCACAGAGTCAGGACAGAGAGAGAGATAAACTCTAGGACAAGTCTGGAATAAGATCCTGGAAATAAGCATCCAGAATTAGAGGTAGGAATGCTTCCATTCACATAGCTCCCACTCACATAGCCTGACCAGCTTTTAATGGTCATGCCTTTAATAGGGTCTCTCCAAGTTCAACACTGGGACAGGGTGTGCTTCTTCTCCCCCTTAAAGGCCAGCCTCCAAGGGCATAGAGTCCAGCTATTTTAGGTCTGGAGTAATCGGCACTTTCTAAAAATAAATTACTCCCATAATATAAACATCCAACATCCTATATGGCACAGCTTCAAAAAAATGTCAGTTTTAGAGAGTAAGGGGTATTTGGGTGGTGGAGTGTGTTCATCTTCCCACTCACGGAACCCCACTGCTGGGCGCCTGAGCCCTTGGCCCTCAGTGTGCTGAGGCCTTCAAGCACTTCAGTAACCAGAGGCCTTTGGATGGCGTTCACAATGGACTGCCCAGACACAGAACACCAGAGTCCTGTGTTCTTGTGTATAAAATGAGGACTCTGTGTTTCCTCCTAGCTCTGCCTCTAGGAGCCTGGGACCTGATGCCCTGGAAGGTATGGGCTGACCCATCTAACTTTTCATGCTGTCAACTCCAAGGGCAGGGAGAAGAAAGTCTTCTTCATTTCTGTCCTGTTAATGTCCAGCACCAGGCTTTGCATACAGGTAATTAATAAAAGTCTGATGAATTTGGTTGAATAATTGACTGCAGGACCTCAGTTGACTCATCCATCAGTGAGGGGGCCAAGGCCACAGGTGCAGGTCCTATTCCAGGGGGCACCAATGTCCCTTGTCATTGATCTCAGCACTCCACTCCAGCAGACTTGTGCCAAGAGTCATAAGGGAGCCATGCCATTGTGGCCAGGTACAAAGGCCATGTTGCATGGAGGCTTGGAACAACCAGTGTAACACAGGCTTCTCCCAACCATGTCCTAGGCCAGTGAAAGTGCTAGCATTCAGAATTCATGCACTTATATAAAAAGGTCATCTCCACAGCTGTCCCTGAAGTAGCCACAGGCAGGCTTCTACCTCTCCACAGAGGGAGGGCCAACCCAGCACCACTCTTGGGAAAACAATTCTGATCACAAACCTTTCTGACTGTGTGTTGTAGCTCAAGATGGCTAAAAGAGACCAGGCCAGAGTCAAACTTGAGCCTGTCCCAGGGTGGTACAGAAACAGTGCAGCCTTGTGGAGCTTCAGAATGGTGCTAGGAGGCTGCTGCCCTGGGGGCTTTGTGGGGACCCTTCCAGTGCTGTCAGGTATTAGCCACATTCATATTGTGAATGACAAATATATAGAAATATAAGGCTTCGTGGTGGTTTTTGTTACTGACCTAAGAAAGGCTAGGGACAATGTGTACCACGAGATTGTTTCTCCAGCAACATTCACCACAGGCACCAATCTTAGGGAAAAGGGCAAGGCATCCTGCCTGACTTGGGGGGCCAAGAGGGACCTGAATCATACTGTACCTTTCCCATCCACAGAACTATGGAATCCTCGAAGAAGGGCTAGTTTCCTCTTACCCAGAGCCAAAGGATCTCTATGAAGCTCCCTGGGGAAATTCCCATGATGCTTAGTAAGTTGTAAGAGGGGAGGGAAGGAAGCAATATGTCACCCCTACTTTTTAGGCTCAGTGGAAGAGAAGAGGGTCAACCTATAGGCCAGGGGCAAAGCTCCCTCTAGGGTAACAATCCCACCTGGGTGGATTTTGACAGTTGAGTTGGTTTTTGTTTGTTTTACTTTAATTTCTATTTCTTCCTCTTTTACTGACTTGACTTTTCCTTTCTCTGTCCATTTCTTGAAAAGAAAAGAGTAGAAGGTAGGCATTGAATGCCTAGCCTAAATGTCCTTTTCTCCAAAGAACCTGACAGATGGGTCTTGGTGAGGCCTGGTCTCTGATGAAGTTAGTTCCTCTCTGCCCTTTGGGGCGGAGACATGGGTCAGAGTAACCATCCCTGGTAATCATCCTGGCTCCAGCTTCTGCACCCCTCACATATTCTCCATCATCCAGGGATCCTTTTAATAGATTCTGCTCTGGGTTTGTTTGGTTGAGCAGATGGCAGCTGTGTCCTGCTCTCTACAACATTCCCACCTCTGGGGGTGAAGTTCCACTGGGGCATAGAATAACTGTCCTTGAACCTTGACAAAGGCCCTTCCCAACCATGTGGCATCATGCACACCAGATTAGGTGAGGTCGGAAACATTGCGACCAGTGTCAAGAGCATTAAAGTATCTGCTGAAGACTTTTAATAGTCATAGCGATGTTTCAGGACACACCCAGGAGAGATGTCCAAGTGGCCATGAGGCAGGCTTAAGGGGCAATCCCCAAATAAAGGGATTCACTTCTTTGGAATGGAAAAACGCTTTGTCTCAAACTTAGCTCCCTTAGGGCTGTGCCCATTTTAGAATTTTATTTAGAAGTACTGGGGGGGAAGTGAGCACACCTCGATTCACATCCTGTCATGTTTGATGATACCAGGGATCGACACCAACAGCTACAGTACTCGGCATAAAATTGCTGCTACCCAAACTGAGTTGCCCCCAAACCTTCTCAACCCTTGTTTTCTGAGAGTTTGAAGAAACCTTGCAGAGCAGCAGTATTTTGGAAGAGAAAAGCCTTCCAGTCTATGGGAGTCAGCAACAATTGGCTCTTTGTCTCTTCACAGGTGGCCTGGTGCTGAGCTAATCAAGCCATCAGACCACCACATCCAGCCATCCAGCCCTCCAGCCCGCCAGTTTCTCGTAGCTTTAGACAAGTGGCTCCCATTGTCTGCTGGCCATCTTTTCCTGGATGGCCCATGGACATCTATTTAACTTGCCTTACCATCATTCATCCCAAACCCAACCTTGTTCCTAACTTGTGTTTTCTACCAACATTACCATGTTCTAGCACTTGACCAGTCACTATCTATGTGGCAATTTCTCATTCCTCCCCAGGACCCAATCCTGCCCCAAGGCTTGCTGGTTCTACCTCCTCAATACCTCTCCTGTCCAAGCCCTTTCCCTTGACTCACACCATCACCCTAACTCAGACTCATCACCTTTTGCCTGAACTTCTGCAATGGCCTCCTAATTGCTCTCCTTGCCTCTAGCCTCTCCCTATTTCCAAACATCCTCGATAGAGTTGTCAAATTGAAATCCTTTATACACAGGTCTAAGCCACTCCTGTTCTCAAGAATGTTTTGTTTTTCCACTGCCTCCAAAATAAAATACTAACTGCTTTAGCCGGTTTTTTGAGGTGACTAACATGCCCCTTGCCCCCCATTCTGTGGTTCAGATAAATTGATCTAGTTGCCATTCCCTGTATAAAGAATTCCATTTCCTGCCCCTGGGTCTTTGCCCAGGCTGTCGGCCATGTCTGGAATGCTTTCCCCTTATGGAATTCCTCGCTCAAATGTCACCTCCCACCTCGAAGCTCCCTTCATCTCCTTGGTTCTCTTCCAACTTCCTTGAGATCTTCCCTGGAAATAGATGCATGCTTCTTTTGTCTATGTGCTCTGCTGTACATCTAGGAAGATGTTGAGTGCCCTCCTCCCCCCAGCAGAAGGTGAGCTTCCTGAGGACAGGGACTGTCTCACTTTTTTTCTTTGCATCACCAGTGACTAGAATAGTCTGGAAGGTAGTAGGTGCTTTCAATCTGAAAAGGAGATTTAGCATTGGGAATTAATGAGCATGACTGTTAACCTCCATTAAGGCAGAACCAGAAGTAATGGGGAGAGTTATAAAGAACAATTTAGACTTGAAAAGCTTCTTTCTTGGAGAGCTGTCCCAGAATAAAGGGGCCACCTTGGGGGTGGCAGGGAGGGCAGGGAGCAAGCTCCCTCCTGGTGGTCTCAGCAAGGGTTTGGTGACTCCACTTCTAGGTGGTGGCTTGTGCTGCCATGAAGGGCTTCTAGCTCAGGCCCAACTGGAAAAGGGAGGACTCTGAGCTCCCTTCCATTCCTATGATGGATATATAAGGCATAACCAATCTCTGCTTCCCAATCTTTCTCAGAAAAGGGAACATGTCCTTTGGGAATTTGAAACCTTCCTCAAAATCTGGGCCTCTTCTATCAGTGGACCCACTGCTGAAGATTCCCAGCCAATGTTTCCTTCAGTGCTTTATGCTGGATTTCCAGATAACTGAGTCCTTCAAGAGGCAGCTGCTCATCCAGACAGGAGTTCCTTATTTGCTGAACATTAAGATCCAGTTTCCCAGCAGGTAAACATTGAGTAAGCCTCCATCTAATGCCTGGGAGTCAATAAAAGCCTTTGTCGGGGTTTCACAGAAGAGAGATCTGTGGCCTGGGTAATTAACAATAAGGGGCCCACCTGGGCTCATTGATGTACCAGAATGTGATGCCTCAGTTAGGGAAGGGTGCTTTTCACCACCTTGGCCACATCCAATGGTTGCTGTCTGGCCAGGGTCCCCTCATCCTCCTAGGCTGGGTTTATCCCCCTGAGTTCTCTCCTCTCCCTCTTCCCTCTCCCCAACCCCTCCTCATTCTCAATCAGTTGCAGAGTCTTGTTAATTTCTCCCCTCCCCTAGTCTAATTGCTCTTCTTTCCATTCATAGGCAGCCTCATCCCCTCTCATTAGGACTACAGCGATCACCTCTTGAGCGGCCTCCCTGCTTCCAGGCTGGTCCCTTTCCAGTACTGCCTCCCTACAGCTACCAAAGCCATCTCTCAACTGTATCACTCCCCTACACAATTAATAAAATGCCTGTTGACTTAAATTGGATTCATTCTTTCTTTCCAGCTAAATATGAAGTGGATCTGAACCCAAAGCCAATCTCCCAGAAGTCCCCAGTCCTCAGTCTCCCTGCTGCTTTCTCTGTACAGCATCTTTCTTTAGCCTCTCACTATCACAAGCTCACAGCATCCCAGAACTCAGCTGGGGACATCCTCTGAATTTTTCAGAGACTCCATGGCCAGGTGAAGGTGACTGCCTCACTCAGCAAGCTAGTGTAGATGACAGAACCCCCAGCCTCCTGCCCCTCTCCCTTCCCTCCAGCAGCAGCTGTCCCCTATTCCTTCAATTAAGCAGGACTATGGCAAAAGGGGGGGGGAGGGGGGAGAAGCATTAGGCACTTGTGTCATAGAAAGGTTGTTGTAGTGTTAGGAAGAAGGAAGCAGTTAGTTGGCTGTGCTTGGTTTGAACGTCAAAGAAGGAGGGAGAAGGAGGGAGAAGGCTGAACATGTGTTCAGTTCTGAGTAGAATGTGTGCCTTGGTCCTTGCCTTGGGAAGATCTGGGCACCATGGGATGGAGCAAGATGTTAATAGTGAAAAAATAAATCTTCCCAGTCCTCCCCATCTAAAAATAAAACCCGACTCTACCAACTGGGCTTCTCAGAAGCTGAGCTCTGGCCTCCCTTTGCCCCTTGTGCCCCCAATGCCCACCAGGCACACTAATTTAGGCAAGAAATAATTACATCCTCATCTTTCTCCAGCTCGAGTCCGGCCTCCAGGAGGTTGCTCTCATACTCTTCCCGGCGGAATCGCTTGTCATCTTCATGATGGTCAATCTCACCTGCATCCAGGGGTCCGTCCTTGCCAGGCAGAGGCTCTTGCTTGAGACTCTGGGCCCCCAGGGAGGGATCAACGTGGAGGACTCGGGCCAGGATGTTGTGGCCTGAGGTCCTCTTGTAATTGTAGACAAGGATGTAGTCCACTTTCCTCTGGCCATCTCGAAAATAGAGGCCATACTTGCAGTTGGCATCGGGGTCCACGGTCAATGAGTTCAGTAGCTGCAGAGAAAGGAAAGAGAAAGGTCATTGGTCATGGAACTCTGCAATCATTTAAAAGGAAACACATTGCAACAAGAAATGATTTATGTCTCTGGAGAAGAGACCCCAGGAGGCAAACTCTGGAGGGCAGAACTTTCTTATTTTTAGTTCTATCTCCCAGATAGAACAATAAAGGAATCACATTGTAGGAGCTTATGTAGACACAGTTGAAATGTAGAAGCTATGTAGACACAGTTACATTGTAGAAGCTTATATAGATAGTCACATTGTAGAAGCTTATGTAGATAGTTACATTGTAAAAGCTCATATAGACATAGTTACATTGTAGCAGCTTATATAAACACTGTTGCATAAGTGGATAAAAGTGCTCTGCCTGGAGTCAGGAAGACCTGAGTTCAAATTTGACCTCAGACACTTACTAACTGTATAACCCTGGGGAAATCCTTTAACCCTGTTTGCCTCAGTTTCCTCATCTGCAAAATCAGCTGGAGAAGGAAATGGCAAACTGCTCCATTATCTCTTCCAAGAAAACCCCAGATAGGCTCATGAAGAATTCAACATGCCTGACAACAAAAGTCAAGCAGGTATCTGCAAAGTCAGGCACCAATCTGGTGGGCCCCAGGGACCAGGGAGCCAAGCTGCCAGGGAAGGAGGTGACTGGGCCAGGCTGGAGCCACAACAGACCAAAGCTTCCACACCAGTCAGCAGTGGGATTGAGACCATGAGCAGCTGCCTCACTTCTGGTCTGGATGAGATAGGGAGATCAACTCTTTTGCATTTCCTTCTCAGGGCCAATTGTCCTCTGCAGCAGAATGTAAGAGCTAGGAGGGCAGGGACTGATTCTTTTCTGTCCCCCTAGCACAGTGATGGACCCACAGCAAGTGCCAGATGAGTACGTGCTGAATTAACCTGAGTAGCTACTCCATGAATTTTTAGCTGAAAAGTGAAAGGTAAGATTGCTCATTGGCCACCCCCAATGCTAAAGGGGTCTAGGACCTGGAGAAAGGAAAGTCCTTGAGGGCAGTAACTGATTTCATGGATATCTTGGATCCTCAGAACCTAATCAGCATCTGGAACATAGTAGGCTCTTCTGACTGATAAGCCTGGAACATAGTAGGGGCTTACTAAATGTAGCTGTCTATGTGACACCATAGAGAGACCAAGGGATGGGCTGGAAATGAGGTGAACTGACTTGGCCAGACTCTTCATTCCTTTTGGCCCAAGGCCACTGATCAACCCCCAGAGTGGAGAGGAAGGCCTGGTCAGGGGCCCTCAGATTTCTAATAGGAATTTTCTGATCCCACCAGAAAGACAACTGGCTGGAGCCAGCAAGAAGGAAGCACTCACCAGATGTAGGGAATTAAACAATTGGTCTGACCTACCTTGAGCTCCACTGGGGCTTGGGTTCCAGCTCTGTTGCTCACTAGGTGGACAGACCCTGAGGAGCACCAGGCTTGGAAGTGCCCCCCCCCTCACCCCCCGCCCCCGCCCTTGAATTCCTGACAAGGCAAAGGAGGTGAATAAGAATTCTGAACCTGGTTCTTGGGGGCTGGGGGTGGCTGTGTACAGAGAGCATCAGGATATAACATTGGGTGTGAAAGTAGGTTGGCACCCAGGGGATGTACAAGGCCAACCAAGGTGCAGGTTGCCTTTGAACCTGCCTTTCTGGTTCTCCAAAGGGATTCTGAGGAGAAAGAACAAGTGAACATTTCTACAAGGCTCTCAAGTTTGTAAAGCCCTTTCCCATTTGATCCTCACAACAGCCATGGGAAGGAGGAGTTGTGATTATCCCCATTTTACAGGTGAGGAAAGTGAGGCACATAGTAGAGTAATGACCTGCCCAGGGTCACACAGCTAGGAAATGACTGAAGTTGGGTTTGAACTCTTCCTTGTCTTCCTGATTCCCAGCACCACATTCAGGTGCCTAGATGTGCTGTCACAACTTGTGATTTTTTTTTTTGGGGGGGGGGGGCGTATAAGGTGCTATACTGGGAATTATTCTAATTGCTAGCTTTAGATGGCTCACTGTTGCCTCATTCAATTTTCCTCTGAGTGGGTTAATTAATCTTAATATAGAGCAGCCTGCTCTCTCTGAAGATATCTGGGCTGTCGTCCTGACCCTGGGATTAATATTGTTCTGTGCAGGCATTTCTCACTCTGAGAAGGAATCAACCCAGAGCAAGGATAAAGGTGGCCAGCTGGCTCACACACACACACACACACACACACACACACACACACACACTCAGACACACTCACACACTCACAGACACACACACACACACACACACACACACATACAGTGCATGGACCCAGGCCAGAGGGCTGGGCTCTACTCCTGCTTAGTTGGTGCTTCTTCCCATGTGCCCTAGGACAGCTTTCCAAGGCTCTGCCCAGATTTAAAATGTCACTGGGCATTTTAGGAGGTGGCACCAGGTGCCTGATCCTGCCATGGATGCCCCAGGGCATTGGTCCCAGTGATCCCTCCCTGGGTGACCTTGGTGAGTCCCTGCCAGCTCCAAGACTCAAGCTGGAAGCTTTAGGGCTCATCCGATCCAACATCTGCTTTTTCACAAAGGAGGAACCTGTGGCACAGAGATGGAAAGGGACTCATCCAAAGTTACCCCATGGGTGACAAAGTGAGAATTCAAACACAGCCCAACTTGAAATTCGGGGATCTTCCCCCATTCTCCTGAGTTAGAAGAGACCATTTAGAAAGGCCGGCCTGGTTCTAAGGCCAAGGCACAAATCAACATTAAGACTGATTTCTTGCAAAATTCTGGAAATTTACAGAGCCAGAATTCCAGAGTCTAAAACTAGATGGGACCTTGGGTGTTCTGTATTATGTACTATATGTAGCCTAATCCCCTGAAACATGAGGAAACTGAAGTCAGGTGGCACAGGACTTGGTGGCAGTTCTTGGGTTCAGATTTTGACTTGGCTTTCTCATTACCTTGGTGACCTTGAGTGAGTACTTTAAGCTTCTGGTCCTCAGTTTCCTCATCTGCAAAATGAGGGAAAGGGATCACTAAGGTCTTTTCTATGGGACCCAGATGGGGAAAAGGACTTGACCAAGGTCACACAAGTGGTAAGCAGCTGATTATAAAGAAAACTTCTGATGAATTTCCTCCTTAGAGTCAGCTACTATAAGGAAAAGATGGCCTCAAAGGGAGGAAACAGGATTTAAATGCCTACTATATGCCTGATGCTTTGTTAAGAACTTTACAATTATAATTTCATTTGATCCTCACAATAATCCTGGGAGGTAGGTGCCCATTTTACAGTTGAGGAAACTGAGGCAGATGCATCTGAGACTGGATTTGAATTCCCATCTTCCTGACTTCAGACCCAGCACTCTATCCACTGTGCCACATAGCTGCCTCTGATTATCGTACATTCTGAGAATAAGGACAAGCACAGCTCAGCCTCCCTCTCCTATGGGAGGGGGATCCCCCAAGTTATTAATATTCTCTCCCTTTATACCCCATGTTACTTTCTATTTACCTGCCAGCAGTTGCTCCCCTTAGTAGAATGGGAGCTCACTGAGGGTAGGAACTGTTTCTCTTTTTCAGTCTCTGTATCCTGATGCCTAGTTCATTAGTTGGGATTTATTAAGTGTGTTGAATTGCACTGAATTCAATGTGGGAAGGAGGGGAAACACATCACAAGTTTGTAATTTTAAAAAGAAAATTGGGGGGGAGGGAAAGCCTAATGGGCAGAGGGAAGCACAGGTTAGCCCTGGGACTTGGGGGAAGTCTCTATGATTTGTCCTGCTAGTAGGTGACTGCCTTTCCCCCCCAAGAAGGACAGCTCCTTCCAGACTGGTGCTGTCTCTGCTAATGGCCCATGTGCTGCTCAGAGCCCAGGCCAGTGCTCAGCCCACAAATGCCACTCAACGAAGGCTATAAATAAAAGGTCATCAGAAATCTCAAATAAGAATGTGCCAAGTGTGAGCTCAGTTACACAGAGGAGAAACCAGAGCACAGAGCGGGCCCCCAACATGACTGGGGCCCTGGTCCACTGATCCCACCCGTGTGAATGGAGCCTTCTGGTGACTGAAGTCACCTTAGCCGCCCAAGATGGAGGGAGGATGAAGCCCTGTCGAATATTGGCCCTGACACTGGCCATGCCAACAATCTTCCAAAAAGTAGCCTCGCCATTTCTTCCCTTTTACAAATGGAGAAACGGATTTAGAAAGGTTAATGGGAATGAAAGCAGAAAAAGAAAAATCTGTTTTGGAGCAAAAGGCAGAGTTTGAATCCCTGCTCTGCCCCTTACTCCCTATGGAGCCTTGGGCACTTCCCATCTCCAGGCTTCATACAAGGAAGGTGCTGGAGTACAATGCCTCCAGGGGCCCCTTCTAGCTCGAAATCTACCAGCCATGCCCACCTCCCTCTCTCTGGCCCCAGCTACTTCACAATGGCCTCTGACATCCCTCCCTACCTAAGGTCCAGGATTTCCTGACCTGGGTCCAATTAGACAACCATTTACTAAGCACCAACTATGGCAAGCACTGTGCTAGTCTCTGGAGAGATTGACAAAAATGGAAATGAGTCTCCAGCCTCAAGGAGCTTACATTCTCTGGAGAGAAATAACACACCCAGAGAAATTAATCATGATATATACAAAGCAAAACCAAAGCAATTTTGAGGCAAGTGCTGCTGATTGAGGGAGCTGGGCCTCAGAGACAGCTTAGTTCTAGCAGGGGGAAGTGAAGATGTCAAGAAGTCATGGAGCATGGCCTGGGCAAAGGCACAGAAGTGGAAGACAATGAAGACAGGGACCTCCACAAGGAGGCCAGTTTGCTGGAATGTAGAATATGTGAAGGAGAGAATTGTGCCCTAAACCTGTAAATCCAGTGTAGCAGCAAGCACCCCAATATCCCCAGGGTGACTGCCAACACAGGCTCTTAGATCTGCTTTTCAAAAGGAAAGCAACTCAAAATGGGTTAACAAGCTTACTTTAATCAAACAAACATACATTACCTAGTTCAGGGGAAAAAGGTCAGCACCCCGAACTTCAGAGTTACAGAACTTACAGATCAGACAGGCTTCCAAACTGTCCCAACATTACATGCATCAATACCAAATCACAGTTACCAGAGAGGGAAGCATCAACATCTGGGTTTTCAAAGCCGGGGGGCTCTCAACAACGGCTTCCCAGAGTCTCATCTGGTCAAATCACACAACACTTCTCAAAGTGAGCCCCAAAGCAAAGCCCCTCATCAGGGTTTATATAGCCTTCTCCAGGCTCAGATTGTAACAACCTCCTTGACCCACTGCCCAATCACAAAGTATCAAGGTGTGGGCTTTCCTGAAAAACAAGCCTCCCACCACAGGCTCCAGGTGCACTTAAGCTAGGGGCAGGGAAGATCTTTAAATCTGCATTTCCATTACACCCAGTCATGAAGGGCTTTAAGAGTTATACAGGGGGAGGCTAGGTGGTGGAGTGGATAGCACACCAGGAGGGCCTGAGTTCAAATTCAACCTCAGTCACTTACTACTAGCTATGTGACCCTGGGCAAGTCACTTAACCTCCTACTGCCTCCCCCCAAAATAAAAGTCAAATGGAAAAGTTTCTGCTTGGGTCTAGAGTCCATAAGGAGCCCTAGAAGGTTCATAAACATATGGTCTAATTTGTTTTAGGGAGATTATTTTGCATCTGTATGGAAGATACATTGAAGTGGGAAGAGACTGGAGGCAGGAAGGCCTTAGAAGAGAAGGCCAGTGGAGTTGGGCCAGGAGAGGCAAGGGGGCCTGAGCTGGGATGCTGGCCGGGAGTAGAGAGAGGAGGAAGGATAGAGGGACAGTGTGGAGGGACTAAACTGCTGATGGCTCTCTGACCCTGCTTCCTGCCCCAGTAAAGTGGAGAGTGGAGAGACTGAACTAGACAATCAAGCTCTAACAGAAATGGGGTCCCTAAGCCACCTGTCAGGATCCCTGTAGGCTCTAAAATGTGGAGGTATCTGTGGCTTATTATTTATTTTGTTATTTTTTTTTCTTATTTTGAGAAATGTTTCCCAATCACATTCTAATCTGGTTCCGCTACACTGGGGAGTATTCAGGCCACACGCCTGCCATTTTCGACATAAAGGCCTTTTCAGCTCTATGATGTGACATGACTTGTCCAGGGTCACTCAGTAGTAACAGCCCCAGGATTGGGACCTGGGCTTTCCCTGACCCCGAGCCCAGGGCTCCCTCCATGGACACTTGATTGCCTTTCCAAGAAAGTCTGCAGGAATGAGAAAGTCTAGAAACGGAGGGAGACCACAGGTGACAGGAGCCAGAGGTTCAGGCGGTCCTGCCGAACACTGGCTCGAGGTCCAGCTGGGGCCAGCAGCAACACTCAAGAGCCCCTTCTGAGTGCAGTACCCATGGCTCAGCCTTATTGAGCTTGTCACCAGCACCAAGAAGCAATGCCCGGCACCGGCAGCTGGAGGGGGTCTTGGGCACTTTTATCTGCTTAGATTCATGGGAGGTTTGATCCAAAATTTGAGCCACAGAGGCTGGACCTTCGAGATATCAGCTTCAGGAAGTAGGAGGAGGCTCACCCACCTGTCACAGCTCTGCTCCCATTGGTGAGGGCTAGACACAGGCCCCCACAGGCAAGCTGCCAGGATAAACCCTGCCCTGGCACAGGATGTACTTAATACATGCTCACTCATTCATTCGTTTTTGAAGACACAGAGTTCCTGACAGTACCTGCCATCTCTCATCTCCCACCTCCGCACCTTTGCACTGGCGGTCTCTCATGCCTACAATACTGTGGTCCCTCACCTCCAGCTATTTGCTCTTTTCCTGGCTTCCTTCAAGACTCAGTTCAGCTTCTACCTTCTGAAGGAAGGCTTTCATGCCTCAGCCCTCCACCCCCACCCCAGTTCCTAGACCCTTCCTTCCCCCTACAGACTCCCTTCCTGTTGCTATATGAGCCCTTGGAGGGCAGAGAGATGGAGTTTTTGTCTTTTGTATCTCCAGGACTTAGCAACACAGTGTTGGGCAGACTGTAAGCACTCATTCAAAATGCTGACAAAACAACCTAACAGAATGGTTAAAGCAAGCTCTGGGTTTGAATCCTGCTGCATGCACGTATTGACCTTGACTCTAGGCAAGTCACTTAATTTGTTTGACTCAGTTTCTCCATCTATCAAATGGGGATAATACCACCTCCCTCCCAGGGGTATGGTGAAGATTGATAGAAAGGTCAGCTATTCTCATCCCATAAATGGCATCTGAGCATTCCGGCCTAGAGGAATTTGTGGAATTTGCCCAAAGTCTTCCCCAGGTGGATTCCAGCCCCTCCTAGAATGCCTTCTAGGGTCCCTTTTGTCTCCTGAGACACTCCTTTCTGAGTCTCAGTCCATCATCCCTTCCTTTCCAGTCCCACTAATCAGGATTAAGGTCAGTACAAGGTGCTTACACACACACAAGAACTCCGGGGATCCCCAGCTTTGCTGAGGGAGCAGCCACAATCATCATCATGCCCATTTTATAAGTAGGTAGAATGCTTTTTGTCACACGGTTCCTAAGTGCAGGAGACAGGAAGATTCCAACTCTGGTCTCCCTGATTCTAGAACCAGTAACCACTGGGGAACCCTACCTCTGTGGGTCCTATTAGCTCAAGCCCAGACTATTTCAATAGCTTCTTTAGAGGAGCTTCCAGTCTTTAGTCTTGGCCAGTCTGGGCCCCTTCCTGCACCAGACGTCCATCCCCTCATTCTGATTGCCCTCCACATCTCTGGCACCAGCACCCTCCTCTCCTCTCACATAGAGCCTCCTCTCCATTCATCTTCCACCCAGCTGTGACAATCACCTCACTGAGACACAGGCACAGCTGTCCAGAGTTTCCATTAGTGCTATTGGAAGAAAATGCAGAGTCAGCCTGGCATTCGAGCCTGGCCCAAACAATGGCAACTCTCACTTTTCCTTCCTTCACCTTAATACTCTTCACTTCCTTGAGTTCCAGCTCAAATGTTTGGTGGCTGCTCTCTCCATGTAACATGCAGCCTCTTGCCTTTGGAAATTCATACAAGCCAAACCCCATGGGTTCCCTTGAGTAACTGGGGGAGCTTTGGGGATCTTCTACCACATGTGTGGGAGACCTAGGCAGAAACCACATCTGAGCAAAGGTTTCTCAAAAGTAACTGTGGGAGAAGATGGCAAAAATGAATCAGAAGAGCCATGGCTTTGGGGGATGCTCCTAAGAGTGGCCCTGCTTCCTGCTGCCAGTCTGGGCTTCGGGGCCCTGGGCTGCTCTCGCTCCTTCCCTTTCCCTCCCAGCCTCAATGCCTTCAGCCTCCCTTGACCTACCTAGATTTGGTATGTGCTCATTCCTGAAATCAGCTTCCCATTTCCTTATGTATGAACATGGGGAATGGCTCTTTCCCCAAAGAGGAACCAGCTTCTGAGGGCTTTGTTTCCCTAGTACCCAGCAGTTTGCCAGAAACATGAGCAAATGTCTGCTGAATGGACCTGGGGATCCCAACTTCCTGTGGGACAGTGTCCAAACTCTCATGCCTGGCACCCTGGACCCTATACAATCTGACTCTAACGCATTTATGTCCCAGCACTAACAAGCTGTCCCATTTCCAGTGCACATCACAACTTCTTCATAAAAGCCTTTCAGTACAGACAGGACAAGGACTATTGGGCCCATTTTATAGGTGAGGAAAGAGAGGCTCATAAAAGTTATAACTTGCCAATGGTCACCCAGATACTTGTGTTAGGACTAGAACCCAGGGCACCTGACTCTACACCATGAACACTCCATGAAGGCCTCACCTCTCCCATCTAGTCCCTGGGTTTGGGCCACCCTGCTTTCTTTTAACTAAGGCCTCCCTGGCCCAAAGCCAGCTCTTGTCCAAGCCTACCTTCCTGAGCTCTAACAGACACTCCCGGTTTACAGACAGAAGGTCAGGCTTAGGGCTCTGGAGGCCCTCCGTTCAGCCTCCTTATTTTACCAGACTAAGTTGGGAAGTGCTGAGTCCAGGCTCCTAGGTACTAGCCACCAGCTTCCCTTCAAGGTTTGCTTCTCACTGGGTCTTTACAACAACCCCGGAGGTAAGGTGCTTTTATGGTCCCATCTTATAGCCAAGGAAACAGGGACTGAGAAGCTTGTAAGTGGAGGATTCGAACCCAAGTCTTCCTCAGCCCACCAAGCCATCTACCTAAGATGCAACTGTGCCTGAATTAGAACCCAGCTCCTCTGACTCCAAATTCAGTACTGTGCATTGTGCCCAAATTTGTTCCTGTCTTGAGTTATTTCGTTACTGGTCTAGTGGAAAGAACACTGAGCTGGGGACCAAAAGTCTCCCCAAGGCTGCTAATCCCACCTGTGAGACCTTGACTAAGTCCTTTCCTGTCTCTGGGCCTCCATGTGCTCCTCGGTGAAATGAGGGACCTGGAGGGTTCCTTCCTGTTCTGCATCCCATGACCCCCACCCCCCCTGCAAAAGTAAAGATTTCAAAGCAGGGGAGTGAAGTTTTTGAAGCTGGGCACAAGGAGGGAGCTGTTAATGCTGTCTTGGTATTTCCCATTAGGCCTCTGGGGAGGAAGTCAGGCAGAGTGGGCAGTCCTGGAAAGGCACCTGGAAAGTTCTTGGAAGGGACACTGGAGGCCCTCAAAAATCCAGCATTTATGAAGGGCCTACTGTGTTCAAGCTCTAGGCTAGGCCCTGGGGATACAGACAGAAAAATGGGACACTCCACTCCACCATCTGGTCCAAGCCCCTGCCTGGGCCTGTGAGTGAATGAGTGTAACCCTCAGGGAGAGATCAAGGCCAGGCCTGAGGGGCCACAAGCTCAGAAGGATACTTGACTTCTGCACCAGAGGTAGCTGGGCACATAGGAACATGAGCTGGGCTGGGCTTTAACTCTGCTGACTTTGTGCCCCTCCTCTGTGCCTCAGTGTCCTCATCTGTAAAATGAGGACCACTGCTTCCCTCCCAGGATGGTTGGGGAGAAAACATTTGTAAGCCCTGAAGAGCTATGGCTATGGGAGAGATGGTCATCCTTATGGTGGTGGCAGTGTGGAGCAGGGGACTGGGGAAGCTGGAAGCCAGCCATGAAGCCTCAAGAGTCCTACCATAAAGCACAACTGCCCCAGGGAGCCTCAGTTTCCTAATATATACTGTGAGATGAATAATGCCTTGGGGGTGGCTAGGTTGTAGGGTAAATAAAGCACTGGCCCTGGAATCAGGAGGATAGGAGTTCAAATCCGATCTCATACACTTAACACCTACTATTGGTGTGACCTTGGGCAAGTCACTTAACCCCAATTGCCCTGCCTCCCCCCCTCCAAAAATAGCAAACAAACAAACAAAAAGAGGTGAATAATGTCTCAATCATGTCATGTTTGCTAATGTGGAAATATATTAGTCTGATTGTACATGTATAGCCTGTGTCAGATTGCTTGCCATCTTGAGGAGGATGGAAGGGAGGGAGAAAAAATTTGGAATTCAAAATCTTATCAAGTGAATGTTGAAAACTATCTTTATATATAATTGGAAAAAAATAAAATACTATTAAGTGGGGGGGGGGGCAAAGTTTAAAAAGTCACGCCATATTTGGGCAGCTAGGTGGTACAGTGTCCACTGTGCCTGGGGTCAGGAAGACTCATCTTCTGGAGTTCAAATCTGACCTCAAACACTTCCTAGCAGTGTGACCCTGAGCAAGTCACTTCACCTATAAAATGAGCTGGAGAAGGAAATGGCCAACCCCTCCAGTGTCTGCCAAGAAAACCCCCAATAGGGCCACAGAGAGTCGGACATGACTGAAATGACTCAATTATGAAAAGCCTTGTTCAGTTGGAGGTGCCACATTTTAGGAAGAGCCACTTGTTGGACGTCTCAAACTAGGGGTCCTACCCCCACTTCTATCAGAGGTACCACTGTCCTCCCAGTTCCCCAGGTCTGCCTCATTGGTCTCCAGATCCCTTCAACACTCAGTTATAGCATCACAGGGTGACGGATAACTGGCAGTGAAGTTTCCCCATTCTGAGACATCAAATCTAGAGTGGCTTCAGCATCCACTAGGCCTAAGTTTAGAAGTCACCTGACCTTACAGGAATCTGGGGCCTAGAGCAATAGAGACCCTCTCCAGGGCCACCTCAGCACAAGATATGCCAAATAAGGACAAAACTGCCTTCCTGGCCTTGCACTGGACACCCACATGTTTCCTTGTTCTTTGTCTCCCAGATAGATTCCCGGGCTTAGATTGTGGGCTGGCCTCCCTCCCAATGAGTGAAAGCCAGTTGGGGGTTTATACCCATGGGCTTGCTTCCACATGTTGCACTCCCTGGCAGATGCCATTTGAGTGACAGGGGCAGGGCCTTTTCTCATGAGAAAGAAGAAAGACCTTTTCTGATCTCAGACTCAGACCCCCCACAACTGTGTGCAACAGGGGCCCTGCCTGGGTTTCCCTAGCTGCTGGTGCCTTTCCCTTGGGGGTGGCTTCCCACCTATTCTGTCCCCTGCATCTTGTGTGTCCACAGTGGGTACTCTAGTCGTCTCGTCTCCTACGTTAGGATGGGAGCCCCTGAGAGTCGAGGACTGTCTGGATTCCGCTACCTAGTACCTGGCATACACTCTCCCTCCCCCATATCCAATCAGATGCTAAATCCTGTCCTTTTACCTTCTACATCAGCCCTCACTGCCTCACCCTCCCAGTCCCATCCACCCTCATCGCAGGCAGCTCGATCCCAGGCCTGCCCTAGGACTCTCTCTTTATCATCTCGAAGCCTGTCCCCTTGCACCTTTTTCAGCCTGTTACTTCCCTTCAGAGAGCTAGCACTGCCTGTGCTGTGTGCACACCTCTGCCCCTGGCTTAGACTGCAGCCACCACTGACTGCCTCCTCTGTGAACACCCGGCCATTCCAACCTGCCCCCTGGATGATCTTAGATCTATTTGGTAAATGCCGCCAGTCTCCCCCAGTTCCATTCTAAACTCTTGGAGGGCAGGCACAGTCCTTGTTTGATTTTGTTAACCTGAGCTTACTGTTGGAAGCACTGGGCTAAGCTGAAGAAATGCTTGTTAAGAATAACAAGAAGGCATTGACAAGCTGAGGAGCGTCCAGAGGAAGGTGACCGGGATGCCAGGGGGCCTTGGGGCCTGGCTATTATATGGATGAACAAAAGAATGAGATGATTCTTTTGGAGAAGAGGAGCTTGGGGTCAAAGGGGTCATTGCGATCAATGCCTTCAAGTGGCTTGGGGCAGTCAGGTGGAAGAGGGAACAGCCTGACTCTACTGGGTTCCCACGGCAGAACCAGCTGGGATGAGGGGAGGGGAGGGCAAAGAGGCAGATTTAGGTTTAATCAAAGGAAAACCGTCCCGCAGGGCTGCAGAGGTGGCCTAAGTCAGGGCAGGCATCTCTTAAGCACCTGACTATGTGCTAGGCATATAAAGGAAGGCAAACACAGTCCCCACTCTCAAGGAGCTCACAATCCAGTGGGGAAGTTAACCCGGAAATAACTAGGTAAATGCAAGGCACATAGAGCAGATGGGAGGGAGGGGGCAGGGAGCAGGGAGAGGCTTCTGGCAAAAAGAGATTTTTCTTGGGAAGGAAGACAGGGAAGCTGGGGGATGGTGATGAGGAGGGAGGGAATTCCAGGCATGGAAGAAATCCAGAGAAAATGCTAGGAGCTGAGGCAGGGTCTAGTGTGAGGAAGAGCCGGGTGGCCAGCATCAGGGGCCTGAGAACTGGGGGAAGAAGGTGGAAATAGAATGGGGAGGTAGGAGGAGCCCAGGCTGGGAAGGGCTTTGAATGCCAAACAGAGGGCTTGAGATTTGATCCTTCAGCTGACTGAGCAGTTGGAGGTGGGGATGGCAGGATTAACGTCACACTTTAGGAAGATCCCTTGGCAGCTGAGAGGGAGAGGGAATGCAGGGAGGAGCCTGGGATAGAGGTGATGATGGTCTGCACTAGGTCCATGGCTGTGTTAGACAGAAGGGAACTCATGCAAGGGATGGTGCAAAGGGAGAAACAGTGGTGCCAGGCAACAGGTAGCACGAGAGGTGTGAATGATGATGCCCAGTTTGTGGGGCCAAATGACTAGGACAAGGTCATATCCTCCACAGCAAGAGGGAAATTCAGAAACGGGGAGGAGCCTGGGGGTGTTCCTGAGCCTGTGTAAGATGCTTCCAGCTTGTCCAGTCTAAGATGAACAGGTACCTGAGATTTGAGACTGGATAAAGACAGAGGATGGGGCTGGCCAAACATCCGAGGCCCACCCCCATTCACTGCAGTCAGTGGCTGGATGAGTCCTTCCTGGCAATGCTCCAGAGATTTCTGGCAAGGCTGATGGCCTCTGAGGCATCTTCCTGCTCCAAATCCATGAGCAATGGCCCGACCCTCAAGGAGTGGAACAGAAGAAGCCACCAGCCCTTCCTGGGCTTCTCTACCATAAGAGTGCCGCTATAACTCCCCCATCAGCCTGCTGGGCAGCTCTGCCAGAAGTGTGGGAGCATGAGGCATGGGCAGGTGGCTGGTGAGCCTCTCCCGCCTTCAGCTGCCCAGGGAGGCAGAAGCTAATGGAAGCCATATGAACTAAAGAGGAAAGCCAAGCTCTCTTTCTGAGCTCCATGGCCGGCCACTCCCCAGGGTGCCACAAGCCTCCTGGGTCCCTAAGCTCGGAGAGCTTAGCGTAGGAGGAGTGGAAGGAGCTGAATGCCAGTGAGAGGATGTGCAGAGGAGGAAGGCTCTGTCTAGGCACATGGATCTCCGCTGCCTTGGCAGGGGCCAGTGAGTTTCCATCAGATGTTGGCATGTGCTTGCATTGTTCACTTGATAGACAAAGCCCTGAACTTGAGTTGTAAAGATCAAGGCTCCAATTTGGCACCTGATAGTCCCTGGCTGTGTGACCCTAAACAAGTCACTTCACTTAGCCTCAGGCTCAGGCTCCCCCCGGTGAAATGGGAGAGGCACCAGTGCATGTGTGGGCCAGCTGCAGGAAACTGAGGAACTAAGAGAAGCAGAAGGCACCATCAGGGGAGTGCAGGATGGCAGAGAGGCTGGGCTGGCAGCGCCCGGGATGAGCCAGCAGCCCAGGGGGGCTCCCCATGGGCAGGCCAAGGAGTCTCTAGTGTCCCAGGGAGCTCCCATCACTGGAGCACACGAGTCATCTTCAGAAAGAGCTAGCTCCCTCGTGCTGGGGGATCCAATGAGAAGGAAGTGATCTGTGAATGCAAAAAGGGCTACAGAAACATGCTGCTGTGTGTTACTAGTTCTGGAAGAGAGAGGCAATGCAGCTTGGGGGGCAGCACCACAGTCGTAGCATTATTATTTTAGGAGAAGAAAGAGGCTTGGTGAAACCAGGAAGACCTGAATTCAAATCCTGTCTGACACATCTTGGCCATGTAACTCTAGACAAGTCAGGCAGACTCTGAATGTTCCCAAGCACAGGGGCTATGAAGGAAGGCCAAAGACAGTCCCTGCTTCAGAGCTCACAGTCTAATAGGGGAGACACGTAAACACCTTGGTGCAAACAAGAGAGGAGATATTCCACTGAGGAAAGGCTCTAATTGGCATCCAGAGGTAGGGAAAAGTGACACTCTAGCTGGGCCTCGAAGGAAGCCGGGAGGTAGGAGGAAAAGTGGTCCACACACAGGGGGCACAATATCTGCCATGGAGAGATGAGGGTACTGGTGGGGGAACTGCAAGGAAGCCAGATCCCAGAGGGCATGGAGGGGAAGATAGAGGAGGACAACCCTCAGCAGCCCTGGATAGCCCAGGTGGGAGGTGAAGAGGGCTGGACAAAGCAGAGGAAGGTAGAAATGACAGGATTAGGCAACCAATTAGATATGGGAGGTAAGAGAAAGGATTGGAGGAGGATACTAAGGAGGCAGCTTGGAGGGCAGCTGGGCTGGCTGTAGCCTCTCCAGTAATGTGGAAGTGAGGAAGGAGGGAGGACAAGGAGGTAAGACAAGCTCAATATGGGAGCTGCTGAGTAAGATTTCTTCAGGGCATCCAGTTGGAAGTGACCAGGAGGTGATAGGTTGGAGAGTAGAGGTCAAGGGAGAGGTGGGGGCAGGCCAGATCTAATGGAGAACGTTTCCCCACTTAGGAGTTCCCAAAGAAATCACAGGTTTAGTCTGGAAGGAGCCTCATCTCTGAGGGAAGAGAAAGTAATAGCAACATCTAGGGCTAAGAGACCCACTGGGCTCCACCCCACCCGCTCAAAATGGGGAATGTTAAATACTTAGAGGAAAGCGGCCCCTCCCTCCATTTGGGAGGGGCAGATGGTTTGTGGGGAGACACAAGACAAAGGTCCCAGCAGAGGAAGTGGGTTTGTCCCCAGATCCCTGCTTCTGCCTGGAGACAAAAGGAGACAATCCAGTCACCAAAGAGGCAAAGTGGCGACCAGAAGATAAGCCCAATGGGGGGCAGCCCGCCAAATCTCCCAAAGAAAGGTCTCGGTGGGAGGGGCTTAGCAGGGACAGGACAGGCTGGGAGAGAGCTTAGGAGGAAAGAAAGGACTCGAGAAGGACAGGGAGACATGGACAGATGGTTTCAGTAAAAGCCAGAGGGAGAGAAAGAAGAATGAGCAGGAGGTAAAGGAAAAAAGGAAAGGCAAAGGGTAGAAAGAAAATGAGGAAGACAAAGGAATGGAGAGAGGGAAAGAAAAGGAGAAGGGAGGACAGAAAAGAACATGCCGAGAGAAAGAGCCGGATGGGGAGAGAGAACATCATATACTTCAGGGTTTTTAATTTTTAAAGACTGAAGAAGAAGCCTTGAAAGATTTATTAATAAAAAGATGGATTATGAAATGTGCCTGGGATTGCTCCTTGCAGTGGGGCTGGCTCCATCTCTGGGGCAGTTGCAGAGTTTGCCTTTCTCTCTCTCCCCGAGAATTTGGGAGAAAAAAGGTGGGACCTTTGACTACGTAACAGGGAAGTGGGGCTCAGATCTCAACTCCTTCATCAAATCTAAGCTGAAGGAAGACTTCATTTATTTCCTGAATTCAATTCAGGAAACACAGATTCAATACCTGCTCCTTCCAGGCCTAGGGATACAGAGAGACAAGTTGCCATGGTGGCCATGCTCTCTAGGAGCTCACAAGGGCTTGCCTTAATATAGTGTAAGGTTTAAAATCAATTTTCTCTCAACAAGTACATGAGGTAAGAGGAGTAACTATTCTTTTGCCCAATTTATGATGAAGAAACTGACCCTGAGAGCTGTAAGATGACCAGCCTAGTGTTACATAGCTGGTAAGTGTTCAAGCCAGAAGTCCCAATGCCAGGTCCAGGGCACGCCCCCTGCTCCTTGCTGAAATGGGGCTTGTTTACCTGATATAAGGCAATGAGAGACAAGTGCAGAGAGGAAGGTGGGGGCCAAGCAGGATAATGCTAAGGAGGGGAAAGGGAGCAAGAGCATGGCAGATTTCTTGGAGGAGGTGCATCAGAGCTGGGTCTTGAAGAAAGGAAAATGAGATGGGGAGGGCAGGTCATTCCATACAAAAAAGGATATTGTGTAGTCAAAGGCTTGGAGGTGAGAAAGTACAACTTCAGCCAGAGGGGCCACCAATCCCCTGTGTTTGTCTGCTTTTGAAGTTTGAGGAGGGGAGTAGTAAGAGGTGGGGCTGGGCTGGGAGGTTAGTCTGTGACCTAGGGAAAGTGAAACACCAGATAGCCAAGCTTTCTTTTTTTAAGGGCCAAAACATTGTATTTGTTAACCTTTTGGAATGAAAATCTTTCTAAAAAGTCTACCCCTGCAGCAGCCTCTTGATCTTTTTGAAGAAAGGACAATAATCTAACCTTTTCTTGAAGAGTCATAGTTGTTGCTAGGGCATAATCAATGATGATGTTACATGTGGAAGGTTTTGAGGCTGACTAGGAGAGAGCGAAGGCAGAAAAAGGACTAGAAGCAGCTAGAGGGTGGGACCATTGAACTCAGCCTCTCTATGGTCCTAGGGTGCCACCTTTAGCAGCAACTCTTGGACTTTCTAATCTACTGTTGGCCAGGAAACCAGAAAACAAAACTTATTAGGATCATGTGTAAACAAAGAGTAAACAGGCTCTGAGCAAGGGCTCTTCAGTGAGAAAAGTGCATGGGTTTTGTGGCATCTCTTGGTTGCTCAGAAGCATTTTTTTTCTTTTCCTTCCATGTAATTGAGTCTACTAGATAAGAGATGGTTTTTGGCTGTACTATCCACCTTCCTCTCCTCCAGCTTCAGGGCACAAATTCTTCTGAGACATATCCCCCTCCCCTCCAAAGAAAACACTTATAACAGGTGTTCTTTTCAAAGATTGTCCACATGCTCTGACTCTGTCTTCCAGAAAGGCCATCATTTACAAATGTCCAAGTGTGAAGATCATGGAACTTGGAGGCAGAGAACCGGGGCTCAGATATACTGATGGGGTGATGGGACCCAGACCTGCATTTTCCCCACACATTTCAGCAGCACAGTTCACTGATATCTCACCTGATATGTGTGGGAAAATTCAGGGTCCAGGTCCCATTGCCCCATCATTACTGGGTCTTCTCTTGACTAGCATGCACATGACCTTGGGCAAATTGCTGCTTGTCTCTGGGTCTCAATTTCTTCTGTAAAGTGAGAGACCAAATGATTTCCAAAGTACCTCCTTGTTTCAAATGATGTGCACTGAGAATCTCCTGTGATTTTCTCAACAACTCGAGAACATAACATGCAAAATTCTTATCACCGCCATTTTACAGATGAAGAAACTGAGGGCCAAAGAAAGTAAATGAGCCCAAGATCACATAGGTGGGAAAGGTGGGACTGAGGGCTGGAACAAGCTGCCCAGTTCTGAAAGGTCAGGGCCCCATCACCTCATCTGGAATTGCCTTCTGGCCCCGATTCTCAGAGGATGTTGCTGTTACATAACTCCTCCACTCTGATTCGATCTCCTCCTGCCTCCCCCAACTCCCTTCCAACATGTTGCTGCTCTTTTGTTTCTGGTGGTTTTGTTCTTAGTAGTTCCTGACCTAGTCCCCTTCACCAACTCACCTGGCCACCTTTTGGGAGGAAGTGGGGGACTCCTAATCACTGCCCTGTACACAGTAGGCACTTAATTAACAAGGGTTTGATGGTTCTGACTGAACTGAACCATTGTGCTGTGAAGGATTTGGAGTCAGATTGACTTATGAGACCTAAGGAAAGGCTCTCCCTGCACCAAGCTTTTTCAGGAGTAGAGAGGGCTGGAGGCAGGTCTTTCCCTTGCTTTGATGCAGATTCCCCAAGATCTTCCAGCAGTTCCCCCGGGGAGAATGGGAGAACGACAAACTTGTGTGTACCTCAATTAGTCAAGGGGACTTGGCCACTTCTCTTCCGGATTGGCTGAGATTCTCTAGCGAGCCCTGGAGCCTGGATAGCTGAAATAAGCCCCCCAAAGTCAGAGGCACTAGGGAAGGCTGGCTCAGACCCCTTCACAAAGCTAAAGGGGGTGTTTTGAAGACAGTTGTCTCAAACGAACTTTCTGCTCTCTCCATAGCAGCCCTGGGCCTCCTCCTTCACCAGCCTGGGTTTGAGGGAGCTGCTGGCAGCCGTTGTAGGGCCCCTGCAGGGCAGGGCAGCCCCTAGAGAGAGCCACAGTTATAGAAATGCACACACGCTCACTCGGTGCCCAACACCGCCCGCTGTGAGCTGGCCTCTGGGAGGAAGGAGTCCCTGAGGGGGCCGCGGCAGCCTAGAGTACAGTCAGGCTGCCAGTGCGGGGCCCGTATTCCCGGGAAGGGAAGGTACCTATTGGCACCCAGCAGTTGGAGGGAGGAGCGCCAGCATCTCACTGGGAAGCACCGGAGAGGTAACTTCGGGTCCAGCCCAGCCAGAGCAAACTCCAACCCACAATGCAGCTAGGCGAGAGGGGCATAAAGTGGGACAGAGGCGTTTGGAAGAGGAGCAGAAGCTGCCACCCACTGTCCCCTAGGGCTTCAGGAAGGGAGGTGGAGATCAAGGAGGGATAAAGAGCCCAACGAAGGAATGCCGGTCTCTCTTCAATGGAGTGGGGTTGGAAACCAGGCGGGGGGGGGGTGGGGGTGGGGAGGGAAGGGTGGGAATCTGGACTTGCCAGTCCCAGCCTGCCCCCTCCCCTGGGGGAGCTTCTCTCCTTCCTGCCTACTTTCATCCTTTCTGAGCTTTTCTCCCCCAGTTTTGGATAACCTCGGACCCAGGACCGAAGGCTGCACCCTCCTGCACCTCTGCCAAGCAGTACAGCCTTGGAGACTCTAAGCCGGACGCACCTTAGGGCTTCTCTAGATCACTGCCTTTCAGGTCAAAGACAGGAAAATGAGGGCCAGCCAGAGCAGAACCCCCGCCCCTAGATAGCCCCGGGAGCCCAGTTTCGGACCCAGTCAGAGCCCGGAACCCGGTGCGCAGTGCGCTTTCTCGGCCCGGCTCGCCCCAATTTGGACGGCGACCTACCTCCACCTTCCGCTTGGCCGGGTCGCTGAGAGGTGCGCTCCCACCCCACCCCCGTCGCCCCCCACTCTGGGCAGCGCGCACTCACCGTGCCCTCGGACTGCAGGTAGCCCAAGTCGTCGATGGCGCGGATGTTGATAATGTGCACGCCCCTGTCGGCCGCTGCGGGCAGCGACGAGTACTTTTCGTTCACCCTCATGGCCTCGTAGCTCGGTGCTTCTCCTAGAGCGGCGAGGGGGACGGCTGCAGGTCCAGGCGGCGTGGCCTCCCCATGCACCGCACCGACGTCTTCTGACCCTAGGAGAGTGAGAGAGAGAGCGCGCTCAGCGGGCTGTTAGCTTCAGTCCCTCCCTCCCTCCCTGCTCACACTGGCTCGAGGCACCACCCCGCCCTCCAGTCTCCCCGCCCCAGCCCAGCCCAGCTGCGGAATAGAGGGAGGGGTCCACTTGCGGGCCAGCCGCCACCCAGTCCATCCTTCCGCTCTCTCGCCCGAAGAAAGCCCTGGCGCCTTTTCTCTCCCTCCAGATCTGGTTAGTCCCGAGGCTTCCTTCCCATAGTCACGCCGCTCTTCTCAATATTTTCCTCATGGTTCCGGGCCCTGGTGTCCCTCAGCTCAGCCTGCCTGGCTGCCTTCCCCCTTATCTGACAGCCTCGTCAGGCTCCTACCCAGGACAGCTCAACCCATCTGGGAAAGGGAAGAATACCCAGGCGCAGACTGGTTTCTCTTGGTCCTGGGGGAACACCGGCCTCCGGGCAGTTGGAGAATGGGATGGGGACAGCCTCGTACCTGGACTCCTGGCTCGTTTAACCCCCAAGGGACATCCGGGCCCGAGCCCTTCAGCATGGGTCACAGAAGTTCCCGAATAGGGGCCGAGATGGTCCCCGGCAGCCCCTTCTGCAGCTGTCCATGGAAGCTGAGAGAGCTCAGATTTGGGGCTGACCCAGGGTGCCAGCCTTTCTGGGGACCTTAGGGATCAAAGGGTGGGAGAAAGGTGGAAGGGACCACAGAGGTCAGGCAGGCTAACCTCATCCTTGTTTGGAGAGGGAAACTGAGGCCTGGGGAAGATAAGGGACTTAGCCAAGGTCCCACAGCCCAGAGAGGGCAGAGCGGGTGTTCTAACTATTGTACGCTGACTCCATTACTTGTCCTTTTCCTCCTGGTGCAGCTTCATTCAACCTAAACCTGGATGAACCCAGGTCACCAGTTGGTCCCTTCTATGTCACATCGGCCGGAAGTGGGGCCTGCTCATTTTATCATTGGGCATTAGCTGTTGGAAGTATAGACAGGATGGGGCCAGTCTCAGCCAGAAAGACTTGGATTCCAAATCCCAAAGGGTGTCCCTGGGCAATCAGTGCCTCAGGTAACTCTAAGACTACAATGGAAGGGAAGATCCCCCACTGATGGCCCCCTACTCCCCTGAAATCACAAGACTGGACTAAATTTGTACTAAGTGGGGAAGTTCCTTCCTCACAGCCTCCTGCCTCAGTTTCTTCATTGGCCAAAGATGATAATAATGGCTGCCCCACCTAGCTTCTTCCTCAGACACTGAGCAATCTACAAGGCAGATTGTTTTCATCAAATTTCAGTTGCCTCTCCACCCTCAGGACCCCAGCTTTCAGAGCTGTGGGATCTTCACAATCACTTGGCACCGGGGGGTGGGGGGGAGCCCATCTACGTCTGGCACCTGCCCAGCTGGGCACCAGTCACCAGCGGCCTTTGGCTCTCTCCTCAGCTGAACTGGCTTGTACTCACCTTCCCCACCTCTCCTCTCTTCTTGCCCCATTCTACCTTGTCTCAGAGGCGTCCATGCCTCCTCCCCCAAAGCCCTGCTCACCTGAGCGAGCAGGGATTCTCTGCCACTCAGCACTCATAGCATAAGACCTTGTATTAATAGAATAAGCTTTATAAATGAACTGGTAGGAGACAGAGGAGTCTGCCCTCTGCTGGCCGAGGCTTCTAGAGCCCAAGGCCCCCTGGGGCCACAAGGAGGCTTGGGAGGAGGCCGAGGGAGGATGACTATGGGATCATTGAATGAAGCTCCCTACTTCATAGGACCATGCCCTCAGAAATCAGCCGCACTCCCCCAATGCTTCCATACAAGTCAGCCTAGAAAACTACACATCTAAGGTTACACATTCGCACAAAGCAGATCCAGAAGATGCTGCCACTTTCCAGGCCTGGAGCCATTCAATGGGGCCATTTGCTCAGAGGATCTGGAATCTCTGGGGCCCTTCTAGCCATTCTCTCTCCCAGTGATGCCAGGGTCAGAGATGACTGCCAGCCCTACCTCCTGTATCCGTGAACAGCAGGCAGGTGTGCAGAGGTGGGCTTGGGTAATTGCTAGGGAAAGGCTTTTGCTTTCATTCTGGGTTTTGCCTCCTTTCTGACTGCAAACTTTTTTATCTACTCAGCCAACAAGCATCAAAAGAAAAGCAGAAAGCTTTCCGCTTCCTTGGGAACTGAAGGAGTGAAAGATGGTCCAGATAATCCAGAGGTGGTGAGCTCCCCATTATGGGAGGCTGACCTAAAACTGTTAGATGTGTTGGAGAGGTCAGCAGCCTGTCCAGCTTGGAGGCTGCTGCCATCTGAGACAGCTGAGTCTTCATCAAGAGGCTGCACAATTGAGTTGGAAGTGTGAACTCTTAGGACAAATACCAGTGGCTGAATGGAAATCTGTCTCAAAGCCACAGAGTCCTATTTCTCAGGTTAGCCTGCAGGGGCTCCTCCCCTTCCCATTGGCACCTTCAAGGGGACAGGCCTTGGGGAAGTCATTTCATAAGTCTCACATAATAAGCAAGTATTTGGAATGGGGAGGGGGGAATGGGTCAGAGCCAAGCTCTGGAGTTCCAATGAAATCACAGGGCCGGACCAAAAATTTCTACTAAGTGGGGGAATTTCTTCCTCACCCTCTGGGTCTCTGGATCTCAGTTTCCTTCTCTGTCAAATGGGCATGTGGGGAAGTTCCTTCCTTCCTGTCTCTGGGTCTCAGTTTCCTCATTTGTCGAATGGAGATGTGGAGAAGGTCCTTCTTTACTGATTCTGGACCACTTCATCCATCAGGCTAGGAAGTCTCCGATTGTCCAAATTCAAGTTTCCAGAGATGGAAAAGACACCCCCCCCCCAAAAAAAAAACCAAACAAGAAACAAAACCCAAAAACATTGTGCAACCTTACCTCCTTGTTGGTAAACAAGCAAGATTGTGTAATCCTGCTGTGCTGAGCTGTCCAAGACCTCAGAGCCATAAGGCAGAGAATGAAGCAGAAGTCCCAGGGGTATGAGTCCATCCAGTATGAGGCCTGAGCCCTCCTTCTCTTCACTGACAGCACGCCCTCACTCCCCTTCTCTAACTCAGGCTAAACAAGACCAATCCTTCAACTAATCTTTATAGGAGGTGTACTGGAGGTCCTTGGCCTCCCAAGACACCCCCACCAACATCCTTCCTCAAAAGTGATGGCCGAGGCTGAGGACAGGACACCAGAGGTGGCCTGCTTGAGGTACAGACATTGAGTCAATTGCCTCCTGTTCTCTGGAGGCCAGGTTGGCTTTCATTGGCTGCTGAGGCTGACGCATCCCACTGCTGAGTCCACTGATCTTCCTGAACCCCTTCACACAAACTTTTGCCCTCCCCCCTCCACCTGTGGTGCTGAATTTGTTCATTCAAGTCTGAGACTTTGCATTTGTTATTGTTCAACTTTATTTTATTAGAGCCAGCCCAATAATCTGATCTGTTCAGTTCCCATCGAATACTGATTTATCATCCAGTCAGTCAACAAGCATTTATTAAATGCCTACTATGTGCCAAGCACTGGAGTATTTGATATGTTTTCCATATATACCTTTATCCAGGATCTGTGCTTGTAAGAAATCATTTCTATGTATGTATGTGTGTGTGTGTATACCTATACACATATACATATGTCTATATATGCATCCACACCCATACATATACATACACATTTGTGTATGTGCATATATATTCTCAAGGACAGGGAATGTTTGTATTCTGCTTTCCAAGTCCCAGGACACAACATAGAGACTGGCATTAGAAGGTGGTGAATACATGCTAATTGAATTGAATGGAAAATAACTAGTAAGAATTCACAAGCCCAAAGTGTGGGCAGATATTCAAAAGTAGAAATGACTTTAAGAAAGATTTGAATGATTTTAGGAATGGCCGTCTATGAGGATCCATCCCTGCCAATCTAAACTTCACACCTCCCCCAGCTCAGAGAACAAGGGTCTGTGTGCAAAATGGCTATTGACTAGGATAAATTGGAGTAACTTCTAAACAGTCATTCTTTCTTTGTTGGGCACATAAACTGGTAGATGGCCATTGCTGACTAAATTCCCTTCTGGCTGAGGGAAGAACCAGAATAAGCCAATCTGGGTAGAAGAAAGGCACCCTTTGTTAGCAAGAGTTTTGCTGGTGACCTCCCTCTTCTCCCTCAGGAAATGGCTCCTTGGCACTGGCTGTAATGTCACAGACCCTCAGTGAGGGGGGATTCCTCAGCTGACATCTCACAGGCATTATAGAATCTATGGGAATAGGTAAACCTGGTCATACTCCCAGGATGCTAACACCTGGCCTTGGTGTCCAAGGTTGGATGCCCCCGACCTGCCCTGATTGGACTTGGAACCCCCACCTACGTTGGCTGGAGCCAGGCAGGTGGTACTCTGCGCTCTATGGACAGAGGGGTCCCCTTGGGGTGCACCTCCCCAGAGACCTGGACCCTCTGAGAAAAAGGGAGCAATGAAAGCGGAAGCCTGAAGCCAGGCAGGAGCACTCCTCCAGAGTTGGACTGCTTCTCAGCTCTTCCTCAGCTGCCAAGCTGAACATGCCTTTCCAGCTGCTCTCTCTGTCCACTCCAGGGCTGATCCCTCTTTCCTTTAGCCTCTCCCTCCAAGACTAAGAACCAGTAACATTTCATAGGGCAGTTTAGCCAGAAATTTCCTGACAGGGAGCTCCTTCCAGATAGGTTCGTCTCATTTTAAAGGTGAGTAAACTTGGAAGGGAGTGTGGAACAAATTGGAATTGCAGGGCTTTGGAGAAGGAACTCCAGGCTTGTTTAGTCGAATGCTTTTATTTCAGAGGAGGAAATTGGAGCCCAAAGAGGCAATAAGATCATAGGATTATAGATTCAGAGCTGGTGGGGCCCTTAGAGGTCACTTGATCCTGTCCTTCCATTTTAGAGAAGAGAAACTGAGGCCCAGAGGTCATGCAATCTTTGCATTAGAGATTCAGAACTGAGAAGCACCTTAGCAGTGACAGTGAACCAGGTCTGGTCCAGGAAGCAGCCCTGATCCTGATCACATAAGACAGGGTCAGGATGTGTGTGTGTGTGTGTGTGTGTGTGTGTGTGTGTGTGTGTGTGTGAGTGAACCTAGATCTTCTGAGTTCTATTCCCTGCACACTGCCCTAACTGTAGGACCTTGAAAGTCCCTCACTCTGTCTGGATCTCAGTTTCCCCATCTGTAAAATGGAGGGAAACTTGCCTGGATGGTCTGGAGGGTCCCTCCTCACTCTGACACTCTTTAAACCTATGATCTGTTGGCTTTCCTGTGGCCAGTTATAGAGCACGGGTAAGCATAGATGCATTGACTGACTGCATTCCTTCTAGGGCTGGGACAATATCTTCCACTGATTATGAGGCATATGGGGGTGCTTCCTGGAGCTGCAGACTCAGAGGCTTAGGGAGGGAAGTAAGGAGGAAAGCCCATGGAAGGAGTGAGCAGCCAGTGATTCAGCCCTATTGGGAGGGTTCCTCCCCAGGCTACCTGCCACACTTAGCTCTGGGTTCTGATAAACAAACTTTGAAGTAACAGCCACCAGATCCACCTCACTGTCTGCCAAAAGCTGCTCAGTTATACCTGGGGAAGACCTGATATGGAAGCTTATTACTGACATAAGGCAGGTAACAAGTCTGATTACAGTCATCCCCTCCATTCAGATAATGTTGGGCCTGGGAGTTCTCACTTAACATGGGTGGGAACCGTGGGACCCACTCATCTAAACAGAACCTGAGCTCTGAAAGAAAGGAAAGCTGGTTTGGGGGCAGCTCGATCAATAAAGCAGTATTTACAAGATCTCACTGGGTGCCAGGCACAGGGTGAGTCTTCCAGTCATTTGGGGTTTCCAGCCGAATATTTTTAAGAGCCCAGTGGGTTTTACTGATTTCCTTCAGACTTTTCTTCAAAGAAGTCTAAAACTTTTACAAATTAATCAAGTTCTCTTTAGAAAGTATCACTGTGTTTTAAGTGCCAAGGTGAAGAGTCGTTTTTAATCCTAGAAGCCCTAGAGAGCCACAGGTGCTTCTTGAGAAAGGGGGGTGCATGGTTTGACTTGATCACTAAAATCTGTTCCAGCCTATTGGAAAGAGCAAGGGAAGAAGGGGAAGGGAACATGCCTTTATTAAGCATCTGCACTTGCCAGGCACTGCACTAAGCATTTCACAAATACGTATTGCATCCCCCATAAAAAAACATTTAGCAGCTTATGCCTGGTGCATTGAAGTCTAATAAAATGTCAGGTGCTGTTCAAACGTCCAGCTATCAGGAAGCCTTGGGGATTTCCCCAGTCAGAGGTGTAAGTGTGTATGTGTCTCACTCTTCCCCTTCTCTCCTCCCTCTCTCTTTTCCCCTTCTCTCTCTCTCCTCATCTCCGTCACTTCCCTCCCCTCCCCTCCCCTCCCCTCCCCTCCCCTCCCCTCCTCTCCTCTCCTCTCCTCCCCTCTCCTCCCCTCCCCTCCCCTCCCCTCCCCTCCCCTCCCCTCCTCTCCTCTCCTCTCCTCTCTCTCTCCCCTCCCCTCTTTCTCTCTCCCTTGCTCTTCTCTGTCTCAGGCTGTCCGAACCTCCTGATCCCTTCCTCTTTCATGGTCCTTTACCATCACAGGCTGCTTTGCATCAGGGACTCCCATCCAGTTCCATACACTTTGATCTCACTACAATGGGTCACCAATGAGTGCCTGCTGCTGGCCAGACCATGTGCTTCACCTTGGAGGAGGCCCAGAGGAGCAAGCCCGGCTTCCTGGCTCCCAGACAATCCTGGGAGAGGGGGAAGACTGGAGCAAAGACAGAGACAAAGTGTAGGAGGATAGGGGAGGGGGAGGGAGCATTGGAGCCAGTGCAGATTAAAAATCTGTGTGCTGGGCACAGCATGACAAAAGGGAATAAGCCTGGCCTCAAGGAGCTTCCATTCTTCTACTGGGGATCCCCAGGCTAGGAAAGAAAAAGGGGAAGAGCAAAGGTAGCCAGGAAGAGAGGTGACTTCCCTCAAGACCCGAGCCCTAAAGAAGGGTGACAAGAGTCTGCAAGGGCAAGGTGGCTGGAGATGGCAGAGCCAAGCAGTGGCAACAGGTTTGCTCAATTCTCTCACAATCCTGGAGGGCTCCCTGGAGGAGGTGGCATTTGAGGCAGGCCTTGAAGGCTGGCTAGCCCCTGACCCCCATCATAGCCTAAGGTCATTGAGGGCAGGAAGCTTATCTCCATTGATCCCCAGACAATCCATGGAGAGTGTTGATCAACCACAATGAGGAGCATTAAGACCTGAGGCACTGTGGAGCTTCAGTTCTCTTGTGCTTCCCCTTTGAGACTCCTCTGCCCGGTTCCCTCGGGGCTGCCCCATTGTGTGCCTGGCACATAGTAGGTGGTTAGTACCCTGAGCTGTGTGAGGAGCAGATGTAAAGAAGCCAGGGCAAAGGAGGAGCTCAGCCCAGGGATGCCCCTCACCCTGGGGTCGGCTCCCTCCTCCACCTCCCTCTGGGAAGGCCGGCCAGGCTCATTCCCTGAGACCTGCCAAGCCCTTTGTCCATTTTTAGAGATTGGCATGTAAAGGCAGACTATTTCTCCGACAGCTCATTTCCTCCTCCTCCTCCTCCCCTGGCAGCCCCTGCTCAGGGCTCGGAGGGAAGGGCCCCATGCCAAAGATGTGACACAGCCGTTGCCTCGACAACAGATTGTTTAACATCCCCTTGCCATCCCTAGGATGACCTCACCCCAGGAGGTACCAGAAGCCGGCTGACAACACCCTCATTCAGCCAAGGTTTCAGCCATAGGCAGAAAAAACGCCTGCGCCCTGGCTGGAGGAATCTGCCTCCTAGACAAAACCAAATACTTGGCAAGTCAGTGACAATGTGCTTGGGGAGACAGAAGGGACCAAATCTTTGGGGCGCTAGGCCCAGGAAGGCCTTGTCACAGGGCCCTAGGACCCTGGACCTGGAGCTGGAAGGCCCCTCCAAGGCCAGCCAGGCAAAGAAACTGAGGACTAGCCCCACAGCCCTTAGACACTGAATGTAGAGGATCTCAAAGCACTTAGAGACAAGTAGAAGAATCCTGGAACTCTCCAGTGGGTCTGTGATCTCACCAACATGGGTATTCCTCCAAGGGTATAGAGAGCAGCCCATCCAGGCCTAATGCTTGAGCATGGCTCCCATGAACTATGCCAATGGGACCTAAGGACCTAAGACACCTGTGCCCCAAACCCTTCACAGATGCCACATACCCCTCCTTCATTTCATCTCTGCATCCCCATCTGGCCTCCTAACATGCTTGTTGATTGACTAACTGATGTTTGAATGCTTCAGTGGCCTGGGTTTTCCTGGGTGCGGGTCCAGACACAGACATCAAGCAAGCCTTAGGAGGTGGGCTTTGAGAATGACTGGCATCATGGAATGCTCGAATGAGCCTGGGACTTGGAAACAGGTGAGAAGCAAGATCTAATCCTGCCTCTGACTCGGACTAGCTCTATGACCCTGGGTAAGTCACTTCCCCTCTGCCTCAGGCCCCTAGAGTGCTGGGCCTGGAGTCAGGAAGACTCCTTTTCCTGAGTTCAGATCTGGCCTCAGACATTTATTGTCTGTGTGACCCTGGGCAAGTCACTTAACCTTGCTTGCCTCAGTTTCCTCATCTGTAAAATGAGTTGGAGAAGGAAATGGCAAACTACTCTGGTATCTTTGCCAAGAAAACCCCCAATGGAATTAATGGAAAGAAATGCTAGGGAAGGTGGCCTAGCCATACCAGATTTTAATCTGTATTATAAAGCAGCAGTCATCAAAACTGCTTGGTACTGGCTGAGGAACAGAGTAGTGGATCCATGGAGTAGATTGGGTACATGAGATTCAGCAGTCAATGACTATAGTAATCTACTGTTTGATAAACCCAAAGACCCCAGTTTGGGGGATAAGAACTCGTTATTTGGCAAAAACTGCTGGGAATACTGGAATATAGTATGGCAGAAACTGGGCACAGACCATTATTATCTAACACCATATACCAAAATCAAATCTAAATGGGAGCATGATCTAGGTATAAAGGCTGGACTGTAAACACTCTGGGAGAGCAAGGAATAATTTACCTGTTAGATTGATGGAGAAGGGAAGATTTTATGATGAAACAAAAGATAGAGAGCATTATAAAATGCAAAATGGATAGTTTGGGTTACACTAAATTGAAAAGTTTCTGCATAAACAAAGCCAATGTAACCAAGATTAATAGGGAAGTAGGAAATTGGGAAAGAATCATTTCTAAAATATACAGAAAATTGAGTCAAATCTATAAGAATACAAGTCATTACACAATTGATAAATGGTCAAAGGATATGAACAGGCAATTATCAGAGGATGAAATTAAAGATATCTATAAGCTTATGAAAAAATGCTCTAAATCACTATGGATTAGAGAAATGCAAATTAAAACAACTCTGAGATACCACATGTTATTGGCCAGATTGGCTAAGATGACAAAACAGGAAAATGATAAATTCTGGAGAGGATGTGAAAAAATTGGAAAACTAGTGCATTGTTGGTGGAGTTGTGAACTGCTCCAACCATTCTGGAGAGCAATCTGGAACTATGCCCAAAAGGCTATAAATAATTGCATGCCCTTTGCCCCAGCAATTCCACTTCTAGGGCTGTAGCCAAAGAGATCATAGAAATGGGAAGAGGCCTGTAGGTACAAAAATATTTATAGCAGCTCTTTTTGTGGTGGCAAAGAATTGGAAATTAAGGGGGTGCCCATCCATTGGGGAATGGCTGAACAAGTTGTGGTGTATGAAGGTAATGGAATACTACTGTGCTATAAGAAATGAGGAGCAGATGGCCTTCATAATAACCTGGAGAGACTTATGTAAACTGATGCTGAGTGAGAAGAGCAGAACCAGGAGAACTCTGTACACAATTACAGACACAACGTATGTGATGACCAACCTGGATAGACTGGGCTTCCCTCACCCATGCAAGGCTATAAGACAACTCCAAAAGCCTCATGATGCAGAGGGATGTCCACATCCAGAGAAAGAGATGAAGAGTCTAAAGCAGATTGAAGCAAATCACCTGCTCTCTCTCTTTTTCTTGTTTGGTTTTGTTCCCTCTTTCCCATTGTTCATTCCCATCAACTATACTCCTTCTGTACAGCCTGACTAATGATTAATGTGAAGGCATTTGCAGATCCTATATTTGATAGCATGCTTCCAAGGGAGGGGGGAAGGAGGGAGAGAAAATCTGAAACTCAAACGATTGTAGAATTGAATGTTGTGAACTAAAAGTAAACAAACAAATTAATTAAAAAAAAAAGAAAAGAAAACCCTCAGTGGAGCCACAGAGTCGGACATGACTGAAAATGATTGAACAATGTACCGCTGGCCTCTGCACACAGGGCTTGCCCCCAAAGCACTCTGAAGACCTTAAAGAATCCTACTACAAAGCTAGTGGGGAGAAGGCTTGCTTGAGGCCCCAGATTTCAGGACACTGGGGCCACTTTCTTTGACTGTTTCTGGGCCTAGCCATTGTGTTGGCTACAGGGCTCCTTCTTCCCACTTTTCCATCCTCCACCTGGGAGGCCAATCTCAATGGAGCCCCAGCAGCCACCTCCAACCAACCAGGAAGAGGTCTCAGAGGGAGAGAGGAGGAAAGGCCATAGGTCTCCTTTCTCCTGACCCCCATTCCCATTTCCTGAGTGTCACCACAGCCATCACTGTGTTTCACAGAAGTAAAACACCAACTTGGTTTGAGGAGACCTGGGTTCACTTCCAGTGTCACCTTTGTCATGATCAAAGATGCCAGGTGGCCTCCTCTTTGTCACATCCCCATCCAGCCCCTACTTGAAAGAATGGTACAGGGGAGGCACTACCTCCAAAGGCAGCTCATTCCACTTGAAGATTTAATGGGGAGGCTCTGCCTCTTGGCACCGCCCCCCATCTCTGCTTTTTGGGGCCAAGGAGACTGAGTCCAGAGCTCTTGCCCCATGATGGACCCTCAGTGCCCCCCATATCCTCATAGAGCATGGGCTCCTGATGCACCCCTCTAGGCCATCTTATCAAATATGGTCATTTTTACAGATGAAGACACTGAAGCAGGAAAGGCTGGTGACTTGCCCAAAGCCACTGTACCTGAGGCTGCTGTCCTGGGAGCTCTTCTCTTATCCCTGCAGATAATCTCCCTTGGTGGTTCCTGTGTCCTGGCTCTGTGCACTTACACTAGCTAGTCTGGAGTGCCCAGGATGGTCTCCCTTCTTCCCCTTTGCCTCCCTGCTTCCTTCCAGACTCAGCTCATACGCCCTGTTCTGTGGAAGGCCTTTTCTGCACTGCCCCCCGCCCCCAGTGCCTCTCCTTTGGGATTCCCTCCCACCTTCTCTGTACATATCTGTGCACACAAGGTATTTATTTACATGCTGTCTTCCACTCTCCCTGAAGGCACTTAATAAATGTGGGAAATGCCTGGCCTCATAGCTAGCAAGCGTTGGAGGTAGCAGGGAGGGCAGAACTCTTCTGTCACTGCAGGTAGGTTCTAGATCTTTGGTATTCTTTCAGGATACAATAGGTGCTTAATCAATGCATGTTGCTGCACTGAGCACTCTTGGCAGCTGAAGCTTCCATAGCTCAAAGCCTGGCTCTGGGATAGGGCCAGTCACATGGGAGGCCACACGATGGATGGCTGGCTGGAGATGCTCCCTTACTGTCTAAGGAGCGTGGCTGAGGACTGGATTCTCCATCTACATGTGATGAGTGAGGGGAAGAATCTTTGCTCAGGGGACTCTTCCAGGACAATTTTTAAATTCCTTGGCAAGATGACATGAAGATATAAGTGAGCCCCTGTTCCAGGGAGGGAACTCGACACTGAGCCAAAGGGAAAAAAGTCGCTTTCCTCTTGATATCATGGTCATGATAGTAACTGAAATGACTCCAGCTTTTTAAAGCCAGGAAATGGTTCTTCCCACATGACCCCCTTGGAGCTTCTGAACCCCAGGCAGGAGGCAGATGGCACAAATATCATCATCACCAGCACCACCACCATCACCACCATCGTCACTAGAACAACTACTATTAATACAACCTTAAAGATGAGGAAACTGAGGCTTTGGTGATTTGTTCCTGGTTCCACATGGATCCATACAGGTGGGATCTGAACCCAGGTCTTTCTGACCTCAGGTCCAGTGCCCTGTACATTTGCTAAGTTGTCTCTCTAAGGCCTCTCCAAACAAATCCACTCATTAACTAAACATTTACCAAGCACCTCTTCTCTGTAAAGCCCTGTGGTGGACCCTGGGGGGGACACCCAATTAAGGTTTGACTCAGTCCCTGCCCTCAAGGTGTTAACAGTCTGGGAAAGTGATTAAGACACCAGTAGGAATGACAATTATTCCCCATTTCACATGGTAAGCTCATTAGAGGGGCTCAGCGGGCTGTGAGAAGGGTACTCACTGACTGGGGTAAGGGGAGATCAGGAAAGACTTTCTGGAATAGGTGGCATCTCAACTGAGCTTTATCCCATAGGTATGAATTTAATAACCAAAGAGAAGAAAGGAAAACACTCCTGGCACAAAAACTGGCATAAACAAAGGTATGAAGGTGAAAGAAACCAAGATGTGTATGTCTGTGGTGTGTGTGTGTGTTTGTGTGTGTGTGTGTGTGTGAGAGAGAGAGAGAGAGAGAGAGAGAGAGAGAGAGAGAGAGAGAGAGAGATGTTTTGTGTGTTGAAAGGAGTAACAGAGTAAAGCTGAAAAGATAAGGTGGTGCCAGATTGTGGATGGCCTGGAATGCAGGAAAAGAACTTTGCAATTAAATTGGGAGGTAAGAGGAAGCCAACGAATATTCTAGAGCAGAAGCAGGATGTAACTAGATTTATGACAACAATAATTATTAATAGAGTAATTGACAATAACAAACAAGCAAAGTTGTTTTTGTTTGTCTGGAGCCTGGCTCTCCCTTTCTCATGCAGTCTGGACATGTGATGACCTCTCCTAGACCCAATCCCAACACGGATCAGCAGAGAACCTGTAACTTGCTCTGTTTTGCTGCCAGGTGAAGCCTCCTTCACCATCCTGGGGTCTCTCTTCTCCCATGGACTCCTCATATTGGTATCTTGTTTACTGTAGATAGACTTTGGGGTTCACCTTCCTGCAGCTCAGAAGGCCCACATTCTAGTGATCCCCAACCTCATCGCCCAGCAGCGGGGACTACAGGGAGAGAAGGCGATTGGACCAGGTCATGAGGGCCTGTCTTGGGGGGAGGCAGTGGGGATACAAGGGAAGTGATGGAAGAGACACTTCAGAGATGGGGCAGACAGCTGGGAACTGTTGAGATGTCAGAGCTGAGGGAGAAGGAACCAGACTGCTGGATGTGGGGGACAAGGTGGATGGAGCCTTCTCCTCCCTGGCCCCACATCCTCTGACGGCATCCTTAGGAGGAGAATGCTCCCCTCCCCTCCCCTCCCCTCCTTTCCCTTGTATTCCCACTTCTGCCAAGCATCCCCCACTGGAACCCCAGCCATGGTAGGCTGGAGGTGTCAGACTTACAGCTGCCCAGCCAGGCCAGTGGACCAGCCCATCCAGCAGAGATGTGGAGGGCCTCACGCAGCTTGCAGCCACTGTCCAGCAGTCAAGCAACTGCCCAGGTCAACCTAGGCCAATGAGGATCCAAATGAGCAGCGGACCTACCTGCTGAGGTCCAGCGGAGACAGCTGTGACCTAAGGGGAGCAAGACCAGAAAAGCCTCTATGGAAAAAGGAAGGAATCTGAGGCTGTGCTGTCCTGTGCTTGTGAGCTGCTGTCTATGACTATGATTAATGTAGGTGAGGAGGTCAGGCTGCTTCATCCCTGGCTTTATCCCAATTCTGTCATGGACCTAGAAATCTGGAGGCATGAATGAATTCACAATCAAGAAGGAGGGGAGGGGAGGGAGGAGAGGGAGGGGAAGGGAGGGGATGAGAGGGAGGGGAGGGGAGCATTCCCCTCCTTGGATCTGTCCAGATTTCTTCCAAGGATGCCGTTCATGTGCTGAGACTCGATGCACTGCCCTGATGTCATCCACAAACAAGGGTGTCTGGTGTACCTCCCCATCTCTCAGGGATCCCTCCTGAACTTTGACTTGGGATCATGTGTCTTTTTCACTCATATGTTTCATCAGTGCTGTCTTTTCCATGGCTTCTCTCCTGTAATTCTTGCTTTCCAATGTTCTTCTGTCTGCTTGCACACACTTCTCCCCACTCATCTTTGGGCAATTCTTAACTCCCAACTCTCTCGGGAATGTGATGTCTCATGTATGTCTGACTCCTCCTGGTCAGGAAGCTATCACTTGAGGAAGTAGAAAGGGGACTGGAGAAAAGGGAGCAAGTTGGGGGGTGGGGAAGCAGCTGGACTGGAAGAAAGGGACAGACAGTCTGGGCTGGAGAGAGCAGCAGGGCTGGAGGGTGTTAAGGAATCACTTCTGAAGGTATCCCGAGATGGGGAGAACGTTCCCAGACTGCAACAACCCAAACAAGGGGCCAGAGAAAACATCTGGCATTTAGAGATCTTCCCAACACTCTCTTTCCAGACTTTCTAGATATGGCTTTCTGCCACCTGGTCTAGGGTCCAGCCACACTGTCCTTGTCACTGTTCCCTACAAAGCACAATTCTATGCATTTGGACTAGCTATCTGCCCTGCCTGGAGTGCTCTCCTCCTGCTGAATCCATGGCTTCCTTCAAGAGAGAACTCAAACCACTGCCTTGTGCAGGAGGGCTGCCCTCTCCTCCTTCCATGGATTAGACCCCTCTCCTTTACGGTTACCTTCAATTTACTCTCCAGCTTCTATGTCCCTATTTATTCACAAGCTCTCTCATTATAAATTCCTCGAGTGCTCATCACTTAGCAGTGCCTGGCCCATAAAAAGTGCCCAATGAATGTTGGTTGGTTGGTTGATTACCACTCTGTAGGCTCGATTCTCTAGCTCTATAAAATTGGAATTAGAATAATCCCCATGTGTAGTAGTCTGGAAAGTAGCTCAGAAGTAGTCCCAGTCTGAGACTCAACGTTCACCCTAGCTTGTGTCTTTCTTTTCTGTTCAGACCTCACTTCCCAGCCTAGTTGTTGCCTTAGGGAATTTCTTCCAACAGTGGCTCTCCCCCACACATTGCTGGTGGTCTGGACTTTTGTCCTGGCACCACTGGACTTCACAACTCAGAGGTTTCTGCACAGCTCTGCCTCAAATCCAATTCATGTCCAAGCCAAGGCATCAGCCCCTGAGGTCATTGGTGCTCTCTGAAAATGAAGCATGAAGAACAGGAATCGTACAAGATTCCTTCAAAGATGTCACCACAAGAATGGATTCAACTGAAGACCCTGGATCATAGACATCAGGTGAGGAAGGAAAAAGGGAGGTGTGCACCTGCCTCTGTGGGTGTGGAGTCCAAGTTCAGGAGGGATCCCTGAGAGATGGGGAGATCCACCAGATACTGCTGTTTGTGGATGAAGTGGGGCAGTGCATCAAGCCCCAGAACATGCATGGCCTCCTGGAAGAGACCCGGACAGCTCAGAAGAGTTGGGCTTCTCTATCCCCAAGAGAAAAAATGAGAATGCCCATTGTTCTCCTCCTCCTCCTCCTCCTCCCTCTCTCTCCCTCCCTCCCTCTTTCTCTCTCTCTCCCTCTCCCTCTCCCTTCCCTCCCTCCCACACCGTCTGTCTTCCTTTCCCTCTCTGTCTCTTTCCCTTCTTCTCCCTCTCTCTCTCCCTCTCTCCATCTCTCTCTTTCCCCCTCCCTCTGCTCTTCCACCCCTCTCCCCCCCATACTTAACCTGTCCTTTAGCCCACATTTCCAAAGGGAAAGCTGATCCTCCTATTCTTGGTGAGAGAAGATTTTGTTTGTTTCAGAAAGGAAAAGCAGTAAAAGAAACCTCCCCATTGTTTTCTGAGGGGGTCAGGCAGGGTCAGTGGATTTGTATTAATTTACAAATTCTCCATAATCACAATTGTAATGACAACAGCTTAAAGGTTTGCCCAGCCTTTTCTGGGATTTATCTCATTCAGGCTGCCCAGCCACCACCCTGTGAAGTACCCACCACCAGTTACTACTTTACAGAGGTGGAGACTGAGGCTCAGAGATGTCCCTGGTCATGGAGAATGCCTAGTGATTGCCAAGGATAGAATTTGCACTCAAGCTATCCAGCAAGTGCTCTAGGTAGTACACAAAAGCCCATCAAGAATTGCCTTTCCTGCTCTGAGGGGGCCAGAGGGGTTAGCACCTTCCGTCCTAAACGAATAGCACTCAAAGAGACTGGGGAAGGTGTGGCCTCTGAGACCCTAGGATCAGTTTCTTATCTGTTTATGACGGAAGCCGGTTCCTCAGCAGAGGGACAGAACAGGCCAAGCCACTTGCCTAACTGCAGCTCAGTTACAAGGTAGCCTGAGGGCTGTTTGTGAAAAACCAGCAGCTTCTGTCTCACCCAGCACCCAGGCCAGCCCCATTGTTATTGAAATAATGGGTGGGGCCCCTGTTCCAGAGACAGCCTGCATGAGGGGAGATTAGACTCCATGCAAAGTGTGGCCCAGAGAGGGTGACTTGCCCAAAATCACACAGGAAAGAACACAGAAAGTTGGGACTTAAAGGCAGAGTTTCTATCTCTTAAACCTAATGCTTTCTCCCCAACTCTGTGCTGCTGGAGAAGACCCAGACATCTCTGGTTTGCTCACATGAGGCTCCATGGTTCCGGTTGGGCCTGCCCCGCCAGGCCATCACGTCTGGGGCACCCCAAACCAGTCTGTTGGCTGCCTGAAGCCTCCCCCTAGCACCAGAGTAAGCCTCGAGAATCTCCGCAGCTGCAAAGGAAGACAGTGCTGTCTTCACATCTCCAAGGTGCTGTAGGTGCTGATGAGCACTCCGCCCTTCTGGGCACCTTCCACAGGCCCACCCAAGGCACCTTGACAGGGCCCAGGGGCTGCAGGCTGGGATGCTGCTGAGGCCTCCCAGAGCCAGACCCGTGCACAGTCACACCACAGCAAGTGGCTGGTTCTGTCCACAGTGGATACAAGGCTGGGCCCATAAGCAGGAAGAGCTGAGTTCAAATTTGACCTCAAATGCTTACTTGCTATATGACCTTGGCCAAGTCCCTTAATCTCCCTTGACCTCAACTGCAAAATGGGGATAGGAGTCCTGTGTCCCTCAGAGCTGCTCTGAGGGTCCAGTGAGACCCTGCTTGTGCAGCACCAGGGGGCGCTATCAACAGGAGGCGCTGCTGCGGGCACCAGGGGGCGCTATCAACAGGAGGCGCTGCTGTGGGCACCAGGGGTGCTATCAACAGGAGGCGTCTCTGCGGGCACCAGGAGCCGCTATCAACAGGAAGCGCTGCTGCGGGCACCAGGGGCGCTATCAACAGGAGGCGTCTCTGCGGGCACCAGGAGCCGCTATCAACAGGAAGCGCTGCTGCGGGCACCAGGGGGCGCTATCAACAGGAGGCGCTGCTGTGGGCACCAGGGGTGCTATCAACAGGAGGCGTCTCTGCGGGCACCAGGGGGCGCTATCAACAGGAGGCGCATCATCATCCCACCGCAGAGCAGTGTTCCCAGATGACTTGGAATCATGGCTGCCTTCCCCTGGCTGCCCCCACTGCACAAGCAGCTGGTGGGGCCCGGGCAGGGGCGCAGAAGTCAGAGGCTGTGGGGCCTGAACCCCCAAGTCACTGGAGGGTGCTGGGGAGTGGGGTCAGAGCCCTGCAGTGTGAAAGGTAGGGAGCGCGGTGCCTTGACCCCAACCTCCAGGGAGGCCTTCAGCCAGTCAACAAGCGTCTGCCCAGCACTCCAGGTGTGTCGAGCCCTGGCTCCTCAGAAGTGCTTGCTGGCAGATGGCACACTCCTCATCCCCAAAGACACCCGAGCCTGTGGGGGCCTCCGCCACCTCCCCCCTAGACTACGTTGGCCCCAAAGGACTCTCCCTCTTACCCCCTTTGCCCAGCTGCCAAAATCTTCTTTGTGAGACTCCTGCCTGACCCAGCTGCTCCCACTCAGGCACCTTCAGATGTTCCCTATTGGCCCAGCTTGGCCTGGCATTCAAGGTCCTCCTTCCCCAGCGGATTCCATCATCCTTGTCCTGCCTCTGCACATTCTCCAGCCGAGGGAGATAGAGGTTTTTCCCCATTCAGCCCTCCCAGTCTCTGTGCCTGGAACACATTTCTCCCTCCCCTGAGTCTCCCCAGGCTCAGCTGAGGCAGCACCTGCCCCCAGGGTGATTCCCTGATTCCGGGCAGACAGAATCCTCTCCCTGCTCAGCTTTCCTTGTGATCCGGCACTGGGCACGTCCCTTGGGAGGTCGATTGCTTCGTCCTACTGGGCCTGGTCCAAGAGTGGATAGACATTCCAAGGGAAGGCAGGTACTCTTGTGCAGGCCCCTCAGTGACCATCCTCCCTGCTGGCCTGCAGCTTCCATGGGTTAGTGCCTGATGCCCAGAGTTAGAGGGTGCAAGCTGGTGGAGGCCCCCCTGCTCACAGCCCACGTAGCCCCTGCCAAAGCAGGCCTTCAGGGCCTGGCCCTTCTGGATCCACTCGCTGCCACTGCCCATGGGGACAGCATTGAGCCAGCATTTGGGTCAAGGGGGCCAAAGGTCCTGGTCTGGAACTGAGGAGGCTTCAGGAGCTTCCACAGGGGGCCCAAGTTCAAATGGCAGCTTGGCTCTGCCATCCCTATCCTCTGCAACTTTGGACAAATTTTCTTCAGCTTCCCGGGTCTGAGTATCCACATCTATACAATGAGGGTGCAGTGAAGCTCTTTCGAGTTCTAAGAATCATTCTGTTATCCTAAGCCAACATCCAGAGTCAGAATGAGGTCACAGAAGTGGAGCCCATGGGTACAAGAAGATGAAAAACAGATAAAGCCTCAAAGCCTCCATGGCATCAGGAAGAGGCAGCCCAGCCTCTCTGAGACTCGGAGAGGCCCCATCAGGGGACTAAGTGGCTGTGAGATCCAAACCCAAGTCCCCTGAGCCCAGACTGCTAGGGGGCACCATAGTATATATGAGGTTGGACCTGGAATCAGGAAGACTCCTCTTCAGGAGTTCAAATTTGGCCTTCCTAGCTATGTGACCCCGGGCAAGTCACTTCACCTTGTTTGCCTCAGTAAAATGAACTGGAGAAACAAATGGCAAACCCCTCCAGGATCTCTTTTGAGAAGATCTCCAGTGGGTCACAGAGTCAGGCATGACTGAAAACCACTGACCACAACACCTCAGATACCAGGACCAAAGCACCTTCCCCAGAGGAGGGCCACATGTCCAGAAACAGCAAGTGGCCAGGCCTTAGTAGTTCCTTAATTCCCAGACAGGAGCAAATTAACTAAAACTTTTGGCGAGCAGGGAATGCCTACAGATATCACTTGGGCTCCTCCCAGCCCAAAGTCAGTAGCTCCATCAGACCTGCAGGGCCCCTGAAGTGGGACCAGGAGACTGGGTGATGGTGGAGAGCTTTGCCTTTCTAAGAATCTATTGCAAAGAACAAGATTTGCTGCCTCTGAGGGTCTGTCCGTTGTGGCATCTAGGCACCATGTGCCCCATGCCCCCATCCACTACCAGCTTTCACCATCTGATTCTGACTTCTCAGGGGAGAAGCACTAGCATTAGGGGGACTGGGAAGGGATTCCTGGAGGAGAGGTGTTGGCTGGTCCTTGCCTAGGATGTGAGGGGGATCGGGAGCCAGGAAGGAGGAGGGAGAGTCCCCAGGCCCTGGGAGGGCCAGGGACAATGGTCCCATATCACCAGCTCTCCTGGGCTGTGAGCGGGGACCATCCCATCCCAGCCATCGTGGTGTCTCAGCTCCAGCATCTCTCTGGGACTCTAAATATGTGTTTGTAGAATGAATGTGCCTAAGGAGAGGTGAGTCCCTGGAAGGGCCACACCAATGCCACTGGTCATGCCATTTGCAGGAGGAAGGAGAGATTGCAGAGGACATAGAGCTGAGCCCCTCATTGTGCAGGGGCCCCTCTGTGCCTCATCTCTGGAGGTGACAGGAATGTGGAATTCCTAGGGACCCCTCCCACTTAAAGGCTTCCTAGACATGCTGCTGACAGGCAGGGGGTAGAGAGGCTGAGACAGTGGAGCTCTGTCCTGGGGAGGCTGGTCCAAGTGCTCCCACATCATGTCTCCAGCCCTCCCCCAGTGGTCAGAGACAACCTCCAAGCACCCACAATAGAGTGAGCACTAATGGATGTTGGAAGGTTGTCTCTGAGACTTTAAAAGGCCCTTTCATTCAACAAGCCATAAATACCCCACGAAGCCAAACTGCTTCCCTTGACTGTCCCTATCTGGCTAAGAAGCCTTGAGAAAAGACCTCCCCCCCCTTAATGCCCCAGTGGGGCCCTGGAGGAATGCAGCACAGAGGAGGCCAGAGAAAAGGAAGAGAACTCCCCAGAGGAGCTGCTATCAACGACATCATCCCGACTGCAGTGGGCACCAGAGAGAGACCCAGCTTCCAGGAAGAGGCCATTCCCACTGTCCTCTGACTTCATCAGCTCTCCTCTGGAGGAGTGGCTTCAGTCGTGGGCACCTGAGGAGGGATTCAAGGGGGGGGGATGTCCCTCGGGGGTCTGCCAAAGGGCACAGGAGAACTGTCCTCAAGTATGGGAAGGGCTGCCAGAGGGCAAGACAAAGAGCTAAGGATGGCTGTTGTCTAATTAGAACCCTCCCGAAGAAGAACAGCTGCCAGGGGAAGTAATGAACTCCCCATTTATAGTGCTGCAAGCAGAACTGGTAGCTCTGGGATTCTCAGGAATGGCATAAAAGGGACTCTCCATGAGGTACAGCTTGGCCCCGATGGCCTCAAAGGACCCCCCTGGCATTGGCATTCTGGGCTTCCTAGGTTTCACTTGGAGAAACTGCAGGGCCACCGGAACTGGAATGAGAGCTGCAGGGGGTCACTGCCCCCCTCCCATTTTACTGATGAGGAAATGGAAGCTCAGAGGGAGGGAGGAATGTAGCCAAGGTCACCCAGGCAGTGACCAACAGGGCCAGGACTCCAAGCCAGGTCCTCTGCTTATTTGCTTTGGGAGGTGTCCAAGCCCTCAGCCCCTGCTGTATTGTTGGGAAATGAGGACACTGAGGTACAGGGAGGCTAGGTCAATGCCAGAGCCAAAGGCAGTGTGGTCCAGGCAGTGTGGTCCAGTGGGAAGAGGACAATTTTCAATCAAGGGAGCCAGAGGGCTTAAATCCCAGCCTGGCCATGTCCTGGGTGATCTGGAGAATATCACTGAATCTCTCTGGGCCTCAGTTTACCCCTCCATTGAAGGAGATTCCCACTCTGACCTGAGTCAGCCTCCTCTTGGGCCAGGGGAGCAGCTGGGTTTTCCCCATCACTATCAGGGTTCACCTTTCCAGGGAGAGTATCCATGGTAACCAGATCCAGAGTCTCACTCCCTTGGCCCTGTGAGGTGAGCAGAGACAGATTCTTCCTGGGCCCCAGCTTTCCTCTTCCCAGCCTCCCCAAGTCCCTCGAAGCTCGAGCCTGCCAGCTTTGGTCATTACATCACCCCTGCTTTTGTTCCAACACACTTTCCCAAGGCACTGCTGTACAAAGCTCACTGACCATCTCTCATTGGTTACGTTGCAGGGGGCTGGGGGGAGGGCTATCTCTGGCATCACTCACGGAGGGGCCGGAGCCTCAACCACAACCACAAAGTCCCCCAATGAGCAAGTGCAGGAAGGGTCTCTCCTCTGCTTAGAGGCAGCTGGGGGCAGCCCAGGGCACAGAGAGCAGGGTCTCAGGTCAGGAAGTCCTGAATTCAAATCCAGCTTCAGACACTAGTTGTATGAACTGGGCAAGTCATTTAAACACTCCAGCCTCAGTTTCCTCATCTGCAAAAAGGGGATAGTAACAGCACCCCCCCCCCCACCAGGGCTGTTGTGAGGATGGAATGAGGTAGCATTTGGCCCAGTGCCTGGTATGCAGTAGGTGTTTAATACTTGTTCCCTTCCTCCTTCCTCCCTTCTCACAAGACTCTCCACACTTGGGTGATTCTTGGAAACTTTATTCAAACTTTTCCGAAGATGTTTCCTGTCCTAAGTGTCTTGTCCTCCTCTTGACCCCAAGCTCTGGATCTTCCTTCACAGAGGAGGAAGCTTTGCTCCACAGAGTAAGGGCTGTCTGGGTGCCAACTCTCCTCCCACTCACCCAGGCTCCTTACTTGGGAACGAATCCTTGACTTTTCCCCCCACCTCAAGTGTCCTGCAATCTGAGGAAGCGATTCCCTAAAGGTCTCTCCTGCCCCTTCCCATCGGCTCACACGGCCACCCGGCCCCTCATCCAGGCCTTCATCGACTCCCCACAGCTGCTGGAGCGTCCTTTTCAGGCACAGGTCTGATGGGTCACTCCTTCTCTCAAACACCCTCCCTAACTCCCATCTGCCCTCCTCCATCTGGCTCCACCTGTCAAGTTCTTGCCTAAATCGGTCACTTAGTTACTAGTGACGGTCACCGCCAACAGTCGACATTGCCTAGGCTTGGTCTGAACCACAGCCACAAAACAGCTATTGTCTGAATAAATGCCTGATATTTGGGTAATTTTCATAAGGCTTATTATACAAATCACTTTACATACTGATTTATATACTAACTATACGAGTCGATTTATATACTGACTATACACATCAGTTTCTATATTGCAACATCTTTAGCAGTGTGGTAAACATTTAACAACTGGCTCTCTGATTTAAAAAAATGTACACAAGATGCATTTTTAAGTAAAATCTGACCCATTACCATTTTCTCCATCACTTTCTCAAGTCCAGACAATCAATAAAACAATCAACCACACCCTGATTTGTAGTACAGCCCATTTCAGAGGTAAGTTCCCTTGATAATTTTACAATGGGTTTTCCCAAGCCCACTGGTAAACTCCCATAGGGGTTGGTCTGAGCCCTCAATGATGCTTCCAACTGCATTCCAGCTTCACTGCGGCCCTACAGATTAGGGACTAAGGCATTATTTTCTCCATTTCTGAGGTTCAGATTTTTACATGGTCCCCAGCTAGTAAACCTGAGCTCAAGCCAAAGTGAGTGGTGTTACCCACTGTCCCACACTGCCTTTAGCCTCCTCCTCATTTTGATTCACATGGAACTTGTGTCCTGAGGCTGACTGGAGGAAAGGTGGATGTAATGAGGCAGGAGAAGCCATGTCTTCAGATATTTAAAAGTCTCCTCCTCCCAAGTCAATGAATGTCTCTGGGTCCCAGGGGAGACTCAGTGACCTCTCCCCCCAACTCTGCCACTATGACCCTGTGATTATGTACAAGAGGGATTAGATCCCAGGGCTCATAAGCACGAAGTAACTCCCGTGTGTGTGTGTGTGTGTGTGTGTGTGTGTGTGTGTGTGTGTGTGTGTGAATCTAATTACTGTAGATTTCTGCCTCTAGAGGAGGAGACCTCAAGCAGCCTTCAAATGTGCCCCAGGTGTGGCCTGAACCAGATTAAAATGTCATTGGGAAATGTTTCACAGGATAAATAAAACTACAATGCCAACATAGACATAGATGATGTTAGGTTGTGGTTTTCTAAGCCGGGAGGTGGCTGTTTCTATCAGTGTTTGACAGCCCTGGTCTAGAAGACAGAAGTGGGACAGACCAATGGGGAGAAGGCCCAAGGAAGAAGAGTCCAAGTAAAGGAAAGGCATCATGGGACCACAGCTCAAAGGAGCTCAGAGCTTCTCTTGCCCAACCCCTTCATTTTTACAGATGAAGAAACTGAGTCACAAAAAGCTGAGGTCACTCCTGCTGGTGAGAAAGGACTGGATACAATTTTGATTCCAAATCAGATGCTCTTCTTTGCCCCACCCTAAAGAGTCTAAGAATTATCTCTGTGAGTTAGCTCCTCAGACAGTAAAGTAAGCTCCCAGTCCCTGGTGGCATTCAGACAGAGTAGAGTCCCGGCCTTTAGGTGCAGGAAGACCCGCATGGTCTGAATCCCACCTCTGACCTTCATGACCTACGGGCAAGTCAGACCTCCTGCCTGAGCCTCAGTTTCCCCATCTGAAAAATGGAAACGAATGCCAGTTTCATGGCTTTTCTGGCTGTGTGGTTGGAAATGCTTTGTCAGACTCCCAGGGCACAGGAAAGGAAAGCCATTGTTGACTCTGGGAGATGGTTTTTCCCAGAAGTTGGGGTGGAGCCCTCACAGGGTAGCTAGCTGTCCCTCTCCCCAGTCTCCAATCCTCCAATCTCCTGCTTAGAAGACAGGCAGGCCTCTGACAACCCAGGGGAGGACCTGAAGCACTATATATCTGAAAAAGAATCAGCACAGCCTTCAGCCTTGGCATGGGCCCTGCTGCCTTCCCAGGGTCCATCTCTGATGCGCCTACACTGGAGGGGTTTTTCATCATTTTAATCACTCTTGCTGAAGTCTTTAGGGGCTATTGGTTTCTTTTCCTCAAAGGGGAGGGTGAGTCACAAGGTTGCACATCTATGGCTACCTGCCGCCTCAGGGGCCATCTAGTCCAATCACCTCCTAATTCAGAGGAGGACACTGAGGCCCAGGGCAGTCATAACCTCCCACCTGAGGCCACAAAGGTGAATGTGGGAAAGTCAGAATTCAAACCCAGATCCCTCAGCTCTAACACCAGAGTTCTCCTGCCCATCTCATCTTGCCTTGGAGGGGGGCAGGGTGAAGCCCACTGGGAAGGGGGAGAGACAAGATTGGGGTGAGAAGCTACAAATCCCATTCTGCAGCAACCGGCATTTACTTGAGGCCCCCAGCTTTTTGTCCATGGGTGTTCTGGCCAACCCCCGACCAAAATCTACCTCACGTCAGTCCTGGGTCACCCCTGGGGATTTCAGGAAATAGCAGCCGAGGTACACAGAGGAACAAAAACATCCGGCTGTTCTGTGGGGCATGAGCTCAGGTGCTCATACGATATACACGGAAACTCAATTGAACCCCTGGAGAAGACGTGACATACAAGCCCCACCTGTTTGCTCCTGGCAAACAGAGGCCCCGAATCTCGTCTGTCCACTTTGTGGTGACACAGAAAGCCTGCAGGTACACTATTCACTCCTGGGCTCATGGGGGGCCCCATGCTGCTCCAGGATGCCACACAGGGCCAAAGCCTGCCACCCTCTCAGCTCCAGGGACCTCCAGGATGGCCCAAAGCAAAAAGGCTTTGTCCAGCAAGCCTAGGCCTAGCTAGTTAAAAAGGCAGCTTGTTTGCCTATTCCAGACTCCAAAAAGCAAGACAGAGTCAGAAGACCCAAATTCAAATTCTGACTCTGTTGCTCCCTGTTTGGACCCAAGAAGATAGAGCCAGGGCAGGAGGCAGAAGTGACAAATTTAGGGGGAAAAAAGGGACAAATTTAGCCCAAATAAAACAGGCCTTCTCTGGAAGCAGGGGGACCACTTGCTGGGTGTGTGGAGGTACAGATTCTAGTTCAGGATGGATTAGACTAGATGTTGGCTGAGATCCATTCCAACACAGGCATTCTATGAACTTTGTGACCCTGGACAAATAGGTCTCCACATGTCTTGGAACATCGGCTTTCCTTTTCTGTAAACTGAGGGTAGAATCTCTTCCCCAAGAAGACAGGAGGAAGTAGACCAGGGATGATGGAGAAGAATCTAAAGTCTTATCATTTGTAAGTGTTCCGGAGTCAGTTGACCAATTACCAGTGACCAATGACCCCTCTTCTACTTCAGTGACAAGAAACCTGAACCAAGAGGGTGCATCTTGAGAGAACCCGTTTGATCCAAGGCATTTCAGCTAGGTGTGACAGGAAATCTGTTCTATGAGTTGTGGAAACATTTGCTTTAAGTTAATTTTGCAAATTCAAGATTTGTTGATTTGATCTAGTGGTGTGGTCAGACTCACAAGAAAGAGGGTCAGAGGCAAGAATGCCTCTGCCTCAGCCTCCATCAGGCTTCCATCCCTTCTTGCCTTGAATGGAGGAGGACCAGGTGAACTCTGGAGGACCAGATTTAGTGTCCCCCCACATATGCAACACTCTCCCTTCTCTGCCAGGACTGCTGACTCCCTTTAAGTCCCACCTTCTAAAATCTAAACTAAATTCCCTCACCCCACTAAAATATGAGTGTCCACAGGAAGCCTTCCTCAACCCTTCTCAATCCTGGTTCCTTCTCTCTGGTGATGATTTCCTGTTTGTCCTGTCTAGAGGTGGCTTGGTGTGTGTCTCTCCCTCTGTCTCTGTCTGTCTGTCTGTCTCTGTCTCTGTCTGTCTCTGTCTCTCTGTCTGTCTCTCTGTCTCTGTCTCTCTGTCTGTCTCTGTCTCTTTCTCTGTCTCTCTGTCTGTCTGTCTCTGTCTCTGTCTGTCTGTCTCTGTCTGTCTGTCTCTGTCTCTCTGTCTCTCCATCCCTCCATCCCTCCACCCATCCGTCTTTGCTCGTGCCCCCCACCAGACTGTGCGCTCACAGAGGGCTGTTGTTCAGTCTCGTCCTGCTCTTCGTGACCCCATGGACCACACTGTTTTCTGGGCAAGGATAGCAGCGCTGTGCCATTTCCTTCTCTAGTGGATTAAGGCAGTCAGAAGGGAAGTGACTTGCCCAGGGTCACATAGTGTCGGTTTTGAACTCAGATCTTTTGCTCTATCCACTGAACCACCCAGCTGCCTCTAGAGGGAGGGACTGTCTTTTTGACTTTTTGTATCCCTAGGATTTAGCACAGTGCTTGGCACATAGTAAGCACTTAATATTTATTAAATAATTGATTAATAGGTGTCCTGGCATTATCCCTGAAACAGCAACTGCTAGCAGTGACATCTGTAATGGGAGGCAAGCAGAAACTGGTCAGAATGAGGGGGGAGAGACTCAAGATTCCCCCACTACTGATGCCAGCCCGACGACTTCCAGGGGTTCTGAGTCACCCCTTTGCCCCCTGTGATTTTTAGGCCCGAGCCCACTCTCCCCTGGGCTCTGTACGTATTCTTAGGAGAGGACATCACAGAACTCGGGGAGGGGGTCTGGGGCCACTATATTACAACAGTGAATACCCATTTCCTAAAGCTAATTGAGGCTGGATGGGATTAGTTGGTATCTAGAGATAATTGTGGGAGAAGCTTATTATCTGTGACGATGGGAATCCTCCCTTAACCCCTCAGGATTGCTCCTAGAGTCCAGGGTAGTTATCGTCCTGCCCCTGCCCCTGCTCTGGGGCCTTAACCTGCTGGTGTGGGCGGGAGTGGGGAGAGTCATTCCAGAGCTTGAGTTAAACTCTCAACCACTTTCTCTCTTCCTCGGTCTAATCTGAAGAGCCTTAAACCCAAACAGAAGGGGTCTTTCAGAAACAAGGCTTTAGATAAAGCCTCAAGATAAAATAGCTAATGCCTGGAGGAATCAGCCCTAAGGGAATAGCTTATACTAGAATTCTATAGTCCAACATGGCTCCCTCTCTAGGAAGCCAAATCCATGGCTCATCTCCATGGTGAATGTTTATCTGAATGTCCAGTGGCAAACCTAAACAGTTGAAAGAAGATGGAATTAGGACTTAATATTTTGTTTGACTTTGAGCACAGCAAGATAGCTAAAATCATATCTCATAAAACGGAAAGTTTCTATTTTCACCAAAATATTTGGGGAAAAGTTCCATTTATTTTGAATTTGGATACCTAGATTCAGGGGGCCATACTCCAGGAAGGGCCAGAAGAGACTGAGAGCTCCAACTGAGTTGGAATGAAAATGATAACAGCCCACATTTCCATGGCATGCAAAGGTCTGCAAAGCCCTTGGACTGAAAGCTTTGAGATCACTCAAGCAATCTGCCCCATAGGGGCTCCCAAGAGTCCTGGAAGGCAGCAGCCGAAGGGTTACTACCTTCATTTTACAGATGAGGAGACAGTGGGGCAATGACCTGTGCAAACAGCCATGAAGTGCCAGAGAGGGGTCAGAAGCCCAGTTTCGAGCACTCCGAGCCCAGCAGTCTCTCTGCTTGGCTGTTCCCTTTGCTATCCTTCCATAAAGATACACATGTTCTTTGCATGAAGCATCACTCAGGACCAGACTTCTTCCTTTCTCTCACTTTAATTCCCATGGGACCACAGCCATGTCACCTCACATCTAAGAGCCTCACCTTCCTCATCTGCAGAAAGGACATTCATACCTGGTGACCAGGCACTCATAGGCTTGTTCTAAGATTGAAACAGGACCACAGCATCATGGATTTATGGGGAAGAAAGGGCTTTAGAAGTCACTGAATCCAACTCCTTCCCTTTTCAAATCAGGAAACCTGTAAAGGGGTCAAGTGGCTCATCCCTTGTTGCACATTTAAGTGTGTGAGATGGGGACACTCTCTCTATCTACTTCCAGCCTCCTTTCAGGTAGGGAGTTCTGCAAATCTTGAAGTGATAGTAAAAGGACAGCTCCTTCTTGTAACTGGTTGTACAGTGCATGTTCTCGACAGGTAAAAACCTCACCTGCTTGGGTCTGTGGAAGTCAGCCACAGCCACTGAAGCTTTCAATTCCAACATTTCAATGTTGAATCATTCAATATTCAGTGATGTCAATATTTCAAAATTGAATGATTCAATATTCAATAATTTCAAAGCTGAATTCAATATTTTGATTTCTACATGGCACCATTGTGGCTTGGAAAGACCATCCCTGTATGTCAGCATGGAGACCTTGGCACAATCACTCATCTCCCAAGAAAGGGCTGGATTTCTAACCTCAGTGGGGTCCTCTTGACCCACACACCTGAGAGATACATCTGGCTTGGTAATCAGAAGGGCGTCCCGGTCTCAAGCTCTGGGGGAGGGAGAGCATGCATAGTCCCAAATCATCGTGCTTGCACTCCTCTTTTCCTGGGTCAAGCTCAGTCATTATTATTCCACATCATTGAGAATTTTTTTTTTTATTGATCCTTCCATTTACTTTATATCTTTTTTTTTTTTTTTGGTTGGGCTTATTTCACCGAGCATCAGTTTAAAGATATATTCCCATGTTCCTCTAAATACTACATATTCATCATTTCTTTCTGCCCAGTAATTTTCCATTATATTCACCTATCAACCACCAAGCATTTATTAAGCACCTACCATGAACAAAGGCAAAAATTAAAGTCCCTATTCTCAAGGAGCTTACATACTATGAAGACAAAATGTAACATGTGACACCCTACTTGAGTTCACTCTTCCAACTCCCATTGGCTCTGAATCCAAAGAGGGCTGGCTGCTACTTTCAGCATTATAGAGATCCTCTTACTTTTGGTGCATAAGCCCCCACTGGTGTGCTTCTCCTTAAAAATCAGCCAATAGCCTCAGTTGGCTCTTTAACAAATTTATTCAAACTGCATATCCAGGACTAAGTCATAGGTGGTACAATGCTTGGAGCAGCAGGCCTGAAGTCAGGAAGACTAGGGTTCAAATTTGACCTCAGACAGTTACTGGCTATGTGACCCTAGGCTCACATAACCCTATTTGCCTCAGTTTCCTCATCGTAAAATGAGCTGGAGAAGGAAATGGCAAATCACTCCAATCTGTTTGCCAGACAAAACAAAACAAAACAAAACAAAAAAACCTAAATGGGGTCATGAAGAGTTGGGACAAACCTGAAATGACTGAACAACAGCATGCTCACAAGAGTAGTTGTAAAGTATTTCCTCTACAAATCAAGGGAGCGCTATCCCACAGGTACACAGTCAGGGAAGAAGAACAAGGAGAGTGAGGCATCTATGAACTTTGCAGGTGCAGTCTCCTGTCCTTTCTCCATCGGGTCCCTAAAAGATGAGATGGGGCCTGGCCTCGGCGAAGGAGGAGCAGCCCCAGTGTTCTTTGAAGGGCATGGTGTCTCCATGGGACAGCAGCTTGGCTAGCCTTTCTGCCTTAGAATACAGTGTCTCAGGCAGGTTGCTCAGCTCCTTAGCAGGCTTGGCTACAGCTGGACTGGGCTAACAGATCACTCAGCTGCTGGATTGATGCCCGAAGAGGTCACTGGGCAGATGCTTCTGGCCAAGGGCAGGCACCCATATGACTGCTCTCAGGGAGTGAGGTCTCCTCTGGGTTGGCCAATAACTGAATTCCTTGGGCTTGCTTTTTGATGGGCAGCTGCAGGCTTTCATCACCTTCAGCAGCTGGCCCAGCTACTGTGCTCTCCTCAGCAGAACTTCTCTCCTTCAGCCAAGGCAACAAACCTTCCCCACACCTCTTTGGTCCCCTCATTTTGTTTTTTTCATCATATCCTACTCTTCATGACCTCATTCAGATTTTCTTGGCAAAGCACTGGAGTGATTGGCCATTTCCTCCTCCAGCTCATTTTACAGAAGGGGAAACCAAGGCAAGCAAGGCTAAGTACTTGCCCAGGGTCACACAGTTAGGAAGTATCTGAGGATTTGAACTCAGGAAAATAACTTTTTGACTCTAGTCCCAGAGCTCCATCCACCGAACCATGGAGCTGCTCCTGGCTTTCTCATACCTACCTCACCTTCACTAGGCAGTTTTGTTACCTCTGGGAGGAGGTGGGAGAGGGCTGGTTTCTGAGATTCAATAATCCTCTTGCTCCAAAGACAATCCCCACAGCCAAGGTCTCCAGCTGGGTTTAAGTAGATGAATCTGAATTCATCCAGTTCCACAGCCCAGTCTCCCTTTGGGGTGCAGAGGACTGGCTGAAGATGAAGGTAGGACTTTCAGCTTTGTGCCCCAGGGGGCACATTCATTGTCTCCAGAGGCTGGTCATAAATTGTAGAATTAGCCAAGCCTCAGACTCCAGGGGAGGTAAGAAATGTCCCTTTGGAATCTGACCCAAAGCCACTTGCCTTTACATTTCAAGGCCTCTTGTCTTCTAGTGCTAGCTAGGAATCCAAAGTGATTATACTCTAGTGAGTATAGATTTAAACCTACTGCCATTTCTTAACCTGCTCCTCAGGCAGTGAGGACACAAATGACGTTTTGGTGAAGTCTGGCAGACTTTCCTTTAGATCTCTAGAGGAATGTTCTGCCTTACTCTGATGGGGGCAGGAACCATCCCCAAGATCTAACGTTCCAAGAAGCTAGCTTCTGATCTTCGGGTGCTGAGCCCCATCTAAGCCTCTGGGGTGACTGGGAAACACCCCCCAAGTCCCCTGTTCCCACCGGCTCCATTTGAAAAGATCCTCATTTCATCCCAGTAGGATGGCCTTTCACCAAGATGAACTGGAGCCAATGTAGCCTCTCCACACCCCAATATGCCTTCACATCAGTTCTCACCACACTATCCTCCAAAAGCAGTGTCCTAAGCACCAGGCTCACTTCCCCATCACTTCCCAGATATTTCCAAACCCCACCACCTGCACTTGGGCAATTCTTTTTGTACCCCTCCCCCCAATTTCTAGTTCCTTTTTATATTTGTTCTCATTTGACAACATCAAACAGCAACCGAATAATGCAAATGACCAAGTCTGGGATTTTTCTCCTTCCACCAAACCCCATCAACAAGCCTGGTTCAGGGCTTTACCTAGAGGCAGACAGTAACCATCCAAGAAGCGGCAGCCATACTTCCCTTCTGGCTCAGTCTCCAGGGCCCTCCGAGCCACCCTCTTCTTTCCCTCCTTTTTCAGGTCCCCTTTATATGCTGCCTTCCCCCATTTTGAAGGCAGGCATCGTCTGGTTTGTTTGCATTCGTATCTCTGCACAGGGTTGGATACAGTGTAACTGTTTAATCAATTTCTTTCTTTCATTTATACTTTCATTTGAATGAATGGGACCCTCAGATCCCTTGTCCATAAAACGAGGGGACTGAAATAAGACACTTTAAGGTTCTTTGCCAAGAAAAGCCCAAATGGGGTCACAAAGAATTAAACATGACTAAAAATGACTCAACAACATAAACTCCCAAATGCCTTGATTTTATGATCTTCTTGCTAATGATTAGGAGGCTGCTAGGGGGTGCCATAGTGCAGAGTGGGGGCCTGGACTCAGGCAGGGTTGAGTTCAGATCCAGCCTTCAATCCTTACCAGCCCATATATTGAGGGAATCACTTAACCACTGTTTGTTTCCATTCCCTTAACTGTAGAATCAGATAATAGCACTTGCCTCCTAGGCTTCTTGTGAGAATCACATGAGATCATATTTTGCCTGGCACATAGTAGGAACTTTTCCTTCCTTACTCTCCTCTATCCCTCCCTCCTTCCCCTCCTCCTTTCTTTCTTTCTTTCTTTCTTTCTCTTTCTTTCTTTCTTTCTTTCTTTCTTTCTTTCTTTCTTTCTTTCTTTCTTTCTTTCTTTCTCTTTCTCTCCTTCATCCCTCCAATTTTCTCTCCCTTCCTCCTCCCTCATTTACTTCCTTCCTTCCTTCCTTCCTTCCTTCCTTCTCTAGTTTCATCTTCCTCCCCCATCAAACCACCCTTCAGAGTTGCTAGGACAATGCAGGATTGCCTGGTGGGAATTTTCTCTTCTCTGTGGCTAGGAGGATGACAAGCAGAAAAAATGTCCTGAAAGATGGCCACAAATGTCTTTAAAGGTATTCTGAAGGATGATTAAGAGAAGAGGCCTGGGGAAAGTTGGCTGGAATTGAGAGGGCTGGCTCATATGCAGTCCTGTTCCCCCCCACCTTTCTGGGGTCTGGGTTGTCGAGAAGATCACTTTCATTCACTCATTCTTTCAGTGACTAGCACAGTGACTCCACAATTCACCAGACCATGACCCTGGCTCCTGGAGTGATTCCTCCTCCCCCCAGTCATCTTTCCAGAGCTTTCTGGTCATACACTCACTTTGTGGCCTCCATCTCATAAAGTATCTCCACATGTATATATTTGTAAAAGAAAAAATAACAATTTAAATTAATACCATATTCTAAACTCTAAATCCCTCTGTGTCTAGTTGGGCCAAGCAGTGCTTGCATCCCTTTGGGGCTCCTTCCCTCCAGCCCAATGCTGGTGTCTCACCTGCCCTCCCTCAGCAGTGGCAGCCAAAGGGTCACTCTGGGGATAAGTATCTTTGTCAAAGAGAAGCCCATCCCAGCTTGTGACTGCTGGGACCCAACAAAAAGCCTCCTAGAGATGCTTGGCCAATCGATTCAGGAAGTGAGCTCTTGTATTCTTTCCCAGAATGAATAATTTAGCTTTGTTTTGACAGGCTGAACATGGAATGCAATGGGCTGCTAACAGGGACAGTCAGTGGGCACTATCTGGGACTGCCAAAGGGCGCTATCTGGGACAGCCTTCAGGAGCTATTGGGGATAGTCAGTCAGTGGCTATCAGGGACAGCAAAGCCAACTTGGGTCCTGTAGTGTCCCTGAACTGAGTTCAGTCAGACATTACCTTGGAGGGTTCTGGGCCAAGGCACAATGCTGGGGACAAGTTCCTGGGGTAGAGGATGTGTGGTCTGGTGACTTTGTAGGATCACAGTGGGTGATGAACATGCCATCATCATGATCCAACTCCAGAACAATAACTAGGAACCTAGTGCCCAGGGCAGATTCAGTTCCAGGGAAGGTAAAATGATACTCCCCAAATTGGGGCTGTGCCCATACAGGTATGGAGAGCAGAGGAAGGCAGGTGCTAAAATAGGAGATCTAAATGCATGGGCAGCCTGTGGGGAAGAGGGGACGACTCATCCTTTTCCCCCACCGGAACACCAGCTTCTGCCATTAGCAAGCTCACCTTACTTCAAAACTGAGGACACCAATACTTGTGATCACCAAGAGTCAGAATGGCTTCATCGAAATCAGGTCACGCCTGACTCACCTCATTTCTTTTTTGACACAGTTACTGGCGTGGTGGATCAGGGGAATGCTTTTGACAGGGTTACCTAGATTTTGCAAAGCATCAGCTAACGTCTCTTGTGTAATACTTGTGGATGGGGTAGCAAGGGATAGATCAGATGACAAGATAGTCAGAGGATCTTGGACCTGATTGAATGACTCAGTCCAAAGGGAAGCCATGGGTGGACCCATGTGGACTTGGAAGGTGGTCTCCAGTGGAGGAGCCCAGAAAGCTCTGCTGGGCCCAGTGACTGCAGGACATTTTGTATCTGATTTAGACAAATGCACCAATCATATGCTTATTTCAATAAGCAAAAACAGTGAATGTACGCTTGAGGCAGGATCCAAAGAGTATCTACTGGGCAGAATTTAACAAGATGAAATTTTATACGGACAAGCATTAGGACCTATATCTGTATTTAAAAAAAATCAACCTTTCAAATACAAAATGGGGGAAGCACGGTAAGGTAGCAGTTGTGAAAAAGATCTGGGACTCAGAGTAGACTGCTAGCTGCTGATGAGCCAGTCATGTGATACAGTAGCTGAGGGGAGATAGAGTTAGGAGAGAAATAAAATCTATGTCATAACTGACATTTATGTAAGTTTGCAAAATTCCTCCAGAGAGGTAGTGCATCCCAGTGGTTAGAGAGCTGGCCTGGGAGCCTGAAGACCTGGGCTCAAGGTGTGTCTGATATGTGCTGGCTGTGGGACTCTGAGCAAGTCCCTTCCTTCCTTGGAGCTCTGAGAAACCCTCTAGTCAAGTCAACAAGCATTTATTAGGCATCTCCTATGTTTCAGGCACTGGGCTAAGCTCTTAGGAGACAAAGATATATGCTCCCTGACCTCTGAGTGCCCCCAGTCTAATGGGGGACCACGACTTGCAAACAAGCTACAGACAGGACCACCCACAGACAATGAACTACTCAAGACTTCAAAGAAACCACAGGATCTTGGGTGATCAGAGCTGGAACATGTTCCCAGACAATCTAGTTCAGCCCTGAACTGACCAAAACTACTCCTACAGCAACATAGCAAGAAGAGGATGCTAAACACTTCACAATTGTTATCTCCCTGAGCTTCACAATAACCCTGGGAGGCAGGTGCTGTTATTATCCCATTTAACAGATAAAGAAACTGAGGCAGACAGGGGTGAGTGACTCTCTGCAGATTTTTCCTGGTTCTGCTCTTCTCAATCAGCATCAGTTCGTATAACCCTCTCCAGGTATATATGAAGTCCATCTGCTCTTACACAGGTAGTGTCTGAGGTTAGATTTGAATTCAGGTCTTCCCACCTTCAGACCCAGACCTTTACCCACTGCCCCAACATCTTGGATAAGTAGTCACTGAGTCTCTGCTCAATGGCCTCCAGTGATGGGGGTCTCACTCCCTTCCAGGGGCAGCCCATTCCACTTTCTGAGGGATAGAAGTTTGTGGGGAGGGCAGAAAAGGAGTACATTAATGGCTCAGAAAATGTCACAAACCCTGGCTCAGCCTTTTCTCTTCCACTGGCTTAACGTCAGGATTAATTAAGCACTTACCGAGAGTGAGCCTGGGGCCAGATTCTACAGCCTCTCCTTCCTTTCCTTCCTTCCCACATCCCAGTTCTTTTCTGCCACCCTCTGCACTGAAGTCAAGGACCAGGAAATGTGCGCAGCTGCATTCTTTTCACTCTTCTTTATCATCTCTTCTATGAGCTTTTTATCATGGGAGCTGTTATTTATGGGCCATCTCTGAAGGGGCTTGCAGGCACCCAGATGTCCGGGTTCTTTTTTAGCCCAAGGAAGTAATGGGTCTGGGGACAAGGTTGGTTGCCCCTAGTATATAGGGTGGTGTGATGTTAATGGGCTTTAAGATTTTCCCCACCTCACTTGGAGCCCATTAAGGGAAGCTTGCTTAGGAGAGGCTTGCTTGTAGAAAGACTTTCACACTTTTTTTTTTTAATTTTTTTGGTCTTTATTAATTTGTTCGTTTACTTTGAGTTTACAAAATTCAGTTCCCCAGTTCTTTGAGTTTCAAATTTTCTATCGCCCTCCCCGCCCCATAGTAGTGATGGGGTCCTTGTGATGTATGTATGTCTGTAGTATCAATCTGTAACATCAGTTTGTAAATGGGGTGCTTTGGGATCTATGTCTGTAAAATCAATTTGTAAAAGCAGTCTGTAAGATCACATTTCCACCCCCCAGCCTCAGAGCATTGACTTTGCCCCTTCCCCCTTCCAGCGCTCTGCCCAGCAACATCTCATGATCTGTTTATCTCTGTTTGAAACAATAAGTTATGTAAATGTTATCTCCCTTAGTTAGAGTGGCCAGCCCCACCATGAATTCTTCAATACCTTATCTATAGGGTAACTCCTTAGCCAATTATATACCCACACAGTCTCTGATGACCTTGGTGGGTGGCAGACTGGGCACTCTTTAGTGACGTATCAGGCCTAGAACCACACCTCCAGCTAGACCCCCCCTTGAGCTATTTCCCAGTGAATCATGGGCAATACACCTGCGCAGTTGATATTAAAAGTGTATGGTCCTTTGAGCACTGACCACTCCTTAACTCCTCCCTGATCCCACCCTTACTCACCTAGTTAGCATAACTGATCCCTTAAAACTATGTCTGTGGCCTCTGCGAGTTTGCAGGTTCCATAAGAATCTAGCCCGCTGTTCTCTACAGCGTAACGTAACGATAAACTTTACAATTTCGGCTTCAAAGTTTGCTTGAGCCTGGTGAATTCCTTCCAGACTGGATGCCAGGAGAGGTATCCCTGGCAGAACCACTTACCCTCCCCCCCTCCTTATCACCCTTCCCTCTTCAGTAGCATACAATCAGGTTAGTCAGGTTATAAAGAAGGACTGTATGGGATGGAATGAACAATGGGAAAGAGGAAACCAAACCAAACAAGAAAAAGAAAAAGAGCAGGGAGTTTGCTTCAATCTGCATTCAGACTCTGTTCTTTCTAGTTCTTTTTCTGACTGTCAACATCTCTCTCCATCATGAGTCTTTTGGAGTTGACTTATAGCCCTGCATTTCTGACAAGAGTCCTGTCTATCAAAGTTGGTCATCACACATATGTTGTGTCTGTAATTGTGTACAAATTTCTCCTGGTTCTGCTCTTCTCAGTCAGCATATAAGCCTCTCCAGGTAAACATAAACTTCATCTGCTCTTCCTTTCTTATGCTGCAATAGGATTCTATTACATTCATATGCCATAACTTGTTTAGCCATTCCCCAATTGATGAGCATCCCCTTAATTTCCAATTCTTTTCCACCACAAAAAGAGCTGCTATAAATATTTTTGTACATATGGGTCTTCCTCCCGCTTCTATGATCTCTTTGGGATACAACCCTAGAAGTGGTATTGCTGGCTCAAAGGATATGAAATTACTCATAGCCCTTTGGGCATAGTTCCAGATTGCTCTCCAGAATGGTTGGATCAGTTCACAACTCCACTAGCAATGCATTCATGTTCCACACACCTTTTGTTAATTTCTAATTAGGCACTGAGTCTGGAGGGCTGTGATGCCCTTCGGCTCTAAAAAGGGTATATATGCTCTGAAGTTAGCATTTTAAAAAAATCAAATCCTTTATTAACTTCTAGTTTATATCATTTCATTTCCACCAGATTTTGAGTTACAAATTTTCTCCCCATTTTTCCCCTACCCACCACCCCAAAATAGCAATCCCACTGAATATCACCTTCTCCAATCTGCTCTCTCCCATATCTTCCCTCATACCCCCTCCAACTTTCCAGTAGGGCACAGTGGATCTCTATGCCCCAGTGCCTCTATATCTTATTTCCCATTTACATGTAAAATAATATTGATAATAGTGTGTGTGTGTGTGTGTGTGTGTGTATAAACACATATAAAACATTTGATTTTAACACTTTGAATTCCAGATTCATTCCTTTCTTCCCTTGTCACCCACCTTTACTGGGGAGATAAGCAATTCAACATAGGTTGTACATGTGTAGCTATGCAAAACATTTCCATAGTAGGTATATTGTAAAAGACTGACTATATTTCCCTGTCTCCTATCCCACCTCCCACTTGTTCTATTCTCTACTTTGATTCTGTCCTTTTTCAAAAGTGGGTGCTTACAACTTCCCTCCCCCCCCCAGCCTGCCCTCCCTTCCATCATCCCTCTCATCCCCTTCTCCCCTACTCTCTTGTAGGGTGAGATACCATATTTAGTGTGTATGTCATTTCCTCCCTAAGCCAAATTCAATGACAATAAGGTTGACCCATTCCTTTTTGACTTCCTGTTCTTCCCCTCCATTGTGACCATTTTCCCTTGCCTCTTCTATATAAGATAGTTTACCTCAATCTGTCTCTCCCTATCTCCTCTCATTGTATTCCTCTCCCACCTCTTAATTTCACCTTTTAAGTATCATCCCTTCCCATTAAACTGGTCCTGTGCCCTTTATCTATGTATACCTGTACACATATGCCCATATACCCTCCTACATAGACATATGTGTGTGTGTGTGTATTCCCTTCAATTATCCTCATACTGAGAAAAGTTTCATAAGTTACAATTATCATTTTTTCCATGTAGGAATATAAGCAGTTCACATTTGATAAGTTCCTTATGATTTCTTTTCCTTGTTTACCTTCTCATGCTTCTTTTGCTTCTTGTATCTGAATGTCAAAATTTCTATTCAACTCTGGTTTTTTATCAAGAATGCTTGAAAGTCCTCTATTCCACTGAATGACTATATTTTCCCCTGGAACATTATACTCAGTTTTGCTGGATAGGTGATTCTTGGTTTTAATCCCAGCTCCTTTGACCTCCAGAATATCATATTCCAAGCCCTTTGATCCCTCAGTATAGAAGCTGCCAGGTCCTGTGCTATTCTGATTGTGTTTCCACAATATTCAAATTGTTTTTTCCTGGCTGCTTGTAATAGTTTCTCCCTGATCTGGGAATTCTGGAACCTGGCTATAATATTCCTAGGAGTTTTCTTTTTTGGGATCTTTTTCAGGAGGTGATTGGTAGATTCTTTCAACCTCTATTTTTCCCTCTGGTTCTAAAACATCAGGGCAATTTTCCTTGAGAATTTCTTGAAGGATGATTTCTAGGTTCTTTTTTGATCATGGCTTTCAGGTAGTCCAATAATTTTTAAATTATCTCTCCTGGATCTCTTTTTGAGGTCAGTGGTTTTTCCAATGAGATATTTCACATTGCCTTCTATTTTTTCATTTGTTTGGATCTGTTTAATAGTATCTTGATCTCTCATTAAAGTCACTAGCTTCTATTTGCTCCAATCTAATTATGAAGGAATGATTTTCTTCAGTGAGCTTTTGAGATTCTTTTTCCATCTGGCAAATTCAGCTTTTAAGGCATTCTTCTCCTCATTGCCTTTTTGAGCCTCTTTTCCCGTTTCAGTTAGTCTATTTTTTAAGGTGTTATTTTCTTCAGTTAGGTTGTTGACTCTCATTTCATAATTTTCTTGCATCATTCTAATTTCTTTTCCAAATTTTTCCTCCACTTCTCCAATTTGCTTTACAAAATCCTTCTTAAGGTCCTCTATGGCCTGTAACCAGCTCGTATTTTTCTTGGAAGCTTTTGGTGCAGGGGTTCTGACTTTGTTGTCTTCCTCCTGTTTCATGCTTTGATCCTTTTTGTCTCCAAAATAGGAGTCTAATGTTGGATTCCTCTGTTTGCTTTGCTTCCCTTGTTTACTTATGTTGCCACTCAATTACTTGACTTTTGGGCTTTTTGCCACAGTAGGACTCTGCTACTAAACAGGGGAGCTTCATACCAAACACTGGGGTTTTCTCAGCTGCTGAAGGTATTAGTTGGGTGCCCTCTCTGAAGCCTCCACATGCTCTGGCAAGCTGGTCACACACCCCAGAACCTCCACCCTAGACTGCAATCCAGATCCAAGCAGGTTAAAGCAAGAATGATTACCCCTCAGACTGGTTGCTTGGTTCCCCTACAGTCTGCAGGCCAGGAGCTGAAGCAGCCATGTGGCTGTGGCTACACAGTCACTGTGCCTCAACAGCTTCTCCCTCCAGGGGATAAAGGCTGATCACACTCCCAACTACTGGATCCCAAAGTCCACACTGCACTGACTTCTCACTTTGTCCTCATTATCTATGGGTTGGTAATTCTGGAAACTGCCACAGCTGCTGGTGATCTTAAGTCCCTCTAGCCTCTTGTGGTGCTAGGGTTGGCTCCCAGAGCGCTGTGCTAGCTGCTCCCTGCTGGCCTGTGGAGCTGTCCTCAGCAGAGGTTAGCTTCTCTGTGTCATTTTGTTGGTTCTGTAGCTCCAAAGTTTGTTCAGAGTCACCTTTTACATAAATTGGAGGTGGTGGGAGCCAGAGCCCAGCAGAAGTTCTGTTTCTACTCTGCCATCTTCCCAATGTACTCTGAAGTTAGCATTTTACTTTGGGACTTACTCACTGGAAGGGTGTTCTTGTGATTTGACCAGTTGAGACTCTGGGTATCTGTGAAGGAGCCTGCTGGCTTTGAAAAACCCAGATGTTGGTGCTTCTCTCTCTGGCCACTATGTATGGATTGCCTCGGTCAGACAGTTGAATATGTCTGTTGATTTGTGCTAATTTTTTTTGAGACAGTTAGAAGCCCTGTCTATTGGTCTTTATTTCTCTGATTGTATTTTCTCTATTTTCTTTGTTTGAATTTTCTCTGAAGTTCAGGGTGCTGATTTTTCCCCTGAATGAATGAATGTAATTTAAAAAAATTGTTGACCCCTTGAACAGCTTATCTTTCCTAGTAAAGCAGATCTAAGAATCTGTGCTAGCAGCCATCCTGGGGATGCCAGTGTGGTTGCTACTACAGGTGGAAAACCTGGGGTATTGCTTGGGAAAGTGTTGGCAGGCTTATGGACTTTTAGGACCCTTTTTAAAATGGCAGTTAAATCCTGGTTTGAAGGTATGTGTGAAGCTCTGAGGTCTAGCAACCTCACTGAGCATCCCTGGATGTGTCACCATGGAATTTTAACCAGATCTTAAAAGAAAAGAATGTGAATATCCAAGTGTACCAAAAGTATCAATTAGCGGATGTCGCTTATATGATAATAGGGTTCCCTTAAGTTACCAGCTCCCCCAATATATTTAGAACAAGACTTGACTGACATAACAATAATTAACTGCAACTTTCCAGAAATGTTTTTACTTCATAAACTAGTGTGGCCCAATTCTTTTCTGAGGCAAGGGTGAAGATAATGTTGGAATTGGCCATTTCCTTGTAGTTTAGGGGTGGGAGGGAAGAGAAACAACTGATGAAAAGAAGGACAAAGATGTGTATACATCCTGTTATCCCTTTATAGAGTCTGGAGGAGATCTCTCTGATAGAATTAGAAGGGCAGCTTGCCATTGGCTAGCTAAAGACTGGTTTTGCCCCTGGTATCCTCTAAAAAGATAAGTCCTTAAAGGCACATTTGAAATGATGAGAAGCTTTGTGGGGTCTGACTTCTGTGGGGGAATGAGTGTGAAAAGTGGGAGATGAAAAAATATTTTCTTTTTTTTTCTGTACTCCCTCAGTCATGGTGCCTTGCAGCAGAGTAACATGTCCAGTAGAAGGCATCATCTCCAACAAGGAAAAGACAGGCATAAATAAAGTCAAGGACAGGAACCAATTTCAAAGATCATGACTCCTGGCAGCAGAGAAAAGAGTCAACAACAGATATCAGTGTGTTCTCCTATGGACAATGCTTTGTTATAGTGTTCTGAAGACTTATTATTATACTGTTTAAATCAAACTAGAGATTATTTGAACCTAAAAGTAAACTTGATCTCAGTATCTCCCCAGGAATGCAGGAGATGGTTCTCAGAATCTTGGATATGCCCAGATCCTGGATCCACCCTTGTTCTGGGTCTATCAAAGCTTGGTTTTGGGTTCTTTTGGTGTTTTAACTTCCACCCAAATTTTATTGACTATTTACATTTACTGATATCCATCTCAATCTATCTTGCTTTCAAGTTGCCCTGGGAGCAAAATTGTTTAACTCCCTAGTGTGGTATCCTTATCTAAACCCTATAAATTATAAACCTCCCCAGAGGCCAAGGAGAGGGAGCCACACTTCCTTTCTGGCTTGTTCTCCTCCATCAAACAACCTAATGCATTTCTTTCTAAAATTACTTTAGATCTAAGGGTTTGTTCTCTCCACAACACTCTTTCCCCATGGATACTGTATTTGTTGGAAAGTGTGATCTATAGGCAAGTTTGATCATGTTACCTCCCTACTCAGGACATTCCAGTGGCTTTCTATTGCCATCTAGCATCCAACATAAACTCTTCTATTTGGCCTTCACAGTCTTTTGCAGCCTGACCCCTCCCTACCTTTTCACTCTTTTCCCACTTAATGGACTTCCTGAAACTCTATGGTCTGACCACTGTTATTCACACCTGGCCCTGATCTCCCATCTCCTTGACTTTGCAATGGTTGCCTCCTTTGCCTAGAATGCCCTTCTTTCTCATGTCTCCATTACTTGAAATCCCTGATTTCTTTCAAGATTCACCTCAAGCATCATATTTTACATGAGGCCTTTATGACCCACCCCCATCCCTAGCTACTCAGGTATCCTCTCCCCAAACTACCTTATATTCATTTCATATAAATTCTGAATATATTTCAATAAGTCTAGATTACCTTTCCCGTTAAAGTGTAAACTCCTTTTACCCTTTCATCTCGAGTATTTATATTTAATACAGTGCATTACACACAGAAAGCACTTAATAAGTGCTTTCTGATTGCCTGATGGGGGAGGGGGTGGGGTATGAATTCCCACCCAGATACCAAAGTGATAGCTTCAATTTCATAACTATAGGTCTGATAGGTCACCCTTCCCCCTTGCCCAGTGACCTTCAGTGACTCCCTATGACCTTCAGGGTCAAATATAAATCCCTCTATTTGACTTTTAAAACTCTCCATATCCTTCCTCTTTCCTACTTTCCAGTCTTCTTAGACTTTACTCCCCTCATGTGACCAACAACCCAGAAAGGCTGGCCTCTGCCACCTCCATCCTCCATGCCTGGAATTCTCTATCCTTTCAACCTTTGCCTCTTGGTTTTCCTGGCTTCAAGACCCAGCTCAAATTCCATCTTCTGTGAGCTCCATTTTTCTGGCCTGTCTCTCCCCCACCTCACCCTATAGTGTTAATGATTGATGTTAATGTTGCATGTTTTCCCTCATCAGAATGTGCGCTCCTTGAGGGAAGGTACTGTTTTTGCCTTTCTTTGTATCCCTAGAACCTAACCTAGTGCTTAGGAAGTACTTAATAAATGTTTGACTGACTGATTGGCATCTTAGTAAATGTCTTCTTATGGAGCTAATTATTTCTACTGTCTCCCGATATGAACCTACAGACTAACTTCAAACCTCAAATAGAAATTGTCCTTCCACCCAAGCTGAGAGTGTGTTAGGGGGAGTTGCTTTAGAAGGAGTATTCCATCACTGGTCAACCTTCCTAAGTTTGTGGGTGAGGGAGACTGAAGACCAAGTAGATGAAGAAAGATCAGTAAGACAATAAGAAAGTCCCATTCATGGATACCAAACCAGGGAAAGAGGGGTAATGTCACTTGATTCTGTGTAGTCCAGAATTTGGAGAGTGAGGAGAATAAGCAAAGAGTGAAATTGTACACCACCAGAAAGGTCAACAGGTCACTTCTGGCCTTCCAGGGAATGTAAAAATGGAGGGAGCAGGACCCTTCCCTGGATGGTTCCATGGGCACATGAGAGAAATGAAGGACATTGACAAGGGAATGACTAAACCAACTGTGGCACATGAACGTAATGGATTTACTGAGCTTTACTGAGCTAAGAAATGGCAATCATGGTGAACAACAGGAAGTGTGGGAAGACTTCTATGAACTGATGCAAAGAGAAGTAAACAGAGCTGAGGAAACAATACATACAATGACTACAACAATGGACAACGAATAGAACTAAGTCCACAAACCAGTCAAAAAGGAGCATTGTGAAATTCCTAAAAACCAACTTGACTCCAAGGAAAAGAGATCACAAGACACCGCACTCCCCTCCTGCACAGGTCAGGATTCACAATTATAATACATTGCACAGAACATCAATTTTTTTCAATATATTACTTGGTTTTGCTGAATTTTTCTTTTAAAAATAACAGCTAGTGTTTACACAGCACTTTACATATCTCATTGAATTCGATCCTCAACATAACCCTGCATAGGAGGTGCTACCTTTATCCTAATTTTATATATCAGGAAACTGAGACCAAGAGAAACTAAGTGACTCATCCAGGGACACACATCTAAGTGAGTGTCTGAGGCTGGATTCCCTGACTTTGGGCAGCTGGGTAGTAAAGTGGCAAGAGTGTGTGCCGATCTGGCCTCAGACACTCATCAGCTGGGTGACCCTCAGAAAGGCACTTCACCCTGTCTGCCTCAGTGTCCTCGCCCATGAAATGGCCCGGAGAAGGAAATGACAAACCACTCCAGTATCTCTGCCAAGAACAACCCAAATGGGCTCCTGGGGAGTCGAACACAACTGAAAAATGACCCAACAACAATGTCTTGGCTTCAAATTCAACACTGTATTCAGGATGCCACCTAGCTGACACATCATTTAATAAGTTTTCAAAATCAAAACAAAAGGAGCACTTAAGAGTCAAAGGAGGGAGGTGACACACTAAAGTTTGACATCCCAAGCTGGGCAATGGTGGCCCCACATGGAAAACGCTCTCTCCAGATCCATCCATTGTCCATCAGTTATCCAAGGAAGGCTGGGCAGGGAGGTAGGGTCTGAGAGATCAGCATGCTGATGGCCAGGTGTAGAATCCTTATCCATCTGGATGGGGTCTCCCACCATGTACCACTGACAGTACTATGGGGCTTTTACAAAGAAAGATGAAAGAAACTCAACCTCTTGGACTCCAAGTACCACCTGAGCCTCCTCCCCTTGGCCCAGCCTAGCCTCCAGCTCAGGCCTCACCCCCCAACTCCCATCCCACTTCAGGACATCTCTCATCCTCAGGAAGAGGTTTGTTTGTTTGGTTTCATTTTTGCATCAACTCTGAACATCTTTGGGCTGAAGAGTTTCAGGCCCCTCTCTCCTCCCCCATTGTCCAATTCTTGTTCTCTTGAATTCCTTTCCTGGGAGATTGAAAAATAAACACTCAATAGCCACCTCTAGAGAAGCAAGGGCCTTGAAGATCACCTGGTCCAACCCCAACACCAGTGACACAGAAAGTGGGCCCAGAGAGGTGAGGTCATCACTCATCTGAGGGCCCAAAGGCTGCCAAAGTGGGGAGGGGGAGGGAGGGAGGCTTGAGCTTGGGTCCTCTGACAGCATGGTTAAGCTCCTAGTTCAGTTGTCTTGGCACTGTAACACCCCAGTCTTCCTAAAAGAGGTGAGATGATTTGGTAACTTCTCCCTTTTCCCCCATCAAGCAGAAAGTAGGAGCCTGAGGAAAAGAGTGTCAGAAAGATGGGAGCTACCATCTGGCCTTAGGCACTTAGATGTTGTGTGACCTTGGGCAAGTCAACCTCTGTTTACCTTGGGTTTCCTCCTCTGTAAAATGGGGCTAATAATAGCACTGACTTTCCAGAGCTGCTGTGAGGATCAGATGAAGTAAAGCTTGTGAAGCATTGAGCACAGCAGCTCTGTGTGAGCTTCCCTTCCTCCTCTGCCTCCTCATGATCAAGTGGAAGGAGAAGGCTAAAGAGGTCTCTAGTTCAGGACCAGGGGCAGAGACACTCTGCAAACGCTTGACTCTCTATCAGAAGGCTAGGAGACCCTTTGGAAGGTCCATCTCAGGACTGGCTCACTGAATTCCACCCCCAGCACACACACACACAAGCTGAGACAGACCAACCAGAGAATCCTAGATTATGACCAGGATCAAATGAAAAGGGAAGGTAGCTGAGACACTCCAAGCAACTCCCAGGGACCCTCTCCCAAAATTAACCCCAATGTAACCCTGCACACAATTGTGTGTGTGTAATCTCTCTGTTTCTGTCTCCGTCTCCTTCTCTCTCTCTTTCTCTGTCTCCCCACCCCCATCTCTCCCCTCCCTCCCTCCCTCTCTCTCTCTCTCTCTCTCTCTCTCTCTCTCTCTCTCTCCCCCCTCTCTCTCCCCCCCTCTCTCTCCTTCCCTCCCCTTTCTGGGATGACCAAAGATCAGGTAACCGGAGGAGAAATCGAACTAAAAGTCCCTTCAATTACACATATCGAGCCCAGGGAACTGTCTGTAAATTGTCAAAGCTATTAGGGATTAAATGGGACAGACCGGCCTTCAAAGACACTTCATTTTATACACAACGGATTTAAAACATGTCAACGTCTTCCTTTCATAAATAGCCTTGCTGGTTTGGGATGTACATTTCTCTTTTAATTAGGTCATATCTTCATTTTTAAAAGGAGTCAATCTATTTTCCCCAGTCCTAGGAAAATGCTCATCATTCAGGCCATCTCTGAATGGCCGGCAAACCCTCCCCCTCACAAAGTAGGTTCCTGAGTGAGGAGAAGCCAAGCTTTCGGTGCTTTCCTCCCATCCCCCCAGCTGATGCGGTTCAGACAGTCAAGCTTACACCTCATCTAGATTATCTCCTTTGCATCCCATAACCAACCCAACAAGGTTGTTATTGCTTGTGCTCTTCCACCCATTATACAGATGGAGAAACAGAACATCACAAAGATGAACTAGAAATTCAACCATCGATTTGTCAACAAGCATCATCGATTGAATGGAAATTGCAAAGAGGAAGATTCAGACTTGACCTCAGGAAACATTTCCCAATGATCAGAGCTGTCCCAAAGCAGCCCAGGAGTGATGAGCTCTCTGTCACTGGGGGTCTGCAAGCAGAAGGTGGATGAGAACTTGTTAGAGATAGTACAAAAGATGGGGAGGCATAGACAGGACAAGACGCTGCTTGAGGCTCTTGCTTGGGGATCCTACATCCCACTCAAGGGATCCCACAGCTTGTTATAGTGTTGGGCTAGGAGCTCAGCCACTGACTCTCTCCTGCCCCACTTGGGAGGGACAAGAGTCAGCTAAGCTATGGAGTCAATGATTGTGGCAGGAACTGAAACACAGAGAGATTGGGGGCCCAGTGACCTTTGGCACCCCTCTCCCAACCTAGCTGCAGAGCCCTAGGGGAAGCCCACCCCAACTGTGGGCCACACCTTCACATGTACACTACTCAGGCCAGCCTGGTTTGAGTGAGGACTTGAGCTTTCTCATCATTGGAGGGGATAAAAGGCTCAGTGTCAGGGCCTGACACACCACTACACTTTCATTTCACCAGTAACCTCACCCCAAGTACTGAGCAAGGTCCCCAGTCACCTCCAGACTCCTGGCACTAATGGCCCATCAGCTCTTCTGTACTTAACTGGCTATTCATACAAGTCTGAGAGCAAATTCATTGCTTCCCATTGAAGGTTTGCACTGTGGATCCTGAGAGGGAAACTCTTGGTGGCTAATGGACCTTCCTCCTACTAGAAAGTGAGGTCCTGAGATCGAGGCTGCCTCAGCTTCCCACTGGTGTCCTCAGCTCTCCACCAGTGATTTTACACACAGGTAGCACTTAAATGCTTGACGCAGCTACTCATTTGTTCATGGGTGGTATCACCTAACATTTTAGCTTGAAGTCTTCCTTTTCCATTTATTCTTCCAAGCCTGGCTCTGATTCCATCACTCCCTTCTCAAAGACTTTCAGTAGTTCCTTGGAATCTTCAGAATAAAGCCCACCTTGGAACTTTCCTAATTTTACAGGGAAGGAAACTGAGGCCTTGCAAGGAGGGAAATGGGAGCACCACAAAAAGTTGAAGGAACCTCAAAGGTCAGTGAGTCCAAGTTGACTAATGCTCCTTCCCACAATGCCCCTGACAAGTGATCATCTTCCAACGAGGTCTTTAACTAGCAGAGAAGGGAGTTGAAACCTTTCCTTCTTACAGTCCAGTACAAGTCAGTGCAACATGATTATGCCTTTGACTAATAGCCAATTGCTTACCTTCTCAGGGAGGGCAGAGGGGAGGGAGGAGAGAGAACATTTGGAACTCAAAAGTTGTTTTGTTTTTTTTTTTAAGCAATTGGGGTTAAGTAACTTGCTCAAGGTTACACGGCTAGTCATTATTTATGCGTGGGTGCTCATTTTCTGAGACCGGATTTGATCTCGGGTCATCCCAACTCCGAGGCCGCCGCTCTTACTGCACCACCTAGCCGCCCCTTTAGGGCAACTGGGGTTAAGTAACTTGCCCAAGGTTACACGGCTAGGTGGATTAAGTGTCTGTGGCTCCGAACTCAGGTCCTTCTGACTCCAGGGCCGGCGCTCTATTCACTGCGCCACCTAGCCACCCCTAACTCAAAAGTTTTCAAGAATGATTTGCTAAAAATTGTCTTTACATGTAACTGGGTGGGGGGAGGGGATGGGATACTATTTAAAAAGAAAATCAAAACAACAAAACCATGTGTATGTCTTAGCCCTCCAGGCTCTTCTCTCAGGCTACCTTTCCAGCCTGATTTTCCCACTACTATCCCATATAGATAAATAGATAGAAAATCTCTCTCTCTCTCTCTCTCTCTCTATTCTCTCTCTCTCTCTCTCTCTCTCTCTCTCTCTCCCTCTCTTTCTCTCTCTCTCCATCTCCTGTTTCTGGCAAACTGGATGGCTTGCTGTCCCACACCTCGGCTAACTAAATTCAACTATTCAATCCAACAGATATTTATTAAGCACCTACAGTGCGGACATTACAAAGATCAAAACAATGCCTGCCCTCAAGGAGTTTCCATTCTGCTGCAATGGACATGATGCAATGCATCATGGACCCAGAGATCAGCAAATACAAAGTATAAGCAAAGTTATACAAAGTTACTTCAAGAGGGAGAAGGTGCTGAAAAGGTAGCAGGATGAGGAGAAGCCTGGGTCCCAGGGAGCTCCTGAGCTGGGCAACTGCTACTGGTCCTACGGGCCTTAAGGTTTGCTAAGCACTTTCCATATCTTCAACATCAGCCCTCTGAGGCAAGGTGGGTGTTCTTCCAGGACCTGGGGTGGAGGGAAGGAGGAAAGAAGGAAAGAAGGAGGGAGATAAGTTTTGCACACTCATCCTGCTGTGTCTCAACTACCATACTGTATCCCTGTATTCCTGGATCTCTTCATCCTATTCATCTTTTATAGCTCGAACCTGAGCTGCTGCTTCTGTCCTGGGGGACTCCAGTGACTACATTGTTGAGTCCAAAGAAACGTGGCCTCCTAGCACTGTGGACAGATCCCCAGATCTGGCATCAGGAAGGATCTGCTTTCGGGTCCTGCTGTGATATACCCTAGCTTCGTGGCTACCTCCTTAAATCTCTGTGTCTTCACCTCCTGAGGGCAGTGAGGCTCAGATGATCCCATGAACCGAAGGGCCTTACAAACTCAAAGCGCTCTAGAAATGTAAGTTATTATTAACTGGACAGAGCCAAAAGGCAGCCAGGCTCACAGAGCTCTCCTTGGCCACATCTGTCCTGGTTCACTATAGTTCATGAGAACCAGGGGGAGAAGCTATTTTTTGCTCCCGAAAGTCAGAAGGCCGGATGGTGTAGTGGGAAAGGGCTGGTGGACTCTGGAGTCAGAGGACCTAGATTCAAATCCTGGCCCTGATCATGGCTAGCTGTGTGACCCTGGGCAAGTCCCTGCCCCTCACAGGGTCTCAGAGTAAAAGGAGGCCTCCTCAAGTTCTTAGTCTAGGGAGTCTTCCATCCCCAGACATAACCCTGCATGCCCTCCCTAGGAGGTAAATGGCAGAAGGGATGAAATGTGGTGGAGAAAAACAGAAAAGGCTTCCCCTGGATAGAAGTGAGAAGGAACAACGCCCCCAGGATTTAATGCTTTACTCCTCTCCCCTTCTTCCCCGCCACCCCCCCCCCCCCCACATCTAAACCTCTTTGGGAAGTGAAATTCATGTGACCGAATCTGGGTTCTAAAATACTTTCTTTTCTCTCTTTTGGGATCGAGTTGACACGTCCTTGACTCCCAAGGTTTAACTAATGGGAAAGTTTTTGCTGTGGTTTTTTGGACTTTTGGCTTAAGGCCTCGTTGGAAACAGAGGGATGGACTGAAGCTCTCTGGAGAGCTGCAGCTGTTGGAAGCATTTGCTGGGTCTCTATCTCCTTGATTCAGAACCCCAGCTCCCACCTCCCACCCCCGACTATGTGCGGAGCACTGAGCTCTCCTCTGGCCGGGGAGCCAGAAAGTCCCCAGGCAGCTAGCTCAGGGCTCGGATGGACCGGTCCTGGCCAGTCTGACCTGCCTCCTGCCTCCTGCTTCATTCTCCTCTGTTTAATAAACCTCCCTGCTGGGATGATTAATATGGGAAAACGGAGAGGCAATGGCCAGGGAAGCGGATGCATTAAGAAGGAGACGCCTCAAACGCTGCTCAGGTTCCGGAGCCCATCGTTTATTTAAAAACATCCTCTCTCCCGTCCTTTTGTCTCTGGTTTATCTCTTTGGGCTAAGCTAAAAAAAAAAAAAGATAATTTAAAAAACCAAAGAGGCAGGATCTTGGAGACTCTGGATGGAGCCAGATCTAGGGGTCGCTCTGCATCCAGAGGGGCCCCCAGATCCGGCTCATCAAACCTCCCCCTCCCCTTCACAAAGGAGGAAACTGAGTCGAGTGACTTGCCCAATGCCCAGTCAGGATCTGAGAGGATCAGGTTAGCTCTTCAAGGGTCCTCCGAGTCCAGCATCCAGCAAGTCCAGCCCTCCCACTCTACAGATGAGGAAAACAGGCTCAGAAGGTGACCTGCCCAACATCACATGAGGAGTAAATGGAAGAGCTGAGAATTTGGACCAGGAATTTTAGAGTTCAAATTTAGCAGATGAGGGAAATAAAGGCCAGGGAGGTCAAAGGACTCATCCAATGCCACACAGAGATAATATCTAAATGCAGGGCCCCTGACTGTTGCTAGACACTCCATGTAGGTCTTTTTATCTTTTTAAGTTCACAGATCAGTTTCCCTTGGGATGAAGTTCTACAGAGAACCCAGTTGAGAAAATGTTTTTTTCCCTAATTGAGTCACTTGCTTATTCCAGTCTCTTCAGAGGCAGGAAGCAGGTCAGGATTTAACCTAGGGCCTCTCACAGTTTCTGGGGGTGGGGGTGGGGAATGGCTGTTTCTTGTTTCAGATCTCCCCCCCACCCTGCTTTTGTAAATATAAGCACCGGGTGGGGGAGGGGGCGGGTGGGAGGGGCCTCCCGGTAGAGACCAGTCCTGCCCTTCCATGCTTAGACTGCCTTGTTTCTTCTCTCAGACAAACTGAAACACAGGGCACCATGCTGATCCCTTTTGAAAACCAGAATAGCAGAAGGGGAGGAAGTCCAGACCTGGGCAAAGTTCTCGAGGACAAGGTCCCTGGCCTGACCAGATTCTTCAGGGGGCAGTGGAGTTTGTAATATTGAGTATTGCCGGAAGGAAAGTCCATCATCCAGGGCTTGTCCATTTGGTGAGGTCAAAAAGACATTTTAAAATCGAGAAGCAGTGTGGCCTAATGGATAAAGCGCTGGACTTGGAGGCAGCAAGACCTGGGCTGGAATCCCATCTGTGACCCTGACTAGCTCTGTGACCCTGGGCAAGTACTCCACCATGATGACACTCAGTTTCCTCTTCTGTAAAATGGGAGAAAGATGCCTAGAATCCCAACCTCCCAGGCTCCAAGGAGATGCCATAATGGTCCTGGTGAGATCTTTGTGGTGGTTGTCACTGCTTTATTTTTACTTTTTACTAGACCTGTGTTTGCACAACCAGGAAGCCCCCACATCCTCTGTCCTAGCCTTCACTCATGCCCATCAGTAACTGCCCTGACATGGAACAGGCTCTAAGCAGGGATCCTTATGGAGTTTTCAGTGAATGGTGTGTGTGTGTGTGTGAGTGTGTGTGTGTGTGTGTGTGTGTGTGTGTGTGTGTGAAATCTACACTCACTAGCCTTGACTTCCTTTGAAATTGTACGTGTTTTCTTTTCATGAAAGTCAGTGGCTTTACCAGGCTGCTGCTCAGGGGATCTAAGCCACAACAAAGAGAAGAGGCCTTGTTGAGAGGGACACAGGGAAGGGAAGCAACTTGTCCCAGGGACTGGTCTCTTGAAGAAAAGGATTAATCTCTAATCTATCCCTTGGAGAGCTGTTATTGTGCCCAATTCACAGGTGAGTAAACTGAGGCTCTGTGATTCGAGGTCACCTGCCCAAGGTCACACAGCTAGTCAGTATCAGGGCTGGAAACGATGGCCCCAAGTCCAAGGCTCTTTCCCCATTACCTCACAGGCCCTTAGGAGCAGAGACAACTTTTTCTTTTAAAATGGAGGAGAGAAAAGTACAGATCAGAAGGTCATGTTGCTTGTCTTTTCAAGGAGGGAAGAGGGGATAGAAGGAGAAAATCTGGAACTCAAAAAAAAAAAAGTTAAAAGGTTGTTTTTACATGTAATTGGAAAACACATCTATGTATCTCCATATAAAGAAGAAGGTCACTAGCCTGGGAGCAGGCCATTTTTACAATAACTGTAGTTGCTGAGGCTGTGGTTTGGGGGTAAGTGGCTGAGGGGGGAGAGTAGGAAGGTTTTTTTTAGTTTTGTTCTGTTTTTTCTTTAAAAGGCTGCAAGTAAATAAAATTGTGTCTGTAGATCACAGCCGGAGATGCAGCCTTGGGCCCAGATGGCTTTGTCAATATCATTGAGCAGAGGCACACACACATCACCCACATCTCCGCCTTCATGGGCAGCAAAGGGCTCGGTTTCCAATGGCAGCAGGAGACCATAGGCTTCTGGCAGCCACTCCACATTTGCAGACAAACTGCCCCGGAAGACTTGAACACCCAGACAAAAGAAGATCTGGCTTCATGTAGCTGGTCCCACTGCCTGGCTCAGCCAGGGTGCCCCAGCCCTAGCGCCCCCAAGGGAGAGCCAAGGACTGACTCCAGGGCTGCTCCTGGCCATTGATTCTAGCCTCTCCCTCCTCCCTAGTTCTCAGAGGACCACAGTTCTGCAGGTGGAAGGGACCTCCGAAGCCCCTGAGGCCAACCCTCTGGTTGTATTTTTGGGAGCTGAGGCCCAGGAAGCTGCAGATCACACAGGAAATCAGCAGCAGAGTTGAGGTTCAAATCAATGTCCCCTGGCTTCAAATTCTGTCTTCTTTCCACTGTGCCTTGCTGCCTCCAAGCAAAACCCCAGTGAAGCCGGAGGGGCAAATGTAGGCATTTAATAAATGCTAGTCTCCTTCCTTTGGGGCCTCAGTTTCCCCAGGTGTAAAACAAGAGTGTTAAACTCAAATATCTGTAAGCTCACCTTTAGCTTTGATGTTCTGTGATAATGTATAGTAAGGAAGGCCTACCTCAAGGTGCTGGTCCTCCTACAACATTCCAGGTTCAGTGCTCCCTCCTTCCTCTGAGCCCAAACCTGGAGCACCAGTTTGGGTCTAACTAACCCTAATTCATTCCTGTCACATTATGGCATCTCTCTAATTGTTAACTAGCTTAAAAAAAATTAACTGACTATATAGTGCTATATATTATATAAAATAAATTTAAAAATATAAATATAATAACTACATTATATATAAAATATATTTTATATATTTCCCAGTTAGGTGGGAATTTTTAAACATTTATTATTTATTTTTAACATTTATTTTTTTTTAAATTTTGAGTTGTAAATTCTCTCCAGCTCCTCTGCCACCCATGGAGAAGGCAGACAATGGGATATGGATTATACATGTGAAGTCATGTAAAACACAAAATTGAACTAAGTTTTCATGTGGAAATTACTGATGAATTACATGAGAACAAGAGCCATGTCCAGATTCATCATTCATGTCCTGTCCTTTAAGCCTGGGTAAGCTCCAGGGTTCTCACTTTGACCCTCTTTGATAAAGAGACAGACAGACAGACAGACACTCTCATGCTGACAATTCCCAGATCAAACAATCCAGCTGTCACCTCTCTCCCAAGCTCCAGGCCAACGTCAACTGCCCACTTGACACGAATTCTTAGAAGACCCAAAGGCATCTCAAACTCATCTCAACATTGAACTCATTCCCTTTCCCTTTAAGCTTACTTCTTCCTCATTCCCCTATTTCTGTGGAGGGCACGGTGGCCCACCCTCCCAGTCAATCCTGGTCACAACCTTGAAGGGTCATCCTTGATGCCTGCCCACACCCACCTCAGCCCCATACTAATCAGTTTTCAAGTTTTCTAGATTTCACCTCCATGATGTCTTTCTTTTCTCACCTGAACCACAGCTATCCTAGGTTATGCCCCCCACACCAGGCAGGTGAAGAGCTGCCACGGTCTTCTTCTCTTTGGCCTTCCTGCCTCCAGCCCAACCTCTACACGGCTGTCTAATCGAGATTTATTCCCTACATTTGATGCCATTTTATGGTCAAGGAGCTTCAGTAGCTGGTTCCCAATTGCCTCTAGAATCAAAAATAAATCCTTCTGCTTGCATTTAAAGTCCTTCAGAGACCCTGGTGTGCAGCTGCCCTCTCTGCCACTAGCAACATGATCACATCATGCAACCCCTTAGCTTACTTCCCTTTTCTGTGCCTCCATTTCCCCATCTGTAAAACCAGAACACTGTTGCTTGTTGTATCCACTAGACAGAGGACCCGAGGCCACATTCCAGCTCTGATGTTTACATGCTGTTCGACCTTGGGCAAATCTCTGGACCCCTTTGGGCCTCAGTTTCCTTCTCTATTAAATGAGGAGGTCATGCTCAGTAACTCTCAAGTTTCTAAATCTATGAACCAGAATGAAGAAGATGGGCTGGATGATGTGCCTGATGCCTGGAGAGTGCCAGCTCCCTACGAAGGTCAGTTTCTCCCCTTTGACTCTCACAGCCACCCCCGAAGATGAGCAGGGCAGATCTAGGGAACTCTATCTTCTCCTGATGAGGCAGAGGACCAGTCAGGGGATGAGGTAACCAAAGTCACACACAAAGCTGGAAGTGGAGTCCAGTCCTTGGTCTCAGAGCCAGGCTCCTTTCCACACAACTGGTCCATTGAGTGGCTATCAAATGTCTCCCAAGTAACACCCTTTGGGTTTGAACAGCCTGGGGACAAGCAGATAGAATATCTGGTCTATGGTGGGCTGGGTTTGCAAGGGGTGACTTGTTAAGAGAATGAGTCATTGTCAACGGGGATGGGGGAGGAGAAGGCAAGGGAGGGGGGAGGAAGAGGGAGAGAGAAGGGAGGGGGTGAAGGGACAGAGGGAGGAGAGAGGGGAAAGAAGGGGAGAGAGGGGAGAGAAACGTTGCTTTTCAGGAAGGGGACTCATGTCCCAGAGGCCACCTAGCCAACTTCCCCACTCCCCCACCCAAGGGATTCCTAACCCCTCCCTCCAGTTCTTTATGTAGTTTCCTCCATTAGAATATAAGCTCCTATAGGGCAGGAGCTGGGTGGTTGCTTGCATTTTTACCCTCAGTATTTGGCATAGTGCTTGGCATACAGAAGGCACATAATAAATGTTCTGCACATGCATGCATGCATCCATCCACTCCTCCATCCATGGTTTCATGGGAGAACATGCTTCAAGTCCCAAACATGTGCCTTGCGCCGTGAGCTCTTCAGAAGTGAGGGTATGCCCAGACAACCTGGTGTGCTCATATATATTACCGGACTCATGTGGAGGTCAAGCATCTCCCATCTGCAGAGCACTTTACACTTTCCTAAAGAGCTCCAAGAGGTATGATGGCCCTTTGGGGCTCCTACCCACCCTCCCAGGCAGCTGGAATAGCTGTGATTATACTAATTTTGTAGCTAAGGAAGCTGAGACCAAGAGATGCAAAGGCCCCAGAGCTACTCAGTGCCTGAGGAGGGATCTGGATTGAGACCAGAGGGCTCTACCCACTATCCTACTCTGCCACATGAGGCACCAAGACCCTCCCTGTTCCACCAGGGAGTTACCTCATATGGGTGGCTATCAGGGAAGGGCCCTCATGGGAGGGCTGGGATTTTCAGTCCAGCATAGGGGAGGTCTCCAATTCCCCTGCAAATGTCCCAGCATTGAGAGAGATGACCTTCAGGTTGAAAAATATGACAAAAACCTCTAGACTGTCTGGAGATGGAGACACAGTTGTTAAGACTTGTGCCTCGGGTAGTAAAGGAGTTGGGTGAGACTCCTTAGCAGCACCTGCTTCCCCCCATTCCAGAGACTAAGGTGAGTTCAGAGCACGCCTCTCAGACCCTGGGCCCTTCTAGTCACTGCCCTTCTATGGGAGAAAGTTTTCAGGGTTTCCCTTTGGGGATGACTTGGTCAGAATAATTTCAGCATTCGCAAGCATTTATCAAATGCCTTCCATGCAAGAGGCCCTGGGCTAGAGAAGTGGACCCAAGAAGTTTCTAATTTAGATATAACTGAATGAACCTGGAACATGACCACAAGAGCATCGATGGGGCAGCAAGGAGCCCGAAAAGTAGTGAGTTTGGAGCCAGAGAACTGAGTTTAAAACCCAGATTTGCTATTTCCTCCTTGTGTAGCCCTGGGCAAGACCCTCTGCCAGCCTGTGCCTCAGTCTCCTTATCTGGGAACTGAAGAGACAAGGCTTGACTGTTGAGGTTCCTGATTCCTGCTCCAAATGGCTGGTTCTCAGCCATCAGACTCTGTGTGATGGCAGCAAGCTGACTCATTAATGGACTAAGTGCTATGGAGCCAGGTGATTGTCAGGTTTGGAAAGAGCTCAGTTTTCATCTTGCTTTAAGCACAGGGAGACCTAGTCATTTCATTTTCTAACTATAGAAAGAAGGTCTCCAGGACTCCATTTCCTACAATGCCTTGAGTCAAGAGAATCACTTATTGGAGGAGACTTTGGGGACTATGTTTCTCAGAGAGCTGGGAGGGAACCTGTTTCATAATGACTTCTCCAGCAGAGGGCTCTACAAAGTAATGCCTCAGGCTTGGGCAAAGCTGAAGCAGAGAAGAACAAGGCTGGAGGGGGAAGCCAGAAGCTGGCCATAGAAGACCACCCCATGAAGCAAAGTCATGGCTGGATCAAGATTACTAGGGCAGGCTGCCTAGAGAAGAGAATCCGAGGGGCAGACAATAATGGTCTTGAGTAGGACTGGGTTGGGGAGTTCTGAAATGAGAGTTCTCACATTCAGCCCCTCTCCTTATTCCCCTCCGCTAAGGAAGCCAAGGGGTTATAGGGGCAATCAATTACAAGCCCGCTGGAAGAACAGGAAGTTTGCTCTCTTGTGCATGGGCAGGAGAATCCTTTTTTTTTTACCTGATTTCCTTCTTTGAAAATTACATTTTGACATATTAATTAAATACTTTTGCTACTAGATTTATATGTCTCTGGTATGATCTAGCAAGAGAAGACTAGTGAACATAAAATTATATATTAAATGTTGGAAGAGACCCTAGAGGTCTTCAACACCAACCCTTTTAAAGGTGAGGAAACTGAGGCACAGAGTGGTTAAGGAACTTTGCCAGAGTCATATGCCTAGTAAGTATCTGAAGTAGACTTTAAATTCAGTTATCATGGTGCCAAGTCCAGTGTCCTACCTACTAAACCATACTTCCTCTCTCTATATTAGGAGTTTTCTTAGTTGGGGGCTCAGAGCTATTGTGATTGTGCTTCCAAACTTTTCCTATAACTAAATTCCATTAAACAACAGAGGGGGTGTCTCATGGACCTGAAAGACCATTATACTGCCTCTTGGCTAACAAAAAAAAAAAAAAATTGTTGTGGCACAATGTGTTTGATTAAAGCCTAAGAGACAGAGGAGATAGAGAGAAGAAGACAGTGATAGGTATTAGTTGGCTAACAGTACTCTCCAGAGCAATACCCACAACCTCCAATGGTCTTTGAGTTTGGAGGTGAGCTGAAGAGCAGCTTGATTCCCCAAAGCAACACTGAACACCAACAGAGTAGCTGGGCAGTGCTAAACAACTTTTCATTTCCCACCTGAGGATTAATCTGGATGGTGCTGAAGGGACGCATCATCCCCATGACTGCTCAGGCCTTTGGAGGAAGGATGCTAAGTCATCATCTTTCAGATGTCTAGCTTTCCCTTTATCATTTCACAGGCAGTTGGCATGACCACGGGATGGAAGGAGAGTCAAGGGATAACTTTAATCTTCATTCCCAACACATGACTTAAGTCTCTGTGAATAGTGTCTGTCTGGGCTCAGTTCATTGCCCCAGGAGGAGGGGCGTGTGGGTATGTGTGCACACAAGCTTGAGTTGTTTTCTTTACATATAAAAACTTTTAGCTCTGGGCAAACCCAGCACTTTGTTTTCATTCTGGGAGTGTTTCTGATATGGTGCTTGCTCAAACATCTAGGGTATGAGGATGGTGAGTGTTACATTGATATGAATTCCAATGGCCGGGGTCTTTTGGAGCCCACGTTGCCCATCCCAAGGAGCTCACACTTGGCAAAAGGACACGTGAGCATTTCATTGTTGCCATCACCTCATCCGACATTGACACCCGACTCTTGGCTCTTGTCAAACACTCAGCCTCCCTCTCTGGGTTGGTTAATAAGAGCCACTCATCAAAAGTGCAATGGAATCCAAGGTCCCTGGTTCCACTGAAGGCTGAACAGACGTTCAGAGGAGCTCAAAATGGTTACTCTCGATGTGTAGGAAGAAGACAACTAAAAGATTCCAGACATGGTCCTTAGCCTTAATGGGGAAATGTGATCAAAACTTGAAAAGTAGTGGAACAAAAATACCAGAAAAAAGATAGCTAGATAATGATGAATATTAATGATAATGATAGGCAGCATCTGCTAAGACTTTAGAGTTCACTAAGCACATTCCAATATCATCTCATCTAATCCTCACAACAACCCTTGGAGGCAGGTGCCATCATTATCCTCATTTTACAGATGAGGAAACTGAGGCAGACAGAAGCCAAGGATCATGGCCAAGGCTGGATTTAGAATAAATAGTGAAGGATACATAGATGGGATAAACTAGGTCCTATACAAAAGGTCCTTTGGGGACGGTGGGGGGCATTTAATCAACATGAAGTTTGATAGGAAGGTTTTGAGGACATAAACTTTAAAGAAGGACAGAGAGGGAGGGTGACAGGGCTGAGAGAGAGCCAATGATCTGCAATGAGCAGCTAGGATTTATGATGACAAGTCACAGGGAGCAGCAGGGAGCTGCTGCCCAAACAATCAGAGGGCTCAGAGCTGGAAAGGAACTTTGGGGAGCATCTAATCCAAGCCTTTGTTTTACAGAGGAGGAAACAGGCAGAAAGCATTTAAGGGATTTGGCCCCAGTCACCAGTTGAGGAATAGGTGAGGCTAGGTTTGAACTCAGCTCTTCCTGACTCCTGGACCAGAACTCTGTCCACTGCACACCTTAAAGGAAAGAGCTCAAGAACCCTCAAACCCAGAGAGTATTCTCAACCGTGTTAAGATAAGGATAAAGAGAACAGGAAAGGAATCATCCAGACTAGCAAATACAGCTGAGATACTGAAAAGCCCAGGACCTGGGGACCACTTGATATGTTTAAGCAGTCACTGATAGTCCTGGAATGTAAGGATGAGTTCTGGTGGAAGTCTCAGGCCAGAAGGCAGATGCCAAGACCTTTAAGGATGGGAAGACTGTAAACAAAAAGCACAGGGGATGAGAAGGTCTCAATGGATTGTAAGCAGCACCTCTACACGAAGGACTAATGTGGACATATCCCAAAGCTGTCTGAGTCTGGAAGCAGAAGTATGGGAGGACTCAGAAAATGTGGTCCATGGACAGATACACAGTGGAAAAATGTGACTATGAAGGGCAGGAAAGAGACTACCCCCATCTTCACTTAAGAACAGCTCACCTGTATATGCAGCCCCTTGTAGTATACAAAGCACCCCTCTGCCCCAACAGCCTCAGAAGATAGCTAGTGCAAACATGATTACAAGTCTATACTTTGAGAGAGGAGGAAATAGGCTGGGAGCTCATGCTCACATAGACAAGAAGGGCAGAAGCATGACTCAAACCCAGGACTTCCAGGTTCAGCAGGATGTTTGTATCACAGCCTGATTCTTGTCAAGGGCATGGGAAATGTATGTTAATGGGAAGGGGAGAACAGAGGAGAGTCTGCTAAGACAGGAGGGTGTAGGAACACAATTTCTCTCTCTCTCTGCCAAGAAAATGAGGATTGAGTAAATCAGAAAATATTTACTCTGATCAAGACCCTGCCCAGGTGTCACTGAGTTCTCCTGAGTTAAAGGTCATCTTCCCTAACTCTGGGGCAAGGAATCCTTCAGAACCTTGGCCCCCATTTACCTAATAATTGGAATTTTGAAGCATACTAGAGCTCAGAATGAATTCTCCCCCCCTCCCCATGACCAAGGTTTGGCTGATGCCTAATATCCAAGAAAAGGCGACTTTAGGAAGATCCTTTATCTATTTAGGAACCACAGGCTCCTTCCCAACTTAAGTTTTGGTGCCAGTTGCCTTGACACTGCCCCCCCCCCCCCCACATCCCTGCCATGGTTCTGGGTTCTAGCTCTGGAGAGCCAATTTAATAGCTGTTCATGAGCCTGTACTCCTGCAGCTTATATCAAGAGGCAAGTGGCCTTTAGAAATACTTCCTTGTGGTAAAAACCATCAGGCCTGTCTTCACCTTCTTCAATCCACCCTCAATACAGCAGCCAAAACCATCTTCCTAAAGTGTAGAACTTACCCTGAAATTCTCTGGCTCCACAATCTTTCCATGGCTCCCTATGGTCTGTAGTATCAAAGACAGACTGCTCAGTTGTATTTAAAGGTCTTCATAAGATGCTTCCCATAATCAGTCAACTGTAAGTTATGTCATAATCTCCCTGATGCCATGGTCCTCTTTGAGAATAAAGGACAAACACAACCTGTGAGAAGTCCAAGCTTCCTGAATGGGGACCCAGCTAGTTGGTTAACTCAGCTCATCCTCTCCCTCTCCCTCTTTTTAAGGGGGGAGGCAATGTGTAAACAACCAAGATATATACAAAGAACATATAGACAGGAAAAACCAGAGATAATTAATTGAGATGAATTATTGAAGATTTATAAGGAATCATAGGAGTTTAGATTCTCAGAGCTAGGAGAAATCTCTGAGACCATCTAGTCCAATCCAGACCTGATCAAGAACACTCTTTACATGGGGGCGGCTAGGTGGTGCAGTGAGTAGAGCGTCAGCCCTGGAGTCAGAAGGACCTGAGTTCGGATCCAGCCTCAGACACTTAACACACACACAAAAACCTAGCCGTGTGACCTTGGGCAAGTTACTTAACCCCAATTGCCCTCCAAAAAACAAAAACAAAAACAAAAACAAAAGAACACTCTTTACAGCATCTTGGCCAAGTGGTCATCCAGCCTTTGCTTACCGACCCCCAGGGATGGGGAGCTCACCCTCTTCCAGGGGCAGTCCAAACTGCTTTCTGAGGGACAGCTCTCCTTTTTAGGAAGTTTGTGGGGAGAGTTATTATAAAATTAGATGAACTCTGTCTCAGCTTTGTCTCTTCCACTGGCTTAACTTCAGTATCCATTAAGGACTTGCCACCAATAAGCCTTTCATGTACACATACTATCATTACAGAGGATGATCATCTTGGTGAAAAGGAAGTGAGGGTTTCATTGTTAAACTTCCTCCTTGGAATATGGCTTTTGGTCATGTCTTGGGAAACTGCCATGCTGCCCTCCTGGTAGAGGTCAGTGGGTAAGATTATGGTTCTCATTTTTGTTAATAAAATAACAATTATTATTATCATAGCTGAAAAATGACAAATGTTGGAGGGACTGGGGAAAGACAGGCACACTAACATTTTTTAGTGTGAGTTGGTCCAACTATTCTGGAAAACTATTTGGAATTATTAGGAACTGTTCAAGCTCTTTACCTCTAATGCTAGGCATATGCCCTAAGGAAGTCAAGACAGAGAGAAGGGTCCCACAGATGCCAACATATTTGTAGCTACATTATTTTGGTGGCAATAGCAGCAACAACAACAAAACTAGAAACCAAATGGATGGCCATCAATGGGAATTGCTGGGCAAAGTATCGTAATGAAGTTAATGGCTTATTATTGTTCTGTGAGAAATGACATTTTTGAAGAATTCAGAAAAATTTGCAGAAACCTCTTTGAATGGATAGAGAGCAAAGTAAACAGGACCAAGGGAACAATCTCCATGAAGGCTACAATAATATAAAGGGAAATGAGCAATAGAGTTTAGTCAGTAGAGTGGCCAATGATGAATTCAGAGTCTGAGAGTGAAACATACCTCCCATCCTACCTGTGGGTGGAGAGCATGGGCAGAATTGGGCACACTCTGGCAGAAACATGGCCACCATGTTGGTTTGTTCTATGGTAAGGGGGGCTTTTTTTTGGGAGAGGACCATTGGTTGGTTGGTTGTTTTTCATGCTATCCATCAGACATTTGTTTAAAAACTAAACATGACAGTTGATATGCATATAGGGTTTTAAAGTTTTCTGGCACTTAACTGTCATCATCTCATCTGCTCCTTACAACCATGTGGGAGGTTGATACTTCCTGTATACATAAGCCCCAGATTATAGAGTTGTCAGACTTGTCAAAGACAGAGGCAAAGATAACTAGTAAATAGCAGAGGCTGAATATGAACCCAAGCCTTTCTGACTCCAAGTCCATCATTTTAGCCTTTGCAATCTACTAAACTGAGGTAGAAAGTATAGAACTGTATAGCCTAAAGTGACAAAGACAAAGAATGACAAGTCACTATTTGTAAGTCCCTTACAATTCAATTCAGCAAATATTTATTTGCTGAATCATAGATTTAGAGTTAAATATGACTTTAAAGAACACTGAGTCCAATCCCTTCAAAGATGAAACTGAATTATAGAGAGGGTGACTTGCCCAGAGTCACAAGGCTAGAATCTAAACTCACGTCTAAATCCAAGATTTTCTCCACTGTATTTATTAAGCACCCAAAATGTACTAGATACAAAGAAAAACAGTCAGTCCCTGCCATCACGATCAAGGATCTCCTTGTATCAATGGGATACAATGTGCGTGTGCGCGCGCTTGGGCACGCGTGCGCGTGCGTGAGTGTAAGCAAGTACAACATACATAGAAAGTAATCCAAAGAAATTTCAAGAGGAAGTCAATGCTACTAACTGTGGATGAGGGGTGTATCAGGAAAAATCTCATGGAGGAAATGGCACCTGGGCTCTATTTTGCCAGGAGCCAGAGATTGTACAAAGCTAAGGAGGGAGCATCTTCTAGACATGGGCACATGCCTGTGCAAAGGTATGGAGGTGGGAGATGGCATGCTGTGTGAAGAATAGCCATTCTATCAAACCTAGAAGTGATGACAAATGTCCATAATTTCCCAACATGTTTGTAGCCCCTGAAGAAAGCAACATTCTCCCCTTTCTCTCAAGATGGCGTCAAAGGCAAAGAAGGAAGCTGTTGTCCCCCCCAAGACAGAAGCCAAGTCCAAGGCTTTGAAGGCCAAAAAGGCAGTGCTGAAGGGTGTCCACAGCCACAAAAAGAAGAAGATCCAAACATCCCCCACCTTCCAGAGACCCAAGACCCTGAGGCTTCAAAGGCAGCCCAAATACCCTCAGAAGAGTGCCTCTGGGTGGAACAAGCTTGATCACTATGCCATCATTAAGTTTCCTTTGACCACTGAGTCTTCTATGAAGAAGATTGAGAACAATAACACCCTAGTCTTCATTGTGGCCGTCAAGGCCAACAAACATCAGATCAAACAGGCTGTAAAGAAGCTGTATGACATCGACATGGCCAAGGTCAACACACTGATCCGGCCTGATGGAGAGAAGAAGGCCTATGTCCATCTTGCTCCAGACTACAAAGCTTTAGATGTTGCCAACAAGATTGGAATCATCTAACGTCTTGTGTCCAGCTGTGTCCTGTTCCACCTACAATGAAGTTTTCCAGAAAAAAAAAATAAAAAAGAAAGAAAAAGAAAGCAAGCTTCTCCCAGATCAGGACTCTCTGCTACTCTTTCAGTCCTTGTGTCCCAAGGACCCTGCCTATCGCTGTTATTCATCTGTGGCTCTGCAATCCCATCTGGGTCTTTCTTGGCAGAGATACTGAAGTGACTGACCATTCCCTTCTCAGGCTCATTTTACAGATGAGGAAATTGAGGCAAACGGGGTAACACAGATAGAGAGGGTCTGAGTCCAGATTTGAACTCAGGAAGATGAGTCCTCCTGGCTCTGGAGCCAGCACTCTATCCAGTGGGCTACCTAACTCTCCACTGCCTGTAGCAGTTGGCAAAGAGAAAGAGAGAGAGAGAGAGAGAGAGAGAGAGAGAGAGAGAGAGAGAGAGACAGAGAGAGAGAGAGAGACAGAGAGAGAGACAGAGACAGAGAGAGAGAGAGAGGGAGAGACGAGTTAAGTTGAACTTAACACCTTCAGAGTATAAAGTGCTTTCCTCACACAATTAAACAAGAGCCTGCCCCCTCTGGGGCCTCCATTCCTTCAGTGAGGTTGGTCCAGCTCAAACCTCATGTCCCTTTCAGCTCCAGAAGATCAGTAGATCACAGGAGCTGCAGAGAGGGCAGCAACCTCACCCTGTGACCACCCGGGAAGGGACAAGAGTAAAGAATTGCCAAGTCAGGTCTTGGGCTTGTAGAGGGATGTGGGTCAGGACCTGCTGATAAATGGCAGAGCTAACACATGAAGTCAGGGCCTCCTGACACCAGGTCCTACCTTTCAAAAAAGAACAAGTGAGAAGAGCCCAATGCCCCATTGGGACTGTGTGAGGGCCTGGGAAAAAGCAACCCAAGAAATCAGCACACCTCCTACCAGTGCCATGTATGGGAGCAGCTCTGGCTGAGCAGAGAAGAGAAAATGGCAAGGCGGCCAAGACAGTGTTTGCCCACCGCTGCCCTGAGCCCAGGAGCAAACAAGGGTGCAGCCACACAATGGCTGGGACTTCCTGCAGAGACCTCAGGCATCCCAGTAGCCTCCTGGCTCAGAGGTGGAAGGGACTTTGCAGGTCATTTAGTCCAAGACCCCATTTTACAGATGTGGAAACCGAGCTTAGTCAGTCCATAAGCATTGACCACCTACTATGTGCCAAGCACTGTGATTAGTACAGGGAAGACAAAGGAGGCAAAAGAGAGTCCCTGAGGAGCTCCCCACCCAATGATTTAGGGCTGGGAGTGACCTTGTAGCTGTGTTCAGTTACATCTGGGACCAGTACAGGACTTTCTTGGCAAAGATTCTGGCTTGGTTTGCCATTTCCTTCTCCAGTGGATTAAGGCAAACAGAGATTAAGTGACTGGCCCAGAGTCATACAGCTAGTGAGTGTCTGGTACATGCTGGATTTGAACTCATGTCTTCCTGTACTCTATCCACTGGGCCACCTTGCCCAACTCTAGAAGAGGCCTCACCCAACCCCTTATTTAACAACAGAGGCCCCAAGAGAATAAGGAGTGCTGGGTCATAGATTTCAGTTGGAAGGGAAGCTGGGAAGCATCCAGTAGCATGGTCAGCAAACTCTATCTCTGAGCCCAAGGCCACACCCATCTTTCTGCTACCCTCAAGTGAAAAATGGATTTTACATTTGTAAATAAAGTTTTAGTGTTTTAAAAATGTCAAAAAACATTCTTAGCTCAAGGGCAATTAAAAAAAAAAAAGACAATGGTCCGTCTGGCGGGTGGTTTGCCAGCCTGTTATTCTGGATCCAGAGGAGGCACCGAAGGCTCAGAGGGGTTAAGGCACTTGCCCAAAGTCACAAAGCTGGTAAGCACTCCCTCAGCTGGGATTCCAATCCTCAAACCCTGCCCTCCTGGACTTCACTCAGTCCACAAGATATGCTTAAAAACAACTGGCAGGAAAACAGCCCAGCCCCTCCCAGTTGGCACCAGAAATGAAATGGGGCTGACCAGCTGGGTGGGTCATCCCTGGCAGGTGTGAGTCTCCACCCAGGCTATGTACTAGACTCAGATGTTTGCCCACTGACCACAGAATGTTTCCCAGTCTGGGAAGCTGGCCTGGGCTCCCAGATACACCCAGCAGCTCCCAGAAGTAGGAATATGAGGCCACAAGATGACCCTGAACCCCTGGACCCCTATGTCCCACCTCTGGTGGAAAGTTCGTGCAGACCAGAGCCAGAAGACAATGACAGCTCCTGGGAATGTGCCCTTCCTTTCCCCAGAAGGGCCTTCTTACTGCCATGAGAGAGGGTGGGTGGGATGGATAGCAAAGTATCCTGCTCACTGGCCCTCCTGACTATTGACCCAAGTCTTCAGAGGCTTCATTTTACAGAGAGGAAAACTGAGGCCCAGAGGAGAGCAGAGATGGTCCTAAGGTCCGATAGCTACTATGGCAGAGCCACTGAGGCCCTCCTGACTCCCAATCCCAGGGCTCTTCCTGCTCCCCAACCCCTAATAGTTTTGTTTCTTTTTCTCAATGTCTGCTGAATCTTTTTGAGTGCTCTTACCACTGAAGACCCCAGGAGCAGATGTCAGGGTGGGCAGAGGGCTCACAGGCAGTGAGACCAGCTCCTTTCTAAGCCAGACATTCCCCACAGGGTCTTTGCTTGGAATTCTCCAGCCATGGGGAGCTCACCACCTCCCAAGGAAGCTAACTGTCCAATGAGTTAACATTTGTGAAGTGCTTATCACATAACTGGTGCTCAAAACATGCATGTTCCCTCCCTCTCTATTAGAAACACTTCCCTGACACAAATCCTAAGTGTTCTTCTTTGTCTCCCATACCCAGCTCTCCTGGTCCCATCCTTTGGGGCCACGGAGAGCGAGGCTGTCTTGCCCACAAGGTGTTCCACACTTCACCGTGAGAATCAGTCCAAGAAAAGCCCTCTTTGTCTCATTCCTGGATGTATTAGGAAGCCTAGATGGGTCCTGCTCCCCCAGCCAGGGGTCATGGCCTGGGCTTCCCTAGCTCTCCTTTTAGGGGAACATTCATTGGTCAGGAATGTGCAGGTGGTTTGCTAGCCTAAAGGGGAGAGCACAAACCACCCAGTTACCCCTGCCAACTGGATAATGGAGAGGTGGCCATGCCAGGCTGCCCTGCCTTGTCCTGGTCTACCTTCAGCCTCTCCTGCCCCATCTCTCTCACTGCAATCACCCCTTGTTCCTGGTCACTCTTCACTGGCTGCTATTATAAGCTGTTCTTCTATGCCCCCTCCCCCCAAGTCTGTGGCAGAGAAAGTGGCTGTCTAGGAGGGCTCAGATTCATCGGATTGGGGGGGTGCATAGGAGGGAGCATTCAAATGCAAATGATGGTGTCAGAGTTCTAGAGACATTGGACCAGCTCCCAAGAGAACCCCCAGGTGGCCAGTCCTTGCTTTCTCCCACTCTTCTCAACTTTCCTTATGTTTTCTGATCCGTGTTCATATTACATCTCTATGGCAGAGTAGAAGTTTGATTTTATTATCCCCATTTCACGGATGAGGAAACTGAGGCACAGAGAGGTTAAAAGACTTGTTTGAGGTCTCACAGCCAGGTGGAATTGGAGGCAGGATTCAGACTGGGCTTCCTGCTTCCAAGTCCCACACTCTAAAATATTCAGCCACTCACCTGGAGCTTTCTAGCTCAGTGCTAAGCACCGGATTCATGACATAGGATTCTAGAGCTCAGTCTTAGATGTCATCTAGTCCAAAGCCTTTACTTTGCAAAAGGGCCAGCTGAGGTACAGAGCAATTCTCACACGGGCCCTCAGCACCGAGGAGACGAGCCCTTCTCCAAGCCAAGGTCCATACTGACTGACAGAAACGGGAACAGGAGCCAACACCTCCCCATTCTACCAGTACTTCCCCTGTCTCTGCTTCCACAGCCACCACTCACCCTCCCTCTCCTTCCCCGCCAGGTCAAGTCTTCACCTAGACGGATGCAATACCTTCCAGCTGATCTCCCCTCCTCAAGCTCCACCCTTTAACTGTCAAAGGGATTCACAGAAGCACAGGTCTGACCATGTCACTCTCTTCCCCCACTCAATAAATGCCAGGGGTTCCCTATTACCTCCAGGATTGAATATGCAATTCAACACAGCCCTTCACGACCCAGCCCCATCCAGCTTTTCCAGGCTCCTTATACTTTACTCCCCTCCACAAACTCTGACCTTGTTGCTGTTCTTAGAACAACACCCAATCTCTGATCTCTGCTTGTCCTGTGGCTGCCCCCATGCCTGGAATGCTCTCTCTCCTCTCCTCCACCCCTCTTTTAGGTCATCCTCATGTGGCTAGCTATGCTCCTGTGCTTCAGTCTCCATAACCTGGCATGGAAGTCCAACTCAGACTCTGGGATGCTCAGCATCCGGGACCCTGTCCCCCCACATATCCCCCCCTTCTTCCTGTTATTCAGTCACACTGTATTTGCCCAGCTTCTACTCCTATCCTATTCTTATCCCATGCCTATTCCACTCTTGTTGGGGGTATAGTCATCTAATAAACATCCACCCCCCCCCCCCAATGATGCCTGATCAATGGCTACCAATGGGTAGCAAGAGCCCTGGGAGTGGAAGCAGCCCTCCAGGCCACCAGCTTCCAGACCAGCCATCATAGCCCTTATGGAGGAAAGCAAACGTGGTGAACATTTGACTGGAACTATTTCTGCAGATAATGAGGTTCCCCACTCTGACTGCCCCCCTCCCCCAAGCAACCACAGCTACCGAAGACCCAAGGCAAAGAAAGCTCACAGCCAAGATCCTTGGCACCGTCGGATGGTTCAGTGGGGCTTTCCTGGTGAAAATGATGCTAAAGAAGATGTGTTACCACCAGCCTTTCTGCTGTGCCCTAAGGATCATGGGACCTTTCCATGTGACTTGTAGCAGAAACCTTACATGTGTTTTCTCCCTCTTTTAGAGTGTGAGATCCTTGAGAGCAGGTACTACCTTATTTTCCTGTTTGTATCTCCAGCATCCAAAATTGTTATTGTAAATTGTGAGCACTTAATAAATGCTTCTTCCTGTCTCATTCCCTCTCTCCCTCTCTTCTTTCCTCTCTTCCTCTTCTCCCCTCCCCTCCCCCCTCCTCCCCTCCTCTTTCCTTTCCTTCCTCCCTTTCTATAGTTCACTCACTAGAAGGATGTGTCAGTTAATCGCTTTAGGATTCCCTTCCTCACACCTGACTTCCCAGACCAGAGTGCCACGTCCTTGGCCACCATCCCCTATTAAACTACTTTCTTCACGAGCAGAGGCTGTTTTCTTTTCTGAATTTCTACTCCCAGCACTTAGCACACAGTGCTTGGCACACTGATTTCATCACTGCTTTTTCTACAGTCATCCAGCCTTAGATCTGAGACCACTTCCAGCAGGACTTTCCTGGTCCCTTCAGCTTCCAGAGCCTTGAGCTCAATCCCCCCCAACCCAGGTCACCTTTCATCTATTACGTTTGTACCTTGTATGCCAATGTTGTGTCTCCAATTAGAATGTGAGCTTTCTGGGGGCTGCTTCTCCCTTTCTTTCTACCCCCAGCACATAGCCCAGTGCCCAGTACTGGCAAGTACTGAGATAATGTTCTTTGATCGATGGGCTATGCTAAGTAAAGCTTATGAGGTTCCTGTGGTCTAAGCTCTGTGATGCATTAGCATTGATGAATCACACACACACACACACACACACACACACACACACACACACACACACACACACACACACACACACACACACACTCCCCTCTGTGTTAAAAGACCTAGTGAGAAGAGAGAGAGAGCAGTTCTGTTCCTGGGCAGCAAAGCCCTGTCCCCCCACTCCAGGAACATTTCCAAGGCATAGATGGTTATAAAGCATCTCCTCCTTTTAGGGAGGTCCTAGGGCAAACCCTGGGGATACAAAGACAAAACCGAACCTCAACCCCCTCCAGAAGCTTACTTTCTATGGAATTACAGACTCCTTCCTCTCTTTCCTATAGCCCCAAGCACAGACACTTGAGGACTAGTCTTTCAAGTTAGGGAGAACACGGGTCTCTATTTACTAAAAACTGTCAGCCAGGGTTTAAAGGTGGATGAAGGAGCTCAGATTTTGGGAGACCTGAACTCCAGTCTGCTAACACTGGCTGTTTGACCAAGGGCAGACCACTCAACCTCTGCTGGCCTCAGTCTTCTCATCTGAAAAGTGAAGAGGAAAACAGCATTTAACTCCCATGTTTGTTGTGCAGATCCCGTGCTATGATGTTTGTAAAGCCCGTGCAGAGAGTAGGCACTTAATATTTGTTAATCGAAATCTAAAATCGAAGTTCCATAAGAGCTGCTGATCTGGGGGTGTCGGGGGGCGGGGGAGAGAATTTCACACCAGGACTGTCCCACACTGGTGAAAATAGCAGTTTGGTGTGTCCCTCCTGCTCCCAGAGGCCTTTGCAGAGTGCAAGGCAGCAATCATTTGGAATAAAGTTCTGTTCTTTGTTCAGGCTGGCATGCTGGCAGGGCTAACTCTCCTACCTCTGCCTTCCCTTCTCCTTCAGACCCCAGCTCCTTCCTTTTCCTTCCTCCTGACCCCCAGTTCCCTAAGCTCTCTGGGGGTACTCTCAGGGGTCTGTAATTTGATGAACATACAGTGTTACTTTTAGAAATGGGCTGAACTCCAGTTAAATATTTGCCTGTTTAATAAGCAGACTCTGGGACAGCAGTCTCCGTGGGAATGCAGAGAGATAGAGGGAATGAGAAAATGAGAGAGGAAAGGCAAGGACTCCCCACTCTATACTTAGCAGTAACCAGTTTGAGTTGGCATTTTGATTGTAGGCCATAGAAAGTCTCACTGCTGTGATTTCATTTAAGATCAGCCTGCCCTACAATTAAATAAAACTTAGCCTTCCATCCCCCTTCCTTAAGTAGCCCATTTTGAGGTTTATCTAATAACCTATGAACCAGGAGAGGAGGAAAAAACTAACTCTCCAGTGAACTTGGACAGGGTCATTTATTTTAAAATTATTAGTATAAAAATATCCCAGGCTCTGATGTATATCAGAGGGGCCTGGGTGTCAGTGAAAGTGCCCCTTCAAACTCCCTGCTCGCCTCCCTCTGCTGGCCTGTCTCTGAGCACACACACACACACACACACACACACACACACACACACACACACACACTCACACAAACTCACACACATACACATACACATTATTTTTGTAGGGCCATTTAAGTTTCTCTGCAGTCCCCATTTTTATTTTAAGCCAGGGTAGTCCCTTTCTATCACTGGTAAATCTTAGCACAAAATAGTCCCTGTGTTTATTAATAGTCCCTAGGAAAAACATCCGAAATGCCTCACTGTCATTTATCTGCCTAGGTTTATGGAAAGGAGTCACTTCTTGGCAAGGGCTCCACCCCCAGCCTCTCAGATAGCTTGCCCAGCTCCTTCGGCCTTGGGTAGGGGTAGGAACTTTGGAAAGCTCCATGTAGGTGCGGAGCAGGAGCACAGGTAAAGTTTCAGGGCTTCAAACTCTCCTCCACTTGCTATCTGAGTCATCAATAAACTGACCATTGGCACCCCACTGGCCGATGAGACGCTTCACATCCCTCAGGGACGCTGGAGAGGGTACCCTGGACCCAGCCCAAGTCAGTGTCATGGGGAATCTGTCTCCCAAGGCATCTAGGCTCTTCCAGTTGATTTTCCCCTTTCATAGATGAACCAAGAGGAAAGGCATGCCCCCTCCTCCTCAGTCTCAAGCGATGGTCCAAGCACTGACTCCTTTGCCAAACTTGCCCGACAGCAACCTCCCCCCTTTGTCACCGCGCCTCCACCAACATCGAATTCCTTAGCTGGGCTAGACTCACCTTCTTCCGAGCCGTTCTTGTCCTTTGAAGGCAGGGTCTGGAGGTCAAAGGCATCCTTGCTCATGTCTGCAGCTCCCAGGCAGAGGGATGAGGGAGCTCCAGGGGCTAGAATTAGAGTGTCTTCACACAGACTCGGGATTCACCGCTACCCTCCCCATACACCGTCACCCAAGTGTCTGTCCTTCGGGTCGGCTCTGGCGGCCGCAGCGCGAGGAACTGAGCCCTGAGACGATCCGGCCCCCGGGGGTAGGTGGGCAGGAGGCGCTCCCGGCGACGCCCACTCCCTTCCTCCCGCTCCTCCTCCTCCTCCTCCTCCTCTTCCTCCTCCTCCTCTTCCTCCTCCTCCTCCTCTCCCCTTCTCCACCCCTCTCTCCCCTCCTCCTCCTTCCCCTCCTCCTCTTCTTTTCCTGGGTACCAGACACAGCAGGGCGCACACCTACGGGTGATGCCCTGACCCCACTCCTCTCATGTCTTCCCCTCTTGCAGCAGGAGAGGTAGTTTTAAGTAAGCAATGACTCCTGCGCGCCCCGAGGGTCCCGTCACCCGACTCCCTTGGCTCCTGGTGGAAGGTGCTCGCGGTGCAGTAGAGAAGACTGAGCCTCAAGCGTGATGGGGCCTCGGTCGCGGAGCCGGCCGCCTCCCTGGTCAAAGCAAAGCTCCTCGCGCTCCGAGGGAGCCCCCTCCTCTTCCCTTCCCCGCCTTGAGCAGCCCCTGGCCTCCCTTGTATTTCCCAGGGCGCCCCGGCATCACTCCCTGCCCAAGTTCCAAGTTCAGCCCTAGCCCCAGTCCGCAGAGTGGGATCGGGGGAGCCCTTGGAATTGGGCACAGATGAGAAGAGCCTGGGCATGGAGGCGGGGATCGCCCTTCAGGGCCTGCAGTTTTGTGCTTAGGACCCCCTATTTTCAGCCCCTCCCCCCCCGACAGAAGTACCAGGCTCAGCATGGGTGGGACTGGGGGTGGGGGCGCCGGGGACATCCCTGAAGGGCAGCAACCTTGTACTTAGAGCCTCTGACGTGGTTCTCCAGGACAGAGCTGTTGGACAAGTGCGTAGAGCACCGGTGCCAGAGTCAGGAAGATCTGAGTTCATATCTCACCTTGGACATTTGCCAGTTATGTGACCTTGACCAAATCCCTCCACCTCTATTTGCCCTGGCTTTCCTCAGCTGCGAAAAGAGGACGAGAACAATCTGCCTCGAAGTCTTATTGTGGGGATCGGAAGGAAACGCTTAGCGAAGTTCCCGGACCACGCGTCAGGCTGATTCCCCTGCTCTGGGAATGACAACGGGGGCGCGCCTGGGGAGCGCGGCAGTGAAGCTTGGGCGTGGAGGGGGTGTCCCCAGGGCGACGCGACCTCTCTGCACTTCTCCCTCAGCAGTGGAGGGAGCCCAGTGGAGCGGGAGCGCTCTCTAGTTCTTCCCTGTGGTTTTCTTTTAAGAGCGTCTGTCCTTATTGAGTGAGAGGGGAGGTTCTCGGAGTTGATTTTTGCAAGGTGCGTTCATTCTGAGGTGCCATGGGTCTCCTCAACTCTTTGAGAAGCCTAAAGAGGCGGTCAGTGTACCAGGTGATGTCCAGACCTGAGAGGGGGTGCATTTTAAGGATCAGTTTTACACAGTGGTCGCTGGAGACATCTGGAACCAGGTGTCCCTACCTTAAAGGTTCAAATGGACAGTGAGAGCTCTCAACTCCCCATCCTTGTGTGCACTGCGGTTCCAGGTAACAGAGTAGCCAGACTTAGAGAAGGTCACTTGTAGCACCGGGAAAGCAGGCTGATGGGAGTCAAGCCCCAAGACCTCAACACTGACCCACTCACTCGTCCACTTTCCCCCACTCACAGGAGCAGCAGTCAGTCTGTTAGTGTTTCTTACCACCTAGACCACTGCAGGAGCCCCCATTTATTCTCCTCAAACACAATTTTTTCCATCTCCATGACATCCTCCACAAGCTGTCAAATAGATCTTCCTAAAGCACAGGTTGGACCAGGTCATCTCTGCTCCAAAAGCTCCTGCAGCCCCCTATTACTTTTGGGGCAATGTAAACGCCTCTCCTTGCCTTTCAAAGACCTTTCCAATATGGCTCTAGTCAACCTCCCCCCCCTCCCCCCCCCCCACGCCGCTGAACATTACTGTCCTTCATGTTCACTCTCTGGACCAGTCAACCTGCCTGGCTTGCTGTTCCTTTGACCCATGATTTCCTCCCCTCTCTGTGACCAAGCAGAGATTGCCTCCCACCCACCCCATCCCCTTTCAGTTTCTCCTCACCTCCACATTCTCAAAGCCTTAGCTTCCCCTCAAGGCTTCCATCTCTTCCAGGTGTCCACTCCTCTCCCCAACCCTCCCAGGCACTAGTGCCCTAAAATGACTTTGGATTTACTCTGGCTGTCTTAGATGTTGGCTTCCTTGTTTATGTGCTGTACTCTCAATAGAAGGTAAGCCCTTTGAGGGCTGGCCAGCTTCATTTTTGTCTCTATCTTTATGCCTGGTGCCTAGTGGGTGCTTACTAAATGCCTTTTGGCTAATTGGACTGCCTTCCCACACCACAGAGGGGCTCACAGGGATAGAGCATCTTGGGCCTTTTGAGGAGTGGGAAGGCTATCCATTCTTAGTCTCCTTAGCTTGTGAAACCAACAATTTTAACAAGTCTTGTGGGCCCAGTCAGGTTGGTGACCAGAGAGGGCAAGGAGCTAGATACAAAAGGGGGGGGGGTAGGAGAGAGGAAGACCAACGAAGGTGCCTACTTGTATATCCACAAGGCCCAAACAGGTGACACCCCCAGATAAATATAATAAATCCAGACCCAGGACTGCCTTCAACCCAGCATGAGTCAAGTAGCTGACCTTGGGCCAAGCTTCCCAATGGACAAGAGCAGCTGATGATGAATGCCACTCTAAAGGTCGCTGTGTCTCAACCCCAGGGGGGAGCTGGGATGCCTCTAGAAAAGACCCCACCTCCATGCCACAGGAGGCAGAACTCACACAAGGACTTGGCTGTCTGCAGGCAACCCTGGGCCAGGCAACTGTTGCTGAATACTGGTGCCTGAAGCCAGGAACTCTATAATCCTAGCCATCTAAGGATGGGGAAAGGAGATGCTGGAGGGGTGGAGGAGGGGGTATACCCAATGCCTTTGAAAACAAGCTCTTTACTAAAAGCACAGCTATTCAGTGAACCTTTCTGGATCCTTGAGTCAGGCTGTGCTCCGGGCCTTTTCTGGACATTTAGCTAAGATGGATTTGGACTTAGAGCTGGAATGGATTTGGGGTCATTGGGTCATTTGACTGATGAGGAAACTGAGGCTCAGCACCTAGCACTAGACTTAATTAATAGTTGCTATTATATTAGCACCATGCTCAATAAAGATTTGTTTGACTGAAAACTTAAACGATTCAGCCAATCTCATATTCCTAGTAAATGACAGGGCTGGCATTTGAGCCCATTCACCCCCTTTTACACCCCACCCCATGGAAAACCAAGCATATTGAGCACATCATATTCTTGTTAGCTCTAAGAGGGCTGTGGAGAGGGACTGGATTGGTTATTTGACTGGCAGTAGGAGCTCCCAGGTGAGGAAATTCTCTTCACCAATGCAGATCGGCAATTTCTCTGAACTTTAAAGTCTTAGCCCCCTGCCTACAGCCCCAAGAGGTAAGTGACTGCCCTGGGTCACACACAGTCAGCATGTACCAGGGGAGGGATTTAAACTGGAGTCTTTCTGTCACTAAAGATGGTAATGTTAACGTAAGGACAGAAAGAGGCCAACTGAGAAGGATCTATTAGATGCAAATGTATTCTAGGAATAGAATATATTCTAGCGGCCCGATCAAGTCTGCAGTCAGCTCGCTGGAGTCAGGTCCTGGGATGCACAATGGAAGGGGCCTCAGAGCTCATTTTCTCTTGTAGATGGGGACTCGGTTTAAGTGCCATCCTCCAGCACAAAGGCAATAGTGACCAGAGCAGGAACTGGAAAGAGCTCCCTGACTCCAGAGCTAGTGTCTTTTCCCAGTTCCTCCCTCAATGCCTCCACTTCCCTTAGCTCTGGGGCAAGAAACTCTGGCTCAAATTTTCTAAGAGTTGGCATTTTAAAGTGTGCTAGAGTCTCAACATGATTCTTTTTCCCCGACCAAGATCTAGCAGGCCCCTGGACTTCTGAGGGAAGGAAAAATCAATGCACTTTCTATATTTAGGAAGCATGGGCTCCTTTCTCTCTTTTTTTTTTGCCATCCTGATTTTTGGTGCCAGCTGCCCTGGCACCCACCAAGACAGAAATGATTCTGGGTCAGGCCTGAAGGGGCCCTGGAGAACTTATTTAGCAGGAATAATTCATCTCTGAATATTCAGGCTTCCTTTAAGTACCAGCTCAAATCCCCCTTTCCTGGAAGCCTTTCCCAACCCCTCAGAATTCCAGTGCCTTCTCTGCGTTATTTTCTATTTATCCTGTACATAGCTTTCTTGCCTATATTTGTTTGCATGTTGTGTCCGCGTTAGATTATAAACTCCTGGAGGGCAGGGGCTGTCTTTTACCTTTTTTGTTTTCGTTTTTGTATGTCCAGAGTTTACCTTGGCACCTGGCACACAGTGTACCAAACGCCTTACACTTATACTCTTCATATGGTCCTCACAACGACCCTTGGAGGGAAGTGCTATTATTATCCCATTTTAAAGACAAGGAAACTGAGGCAAATAGTTTAGATGACTTGCTTCAGGATCACACAGCTGGCCATCAAAAAGTGTCTGAGGCAGAATTTGAACTTAGGTCTTCCTGACTTCAGGCTCAGTGCTGTATCTACTGCAGCATCTAGCTGTCTCGCAACTATAAGATACTTTAGATACCCCCTCAGGTAGTTCACTCATTTGCAGAGATCTAGGTCTTCAAGGTCATCCAGGGAGAAAGCAAAGAAATGGCTGGAATTGGAATGTGGCCTTTGCACTCAGGTCCACGTGACTTTTCTAGAAGCTACTACTCTCCTTCACAATGAAGCCACTAGAATTTTGCCCAAGAAACAGAACATTTGGGAACTGTCTTATTCTCCTTACATGGAAGACATCACCCAATGAGGAGTCTGTCCAACAGAAATCGGCATCGTGGGTCCTCCAACCCAGGCTCACCCAAGGAAGGGGAGAGATTGGGATGAGCTGAGAGCCTTTTGAACTTTCTCTGTCCATGGCCAAATTCACTGCACATAGCTTTTCCTTCTGATTTAATCCACTCTTAGACTATGCCCCAGAATGAGGAAAGAAAAGAGATAAAACCCATTTTTCTTGGAAGGGTTTGATGGCTGACATAATACATAGCAAAGCTCAGTTGTGTAAATACACAGAGAGAATTTTAGAATTCTTCGCCCTGGGACGATGAACTATAAACTGTAAAGGCTCAGAAAAAATGTAAATAGGCATTTTGGCTATTTTTAACATCTATTATTTACCATGCTGGGCCAGTGATGGGCCATTGTGTGCATCTGGATAGATTTAAAAGTGCACATTTTTAATATGTTCTTACTCTCTGAAATACATTAAACAGTGATTAATAAAGGTGGGTGCAGTCACAGGGAGGCCAGTTCTGTTGTCATTGTTTCCTGGGCTGCAATTATACTGAGCTCAGATGGAACCCTTCAACCATGGCCAGCCTAGGCTAAGCACCAATCATAAATTTAGCTCTTTAAAAAAATCATTAAAGATTTGGTGCTATTTTTGTAGGATTCCTTCATTTAAAAAAAATCTGGACCTGTGATTTTGTTAGATTATGGAATGCCTGAAGTACAAACTTCCTCTACTAATGGGCAACTCATGGTCTTGGAAAATTGTCTAGAATGATGAGAAGTCAAGTGACTTGACCAAGGTCACATAGCTGGTATGTCAGAAGTGGGACTTGAACCCAGATTTTCCTGGTCATCTACCTATCCACTATATCTTCCTCTTCCTTCTCCTTGCCTTCTTTTCTCCTCTCCTCTTCCTTCTCTCCTCTCTTCTGGTCTCCTTTCCTCTTCCCCTCTCCTCCCCTCCCTTTCTCTTCTCCCCTTTTCTCTTTCCCTTCTTTTTTCTCTCCTCTCCCCACCTTTCCTTATAATATATGTATGTATATATGCTCATATATACATAATTCAATACATAGAATATACAGTATGTCCCCCAAATCTCAGTGCAGTTTTAACTCTTAAAGCTTAAATCACATTAAGACTTTGGGGACACTGTACAATACATAAATATATGTATGTGTATACAAACGTGCATGTCCCTATAGGTGCACATTGTCTCCTCTGTTAGAAGGTCAGTTTCCAGAGAAAAGGGACTATTTTTTCTTTGTCTTTGAATCCCTGTTGCTTAGCATAGTTCCTGAGGCACAGCTGAGCCTGACAAGTTCTCTTGGACTGTTTGATTGATAAAAGAGTGTTCATTTCCCAAGGACTTCATCACCACAACTCTATGAGATAGGGGCTATCAGGGAATCACTGCCCCTTTACAGATGGAGAAACTGAGTCTCAAAGAGGTAAAGTGACTTGCCTATGGTCACAGGGGCAGCTAGGTGGTGCAACAGAGAGAGCACTGGGCTTGGAGTCAGGAAGACTCATCTTCCAGAGTTAAAATCTGGCCTCAGACACCAGCTGTGTGACCCTGGGCAAGTCACTTAACTCTGGTTGCCTCAGTTTCCTCATTTGTAAAATGGGCTGGAGAAGGAAATGGTGAACCCCTCCAGGATCTCAGCCAAGAAAATTTCAGGTGGGGTCACACAAAGTCTCATACAACTGAACAACAACAAAGGACAACTTGGTTAATGTCAGGAGCAGGATCTGAATCCACAACTTCCTAACTATGAGGTCAACAAGAAATCCTCTATCATCTATCTATCTATCTATCTATCTATCTATCTATCTATCTATCTGAATATATGCATGTGTGAGTGTATATCTACGTATATACACACACAGACACACACAGAGACCTACACACAAGCATAACTACACGCACACATGCATAACTACACACACACACACACATATGCCAGCATTATATAGCACCTACTATGTGCTTCCTTTAAAAGATCACTGGAAGGAAGCAGTCAGAGAAGCTGGGGAGGACCCGGAGATGGAGGCCGGCCCGAAGCAGCCCGGAGACAGCAGGATCAGGCAGGAGGAGGCCAGGCTGGGAAGGGCTTGGAACACCAAGCAGGCGGGATGCTACATGTGATCCTGGAGGGGCTAGGGAGGCACTGACTGTTGTTGAGAAGAGTGGTGACATGGTCAGGTTTAGGTTTCTGGAAGATGAATTTGACAACTGGATGGAGGATGCATTGGACTAGGGAAACTTGAGGGACATAGACCAACAAGAGACAGAGACAGAAGAGGGGAGAGGGAGGGAGAGGGTAAGAAAGAGGCTGGGAGAGGGAGGGAAGTAGGGAGAGAGAGAGGGAGAGGGGAAGAAAGAGGGAGGGAGAGGGAGGGAAGTAGGGAGAGAGAGAGGGAGGGAGAGGGTAAGAAAGAGGAAGGGAGAGGGAGGGAAGTAGCAAGAGTGAGAGGGAGAAGGAAAGAGAGGGAGGGAAAGGGACAGGGAGGGGGGAGAGAGGTGAAGGGAAGGAGGGAGAAAAAGAGAGGGGAGAGGGGGAGAGGGAGAAAGACAGGTAAACAGAGACAGGAGGGGGAGAGACAGACACACAAAGAGAGACAGAGAGAGAGGAAGGGAAAGGGAGAGAGACAGACAGACAGAAATAGATAGACAAAGGAGGGGGAGAGACAGAGACAAACAAAGAGAGACAGAGACAGAGAGAGAGAGAGGGAGAGAGGAGAGAGAGAAGGAGAGGGAGAAAAACAGAGACACACAGAGAGACAGAAAGAATAAAGAAGGGAGAAAGCATAAAGAAGAGGAGGAGACAGAGAAGGTGAGAGACAGAGAAACAGAGAGAGAGAGAGAGAGAGACAGAGACAGAGAGACAGAGACAGAGAGAGACAGACAGAGAGACAGAGAGACAGAGACAGAGAGACAGAGAGAGACAGAGACAGAGAGAGACAGAGAGGGGGGAGAGAGAGAAGGGGACATGTACAAAAGATGTTGGGCAGCTAGCAATCATTAGACTTCACAATAGATTGGATGTGTTGGCACTATTCTGCACGCCTAGTGTACACCATCATCATCATCATCATTGCTAACATTTAGATAGCACCTACCATGTTCCAGCCACTGTTCTAAGTGCTTTACAAATATTAGCTCATTTGGTCTTCATAGCTACCATCAGAGATTTAGTATACAATAGCAAATAGCGAGGAAACCAAGGCAAACACGTTTGCTGACTTGCCCATAGCTCATAAGTATCTGAGGTTGGATTTGAACTCAGGTCATCCTGACTATGAGTTCAGGGCTCTGTGCCCTATAGTGCCCCCTGGCTGACTCACACATAATCATAGGAAGCCTTGTCTGGGAAGAGGCAGTCCTTGGAGCTTGGGAACCCCAGCCCCCCAGACTCCACATCAGCTTCCTTTGACTCACTCTTGACCTGACCGCTCAGCTCAAAGGTGAAATGATTACATTCTCCCAGAGACTTAAGCCTCCCCTTAGTGCCTTCTGCTCTCTTTTCAATAGTCCAATGCCCCGCACCCCTACTACTTCCCTTGCTCTGAGTCATCTTCCCTGTGGTCTACTGTGGCCCCCTCAGGAACCCAGAGCAGCCTTATATGCTGCCAAATCACTGGACTGCCAAGGAAGCCTGGGCTTGTCAGTGGAGTGTGTCCATGTTGGGAGGGGGGTCAGAGCAGGCCTGGCTCTGGGATGGATATCACCCCACTGTGACTGTCTGAGTCTGATAGAACCAGAGTCATTGTCACCTTTGGACAGTTCTGGGCTGGGCAAAGCAAGTGGGCAGCCAGCCAGTAAGAAACACGTTAACCACTGCTTGGGTTTGACCAATGAATGCCTGTACAGAACAGAGCCGTGGGTGGGTAAAAACAGACTAGAACCTAGTTTAAAACAAGATTATTTATGCTTCAATAACAATTTGGGAGACTTTAATCCAGTGTCCCCAGCCTTGAGGGGTCAACTCCCCTAAGAAGGGAACTCCAATTTTAAAGGGCTGGTGGTAAGGGAAGCGTTGGCTTTGTGTGAGGTGGTGAATCATCCAGTGGGGGCTGGGTTTTTGTTGGGACACAGTAGGTTGTGTGGACATGCCTGCAGAACCAAGAGTCCCCACTGAGTTCTAAAAGTCCAGAAAAAAATAGTAAAATCTAAATTGTGTGTGTTCAGCTCCATAAAATCCCACGGGAATGCTAAAAAACCAAACCAAAACAAAAAAACCAACCAAACAAAAACCCTAAAAAGTCTACTCACCATCAGCTTTACTCACAATCTTTGTAAAGGAGAAAACTATAACTACATTTTACCAACAGGGAAATTGAGGCATACCAAGCTCATATGACTTGCTGGAAGTCATACAAGTAGGAAACCCAGGAGCAGACTTTGAGGGCAGGTCTCCTGAATCCAGCCTGGGGCCCTTCCTGTGGCGTGGGACTCTCTCTTCAACTGAGGAAAGTCATAGACCTGTGGCCATTCCACGGGCAGCTGGCAAAGAGGGGCAGCTGAGTAAGGTGATGGGGCATCTCCAATGAAAAGAAAATCTCTGCCCTTGTGGGGGGCTGAATGGGCAATAGGAGGAGCACCAGCCTCCCTGTGGAGCTGCCTTCACTTTCCAGCTATCCAGAGCCTAGCAATTGCAAACCTGAACTTTTTCCAGTTAGCTCAGGGCATATGGATTCTACCAAAAGCAATAGGAACTATGTCCATCAAAACCAAGGCTTCCACACAGATTCAGGTCCATGAGACTTGGCGTTAATACTGATGGATCTCAGAAAGCTTAATTTCCAAAGACAGTCACAGAGACATAGAAACCAAGTATTTGTCATGAGATTTCCAGCTGGAAGGGGTATACAATTCCACCTTGTCCTACAATGTCCCAGTGATGTCACTTTATAGGTAAGAAAACTGAGACCCAGAGAAGAGAAAGGACATAATTAAGGTCCCACAGCCAAGAAGCAGGAGAGCTGGGGTTTGTTTGTCCACTCTCTGTGTTAAATAATCTCCCTGAAAACATGGCACCTGAATTCCAAGTCACTCCAGAATTTGTTTGAAATGATGGCTCCAAGAAAAGACCAAAGGGAACTAACCTCTTTAGATTGGAATCTCCCAGTTCCATATGACCTCAAACTGTCTAGTCACCCTCCAGAAGCAACAGATCCTGCCTATGTGGGAGTTGTTGGGGTTTTTTGCTTTAAAGAATTACCCCCAATCTAATTAATAGTGCAAATATTTAAGTTAGGGACTGCACTGAATCACTGAAAACACATCCTGTTTTTCATAGTAAATAGTGTCTGTGCCAAGGCCATTGGCCATAAAGGAGATGGAGGCTGGGAAAATACACATAAGTTTTTAAAAGTCATTAGAGATGTGAGATTTCTAGAGTGTAAGCATGTCCAATTAAAAAAAAGATCTTTAAAAATGAAGGGAAGGGGAGGAAATGAGGAGAAATGTCTGGTATTAAAAAGAAAAAGAGGACTAGATAAAATGAGCTTTGTATGCCCATTTTTTTTTTTTTAGCAAAGTCTGTTTTTCTGGAAGAATTGCCCCAGTCAAAACTTAGTATTTTGTTTTGACTTTTTTTTAAGCTCAAAGAAAGCTGAGAAGGATGAATGCAGGCACCCAGTAAAAACCAGTTTTTCCTTCCCCAGATGTCTAGAGCAGCATTGGTCTGAACCCCTACAAACACATAGGTTTGGAGTTTCTCCTGGTGCTTTTAGCAGATAAAAGCTTAGGAGCAGGGATGCTCACTGGAATAAATGTCACCATCTTCTAACAAAGGGATGATTGGGGGGAGGGAGGGCATTTTCAAAGTTCATTTTCTACAGAGGGAAAGAGATTTTTAGTTCACTGCTCTCCCCTTTCCCCCAAGGGGCCCAGGGGTTCTTTCCCAGGGATCTAACATCACACCATGGCCTGGAACCCAAGGTCTCATGTGGCCAGAACCAGTCAGGGCTGCACCCTTCCAGAGATTCATTGACTTCACTTGGAAATTCTCAAATTTTTTCTTCTCTCCCTTCAGCAGGAATTCCCCTCAAAACCAGCTCCAAACAGATATTCAAATGTCCCCCCACCCCCGGCCCAGACATCCAAGGGAGAAGCTGTCTGGATGCCTTGTTAACTCTTTCTCCCCAGCCCCATTCTATAAGGGGAGGGAGCAGAGAAAGAACAACAAAAGCTGGAGATCACCAGGAGCCTGAGCCCACTGCTGCCCTGCTCTCACAGGCGGTAGCAGGAGAGGGCTGGGGGTAGATGTGATGACCACTCAGTCAGTGCTGGACTTGGGAGCCCCATTAGCTGCCCCATGTGCTCTGGCTTGTTTCCCTTTTAAGAGAAAATCCCTCTCCAAGAGTGTGATGGAAACCTTCAACAAGCAATTTTCCATCTCTTATAGGCACTCTAAAGAAAAGTAGAGAAAGAAGAGAAATATTTGGAATTTTAAGGGATTCTCTATCTTTCTCTGTTCTCCCCCTTTTTTGGTCCTCTTTCTACCCTCTCTTTCTTTTTCTCTCTCCCCTTCTCTCTCTCAGTCTCTCCTCTTGCTTCCACTCCCCTTTACAACAGCATCCAACAGAATAGTAAGCATTTATTAAGCACTTACTGTATGCTAAGCTCTGGAGATAGAAACATTCTGCAGTTCTTGCTCTCTCAAGACGCCCACATTCTTTTGAGGGGGGGCGGCACAATGCATAAAGGAGGGATCATGCTTATGCCTATGGCAGACAGTAGTAAGCAGACTGGGAAAGTAGCAGGGCAGCCAGCAAATTCCTGAAGACTTCAGGGAGGGAGCAGTGAATGGTTAGCAGTAAAGACAGGGCAGCTAGTTCCCCGTTAAAAGAATAGTAAATTCAAAGGTAGGAGTGGAGTGGAGTGGGACTTGGGGAAGTCTCCAGCAGAGATATGAGGGAGCAGCATCTGGCTTTCAGCAGTGGGGCCGTAAGGGCTCACCTTATAGCTCCCTTCATTGTCAGGCAAGTAGAGATAGTCTACTTCTAGCCAACGGTGGGCTGGGGCAAGGGAAGGGGAAGGTCCTGGGTTCCTTCTGTGGAAGCCAGTAGAGGGGCCTGGTCAGTCACCCAAGCAATCAATACAAGTTTTAAAGCACCTACTATGTGTCTGGGGCTGCATTAAATTGCTGGCCATACGAAGTTCTTGTCAAATAAGGAGCTAACACTAACGGGGAGACAACATTCGAACAACTGTGTACTAACAAGTTTTATTCTGGGTAAACTGGGGATAAACAAAGAGAAAACAATAGAATCAAAGGAGAACCAGGAAAAGTTTCCTATAAAAGGTGGGATGTGGAGGAAGCCAGGAGGCAGAGAGGAGGGAGCACTCTCCAGGCAGGAGGCACAAAGGGGGAAATGCCCAGAAGGAGGAGATGGACTGTTGGGTTCGGGACAGCAAAGAAGCCAGTGACAGACTGGTCAGAGAGTCTGGGAGTCCAGGGGGAGGGGAGTGTGCATTGTCAGAAGATGACAATGGTGGTGGGGGGACTCAAACCCAGAACTTTCTATTTGATCCTGGGGCTGAGAGGGCACCACTGGAGTTCTCTGAATAGGGAAGGGTACCTATGCTTTAGGAAAGTCACTTCATCTTCTGTGGTAGGATGGCCTGGAGGGAGGGCGATGCCCCAATAGCTATAGTAGTAGTCCGAAGATGAGGCACTCAGGGCCTGCTCCAGGGAGGAGCCAGGGCAGAAGAGAGTAAATGGTTGGGTGTGGCATTCCCCCATGGGGCTGATTGCCCTGTCGGTGGCCAAGGGTGCTCTGAAAAGAACAAATCATTATGAATGGAGTGAGATGATCATGCCTCACCTGCACCGACTTTCGTGGTTCTGCTCAGCGACCATGAGCACAAACATGAAACATGTCCCCTTAAACACAAGCAGAGAGGCTGCTGGGAAGAGTGGCCATGGGCTAGGGTGTGGCTGCTGGCCAGATGGAAGGTCATTTCTTATTTTAAACCATTATTCTAGCTACCAAGGTGCTAAGCTCAGGTGCTTCCACTTTGCTGATAGAGTCCAGTAAGTGCAGGTGGTGCCCCGTCAATTCCTGCCTCCTGGAACATAGCCCTGATCTTGTCACCCTCCTCAGTGTAAGAGCATTGATATTTCCAAACACCCTCCCCTTCCTCCCCACCCCCCACATACACTCCAAATCAGGCCCCAAGGCAAAGTAAGCTTGGCAAAACTGCTTTCCCTGCATTTATTGATTAAAACTTTTGCTGATTAAAAAGGACAAATTTTGACCTCACTCTTCGTTTTTTTTTTTTTGCTTCTAAAGATGGCTGAACACAGTAAATAGCTGTGTGTGTGTGTGTGTGTGTGTGTGTGTGTGTGTGTGTGTGTGTGTGTGTTCTCAAAGGAGGAGGAAAAACCAGTCCCATGAAGACAAAATATGAGAAAATCTGAGTTCAACTTTAAAACTTCGTGAGGTAAGACAAGTCCAAACCCTGGCTGTTCCAGAACGGACAGACTAGAGACAATGCTCCTGTGTTACACATAAGGATTAAAGACTAACCTGAGTCTCCTCCCATTATTCCTGCCCCTACCCCTCTATATCCAATCTCATGAATTCCCATCAACAGATTCAGGTGAGAAGAAACTCACTGAATCACAGGATTGTGTGCTGGAGGACCTTAGACCACCTTTGTCCAACAAATGAAGAAATTGAGAGTGTAAGTGACAACTCTAGCAATAATTGCTCTCAACACCCAATCCCTCTGCCCATGCCATGGACAAGCTTTTGCTTGATTCTGCCACGGTGGGGTTTGCATTGGCATCTGATTTGGATCAGCTGACCACTGAGTTGCTTCCAACTATCATGTTCTGTAATTCAGTGACTGATGGTGGGAGGAAGGGAGAAGACATGGAAAATTAAGAGAATGACAATCCATACAATTGAAACTCTCCATGCCGTAAGATTTTGACTCCACATAGGAACCCTAAAATGCTGGCCCAGTGAGTTCTGATGATGCTTACAATTGGGTCAATATGAACTGTTTCTCTGAAGTTAAGAAATAGACAGGGTGGTAACATAGGCTTGGTTACAGGTTGGCCCTACTGGAAACTGTCATGATGAAGGAGGGGGAATGGAATAAGTATTTATTAAGTACCACTATGTGCCAGTGTAGCACCAATGCAATATTTACAGCACCCATAATCAAGATAAAGACCATGAGTGTAAGTATTGCATGACAGTAGATCACAAAATATACCAAACTCTCCAGATAGAGGATAGAACTGAAGCATTTATTTAGACACCAGAAAACTGAAACCCTAAACCAGTAAGCTGATTCCATTATAGTACCAAAGATATTCAGAAGGCATAATAACACTGAGAACCGCAGCATCCTTCAACCTTCCCACAAACCAATACAAGATCAATATCGACTCATGAGCCTATCTGACTCCTTGCCTGAGCATCGTCTCTCCCTCACCATCTTGATAGCTCTATCAGCTTCCTGTGGACTCTGCTTCCCTTCAGCAAACTCTTCCCACCTCAGGCTCCATATGATTACATTCAGCCTACTAGAGGGCAGAGTTTACTTTCAAAGCAGGGGAGGTCTTCAACTCCCCCTAGGTCTATTAAGAAGCAAGGAAGACCTTTAAATTCCCATTCTCATTACAGTCAGGCACTGTGCTAAGTGCTTTTTACAAGTTCATTTCGTGATGATCAGCTTGACAAAAAGGGCAGAGCAATGAGTGGTGTTCCATTGTATTTTGATATTACATGGAAGAAATGAAGTGACATTAGAACCGATCAGAAGTGCAAATACCTCCCCTGTCAAAAATTTATCGGTAAGGAGAGGGCTGGGAGCTCAAGCAGGTGAGCTGGGTGTGTGAATGAAATAGAAAGAGGCAAGGAGGTATTTGTCATGTACCAGGGCTATATCAGAACAAGAGGAAGCAGATTATACCCATTCTAGACACAGTCCTCTTTCCTTTTTTTGTTGATGGTGTCCTTACCTCCACATTAAATAAACCACATACTGAAGGTAAATGTGACAATCGCAATAAGAAGTAACTTAATTCCTAAACCCAGGTTAGATTAAATAAGAGCAGGAATTCAAGTGTTAATTAAATCGGAAGTGGGAAAAACTGAAGAACTCAAAGACTTTGAAAATCCACATATAACACAAAGTGCCACCTATTCATGAAATGGATGTTAAAATAATGCTGATGTCTTGAGTAATTTGGAGTGGGGGCTCAGGGCTAATTTATAAATTAGTGAGACATCGCCTTTCTAGTAACTAGTGAAGAAATACACAAGCACTCCCTTATGTTCCCTTTGAATTTAGGATAATGAGATGCAGATGGCAATGGGCTGAGGGGTAATCACTTTTCCTAGGTCACTCCCAGAGAGATTGAACTTCAGTTTCCTCATCTGTAAAACGAAGATAACGATAGCACCGAGCTCCCAAGGTTATTGAGAATCATATGAAACAATGCTTGTGAAGTGCTTAGCCCAGTGCCTGGCACCACATCAATGCCCAACAGCTTCTTTCCTTTCACTCATTCATCTTCTTATTCATAACACGCTGGACTACTCAGGAAAGTCAATACCAATTTCTACCCCCATCTATTTGACAAGAACAATGCCACTCTGAGAGCCCCTCTCTGGGTCATACCAGCTATGAAAACCTATATCTGAGTGTCTGAACAGCTCTGAAAAACTGTCCGTGGTGTGTTTCAGGCTTCCACGTCATAGCCTGTCTTTATCTCCTCAACACTGCTCTGCAAGCATGCTCCCCATTATACTTTAAACTTCTTTTAAGGAAAGATAATCCATGTGGTTGATTTATTTACAGTTTATCTCATCAAAATTTTGTGTTCTAAGACTTGTTTGACATCCAAAAATTCTAGGAATTGTTTTTAATGACTTTTAATTAGCAAAATAGTAATGTTTGCACAAATAGACAGAGTTTAGGGCAAGGAAAGACCTTGAAGATTATCTAGCTTAACTGATTAATGAGAAAACAGAGGCTCACAGCAGTGTTAACAAGTTAATGACAGGACATGGGCTTGAACACACTTGAACTGGATCCAGCAAGGTCTTTATAAGGCTTGAACTATGGAATGAATTTAACAAAAGGAAATTTAACAGAGATAACATAAAGCCTTATCTTAGGGCTTGAAGGGTTCATTTTCCAAAATCCAAGATGGGAGAGTCAGGACAAGAAAATAGTACATCTGGAAAAAGTTCCTGGGGTTGGAGTGGATTGCAAGCTTGTATACATCAATTGGGAGATTGGTTAATACTTGGGCAATATTAAGAGGGTTTCTAAGAGTTAGCCTCACTCAATGCTTGCTAAATGAATGACCAAGTGTTGCTCTGGGAACCTTTGGCTGGTCTCTGACAGGTACAAACTGGTATCTTCTCCCCACCCCTGATCCTCTTCTCTATCACCATGTGTCTGCCTGTCACACTTTGAGTAATTGATTTGGTGATGGATGGCTTCTTCAGGGCTCTTGGGTGACAATGATGCTCCGTAACCCGCCCCCCCCACCTCCAAGGAATATAAGGATAACCTCTGGGGAGTGGCAAGGAGTTTCCCGGAAACCCAATTTGGGTTTTTTTGAGGCCATTTCATGTGTTCTTCTCTGATTTTTAATTTAGCTTCTGTCTATAGCTTGATTCTACCTAGCTGGGTGCATGTCACCTCTCTTGTTGGCTCCTTGAGGGTAGAGGATGTCTTTGGTCTTCCTCTCTATACCTAGGATATACAGTGCCTGGCACATAGTAAGTGCTTAATAATCTTTACTTATTGACTGACATTTCCCAGAAGAGGAACTTGGTCCTACTGGAACCTCCCATTGACACAGCTGGTCTGAAACCAAGGCCTGGCTTTGGAAAGATCCAAGCAAAAGAACTTTTTTTTTTTTTTTTGCTTTTTGGAGGGCAATTGGGGTTAAATGACTTGTTCAAGGTCACATGGCTAGTTTTTGTGTTAATTGTCTGAGGCCAGATTTGAACTCAGGTCCTAATGACTACAGGGCTCTATTCACTGTGCCACCTAGCCACCCCCAAATGAACTCTAAAGAATTCAACCTGACCTAACCCGTGGGTATGGGAAGTCTTGCTTATTTGGCCCTTTTAATTCTGAACCATGAGTGGTGGGCATGGCTGCACTCCAATCACCCAAGTTCTTCCTGTGGCTGCCTTTAAAAGCTAATGAAATGCTGCATTAATCTTTCATTCAAGGGCTCCCAGCAGTATTTCAGAATCACATGTATCAGGGAAGTGACTCAAAGGGTGGGAACAACTCTGCAGTATAAGTCAAGGCCCTGGGTTCTTGTCCTGGCTCTGTTGGGAGCTTGTGGCATGACCTTGAAGTAGTCCCATAGATTGAGTGAATGACCAGCATGGATGGGAAGCCAAAGGCCAACTGAAGCTAAGGAAGAAGAGACACTATAACAAACCCAACATGGAGCTATCCAGTCTTGGTCTGAACTTTCCATTCCCTTTAGGGATGACTCAAGCCTAAATTTGCCTCTTTGCAATGTCCTTTCCCTGAGGCAGAGCAGACACAATCTAACCCCTCTTCCAAATATCAGCCTTTCAAACACTTGAACACAGACATGTATCCCCCATCCCCCATCCTTCAATCTCTTTAATCCTCATCAGGGATGAGCTCCAGGCCCTTACTCATCTGGGTTGCCTCTGTCTGGATGCTGTGTGGCACTACCACTGTCCTTCCCAAGCTGTGGAGCCCAGAACTGAACCTAGTGCTTGTTGATGGGTCTGGTCGGGGCCAGCACCTCCCCCATCTTCCAGGTGATCCCTCCTTTGAAGTAGCCCAAGATTCTATGACCCTCTCTTGCTGCCATCTTACCCTGGTAACTTGCCCTGAGCTTGAGGTTGAGTAGGACTCCTATCCATTTCTCAGGTGAACCACTGCCTGCTGATGCCCACCTCATCTTGTACCTGTGAAATTGATTTTTTGAACTCAAGTAGCCTTTCCATTTATCCATAGGACATTTCCTGCCAAGACCTTTCTGGTTCTTGACCCTGTGATCCAACAGGCCAGGCAGCCCTCCCCAGCTTGGTGTCATTGGCTGATTTGATGATTAGAGCTTCATCCAAGGGAGCTATGAAGACAGAAGGAAGAGAGCAGGACAGTCTCTAAGGGCCCTCCAGCTCTGCAGGTACATGGCTTTAGGGAGTCCTTTATAAATATAGAATGGGCATTATTGTGAGCAGCAGGCAGAGGCAACATTCGGAGGCAGCAGACATGCCCACAGTTGAGATAAATGGCTTGTTCAGCATGGGGTTCCCCAAGATACGAAGGGCAAAGGCTGCAAGACCAGCAATAATGTGGAATGGGAGCAGGTTGCTATGGAAAGGACAATGGATTTGGGATCAGAAGACATGCTCCACACCATGTGACCTAGTAGGAGGGAGACAAGGGCTCAAACCCCATCTTTGACACCAGCTGAATGACCAAGGGAGAGTCTAAACCTTTAGGCTGAATCTCAGAGGACTTTGAGGAGGTTCAAATGAGATGAAGTTTGTCCTTTAAGGCAAACCCCCTAGAGCTGGGCACTTGTCCATGGTAACTCTTCCAAGAGGCCTTTGAGCTTCATTCATGGGATGAGGAAACCATAGATAACAGTAGCTATGGTTGAGACAGTGTTTTCCATTTTGTAAAGTGCTGCAGAGTCCCTAAGAGGGATTTGTCATGGAGGCAGCCTGATTTCTAGGTGTGCTCTCATGGGCCTCCTTCCCACTCTCCTTTGTCTCTCACTTCTCCCTGTACCATCCTCCAGACCTACCCCAAGGTCATCTGTGGTTCTAAACAAACACAAGATGACCATCTCCTTTATGCTCTGAATTCACTGAATCTGGAGGCCTGCAGGGAGGCTGGGGGAAGACTGTGGGCTGCCATAGGATGTCAGATCCAGGATAGATTGGTGGCGGCATTTGGCAAGGCTGGAGCTGGTCACTAGAGGCCTAGCTCAGCAGTATCTTCTTGCTCAATCTGCCCAACCTCCTCTCGTCTCCTCACTGGGAGCATCTCCTGTCATTCTGAGGGGACATCATGGCTCCACCCTCCACCTCTCTGTGCCTCAGCTTTCCTTTCACTCATCTCTAGACCCTTTCCATAAGATGAGTAATGTGGTCTCACCACTGACACTGGCTCTGGAATCCAAAGAGCTGGGTGTAAATCCCATCACTCCTCTAGGTCTCAGGTCCCTCCTCTGGAGAATGAATATTGGTCCCTTCCAACAGGGGCCTTGAAGCCTTTAAACAAAATATCCTGGCTTCTGTTAGAGTAGGTAGCCAAGGCCCATATTGTCCATAGGAAATTGGGCATGTGAGACCCATCTGACTATCCCTCCACTCCTCACTCAGAGATGATGGCAAAAAGTGGTTCTGAAAAAATGGGTCATTCTAGGAGCCCCTTTTAAAAGCAGGCTTTTGTTGAACAGTTAGTCCTTTAGGGCCTGACAAGCTGCACCGGACTGATTTATCAGTTTGTTCTGGTCCAAAGAAACCATGGGCTGGGGCAGAGATCCTTGGAGGTGTGTTGGGGGAGGTGCAAGACGCAAGATGGTGGACAAGAAGAAGGACAGTATCAGAAGAAAAAGGAAGCCTTTGCTCCCAGCTTGCCCCATGAGCCTACTTGGGGCCACTCAAGGTTCACCATTAGGGAGCCATTCCTTAGGGTTCCAGATACTGCTCTGCTGTGCCAAACACCTGGGGAGGCATAGCTGGCCATATCCACCACAGGGATCCATCCCCAAATCCGTGTTTTCCTCAGGGCAGGTCCCCCCTTCCTAGTGTAAAGAGCATAAAAGCAGGAGTCGGAAGGTATTCGAAAAAGGTCGTGAAATGGGAAGTACAGCTCGGAGTGTCAACTTGGTACCAGAAGGCCTAGCTTGGAATCCTGGCTCTGCCACCCAGCACAGCCCCTCTGAGCCTCAGCTCCCACATCTGGAAGATGAGGGTTGGACCAGAGAGTGCTTTTGGTCCCTTCCTGGTCTGAGTCACTCCCCTGAGAGGGGTTCTGGCCATCCAGGCCTCATCTCACCAGGACACCTTCCCCTTTTCTTTGTGTCTTCTCATAAACACTCAATGGAGGGTTATTATTAGCATAATCACATGAGTAACAGCCAGAGTCCTTTAATAATATAAGGAGCAGAGACTATGGCCCCAGAATGTTGCAAAGAAGGTATTTTTTCTTTAAATTAATTTATTTAATTTTAGTTTTCAACATTCACTTCCATAAGCTTTTGAGTTTTAAATTTTTTCCTCCTCTCTCTCCCTCCCCTTCCCCAAGATGGTGTACAGTCTGATAAAGGCCCCACTTATACCTTCTTATCAGACATATTTTCATAGTAGTCATGTTGTAAAGAAGATGTAGAATGAATGGCAGAAACCACGAGAAAGGGAAAAAGAGAGAGAGAGAGCAATCCGTCCGCTCTGATCTGCATTCAGACTCCGTATTCTTTCTCTGGATATGGATAACATTTCCATTGCAAGTAAATTTTTAGAGTCACTCTGGATGAAACATCCACCCACCCACAAGCACCTACTATGTGCTGGGCACAGTGCCAAGTTGTGGGAATATAAGGCTAAGAGGGCTCCCACCCTCTAGGGGCTTACATTCTATGGGTCTGTGACAAGCAAAGAGCTCACAGTCTTTGTCCCTTGGATAATTCTAGCATTTTCTGGTTCATCTGTCTACCCCTTAATTCCTGAGCAAGGCGGGGGATAGGGGGAACATGGTCAAACCAATGTTTTAGGAAAATTGCCTTGCCATCTGAGTGCAGGTTGGACTAGGATGGGTAGGGAATAGAGCCAGGGAGAGCAACCAGGAGGTCATTTCAATACTCCAGGAGAGATGCTGTAGCTAAAACTTTCATACCCCTGTGGCCAAGTTGGTGGCCAGCTTTTCAATGGTCCTTAGAAACCAGGCAAAGTTTCTTGATCAGGAGAGTGATGTGGTCAGACCTATGTTTGAGGATGACTATTTTGGCAGCTCTTGGGATGGATTTAGAAAGGGGAGAAACTGGATGTGGGGAGACCAAAGAAAAACTATTGCAGTAGTAACGGTGAGATATGAGTCAATTCAATTCATTGCACATTTATTAAGCACCTACTATGTGCTAGGCACTGTGCTAAGTTTGGGGGAGAGAAAAAGAGGCAAAAGACAGTCCCTGCCCTCAAGGAGCTTACAATCTAATGGGGTCAACAACATGCAAATACATCTCTACACAGGACAAACAGAAGATGATTCACAGAGGGAAAGAGCTAGAATCAAGAGGGGACAAGGACTTAAACTCAGGTGGCAGGTGGGACTAGAAGGGGGTGGATATGTGTGACAGACATTCTGGAAGGAGATTTGACAAGACTTAATGTAATGTTAATGGCATAAGATCTTCCTGACCATCAATAGGACTCAAGCAGAGTCCATTAAGGGAAACTTTATTAGGGGAGTGTTGTTTTTCGGAAAAGCTTTCAAATCTTTTGTTACTTTGTAATTAGGCAGTGGGTCATGAGGGTTGTGATGCCCTCTGACCCTAAAGAAGTCTATATATACTCTGAGGTTAGCATTTTGCTTTTAGACTCACTCATTGGAAGAGTGTTCTTGTGATTTGACCAGACAAGACTCTGAGTAACCCTTAAGGAGCCAGTTGATACTTCTCTCTCTGGTAACTCTACATATATTGCCTTGGTCAGACAGTTGGATCTTTCTCTTTTTCTGTGCTAATTTCTCAGACAGTTAGAAACCCTGTCTGTTGGTCTTTATTTCTCTGCTCGTATTTTCTCTATTTTCTCTGTTTGAATTTTCTCTGAAGTTCATGGTGCTGACTTTTCCCTTGAACTAGTGAATATAGTCAAATAGATTACTGACCCCTGTAACACCTATCTTTCCTGGTAAAGCAGAGGTAAGAACCTGTGCTGGAAGCCATTCTGGGGGTGCCGGTGTGGTTGCTGCTACACTTAGCAACTGCTTCCATAGAGGATGAGAGGGAGAGGGGACAGTTGAGCACTCTGAGACGGTGAAGGGGAGGGATTAGAAGGACAATTGTGTCCTTTCCCTGGAAGAGAGACAAGATGGTGGTGTCCTCAGCAGTCAGGTCAAGTCACCAAACATTTTAAAGCTGTTTCTCTATACCAGGCACCATTCAGAGTGCTTCACTATGAAAGCAACATGGTGTCTGCCCTCACGATGCTTCCTGGGGGAGGAAGACAACCCTTAAAGGGGGGGTTGAAAAGGTGTGGGGGCATGATGATGAAATCCAGAGAATGAGGCATGGCTGCTCTGGGCCCTTCCCCAAAATGGAGGTTCTAAGGGGACCTCAGCAAAGAAGGGAGTAGGCAATTTGGAGGAGAGATAGGTTTGGAATCCTACATCCCAGTGTTAAGAGTTGATATCAGCTATTCTTACCCTAGTATGAATTAATTTATTGGGTACTTTCTTCCCTAACAGCTAGAATCAGGGTAATAAGAGAGGGGAAATTTTGCCTCGGCAGGGAGGGAAAGGAAGTAATACTTAATTTTGGAGCTTATGACTTAGTGTATCCTTCAGGTCACATGACCCAGCAGATATTCATAAATGTTTATTGCCTTACTGATTGATTCAGACTATGACATAATTAGTCCCTAATTTTCCTGTTTGGGGAAGTTAGGTGGTGTAGTGGAATCAGGAAGACTCATTTTTGTGAGTTTAGATCTGGCCTCAGACACTTCCTAGCTATAGAACCAGGGCAAGTCACTTAACCCTATTTGCCTCAGTTTCACCATCTGTAAAATGAGCTGGAGAAGGAAATAACAACCTACTGCAGTATCTCTGCCAAGAAAACCCTAAATGTAGTCAAGAAGAGTTAGACATGACTAAATGACACAACAATAATTTTCCTGTTTTCCCCATCTCTAAGCAACTAGAAGACATGCTTATGGCGATATTATGGTGATGAAGATCATGTTGGTTAATCAGGATGGGGATGATTCTGGAGACTAAGTCATAGGGATTTGGGCATGATTGAGACTGGACACCAGTGCTGTTGTCAGACTTGAAGAGCAGACACATATCCATGGCATTTATTCAGTTTCTGCCTAGTGCAGAGCTGGGGGTGGGGGGAGGGGAGCTGAGTTGCTGAGTGGTGGATTCAGGCAGGACCTAAGGAAAAGGAGCACTGTCTGAACTCTGGAATTACTGCCTCAACAGGTAATGGGCTCCCCTCCCTAGGGCTCAGGTGACCCTGTGCTGGGGATGTTGTTGGGTGGATTCATGTTCAGGTAGGGGTTGCACTGCATGCCTCTGAGGTTCCTTCCTCCAAGCTTGGAGTTGGGTGATTCCTTGATCTGCCTTCCCTTCACTGGCTTCAGTCATAGGAGAGGTTCCACATTCTTCTGACTCCCTGAAGCCACCTGCCTTGGACCCAAGTCTAAGGACCACAGCCCATCCCCCCAAACTCCCATGAGTGGTGCTGCTGAATAGGACTGAGATATTGGCTCTGGACACATTTGTCTAAAGACTGATCAAATCATTCCTGTTTAGTATCGTATTTTGTATAAAAACTATGCAAACTGAGTTTGGTCTATGTGGGATCAAACCCCAGAGATGTCCCCTCTTAATGGCGCAGCCTTTGCTTACTTGGCAGTAGAGGTTCCAGGGTGGTCTGCTGGGCAATGTGTTTCTCGGACAGTGGTGGCTTCTCCTTCATGCTGGGTTCCGGCTGCAGAGGGCCTTGGACACCTGAACAAACTGGTTCTTGGCCACAGGAGCAAGCCCAAGGGGCTGATTGTTTGAAGCTGCCTCCTCTCTGTGAAGACACTGAGGACTTGGAGAGCCACTCCTGGGGCCCGAGCAGCAGGCAATTAGCCAGGCTAATCTTTCAGCCTCACAAAGTTTGCCCATGAATCATTTGATCAAACAGGGTGCTGGAATCCATGATAACAGTGTTTGCCCTCAACATTCCATCAACGATTACATTTCTGGCTCTTTCCCCAAAATTACGACAAACACCAGGAGGGAAAGCTGACTCTTCATGCTAGGCTCTTAGTCACAGGCTCTCTGAACATTGAGGGGGGCAGGAGACCATCTTGGCCAGCCCTGTCCTATCCTTCTGATGGGGAACTTGGAACCTACAGAGCAGAAGTGACCTTCCCAAGGCCACACAGAATCATGGCTGAGCTGAAACGAGAGTTTGGGTCTCTGGACTTCAAGCCTGGTCCTCATCCCTTCCCCTCCCAACCTGCCCCACCCCATTTCAGAAGAATGAAGGGCTGAGTGATAGATGGCGGCATTAGAGCCAGCAAGAACTGGGCACAAACCTTGCCCCTGCTCTATGCTAGTTGTATGACTGAGCAAGTTCTTAACCCAAGGCCCCTTTCTAATATTTGAAGGTGCCACCATGCTGTTAGGGGTAGTCTCTGCTCTGGGAGTTCCCTACATCAGTTAAATTCTGGGTCCAGTCCCAGGCCTTCAACACTGTATAGCCAGAGGATTGGCCACATAGTCACAGAATCTGGGCTCAGAGGTTGCTTGGTGCACCCCATAGCCAGCTAGCATACTCAGTGAATAATCACCCGGCCTTTCCATAAGGACTCCAGTGATGGAGAAGCCATGTCCTCCCAAGGCAGCAGCCCATTCATCCCACTTGGGGCAGCTTGGATCATTAGGAATGGCTTTCTCCCTCAGGAGACTGGTCTTTCTCCACCCCTCATTGCTGTGGTTCTCTCTGGGGCTATCTTCTAGTCATTGGAGTGCTTGAAGATGGGGATTAGGAGACCCCCACCTCCTCCACCCCACCCCGAGTCTTCTCTGATCCATGCTGAACAGGCCCAGTCCCTTCCATCATTTCATGGCCTAGTCCCAGGGCCCTCACCATTAGTGTAGCCCGGGGCCTGGGGAACAAGGTAATCGATGCTATTTCGTTATGTAGGACTGGCAGTTATTGGTAGGGACTGGACTGAACCAGACACTTGGATCAGCAACATTTAAGAATCCCCCCAGCTCCTCAGGGGCACCTCCAGAAACCCAAGGTGGGGAGATATGTCCTTGCCTTTGGACCCAAGGCTTATCTGTGAGAGTCAGAGTTGGAATAAAGATTCTCAGAGCTCTTACAGGCTACACTGGGAAAAGAAGGGATGGGAGAATGATGTTGCTTAATGGCAACAGATGGGCTTAGGCTGGGGAGCCTCCCACTCAGCCACAATACTGCCTCCTTCCCACCTTTGCTAGTAGGGGCCACTTTTGCCTCAGTTTCCTCAGTTATGACATGATGATAGTAATCTTTGTACCACCTACCTAAGAGGGCTATTTTGGGAGAAAAACCTACCACTTTGCAAACCTCAGAGCATGGTGGAACAGCAGCTACTTTCACTAATTATCAGGGTCAGCCAACAAGCAGGCAGACTCCATGGGCGTGACTTATGGGGCTTCCTATTCCCACTGCACCCAATAAGTTTCCATGGGCCTATAGATTTCACTATCTAGATTAATTCCTTTGGGTTGGCTGTTACCCTTCTTTTACCAAAGGCCCCCAGCCCTGGGAGAGGCCCTTTATTTGTGGATCAAATCACTTGCTTCCCAGACTGGCTGTAAGGTGAGACTTTTCCCTTGTTACTCTCTCCTCTACTTTGCATGATATGAGTTACCCACTCCTAAGGGTGGTGGTGGGGGGGGGGTAGAGTGGGTGTGGGGGCTGGGGGAAGGAGTCTGAATGTCTGCTGTCAGGGTTGGCATAGGAATGCCCTTTGTCATAAATGGCAAGGTTCTTTGCTTCCAGGGAGCAGGCTGATCTCCACTCCCAGACCATTGTGTTGCACAGGTAGGCCCAATGGGCATCCTTCCAGTCCTGCCTTGCCCCTCTGAGGGACACACTGGCAGCCTCAGAGACTGGGGTCAGACGGGGTTAACTGGAGAAGATCTCACAGGCTTTGTCCCTTGGATAATTCCAGCCTTCTCTGCTTTATCTGCCTACCCCTTAATTCCCTGGGCAAACTTTTTAAAGCTGAATGAGTCTTGTCTGAATAAAAGGCAGGCAAGGCTTTGTCTGCTTTGGGACTGGGGATTTTCTGGAGTAATTGGAGAGTCTCAGATGCCTGGCTAGGTCTGGTGACAGACAGATGAGAGAGGGAAGCCCAGTGACATTCTGGGGCAGGGGCTTTGGGAGCCATTCTTGCCCTCCCCTCCAATCTGCTTGAGGGCTTCAAGAAGGCACTGAGCTTGGGGCAGGCTGGAAGGTAGTGGGAGCATAAAGGGTTGACACTAGGCTGACACTTGGCATAGATCATGACTGTACCTACCATATGGCTGTTGTTAAGGATCTGCCCCAACCCAGCCCTAGGAGGCAAGGTTCCAACCAGTCCCACTTTTATGTCTGATTTCTGTCTAGGGCACCACCTCCCTCCTTCCCTCCTATTCTTCCAGGTTTATAACCCATATGACCCCTAACTCTTCCTTCTCCCTTGCCCCATAGATCCAAGCATTGCCGAGTTTCTCCCACTGTGTCTCCCATCCCAGAGTCACCAGCCTGGCTCAGGCCCTCTTCATCCCTTGTCTGGACTATCACAACAGCCAGTTAGCTCGTCATTCTCCCCACTTCTTGCTCTAGCCTTCACAAGCTGCCAAGATGACATTCTTGAAACTCAGATCTGATCATGGCCTTCCCTGTTCAAGAAGCCGCCTTACCTCTAGGATCCAATGCAGACTCCCTCCCAATATGCCCCAATTTACGTTTTAAACTAATACTCCCCTCCATGCGTTTCATATTCTAGCCAAACTGACCTTCTGGCTGTGCCTTTTGAACAGGCATCTCATTTCTTCTCTCCCTGCCTTTGCATAGGCAGTCCCCCTATGTCTGGCTCATTTCTACCCCATAAAATCCCTCACTTCCTTTAAAGCTTAGCCAAAATGCTGACTCCTGCTGAAAGCCTGTGCCTCCCCCACCCCATCCTCCCACCAGCATCTAGAATCCTCCCTCGGCAATGCTTGTGTGTGCATACATCCTCCCTTGAGGGGATGTAAGCTTGCTGGGGGCAGAGACTGGCTTCATTTTTCTCTCTGTATCCCCAGTGTCCAGCAAAGTGCCCTCACATGGTGTTCATGGAATGAGCGAATGGGGAGCCGGCGAGCTCCCTGCTGCTTGCGTGGGGACGCCTCCCTTCCAAGCTCCCTTCATTGCATAGATTGTGGGCTCGTCGGGTCTACATCACCAGCATGGGGCTTGGCCCTTAGGATGTGCTTAAGAAACGTATGCTGACCCTTCTCAGCAATGCAAGGACAAAAACCAATTCCAAAGGACACACAATGGAAAATGTCATCCCCATCCAGAGAAAGAACCAGGGAGTCGGAATGTGGAGCGATGTAGCTATTTCCTTTTTGGTTTCATTCCATTGCCTTTTTGCCTTTCCCATGGTTCCTCCAGTTCATTCTCCTTCTGCTATACAACATAACTAATGTGAAGATGTGTTTAATAGGAGTGCATATGTAGAGCCTATATCGGATTGTGCACCATCTTGGGGACAGGGGAGGAAGAAGGAGAAAATTGAAAACTTATGAAAGTAAATATTGAAAATAAAAAATAAGTAAATTAACTTAAAAAACAAAAAGAAATGCTGGCTGAATCACTGATTCATTCTTCACCTTCATTCCTGTCCCCTAGGAATGCTTTGACCTTCCAGCTTCCTCTACCTCAACCAAGCCAATGACAGGCCAGGGCTCTTTGCTAAACACAGCCTTCCTTCCCCTCCCCCTTCCCCACTTTAACTGAATTTGCCCTAGAAGCCAGAATTCCTCATTCAATTGCAGGACAATGGGGGGATCGAAGGTTGTATGAGTGTTCTGAGGCTGCAAAGTCACCCCTGGGAGACCCAGGGGCTCATAACAGAATGCAGATTTAGCATTCAAGATTTCTTGATGTGTTTGAAACATCTATTCAGATCCAGCCATTTATACCAGGGCCTGGAACTAGGCCCTGCTAAGTCTCTTATTTTATAAATATTGTTGGGACCCAAAGGTTATCCGAGAAGATCTACAGCAGAAAGAAACCTTCTTTCCAAGAGAAAGTTAGAAATAAATTCTCCCAGCAGGGACAGGCACCTCCCCAACAGATTCCTCTAGTTTGCCCTTCTAAAAATCACTTTGTTTTTTCTCTCCAGTCTGCAATGACATCTGGAAGGTTCTTCTTTTCTCTCTCCACATTTGGACTTTGAATCTGGAGGTTCCAAAGCTCTGCCATGAGGTCCTTTCAGACCTCCCCCAACATGGCTGCAGCTGGAAGGGACTTGGGCTCACCACCCTCAGGGGTTGTAACGAAGTTTCTAGAAACCTGTTGGGAAATCATAACCAGGCAGTAGTTTTGACTCTGGGGAAAGACGGACAAGACCTGACCTGGAGTTTTTCTTCTGAGCAGCTTCGAACACCCTGTTTCGCTTGGGGAGTTGTTATAAACAGTTCTATGTCATGTAGCCTTATTTGGGGAAAAGAAGCCCAGTTAGCATTTTGGACCCAGCCTCAGCTTGTCATTCTTTTGGGGGGCCATATATTAAGGGCCTGGCTCTCCCCCTGCAGCTGCCAAGCTGGGGGGTGGGAGGAGATGCTCTCCCCAGATTCCATCTGGAGGTTCATAATCTCCTGCTCAGATTACATGGAGAGAAGCGGTGTCATTGAATGGTCTGTTTGTACAATGTTCAAACACTCACCAAGCCTTTGCCTGGGGCTGGCAGGTCTGTGGGAGTGATAGAATGACAGAGCCTGGACCAAACTGAGTCTATTCACCACCCACACAGTGCAGGGCAGACTTGGTCTCCAAGGCCAGGACCAAGGCAATCCCTTGCATGGACCATCTGCAACTGAGAAAGTTGAAAGCACTTAGCCTTTTTTCTGAGAAGAGGGGAGAGTACAGGCTGGACTCATAAGGACAGGAGAGTCTTAGAGCTGGAGCTATCTCTGAGACTTTCCAGTGTAGCTGCCTCTCCAGAGCATGGATTCTATCTGCAGAATTCCTGAGGGAGGCTCAATCCATCTCTGCTTGAAAACTGCCAGTGTCCCCATGGCAGCCCAGCCCATGGGGTCACAGCCATGGAGCAAGGAGGGGAGGGAGAGGGCATCTACCTCAATAGCCCTGGTTAGGCCATTCTCCTCTATACTGAGTTGCAATCTGCCCCACATTCTGGCCTCTGCTCCTGGGACCCTGGGCTCTGATCAGAGACAACCAGCCTCCACATCACTTCCTGATCATCAAAGCCCTGTTATGTGCTGTCCTCCCCACTAGGAGGGAACCTCCTTGAAAGCAAGGACTCACTTTGATTTGTCTGCCTGGTGCTTAGCACACAGTAGGCACTTAATAAATGCTTCCTCCTTTGTTCACTGAGTACAGCTGACTTGGGACCATGATCATCATTGGATTTAGGGTTGAAAGGGATTCTTTCAGCCCAATCCTCACTGATCCTGCCTCCCCCATTATGTTACAGGTAGGGAAACTGAGTCTCAGGGAAAAGGAAATAAGATAGTGTGATATAATAGAGAAAGCCCTGGAATCAAATCATCCCTCTGCTGCTCACCTGTGTGACCTTGGACAAGTGACCTGACTTCTCTGGATTTCAGTTTCCTCATCTTAAAATGAAGAGCTGAATTGGCTGGTGCCCAGGGCCTCATCTGCTTTCAGAGACCTGAGGAGCGGCTTCCCAGGATGCAGGAGACCTCCTCCCTCTGCTGAAAGGAAGGACTCCTTGCTCTTTCTGTGATGGAGGTTGGGTGGGTGCTGAAGCACAGCCATTGTTTCTGGCTAAAGTGGCAAGACTCCCATTAGCCCAGAAGGAGATTAGCTCTGGGGTCCTGGGAAAGATGGAGTTTCTCTCCCTCATCTATCACCGATCCCTTTGGGCTCCTGATGGTTCTGGGAAGTCGGTCTTCCTGAACGATGAAGTGGTTTGGGACTGGAAGAAATCTTGGAGTTTGTCTACTTTAAGCTCTTCATTTTATAGAGAAAAAGATACTGAGGTCCTGAGAGGGGCTGTCTCAGGTAATATGGGCAGTAACAGCAGATGCAGGACTCAAATCCAGTGCCTCTGACTCTACTTCACAACAATTCAGGGAGAAAGATTCAAAGCAAATCAGTGACCATTCTGCAAAGAAAAACCCAACATTAAATCTAGCTATACTTCCAGTATAAAATAACGAGAATTTTAACCAGACACGAACAGTTTAAGTCAATAAGCATTTCTTTCTTTCTTTCTTTCCTTCTTTCTTTTTTTAACAAGCATTTCTGAAACTCCTACTATGTGTCAGACCCTGTGACAGGTGCTAGGGATACAAAGGCAATAATGAAACATTTCCTGCCCTCAGGGAGCTTACCTTCCACAGGTGGGGGAGGAAAACTGTGGGTGTGTGTAAGTAGATACAAAGTATACACAGAGTAGATACAATGTAATTTAGTTCAGTAGTGAGTGCTGATAACTTGAGCAAGGGAGAAGGAGGACCAGAGAAGGTCTCACATGGGGGCAGCACTGAGCTAGGCAGTGAGGGAAACGTGTGATGCTCTGAGGCCAGGTGTGTGTGTGTGTGTGTGTGTGTGTGTGTGTGTGTGTGTGTGTGTGTGATGTACGTATGTTGTTGGGGGATGGGCAAGGGTGGGAAATGACCCAGGTCCCAGAGTGACCAACCATTCACTCTGACTTCCCTTCAGAATTCATTGCTTATTTAGAAAGTTATCAGCAACTACTACTACTAGGTTTATATCCCAAAGATATTAAAAAAACAAACAAACAAACAAACAAAACAAAACAAAAAAACTGCAGAGGTGAGGGAAGGACTTACTTGTACAAAATATATTTATAGCAGCTCTTTTTGTGGGGGCAAAGAATTGGAAATTGAGGGGATGCCCATCCATTGGGGAATGACTGGCCAAGTTGTGGTATGTGAATGTAGTGGAATACTATTGTGCTATGAGAAAGGATGACCAGCATGATTTTTTTTTAAACCTGGAAAAACTTACATGAACTGATGCAAAGTAAAGTGAGCAGAACCAGGAGAACATTGTACATGGTAACAGTAATATTGTACAATGAAGAATGTGAATGACTTAATTCTTCTCAGCATTACTGTGGTCTAAGACAATTCCGAAGGACTCATGTGAGAAAATTCATTTCCAAAGAAGTAATGGAATCTGAATGCAGATCAAAGTAGACTGTTTTTCACTTTCTTTATTTTTTTCCCTTTTGGTCAGTTTCTTCTTTCACAACATGACTAATATGGAAATATGTTTTAAATTATTGTACATATATGACCTATGTCAAATTACTATTTTAGGGAGAAGGGAAGGGAGGGAAAGAAAAATTTTGCAACTCAAAATTTAAAAAATATTTAGCTTTTGCTTATTTATTTTCCCCCAGTTACATGTCAAAACAATATTTAACATTTATTTTTAAAACTTTGATTTGGGGGCAACCACGTAGGACAGTGAATAGAACACCAGCCCTGGAGTCAGAAGGCCCTGAGTTCAAATCCAACCTCAGCTACTTGACACACTTACTAGCTGTGTGATCCTGGGAAAGTCACTTAACCCCGATTGCCTTCCCCCTCAAAACAAAACAAAAGCCACAAACAAACAAACAAACAAAAAACCCTTTGAGTTCCAAATTCTCTTTTTTCCTCCTTCCCCATGTTCACTCCCATGTAGAAGGTAAGCAATATAGGTCATACACATGTAGTCAAGTAAAACATACCCATAATAGTCATGTTGTGAAAGAAAACGGAAAAAAAAACCTCAAGAAAAATAAAATATCAAAAAATTTTAAAGAATGTTAAAATTTGTGTTTACATGTACTTGGAAAAAATATTATTAAAAAAGAAAAAGAAAGTTCCAGCAGATCTGATGAGGCAGCCCCAGCATCTCAGTTGAGGAAGGAGGCCCTTCTGGTCTGTGCCTCTAATGAAGGAGGATCTCCTTGACAACATCTACAAGAAGTAGATATGTATCCTGGGCTCATAGACCTCCTCAGTGGAGGGAGACACCACCAGTTCCTCAGGCAGCCTGCTCCACTCTGGGACAGTTCGAGCTGTTCAAATTTTCTTAACTTGAGCCCAAATCTGTCTTTTAGCCACTGGGTCTGCCTTCTGAGCCAAGCAGAACAAGTCTTTTTTTATTCTATATGCTAGAAGGTTACTATCACATCCCCACCTGAAAGCTCCCTTAAACCTTCCAGGCTAAACCTTCTCATTTCCTCCAAGCACTCTCCAAATGGCATGATCTTGAGGTACTTCCCCATGGTGGGAGCCCTCCCCTGGACACTGTGCAGAATCTGAACATCCTTTCTAAGATAAGAGGACCCAGAACTAAGCAGGCTCCTCAAGACATGGCCAGGGAGAAAGCCCCTTGAGATTTTTCCCTTGTTTGTTTTTGACCTTTCTTTGTATCCTGAGCACTTTGCATGGTACCTATCAGTCAGTCAGTCAGTCAACAAACATTCACTAAACACCTAAGTATTATTGACTCCTGGACATTCCCTTGGGGCTATGCTCTGTACCAGGCACTATTTGCACACAGTAGTTGCTTTGCACAGTTATCTTGAATTAAATCAAATAGAGAAGAAAATCTTTACTTGTTCTGGAGGATATGTTGCTATTACCTCTCTGGGGCAATTATTAAAAAAAAAAAACTAAATGTTATACCCAGCATTAGTAAGAGAGTGAATACCTGGTTTCTGAAATTATATGGGTTTATCTCAATTACTAGATAGATAAAACATTTATTATGTACTTGCTATAGGCCAGGCACTTTTAAATATTAATGCCCCCACATGTAAGGAATCTCCATTTTTTTTTTTACAATTTCCAGGGAATACACCTAGTTCTACCCTTGACCTGGTCACATAGTCATCAGGAAACAAACAATAACCACAGCATTATATATATTGCTTTTATGGAGGGGAAAAAGGCTGGACAATTGGGGTTAAGTGACGTGCCCAAGGTCACACAGCTAGTAAGTGTGTCAAGTGGCTGAGGGCAGATTTGAACTCAGGTCCTTCTGACTCCATTCACTGTGCCACCTAGCTGCCCCATCATTCTATTTTTAGTAGATCATTTCAAAAGGCTAATACTTTCAGTACAATGCTCAAAATCTGCCTGGTATCATCAAAGGACCTGCCAAATATTTTCCTCACACACACACACAAAGAAAAAATATCATTATATTTATGAGGATTCTCCTTTGGCTCATCACTTCGTAGTCTATGACCAGAGAAAAAGATGTTGCAATTTAGTCCCACATGGACCTGGGTTCTGTGAAGTTCAATGACATCAACGGCAGCTCAGTCAACTCAGCTTTGGCCTTCCCTTTGTTGAAATTTATTGGGAAAGCAATAAAACAAACAAAAATCAGGTTTTTTTCAAGCTGAGAATTTTTTTCTCTAATGAATCCCCACAGTGTCTAAAGGTGCTCAATTATTTTAAAATAATTCATTTTTGCAAACAAACTGCACAAAGCCTTGAAGGAAGGAAACTTGAAGGTGGCAATCAGGGGAAAGTATAGGTTGTCTTGCCTAAGTATGTGTATTATTCCAGTTAACTAAATTTAGAAATAATTGGCATCACTTTAAAATTCCACAAAACTTGAATTCTGTGCCCCTCAACATCGGTAGCCTAGCCGAGTCTTGAAAAGTTTGGCCCTCGATTTAAAAGGCATTGACAACTCTCAACCTCTAAGTGGCAAAGCTGGTCAGATGGGGTTAAACCCCCAGTTATCAGAAGCTCAAACAGTCCTGTAAGTCCCTCCTGTCGCCAACCTGGTTGTCAAATGGAGATAGAATAGAACTCATCCGGGTGACAAAGTGGAGACAGACTGATCCTAAGGTCCCCAGGCTTCCCATCTCTCTGTCCTCTTCTCCCTTCAGATCCCTGGTTGTCTGAGCAGCGGCTGCTCCCAAAAGCCTTCAGGGCTTTGCCACCAGCCCAGCTGCTGATTTCCCTTTTCAGGGTCTCCCACAAGGAGAGTAGAGCTCCTTGTTGGCAGGGACTACCTTTTTCAGTTTGTATCTTAAACCCTTAGTATTCTGCTTGGTGCATGATAAATGCTGTATAAACATCCTTGTCATTCACTCATCATGCCTCAGCTCTAGGACGGAGGGGCCTTCCTCACCTCTCTGTACTCCCTCCCTCCTTTCCATTTCCCTGTGCATTTAATATTCCATCTTTTTAGGCATTTCTGATTCTTCATTGACCCCATTAGAGGTTTTGACAAAGATCCTGGAGTGGTTCCTTCTCTAGCTCATTCTACAAGTGAGGAAACTGAAGCAAAAGGGTGAAGTGACTTGCCCAGCGTCCCACAGCTAATAAGTGTCTGAGGACAGGTCTGAACTTAGGAAGAGGAGCCTTAGGGACTCCAGATCTGGCATTCTGTCTACTATATAAAGCCCAGAAATGAGAAGTATTGTTCCTACTTAGGGTCATATTTCTGTCAGCCTCAGTTTTCCCTTCTGTCAAGTGAGGGGCACAGTCTGCTGTTCTTCTAGCCTCTTTCAGCTTACATGGATCTTAGTTCTCTCATGATGGCTGGAAATGCCTCCCCCTCCCACCATTACTTCCTGCTTCCCAGCTAGTGTATGTGGGCTCAAAGAGAGGAGCTTGGCTGGGGGTGGAATGGAGTCTCTCCCCTATAATACTATTCTTTTTCCTGGGATGGAGAAAGGATGTGAGGCCTCCAGTGCTGCTTGGGAGCTTTATCTCTCAGGGAGTGGGGGGAGGTCAGTGTCTGCTAACAGCCCATTGGAGGTTTGTTCTTTTCCCAAAAATCTTCCTAAGAATAGCATTTTAAAAAATCTGCCCACTAAACTTGAATCCCACTTATTTCCCTACAAATGGTTTGATTAGTGCAAAAGCCTCTAACAATGCCACTGGGGCTGGGTACTGTCCAGTTAGAGATGTTTGTTTGGGACTAAAGATAGAACCTCAATTGTCTTATACTGATAATCTGGGGAAGTGGAAGAGGGACATTTTTTCTCTGTAAGATTGGTTCCAAGACTTGCCCACAGGCCTGGTGTTGTGGGAAAATGTATTGGCAGCCTCATTTGGCTTTTATGGATGACTTGAGATTTATAAAGGATTCATAGACAGGATCTTGTGTAGAAGACCCCTGGCTATTCCACGTAGAGCTGAAATTGTATTTGGTGATGGACTTGGGGGCCTTGGAGGGGCCCTGGTCCTGCCCCTTCACTCCCAGAGGAGGAAGCTGAGACCCAGAGAGGCCACATGACAGAAGGAGGGAGGAGTGGAGCTGGGATTTGAAGCTGGGTCCTTCAGTCTCCAAGCCTGTCTCTTTGCACTGACTAGCCAAGCATCCCTCATGTGCATGGGGTATTCTGTCCTCTCTCAGGTGCCATGAACCTGGTCCGTGGCTCCCCAGAAATCTCTCCTCAGGTGGGGAGATACCCAGCTGTAGTCAGTGTTAGACACTGTTTTCTAGGAAGTGTTGTCCACTGAAGAGGTGGAGATTGGCCAGACAATGGGGAAGCAGATGGGATATTATTGAAGATAATGTTTGTACAGCATCTCTCTTCAAGGATTGAAAAGCTTGGCTTACAGAGAAGAGCCAAATGTGTTCTGGTTGACCCCAGAGGGTAGAGCCAGGAATATTCTGTTTCCCCTCCTTGGAGGCCTTCAAGCCAAGGCTGGATGACATGGGTCATCCATGGTGGGGGAGACTCTTGACTAACTATAGGTTAGCCTGTGAGACCTCCACTAACTTGTGATTCTATGATTCTGTGACGCAGTCAATGTCTTCACTTGAGGAATGACTTTGTCGGATGCACCAGGCTGATGGGCGAAAGATCTGAGGGCAGGGCTGACGCTCACCTGTTATTCTGCAATTACAACATATGAATATGGCTACCTGTTCTGCCTGTGTGCAGGTACAGGCTTGAGAAGGGAATCGTTTCAAACCTGGAAGAATAAAATTAGAAGAATAAAATAAATTTGGCAAAATAGGAATTTCTGGGACAGGTCTCAAGGCCACATGTGGCTCTCTATGTCCTCAAGAACAGCCCTTTGCCTGACTCCAAACCTCACAGAACAATTGGGAACAAAGGGCTGCCCTTGAGGACCTACAGGCCACATGTGGCTTACATTTGAGGTGCTGGCAGGCCATCCAAACAGAGGGCCAGCAGGTGGGTAGAAATGTGGGCCCAGAGCTCAGAAGAGATCCAGGTTAGCTCTAGATCTGGGAACTGTCTCCACAGACACGATAACTGAAGGAGAGAACACCATGGATTGACTATTGTTCACCTTTACCTTTGCTGTCTCCCTCAGTGAGGAGGCCCAGCTGGTGGGTAGGGCCACAGGAAGGTTAACAGGAAGGAATATTGACTCCCAAGAATGGAGGCCATCCAACTCTGGGGATGTGCTTGAGTCCAGCAGCAGTCCTGGCCACTCTCTTGATCTCTCAGTCATGATGCCAGAGGAGAAGAATGTATCTGACAACATCCTTCAATCTCTTAATGATTTTCTCTTCCCAGGGAGCTCATGCGATACAGCAGGAAAGATAAATAAATATGCTCCCCTCACTTCTGTTGCCCCAGCTGGTCCAGTTTAGAAAGACATGTCCAGGGTAAGCTCTTGACTAGTGTGATAGAATAGATTTATATTTCAATCTTTTTTTCCCTTCTTTACTTCTTTCTTTTTCTTCTTTCCTTATTTGCTTTCTCCCTCCCATCCTTTCCTTCCCCTTTGGGCTTTCTCTCTCTCATCCCCTATTCTCTCTCTCCTCTCTTATTCTTTATTTTCTCTTACTCTTCTCTTTCCCTTTCCTTCCTCCTTCTCTCTCTCCCTCCTCCCTCCTCTTTCCATCTCTTTTTATCCTACCTCCCTCTCTCTTTTTTCTCCCTCCCCTCCTTTCTTTTTCTTTCCCTCCCTTTTTCTGTCTCTTGTCTCTGTCTCTGTCTTTCTCTGTCTCTACTCTCTTCTCTCTCCCTCCAGACAGGAGCAGAGTCATGTGTGAGAACTGCCTGGATGACCCAGATGACTAGCACAAGGTTCTGCTCCTAATAGGTCCAATTTGATTTTACACTAGGCTAAAGCTTCTTGGTTTCCAGTATCTTTTCCCAAGTTGTCTACAGCTTTCTATGACTTTCTATGTGTTGAACTTCTTGGCCTTGTGCCATCCTTGTCAGAGATGCAGGCGGGTTTCTCCTTCTCTGACCATTATTAATGTTTGTGAGGCAGGGAGTCATTCCTTTCTAATTAGGCACTCTGTTTCCTTGGGCAGATGTAGGTCAGCCCCCTTTCAGGCCTTTCTTTCTTGTATCACCAGAGTGACTTTCCAGTCGTGATGAATTCTGAACGTCCACTGATGATTGTTTTTTAAAAACTGTCCAGTTGCCAACATCAGCAAATGGTCCTTTGGGAAAGTATGCCTTCTAGAGAGGGATGGGCCAGGCACACATATGGCATAAACTCTGAAGAAATGCTTGATACTAAGTTTCTCTCTCTCTCTCTCTCCTTCCTTCCTTCCTTTCTTCCCCCCTTCCTTTCTCCCTTCTTTCCTTCCTTCTTTCTTTCCTTCCTCCCTCCCTCCCTCCCTTCCTTCCTTCTTTCCTTCCTTCCTTCCTTCCTTCCTTCCTTCCTTCCTTCCTTCCTTCCTTCCTTCCTCCTCCCTCCCTTCCTTCCTTCTTTCCTTCCTTCCTTCCTTCCTTCCTTCCTTCCTTCCTTCCTTCCTTCCTTCCTTCCTTCTGTATGTATGTATACATCATTGGGTCCCCCAAACCTTTCCAAACCTTTCAAGTAGGAGCTGGATTCCAGGTAGTGTTAAAAGAAACTTTCCATTGAATGGGGGTAGTTTGGAGTAGGAACAGAGAGGGCTGGATTCTGGACAAGTCATCTCCTCTCCCTGAGCCTCAGTTTCCCCATCTGTCAAGTAAGGGAGTTGGACTTGATGCTCCCCAAGATCACTCTAAATCTCCAATCCTGTGCTTCTGCCTGAAGGAACAGGGCTATGGTTTCACCTTTGCGTCTCCAAACCCTGCATCTGGACATCCTCTCCATTGGCCCAACCTTCAGTTTCACATCTGAATCGCAGAAGGTCACAGGAACCTAGATTCAGAGCTGGGAGATTTGTTAGAAGTCATATGGTAGAATCCTCTCACTTTGTAGGTGAGGAAACTGAGGCAGGAAAAAGAGAAATCCCTTGCTCAATATTACCCAGCTAGCAATCAGAGAGGATCACTCTCCTCTCCAGTGCTTTCTCCCTAATCTAGTGCTGCCTCCTGACTTGGGAAACTGGGCTTTAATCTCTTTCTGTTATAACAACAACGGACACTTTTTCTCCCAACTTAATGTTTTAGTGGACACTTTGCAGTCATTGCATTTGAGGTCATTGCTATAGTCATTATTATACCCATTTTACAGATGAAAAAACTGATCCTTAGGGGAGGAGACTTACCCGAGTCACATATCTGGTGAGTTTAAGATTTGAACTGCCCCCCCCCCCCCGCCCCACCCCACTCCAGCATCCCTGACTCTGCTCTATTGACTTCCATACACTGCTTGCTGGTCCCTGTTAACGCATGGCCATCCCATCATGTTCAATATATTAATAGCCTTTTTCCTAGGAATTCATTACTCAGACATTCTGTCTCTGAGGCTCACCCAGCCCAAAGTCATGTTTTAAAACTGAACATGACGATGTATATCATATTAATGTCCCATTCAAAGTGAAGGGTTTCCAAGCACACCCACAGTGACTCACCCTCCAAACAATGACTTAACTCTCTCCCCTGCGGTTGTACTACAGTCTCCCACCGGATGCTGAGGGTTGCTGCACCTTCCTTGCCCCCAACCAGTGTCTGAGAATGGGGAGATAGGCTAGAGTGAAACTACGAGGGAGGCTGAGAACTGGTCTTCAGGGACAGAGATGAAAGCAGATATGATTTAAAATAAGCATGATCTAGGACTAGAAACTTTGACATTAAAAAGGAAAAAAGAAAGAAGAAATTCAATTAAATTTGTGCTGCCTGATTTTACCCGGATGAGAAGGGGCTGTACTCATTTACCATGGGAGGCATTATTTATAGACTTTCTGACCCAGATAGAACCCAGGAGAACTCAGAGTCTCCCACATTCTTTGTCCCTGTATCCAGACCAAAAGATTCTGAGAAGTAGACCAAAGGATTCCCAGCTATCAGCTTCTAGCATCTGATACAGCCTGGCCCCTCTTCTAAGCCACTGGCATAAATTTGGATGATTCAGTTTCTGAATCCAGGCCTCCAGGTGGTGGAGGATCACTGGCTCCATTCCTACCTTTGGGGAAACTGAGGTAATACAGATTAAAGCTATTTTCAGAGGGCTATTTTGGACTGAGAATCCTGGACCTCCCAGTTTTGATTTTTTTGCTTTTTCTTCTGAGACTTTCTATATTAATTTGGAAAAAGTTAGATTTCTGCTGGGGTTCAATGATTCTGTGCATATGTGAGTTATTTTATTACACCTGGATGATGGAGTGAAAAGGGTGCTGCTAGGAGGAAGGAGACCTGGGTGCCTGTCTCAGCAACCCCGGGCAGAGGCTTCATTGCCATGGGGTCCCAGTTTCCTCATCTGTTGGATTAGATGGTTGCTAAAAACCCTGCCAGCCCTGACATTCTGGGTTCTAAGGTCACTCCCAAGCCTGACATTCTATGTTCTTAACTCTGACATTTTTCTTCTAGGGTCTTAAAGTTCCTTCCAACTTTGACATTCTGTGTTCTAAGAACATTCCTAGCCATGACTTTAGATAATTCATTGACTCTGCGTGTGTGTGTATGTGGGTATGAGAGAGAGAGAGAGAGAGAGAGAGAGAGAGAGAGAGAGAGAGAGAGAGACAAAGAGAGACAGAGACAGAGACAGACAGACAGACAGAGACAGATGGATAGACAGACAGAGAGGCAGCGATAGAGATCCCAGCATCAACATAATTTGGGTTTTAGATGATTATTTTAAGGCTTGAGAATGAGCGACACCTTCCCATTCCCTTGCTGATACAGACACACTGTCCTGAGAGTGTGCACTCTATGCCCCCACCCTTCAATTTAGGAATAGAATTAAACGTCATCTTTCTCACCATCTCAGCTTGGCAGTCTGAGTCATGACACCCCAATCTGGGCAAGGCAGGACTGTCCCCACTATGGAGCCACAACATCAGAGTGCCCAGAACTGGGAGGGAGCTTAGAAATCATCTAGTTCAAACTTCGCATTTCACCAGCAGGATACTGAGGCCCAGAGAAGGGAAGTGATGTGCCCGAGGTCCCACCCTGAGGAGCTGAGCCACAATCCAACTCCAGGTCTCCTGGTTCCCAATCTAGCACACTGTCCTTTGAGGCTGCCCGCCCGGTGCTCCAGCTTAGTCAATGGCCATGCCATCACGGGATTGGAACTCATGCCACCCATCTGTAAAGAACTTTTTTGTTCCCACAACATACTCAGAGCCCAGGGATGGACAGTGAGCTTGTGATATGCACTCCCACACAGAGCAGACTCTCCAATACTTGGTGAATTCAATGATTCCTATTTTACAGATGCGAGAAATGAGGCTCTGCCAGTGGAAGGGACTCACTAACTAAAAAATAAACTCAAACAACGAACTTTGATGGCAAAGCCTAGGCTGGGATCCACACTTCCTTATTTTTCTCTTCAGTTATTAATCTCATTATGTTAAGTGCACACATTCATATGTTTTTATGTACACACATGCACACATATACCCCCACCCTGTCTCCCTCCAACCACATTGAGCCATTTTCCTTCCTTTTCCCAGCTAAACTCACTCTCTCTCTCTCTCTCTCTCTCTCTCTCTCTCTCTCTCTCTCTCTCCTTCTCCTTTGATCAATGGCTTATATAACCAAGTGAGATGACCCAGGAGTTTCTGGCATGCCAATGTGTTCCAGGCCACTATTTGTAACATGATGACTCGATTTGAACATCCATGTAATTGTTGGCTCCCAGGTAGATGAGGCCCTAGAAAGTGGGAGACATGCTTAACTCATTCTGTAGGATACCTGGCACTACAACCAGAAAGTTACGTGGCAGAAAGAACTGGTGACCTCTGATATTCACTGAGTTTGACTTTGGTTCTTGGCAAATTCAGCAACACATTATTTTTTACTTTTTTTTTTTTGCTTTTTGGAGGGCAATTGGGGTTAAGTGAATTGCCCAAGGTCACACGGCTAGGTTTTTTTGTTTGTGTGTGTTAAGTGTCTGAGGTCGGATCTGAACTCAGGTCCTTCTGACTCCAGGGCAGATGCTCTACTCACTGCGCCACCTAGCCGCCCCAGCAACACATTATTAAAGGAATGGTTAGTGAACCTCTAGAAATAGAAGCAGTCATCACAAAGAACTAACATGGTTTTGTTAAGAATAAAACAATCATGGCAGACTAACTTCATTTTCTCTTTTGACACAGTTACTCGATGGACATATTGGCTTCAAATGGGATTTGCCTCATTCTTCAGTAAAACATTTGGTACAATCTTACAGGTCATTCTTGTGGACAAAATGGAGTGATACAGCTTAAAGGATAGTATAGTTCATTGAACTTGGAAATGATTGAACGACCAGATCCAATAAACAGTTATTAATAGCTTGATGGCAATATTGAAGGAATATTCTGTTAAATGCAATCAGAATTCTAAGTAGACTTGCAAAGGGACCTTCAGGAAACTGGCTATCTGTGAACTGGAATCTGCCAGCCCACATCATTCTGCTCCCAAGACGAGGTATGACCCTCACCATCCTGACTCTTCTATCCATCCACCAAGCTGAACTAGTTAAGAGAACGATTAAGCAATTGAATTCTCCACCCACCTTCCCTAACTCTTGTGAAAGACTCCACATGGGGGTGGTCCAAACTTTTTCCCAACATAGAAGTAGAATAAACTTACTTTTAGGATTAGAAAGTGCCCTTGAGAACTCTGTTTGGTTCTGTGCTGTTTACCATTCTTATCAATGGCTGAACGAAGGCAAATGTTGCAGGCCTATTGATTTGTAGATGAAACAAAGCTAGGGAGGATAACTACCACTTCAGAATAGAAATCTTTCTAGAAATCTTTTTAGAAATTTAAAATTTTTAGAAAGACTCTCTAGAAAGGCTAGGATGCTGAGCTGAATCTATCGGATGGAATTTAATGGGGGTAAAAGGCAGTTTGGTGGTGCAGTGGATGTTGGGTCTGGAGTCAGGAAGGCTCATCTTTCTGAGTTCAAATCTGTCCTTTGACACTTCCTTGCTATGTGACCCTGAGCAAGTCACTAAACCCTGTTTATCTCAGTTCCTCATCTGTAAAATGGACTGGAGAAGGAAATAGCAAACCCCTCCAGTCTTTCTGCCAAGGACATCCCAAATGGGGCCACAAAGAGGGGGACATGATTGAACAATGACAACAAAGATCATGTGCTTAGGCTCCCAAACCAATTCTGCACATTCAAGATGAGTAAGGATCTGTACAGATATAGGGGTTTGGGTTGGGGTACAGACTCTACAGGAGTCAGCAGCCCCAAAGGCTAATGCAAACTCAGACTTGATTAAGTAGGGCACAGCCTTCAGGAATAGGGAAGTAATGATTGTAATGTCCTCTGAGTGGGCAAACCTCCTCAGGAGGATCCTGCCAGGGCACCCCATCGTAAAAACATATGATCTGTAACGCGTCAAAGGGAGGGCAGCCAAGATGGTGAGGAGGGCTCTGAGATCATATCATTCTCAGATCAGTGGGAGGAACAGATTGTTTTGTTTGGAGAAGAAAGAAAACTCTTCCTGTGTCAGGGCTGTCACATGGAAGAAGGATGGACTTGTTCTGTCTGACCCCAGAGAACAGAACAGTGACTAGTAGGTTGAAGTTAGAAAGCAAAAAACTTAGGCTATGTGTAAGAGAAACCGACCTGGCCAAGAACTGTCTTGGGAGACACTGGCTTCCTTTTCCCTGGAGATCTAAAGAGAAGGCCTGACTCCTGGAGGGATGCTTGAGCAGGTATAGGCAAGGGACCAGAGAAGCACCTCAGACAGGGCTCTTCTGAAAATGAAATTGGGGAGTCTGAGAATCTGGGAACCTGATATCAGAAAGAAATGCTGGGCTGATGGCAACTGAATTACAAGACTTCCTCCCAAACCAATTTAATTTTAAGAATTGTGAATGCTGGAGACCCAAAGTGTGGTCCTTTGGTTCAGTCCCCAGTCTGGGCTGGGTGACACAATGATAGAATACTACTACTGACCTGGGGTCAGGAATATCTGAGTTCCAATCTGGCCTTAGGCAATCACTGGCTGTGTGACCCTGGGTAAGTGACTTCCCCTCTGTCTGCCTCAGTTTTCTCATCTGTAAAATGGAGATAGCAGCACCCACTCCCCATGGTTGTTGGGAGGATCTAATGAGACATTTGCCAAGTGCTTAGTACAGGCTCTGACACACAGCAGGGATTATATCAGCCTAAGTTATTGTTGTAATTTACCATTACTGTGCATGTTGACTATGAGAGAGGGAAGTGCTGGCCTTTGGGCTCATTTCAAAGGAGATTTCCCCATGGATTTCCATCTCAGGGAAACGTCACTGAGAATGTGCTTTGGATGGAACCAAATGTGAACCAGCCTGCAAAGGGAGAATGGGGTTGTTGACTGTTAGTCAACAACTGAGCCCTTGTTTTGGGCAGGTGTCATTCTTAGGGTCACAGGACTAAGATGTAGATGTTTATTCAATCCAACAATTATTTATTAAGGGCCCGTTACGTATCAGACACTATGTTAGGTGCTAGGCATATCGAACTGCAAGTGAAGAAGGGTCCTTCCACCAGGGAACTTTATTTTACTGACAAGCCTCTTTTTTTTATTGATAATTATATTTCAATATATTTGGTTGTCTTTCTTTCTTTTTTCCAACACCTCTTTTTTTAAGCAATTGGGGTTAAGTAGCTTGCCCAAGGTTACATGGCCAGTCATTATTTACGTGTGGGGGCTCATTTTCTGAGGCTGGACCGATCCCAGGTCATCCTGAGTCTGGGGCTGGTGCTCTTACGCACCGAGCCACCTAGCTGCCCCTCCAACACCTCTTTTTGAAGATAAAGGAACTGGGACCCAGAGAAGGAACAAATAACACCCCCCCCCCAACTTGCCCAAAGACACACAGGGAAAGGAAAAGAGAGTCTGTGTCCAACCTCACATGTGCTGCCCCACCCATTGCTTTTGTGGCGTCCCCCATGGCCCTTCTCGGGTGATTTCTGCCAGAAGGTCCTGGAGGCAGCTGGCCTGCTGTACTCTAAGCATCATGTGGGCCTGGACCCGGGTGGAACGCTGGGATTTCTCTAGCTCCCAGGACACTAGCTCAGCAGCCATCAGGACTGGAACGTTTTTTGGTCATCAATGTTTGAAACTTTCTCTTCAGGCACTGAGTGCTCTCATGGAGTCTGATCTACTTGTAAACCCTCCTTCCACACTGACTGCAACATTCCACTTGGACCAGGTCCCCTTACCAAAGAGAAACCTCATCTATTTAAAAATTTCCCCAAGACCAAAGTTCTCTTTCCTCTTCCTTTCTGAATCCTGTCTCCACTCCACTCCCCCAATTTCCATTTTTCCTCTTCCCTTCTTTCAGGTATTACAAGGCTCCTTGTTCCCAGGAGTCAATTCGGTCTGGGGCAATTAGTCCCAAGGCTTAGCTACATTATGAGTTATAGTAGGCCCCTGGGGGCTAGCCTGGGAAGACAAGTGACTCTAGCAACTTTGTTACTATGGAGTAATGCATTTCTAAGAAACAAATTTTCAAAGGGATTTTTCAGAACTGGAGCTATCTGCAAATCAGGGCTTGCCCGTCTGCCTGCTGGTTTGAACCCCTCCCAGGACTCTTCTAGTTGGGAGCCTCACCCCTCTGAGTCCTCTTATCTGTCCCATGATGTGGAGCTGTGAGAACTAAAATGAATTGTATCCTCTCCCCACCAACTTCCTATGGCTTTTCTGAAAGCCTCTTCATGGGAAACATCCATGCTTTCCAAAGCTCCAGAAGAGTAAGCTTGTTTTCTAGGTTCGGACTTGCCAGGTCATGTAGATAAGGAAGAGAAACACCTATTATGCCCCTGCCCCTTCCATTTTCACTAACCTACCCCACATTTACCAGGGAATGATCAATGTCCATTTTGATCAGTAATTATAATAACCTATTTCCACAGAACTTTCAAGTGGTCAGACCATCTGAAATATATCAGAGCATCTGACCTTCTCAAAAGCCTTATAAAGAAAACAAATGCTACAGGGATGCTCCAGATGAGGAAATGGGCTCAGAAAAGTGAGGGGAGTAGCCACAAAGAGACTGCATGTCCCGGGGGGTGGGGCACAAACTCACATCTCTTGTTTGTTTGTTTGTTTGTTTTTAATTATTTCTTTTTTTTTCCCAAATGCTTTATTTTTTTTTTAATTAAACAAATGCTTTATTAATTTCTGGTTTACATCATTCATTTCCACCAGATAATGAGTTACATTTTTCCCCCATTTTTCCTTACCCACCACCCCAGAATAGCAGTCCCACTAGATATCCCCTCATCCAATCTGCTCTCTCCCATATCTTCTCCCATACCCCCTTTGACTTTGCCATTAGGGCAAGGTGAATCTCTGAGCCCCACTGCCTGGACATCTTATGAAACATTTAATTTTAAAACTTCGATTTTCAGATCCATTCCCTTTCTCCTTTGTCACCCACTCCCTCTGAGAAGATAAGCAATTCAGTATGTGTTGTACATGTATATCTATGCAAAACATTACCATAGTAGATATATTGTAAAAGACTGCTTATATTTCCCTCCCACCTGTCTCACCTCCCACCTGGTCCATTCCCTGCTTTGATCCTGTCCCTCTTTGATAGTGGGTACTTCTAACCTCCCCTCTCCCCAGAATGCCCTCCCCTCCATCATCCCCCCTCTCATCCCCCTTTCCCCTACTCAGGAGAGTGAGTGAGGGTAAGATATTCCATTTAGTATGTATGTGATTCTTTCCTTGAGCCAACTTCAATGAGAATATGGTTTTGCCTTTTTGCCTTCCTGTTCTTCCCCTCCCCTGCAACTACTTCCCCTTGCCTCTTCTACATGAGATAGTTTGCCCTACCCTGTCTCTCTCCATCTCCTCTTACCACTTTCCTTTCTCACCTCTTGACTTCACTCTTTAAGAATCATCCCTTCCTTGGGGCGGCTAGGTGGCACAGCAAGCAGAGAGTCAGCCCTGGAGCCAGAAGGACCTGAGCTCGGACTCGGCCCCAGACACCCAACACACAAACAAAAACCCAGCCATGTGAACCTGGGCAAGTCACCCAACCCCAATTGCCCTCCAAAAAAAAAAAAATAATAATCATCCCTTCCCATCAAATTCAACTGTGCCTTCTATCCATGTATACCTGTGAACATATGCCATGTACCCTTCTTCAATTATTTTCATAATGAGAAAGGTTTCATCAAACATAGTTATTGTTTTTCCATGTAGGACTGTAAATAGTCCAACTTTGATAAGTTCCTTTTGATTTCTTTTCCTTGATTATCTTCTCAAGCATCTCTTGCTTCTTGTGTCTGAATGTCAAATTTTCTATTCAACTCTGGTTTTTTCCTCAAGAATGCTTGAAAGTCCTCTATTCCACTGAATGACCATATTTTCCCCTGAAACAAAATACTCAGTTTTGCTGGGTAGGTGACCCTTGGGTTCATTCCCAGCTCTTTTGCCCTCTGGAATATCATATTCCATGCCCTTCGATCCCTCAGTGTAGAAGCTGCCAGGTCCTGGGCTATTCTGATTGTGTTTCCACAATATTGAAATTGTTTCTTCCTGGCTGCTTGTAGTATTTTCTCCTTGATCTGGAGATTCTGGAACCTGGCTATAATATTCCTGGGAGTTTTCTTTTTGGGATCTTTTTCAGGAGGTGATCTGTGGATTCTTTCAACCTCTATTTTGCCCTCTGGGTCTAAAACATCAGGGCAGTTTTCCTTGAGAATTTCTTGAAGGATGATTTCTAGGTTCTTTCTTTGATCATGGCTTTCAGGTAGTCCAATAATTTTTAAATTATCTCTCCTGTATCTATTTTCCAGGTCAGTGGTTTTTCCCATGAGATAGTTCACATTGCCTTCTATTCTTTCATTTGTTTGGATCTGTTTAATAGTATCTTGGTTTCTCATAAAGTCACTGGCTTCCATTTGCTCCAGTCTAACTCTGAAGGAACGAATCTCCTCAGTGAGCTTTTGAGATTCTTTTTCCATCTGGCAAATTCGACTTTTTTTTTTTTTTTTTTTAAAAGCAATTGGGGTTAAGTAACTTGCTCAAGGTTACACGGCTAGTCATTTGATTTATGCATGGGTGCTCATTTTCTGAGGCCGGATCTGATCTCGGGTCATCCAAACTCCGAGGCCGGCACTCTTACTCACTGCGCCACCTAGCCGCCCCTTTAGGGCAATTGGGGTTAAGTAACTTGCCCAAGGTTACACGGCTAGGTTTTTGTTTGTGCGGATTAAGTGTCGGAGGCCGGCTCCGAACTCAGGTCCTTCTGATTCCAGGGCCGGCGCTCTATTCACTGGCTCACCTAGCCGCCCCAAATTTGACTTTTTAAGGCATTCTTCTCCTCATTGCCTTTCTGAGCCTCTTTTGCCATTTGAGTTAGTCTATTTTTTAAGGTGTTATTTTCCTCAGTCAGGCTGTTGACTGTCATTTCATACTTTTCTTGCATCTTTTTCATTTCTCTTCCCAAATTTTCCCCCACTTCTCTTATCTGCTTCTTAAGGTCCTCTATGGCCTGTAGCCAGCTTGTATTTTCATTTGGGGTTTTTGGTGCAGGAGTTCTGACCTCACAGTCCTCCTCCATGCTTTGAGCCTCTTTGCCCCTAAAATAGGAGTCCAATGTTGAACTTTTCTGTTTATTTTGTTTCGTTTGCCTAGGCATGTTGCCACTTAATTACTTGATTTTGGGGCTTGTTGCCACAGTAGGACTCTGCCACCAGACAGGGGAGCTTCCGCCCAAACGTGGGGTCTTCACAACTTCTGCCAGTTGGGTGGCCTCTGTAAAGCCTCCACCCACTCTGTCAAGTTGGATACCCACCCCAAACTTCCCCCCCAGACCACAATCCAGATCCAGGCAGTTTAAAGCAAAAGCAATTAACCCCCAGACTGATTGCTGGATCTTCCTACAGTTCACAGACCAGGAGCTAGAGCCACTACTGACACTGCAAAATGGCTTCTGTACAGCTGTTTCTTCAGCAGCTTTTTGCCCCCAGGGGAGGAAGCCACGTGTTCCCCAAATACTGGTCCCAAAGTCCATAGGGCACTAACCTCTCACTTTGTCCTAGGCATATCTGTGCTGATAATTCTGGAATCACCACAATTGCTGGTGTTCTGGGGTTCCACCAGCCAGCTGAAGGCCCGGCCTCCCTGGGGCTAAAACCACGGACCTGGGCTCGGCTCTGTGGGCTGCGCTGTTGGTTCCCAGCGCGCTGTGCTGCCTGCTCTCAGAGCGCTGCGCTGGCCACTCCCTGCAGGGCTGCTGGGCTGTCCTCAGCAGGAGGTTAGCTTCTCTGTGCCATTCTGTGGGTGCTGTGGCTCCAGAAGTTGTTTGGAGTCCCCTTTCACATTGTTTGAAATTTGTTTTTTTTCATTATTTCATTTGATCCTCACAGCATCCCTGTGAAGGAGGCTGAACTGGTGTTGTCACCTCCTTTTATAAATGAAGGCATTGAAACTCAGAGACCTTATGACTTACCCAAGGTCATGTACCCAGTTAAATAGAGGATTGTGACTTGAACTCATGTCTTCTGACTTCATCTTCAGTGTTTTCTATACCCTGCTGTCCCTCCTATAGATGAATGCTAGGGACTAGGTGAGGCAGGGAAACAGCCTTGAACTATAATACTTGAGGGCATCTGGCTGTTTAGGATGCTTGATACCTTTGCTGGTTCTCAAATCTTCTCCAAAGTCGGAGGTCTCAATCCTAGATCAGCAATTACAATTTCCTTTTCCCTGGATTGAAGGTTCTGCCAAGGCCTCCCATCCTTCAAAACCCCTGGGCTCATTCTTTTGGCCTGTGTGTGGCTGAACATCCTGGAAATGGTTGGGCTGAGTGTGCCCTGATTCCAGGATGTTGTTCAGAAACTAATTCTCTGATTTGTTTGGTTTTTGTTCTCCTGGTTCTGCTCCCTTCACTCAGCTATTTTTCCTAAATTTTGCTGCCAAGGAATAAGAAATTCAGTTAATTGAGGGTTCCGAGAGTTGAGTCTCCAATTATGCAAGATTTTATTCTTTAAGTCATTGTGTTGGCACATGGGAGAAATGTGGAATCATAGAAGTTTCAGACCTGGATCCTAGTCACACCTTAAGCACTCCCACTGAAATATGCGGGATGGGTGACCTGTCTTCTGCCTCTTCTCCAAGATCTTCAGGGAGGAAGAGTTTACTACTTCCTGAAGCAATCTGGTCCACTTCAGGAAAGCTCCCATCAGGGGCATGCTAGTAAACATTTAACAGCCAGCTATCAGGAAAAAAGAAGTGTATCCATGACACTTTTCTTTTAGTTTAATCTGCATTATTAACATTTCTCAGTCACTTTCTTAATTTTAGACAGTTGAATAAGAATAAATCAAGCTCTGATTAGGAGAACTATTGGCCTGTTTCTGAGCTGTAAATGCTCTCACTGAAGATTTTAACAGCTTCCAGCTGTCCCCAGAACACTCCTGGCTCTAATTGTTAGGACATCTTTAAGGGTATGAGATCTAAATTGTCTCCTTGGCATTTTCTCTTCTTTGTTCCTGGTTCTGTCCCCTGGGACCAGACAAAACAGTCTGATCTTTCTTGTATCGATGAACTTTGAAGTACTTTAAGATTGCTGTCATGTCCCCTCCCTAACCCCACCTGAGTCTTCTCTTCTCTGAGCTAAGCACTCCCAACTCTTTCAACTCCTCTTTGTCAGACACTTGAGGGGAAAGGTGGAAACAGCACTCCCCACTCAGGATTCTCCAGGCAGGGTCCCCAGCACTTTGAGAGATGGGTCCAAGTGCTGCATTGGGAGTCTAGGAAACCTGTGTTCAAATCCCCCATAGGACACTCACTGGTTTGCTAATGATGGATAAATCACTTAATCTCTCTCAGCCTGAGTTTCCTTATCTGTAAGAGGTGGGATTATAACCATACTTTCCTTACAGAGCTACTGTGAAGCTCCTCCTGAGCTCTGGCAGATTTTGGTACTTTGGATACATTGGTTACCATCACTAGAACAAGATAGAAGCAAACACACAGTAGGGCTTCTTCTTCTCTTGCTTCTTTGGTGGGTAGATCTTGTTCATTTTGCTTTGTTGACAAATTATATACATTTGCTGACATTTATATTTGTTTATAAAATTGAACCATTGAGTTCAATCCTAAATTCATTCATTCATTTAGTCATTGAATGAGCATTGCACGAGACAAACTGAGACCTGGGAAAGATCTTAATTTAATAAGTCCAAGGTCACCCAGTGCATCCCAGATGATTGCCAGGCTTGTCTTACCACTGAACTCTGGAGGAGACAGTGAGGATGATAGCTTTGTGAAGCTCGGTCTCCCTTAAATCCAACTCATTAGCAAGGCAAGACACGGCCCCCATGTTGTCATTGGTCCTCTTCAAGAATGAAGGATGAACATTTGTTCTCTGGTGAACAGCTCCTAGATGCCTACTGATTACCTGAATGCCTTGGGGACCTCATGTAAGATGCAGAACTTGCCCTCCAGGAGTTTATAGTCTCTTGGGGAGGCTCATTTTGAATGCTGATCCACTATCCCATGAAGACATCAGCTAGAGCTTAAACATCTAGGGACATCTAGGGCAGGGTCTACATTCTACTTAGCCCGGATCAGTTTGTTGAGTTAGCTAACTGTTTGGCTGCCCAGAACATCTTCAAAGGCTTGATGACTTCTTCTCAGCAATTCAGTACTTGGGATTCTGTTTCCTGGCACATTTTAATTTGGATGGCCACTAAGGTCCATTTCAGCTCTGAGATTCTGGGATTCTGCAATGGAATGAGGGGGTCATTGGGGTCAGGTGCCAAGAGTGTGGGCATAAGCAGGCCCAAAGGGAACCTCACAGCCAGTGAACAGCAATGAGAGTCCTCTTTCTTTTTTTTTCCAGTTTATGATCATCTTTTTTAAAAATTAAATTTTACATTTATTTTTAGTTATCATTCATTTCTACAAGATTTTGAGTTATAAGTTTTCTCCCCAACTTTCCCCTACACACCACCCCAAAACTGCGATCCCACTGTATACCTGCCCCCCAGTCTGCTTTCTCCTATATCCTCCCCCATTCCCCCTCTGACTTTCCAGTAGGGCAAAATGGATCTCCATAGCCCAGTGCCTATATTTCTTATTTTCCAGTTACATGTAAAAAATAACAATTATATATATATATATATAAACATTAGATTTTAAACTTTGAATTCCAGATTCTTTCCATTCCTCCCTTGTCATCCACCCTTACTGGGAAGATAAACAATTCAATATAGGTTGTACATGTGTAGCTATGCAAAACATTCCCATAGTGGATATATTGTGAAAGACTGACTATATTTCCCTCCATCCTATCCCTTCCCCCACTTATTCTATTCTCTACTTTGACCCTGTCCCTTTTCAAAAGTATGTGCTTCCAACTACCCTCCCCCACCAACCCGCCCTCCCCTCCATCATTTCCCTTCCCATTCCCTCCCCTCTACTCTTCTGTAGGGTGATATACCCTATTTAGTGTGTATATCATTCCCTCCCTAAGCCAAATTCAATGAGAGTAAGGTTGAGCCATTCCCTTTTGCCTTCCTCTTCTTCTCCTCCATTGTAACAGTTTTCCCTTGCCTCTTCTATGTGAGATAATTTACCCCATTCTGTCTCTCCCCATCACCTCTCAGGATATTCCTCTCTCACCTCTCAATTTCACCTTTTAAGTATCATACCTTCCTATTCAATTGATCCTGTGCCCTTTGTCTATGTATACCTGTACACATATGTACACATACTCACATATGTATTCATATACCCATATACCCTCCTATATAGACATATGTATATAGACACACATTTATATTCTCTTCAACTGTCCTCATACTGAGAAAAATTTCATATGTTACAATTACAGTTTTTCCATTTAGGAATGTAAATAGTTCAACTTTGATAAGTTCCTTATGATTTCTTTTCCCTGTTTACTTTCTCGTGTTTCTCTTGCTTCTTGTATCTGAATGTCAAATTTTCTATTCAACTCTGTCTTTTTTTTTTTTTTTTCATTAAGAAAGCTTGGAAGTCCTCTATTCCACTGAATGACCATATTTCCCCCTGAAACATGATACTCAGTTTTGCTGGGTAGGTGATTCTTGGTTTTAATCCCAGCTTTTTTGACCTCTGGAATATCATATTCCATGCTCTTCTATCCCTCAATGTAGAAGCTGCCAGGTCCTGTGCTATTCTGATTGTGTTTCCACAATATTGAAATTGTTTCTTCCTGGCTGCTTGTAGTATTTTCTCCTTGATCTGGGAACTCTGGAACTTGGCTATAATATTCCTAGGAGTTTTCTTTTTTGGGATCTTTTTAAAGAGGTTATCAGTGAATTCTTTCAACCTCTACTTTGCTCTCTGGTTCTAAAACATTAGGGCAATTTCCTTTGAGAATTTCTTGAAGGATAATTTCTAGGTTCTTTTTTTTTTTTTTGATCATGGCTTTCAGGTAGTCCAATAATTTTTATATTATCTCTCCTGGATCTATTTTCTAGGTCAGTGGTTTTCCTAATGAGATATTTCACATCGCCTTCTATTTTTTCATTTGTTTGGATCTGTTTGATAGTATCTTGATTTCTCATAAAGTCATTAGCTTCCATTTGCTCCAGTCTGATTCTGAAGGAATTATTCTCTTCAGTGAGCTTTTGAAATTCTTTTTTCCATCTGGAAAATTCAGCTTTTAAGGCATTCTTCTCCTCATTGGCTTTTTGAGCCTCTTTTGCCATTTGAGTTAGTCTATTTTTTAAGGTGTTATTTTCTTCAGTCAGGTTGTTGACTCTCTTTTCATGATTTTCTTGCATCATTCTCATTTCTCTTCCCAATTTTTCCTCCACTTCTCTTATTTGGTTTTCAAAATCTTTCTTAAGTTCCTCTATGGCCTGTAACCACTTCATATTTTTCTTGGAAGCTTTTGGTTCAGGATTTCTGACTTTGTTATCTTCCTCCCATTTCATTCTTTGATCCCTTTGTCCCCAAAAAGGAATCTAAAGTTGAATTGCTGTGCTTGCTTTGCTTCCTTTGCTTGTTCATGTTGCCCCTCAATTACTTGACTTTTGAGCTTTTTGCCACAGTAGAACTCTGCTTTCAGAGAAGACAGCTTTGTCCCAAATTACTGGGGTTTTCTCAGCCTCTGGAGCTATTAGTTGGGTGCCCTCTCTGAAGCCTCCACTGGCTCTGGCAAGCTGTTCACATACCCCAGGATCTCCACCCAGGACAGGGATCCAGATCCAAGCAGGTTAAAACAAGAGCGATTACCCCTCAGAATATTCTCTTGGTCCCCCTACGATCTGCAGGCCAGGAGCTCTGAAACAGCTACACAGTGGTGCCTACACAGGCCAGTGTGCCTCAGCCACTTCTCCCTCCAGGGGGCAGAGGCCAGACTGCACTCCCAGACCCCCTGTTCCCAAAGTCCACACTTACCTCTCACTTTGTCTTTGGCATTTATGGGTTGATAATTATGAAAACTGCCACAGCTGCTGGTGGTCCACTCTCCCCAAGTACTCTCCAGCCACTGCTGGTTGGGGCTGCCCTGGGGCTAAAACTGTGGGCCTATGCAGGGCGGGGTTCTGTTCCCAGTATGCTGCAATGGACCTTTCCTGTCTGCCTTCCAGACCACCTTCAGTGGGAGATTTGTTTCTATCATTTTGTGGGTTCTGTAGCTCTAAAATTTGTTTAGAGTCATATTTTATAGGTATTTCAGGTGGTTATGGGGGGAGCTCAAGGACTTTTCCTGCTTCTATGTCATCGTCTTGGCTCCACCCCCCAAGGGTCCTCTTTCTAAGAGACAGCATGACGATGCAGTGTGCTGGCCAATCTGAATGGGACTGGGGGCTAATGCTGTCTATGACCTAAAAACCACACATTTTATATATTTCCCTTTAAAAATTAATGTTAAGATTCAGGTTAAGATCAGCTAGGGCCTCCATTTTATGGTTTGGGCCATACTCCAGTTATGGACCACATGGGGCCAGCTGACTCTGCATTGGACATGTCTGGCATAGAGGATAAAGCCTGCAAGCTAGGGTTCAAGTCTTGTCTCTGAAACTCACTAGCTGTGTGACCACGGATTAGTCACACCTTCTCTGGGACTTAGTACCTTCATCTATTAAAATGAAGGGGTTAGACTGGATGACCAGTAAGTCTTTTTCCTTAGGCCCCTTCACTCCCAGACTTTTCTACTGCATCAGCAGCAGCCTCCCCTGCTCCCAGCTCTCTTTTATGAGTTGTCTTCCTATTGGAGCAGAAGCTCTTTGAGGTTAGGGATAGTTTTGCTTATCCCTAGAATTTAAAATAGTCCCTGGTACACAGTAAGCATTTGGTTTTCCTCCTCCTTCTCCTCCTCCTCCTCACCCTCCTCTTCTCTCTCTTTCTCTCTTCCTTTTTTGTAAGCAGCCACTAACTTTACTAATGTAACAGCTAGCCTTAGGTTGTGTTTTCAGGAGGGAATGAAGAGACCAGAGATGAGTGAGAGAAACAAATTGCAGTTTATTCCAACATGGCAGGCACACGGGAAAGAAAACTGGCTCTTTATATAGAGCATGATTCAAGCATGATCTCCTTGTGCACGGAGAGTGTGAACCATTGGAGGTGGGGGCCTAACCAGTCACGCTGTTGCTTCTCAATCCGGTGGTCTTGTGAGAGACTTCCTTGTGAGCGGGCAACTGGACTGTGGCCCTCAGCACTTCTTTATCTCCAAGGAGTACAGAGCAGCCTTGGAACCAAGAGGCCCCGAGGCAGCTCCTGAATTCCTGTGGGACAGAAAGCGCTTTGAACTCACATTGTCCTCACACTTTTTCTCTCTCTCTTCATCTCTTTCTTTCTCTCTTTCTCTCTGTCTCTCTCTGTCTCTCTCTCTGTCTCTCTCTCTCTCTCTCTCTCTCTCTCTCTCTCCCTCACTCCTCCTTTCTCTCCCCCTTTCATCTATCTAATCTCCCAGCTCTTGATCTATAGTTCTCTATAATCCTTGATCTATAGTTCTCTACAATCCTATAATCTGTCAAGGAGAAAAAGGCATGAGAAAATGGTAGGAAAACCTAAAGACAAACTTCACTGAATTCACCATTTTGCCCCCAACTGACCCAAGTCACCTATTAGGAAGCTTTTTTCTGTGTCTGGGCTGTACTCTCAGAGAGTGATACCTGGGCATCAGGCATCAAAGGCTTCTTTTCCACATTCGGAAGGGAGTGTGGGGCACAACAGTTGTGGGTCCTTCTCTTTGAGCTGAGAGCTTTGCTCAAGTCTCTCTTTTGAGGGCTCTGTGCCTGCACATCATCTCCAGGGCTGATGACTGGAGTTTCTTCTTGCCTTAGCATGGTTTACACATTGGCTTTGGTCAAAAATGTCCTGTGGCCAGCCTTCTGGCAGTGAGTTCATCTTAAGTGGAACTTGGGTAGGTGATCCTTGGACAACAGACAGAGTCTAACCCCCCTGCCCCCAAACCCCACCATCCTCCCTTCCCTATATCTCTTCCAGAGTGGAGGAGAGGGCCCTGGGTGTGACATAGAGTACAGGTCAGCTGGGACTTTAAAGGGATGAAGGGAGAGAGACAGACAGACAGAGAGACACAGAGATGTGAGATGAGATAGGGAGGCATAAATAGATAGTGAATCTCTCTCTCTCTCTCTCTCTCTCTCTCTCTCTCTCTCTCTCTCTCTGTCTATCTGTCTGTCTGTCTGTCTATGTCTTTGTACACCAGGCACTGACAATACAAATACAAGTAATAAGATGGCTGTTGATCCCAAAGAGATAATGATCAAATTGCAGAATAAGTCCAAGACAAGGCAGCTGAAATGTGAGGGGGGGAAGGATCCAGGAGCTGTTGGGCAGTCATGGGCTGAAGCAGACTTGGATGGAGCAGAGCTGCCTGGGGGCTTGTCCTGGATATTCTGGGACACATTCACCAATCAGAGGAGACAGGTAAAATAAGATTAGCATGAAGAAGGGCTTGGAGCAGAATTCTCTCTGTCTACACCTTCCTTCCATAGGGTTCTCTATCCACTTATTGAAGACCTCCAGCAAGAGAAGGGAACCCACCATCTCTCCTGGTAGCCCTTTTTCCCTTAGAAGGTGGAGCCCAAAGCAGCAGCAGCAGGTGGTGCAGTGGATAGAGCACCAGACCTGGAGTCAGGAAGACTTATCTGAGTTCAAATCTGGCTTCAGATGCTTCCATCTGTGTGACCCTGGGCAAGTCACTTCACCCTGTTGGCCTCAGTTTCCTCATCTGTAAAGTGAGTGGGAGAAGGAAATGGTGAACCCCTCCAGGATCTCTACCAAGCAAGCCCCAAGTGACGTCATGAAGAATCAGACAGGACTGAACAACAGCCAAAAACATGTATAGAGCTCATACTGCACTAAGCACTTTGCAATCATTATCTCATTTGATCCTCCCAATAGCCCTGAGAGGTGGGTATTATTATCAGCTTCATTTTACAGATGAAGAAACTAAAGCAGAGGTTAGGTGACTTGCCCAAAGTCACCCAAACAATAACTTCCCCACAGCTCTGGGTTCCTCCAGCCTCGGGGACAGCAGAACCAGGAAAATCCCTCTTCATCTACAGATGAGAGAGTTGGTTGGACTAGTCAGTTCTGCCAAGCAGGAAGTAATCATTCCTCTAGCTCACATTTCATTCATGTAATATTTCCAGTGGTTTCATGTTTATCAATACACTTGAAGTTTCCACTGCTTGTCCTATGTAGTTTTGTGTAATAAATGAGTATAGGATTTCTGTCTGCCTTCAAATGAATCTCATTCTTCTGACTTGTCATGAAAATATCAAAGGCTCCTAGGTCAGGGTGAAAGCACCAAGGGATGCTGGGGTGAGCAAATCTAACCTCTTCATTTTACAGATGAGGTGACCAAGGCCAGAGGGGGATGGCCATTGGTCCCTATCACAGAAGTAGTAAGTAGTTAAGTCAAGACTTTAACCCCTGTCTCCTAAAGTCAGGGAATATACACCACCCCCATCCCAATTACCTTGGATATAATACATAGAGGAGAGGCAGCCTCAGAATCTAGAAGGCCTGGGTTCAAATCTGGTCTCTGACACATACTAGCTATGTGATCCTGGTTAAGGCATTGGACTTTTCATTGCCCCAGGCAATTCTGGAAGACCATCAATTGTTGAGAAGTTTCCAATCTGCATTAATGGAGTGGGGAGGGTGGTCGCCTCCTCCTGAGGTTTTTTATACCAATAGAATCACTGGTCTAGTCATTTTCCCCATATATTGAAGATAGATAGATAATAGATAGATGTATGGATAGATAGATGAATGGATGGATAGAAAAATAGAAAGAAAGAAAAAAGAAACAAAGGAAGAATATAAGGTCCTTGAGGAACCTTATGTGTTTTGTCTCCTGGGTGTCACTCTTCTCTTCTTGTTCTCTCAGTATGGACAATAGACCAAAGAGCAAACTGGAAAGCAGGGGTTGTTGTAAAAAAGGAATGGCGGCGGCTCATTGACTGAATCTTTTATTACTCAGGGCTTCTCTAAGTAAGTGCTTAATCAATGCTTTTTAGTATGATGTTTTCAGTCAGGTTGTCAAATGCTTTCAATGAAGATGAGCAGAGCATCAAGGGCAGCTACTACCGCACTGATGGCAAATTCTTCAATTTGAAAAGGCTACAAGCCACGACCAAAGTGAAGGGAGAGTTGGTGCAGGATTTTCTGTTTGCAGATGACTGTGCACTCAGGGCAGCCTCTGAAGCTGAGATGCAGCCAAGTATGGACCAATTCTCTGCTGCTTGTGCTAATTTTGGCCTGACAATTAATGCCAAGAAAATGCAGGTTCTCCACCAGCCAGCACCACGCCGTCCATATGTGGAACCATCAGGTGCAGCAAATGGAGAAGTTCTGAATGTTGTGGATAAGCTCACTTACCTTGGTAGTGTACTTTCTAGGGATGTTCACATTGAAATTGAGGCTGATGCATGCATTGTCAGAGCCAGCTCGGTGTTTGGGAGGCTCCAAAGGAAAGTGGGAGAGAGAAGAGGAATTAGACTGACTACCCAATGGAAGGTCTACAGAGCCATGGTGCTGATCTCAGTGTTGGATGCCTGTGAAACCTGAACAGTCAGGAAACTGAATCACTTCCATTTGAATTGTCTTCGGAAGATCCTGAACATCACCTGGCAGGATGAGGTACCAGACACCGAGGTCCTTACTTGAACTAAACTGTCAAGCATTCAGACTCTGCTTCAGAGAGTGCAGCTCCAATGAATTGGCTATGTTGTTCAAATGCAAAATTGTACGCTTGCCAAAAAGACTGCTTTATGGAGAACTCACACAGAGCAAGCATTCACATGGGGGTCAGAAGAAGCGATACAAGGACACTCCCAAGGTCTCTCTTAAGAACTTTGGGATTGGTTGTGTGACATGGGAGACACTGGCACAGGACCACTCAGCACGACATACCCTCATCAGAGAAGGTGATGTGCTCTATGTGCAGAACTGAAACAACTCAAGGGGAAAAAAAAGGATGTGCAGATTTGGAGAATCCCCCCCAAATGTTCCCACAGACTATTTGTGCCCAACCTGTGTAGAGCATTCCAAGCTCATATTGCTCTGATCAGTCACAGCTGGATATATTGAAACTTGACCCTAACATAGTGATGTCATTTTTGTCCTCTTTGAGAATGAGGGACAACAACCAACCAGCCAAGTTTAATCAAAGCTTGTTGTTGACTTGTAGACCCTACCTGTTATGTGGCCCTAGAACTTCTAGACCACACATTTGGCTAGCTTTCCATTGAACAATGGAGGAGGCAGTTTAAACAATCAGATTTGTCAGGTTGAATTAAAATAACGTATAAGGTGTGATGTCAGGAGGGCATGTTTTCAGTCACTTGCAGACTCAGGCCCCAAGGCCTTGGGGAAGGGTCCTAGCTTGGCCTGAGGAAAAAGCCTCACCTCTGGCTGACTCCAGAGAGGAGCCATGTTTTGGAAGGGCTCCATCTCAATGAAGCACCGAAAGTCTGATCTTCACGGAAGCTCCTTTTGAGACACTCCTTCCTGCTGTCCTTTAGCTATCCTTCTTTTAGGGCCCCCCACACTCTCATGAGACTCCTAGGACTTCCTGGTTTTGACTGGGTCAGAAACACTGTAAGAATAGCTTCTCTCTTGGGATCTTGGTACTTCCACTTCTGGCTGGAATCATGAAATGCAGAGGCGTGGGAAAATTAAAACAAACACCCCAAAGAGAAAGCTGCCTCTTGCTGAGCCACCAACAAGCTTCAGGTTGGCTTCCCTTCAAGGCCTTGTGGAAATGGCCTCAAGGATCTGACTGGATCCAGACCCTTAGGCCTCGGTTGCTGGACCCAGGGAATTCTTCCTTCCCTCTGTCCAAGTCATGTCTGGCTCCCACTCCCCTCCTTTTGTGGCAAATACTCTGCTCATCTGGGGGTGTCCAGGGGGATGTCATGTCTGCCAACACTGGTACTCACCAGGCACTCTGGTGGGGTTTGGGCTCAATTCACTCCAGACAAACCCACACCTCCCACACTATGAAGCACCTACTGTGTGCTAGGCACTGGAGCTATGAAGAGAATATTTTTAAAATTTCCTTCCTTCAAGAAGTCCTTCTCTCAAATATTCCCAGGAGAGGCATAAAGGGGATTACAACTTGCACACAGATAATGCAGATACAAAGTACAAGCAAAGTCAACAAAGATAAGTGAAGATAAAAAATCTAGAGCTGAAAGTTAGCTCCTGGCCATTTTGCTGATGAGGAGTCAGGCTCAGGGAGGCAGTGATATGAGCAAGGCCATACTTGTAGCATTTAAACTAGGTCCTCTCCCTCCTCCCTCCCCCTGTACCCCTCCCTCCCACTTTTCTCCCTCTCCCTCTATGTTTCCTCCTCTCCCTCTCCTATTCCCTCTTCTTCTTTCCTTCTCCTTTCCTCCCCCTCTTTCTCCCTCCCTCCTCCCTTTCCCTCTTTCCCTCCCCCTTTTCTCCTCCCTCTTCTCCTCTCTCTTTCCCTTCCCCTTTCCCCCTCCCTCCTCCTTTTCCTTCTCCCTTTCTGTCTCCTCCTCGCTCTCCCTCTTCCCCTCCCTCTCCCTCTCTCTCTCCCTCCTTCCTTTCCCTTTCCTTTTCTTTCTCCTTTCTTCCCCCTCTCCCTTTGCCCCTCTCTCCCTCTTCCTTTTCTCTCTCTCTCTCTCTCTCTCTTCCTTTTTTCTCTCTCTCTTCCTTTTCTCTCTCTTCCTTCTCTCTCTCTCTCTCTCTCTCTCTCTCTCTCTCTCTCTCTCTCTCTCTCTCTCTCTCTCTCTCTCTCTCTCTCTCTCTCTCTCTCTCTCCCCCCCTCTTCCTTTTCTCTCTCTCTCTTCCTTTTCTCTCTCTCTCTTCCTTTTCTCTCTGTCTCTCTCTGTCTCCTCCTTCTCTCTTCCTGTCCCTCTCCCTTCCCCACCCCTCTTCCTACCCCCACAAGATTCCTTCTTTCCAAGTTCCACACTAACTCACTCATTCTGAATTGCTCCTTTCCACTCCCTGTCATCTCCAGAGCCCCAGTATTTCCTACACGGGCTCGCTGGCCCCTGAAAACCTATGGATATGAGCCTTTCATCCGGTCTTTCCTTCACCAAGATCTGGTAATAAAGGTGGCTGGAGTGAGAGCTATCCCCTTTTGAACCAGACATCAGAGTCAGAAGAGAACTCACCTATCTTTAACCAAGATCCCCAAGGTGACCATCTTGACCTGCAATGAGTGGCAAGTCCCTGTCTTCCAGGGCAACTCCAGTCTCCTCTGGGATGGCTCTCATAGTTTGGGAATTTTTCTTCACATCAAGCCCAAGTTGTTTTTTTTTTTTTTTTTTGTGATTTCTACTATTTTTCTTACTTTGGTCTTCCAGGAGCAACAGGACCAGTTTAGTCTCTATCCCATGGGATGGACAGCTCTCAAGATCCAACTATGTCAATGCATCAAGTGAGATCATTTCCCTAGTATCCCAGAATCAATAGAGGGGCAGGTAGTAGGAGTCATGCTATAGTTGGGAAGGGCTCATTAAGAGTCACCCATATCGGGGCGGCTAGGTGGCGCAGTGAATAGAGCGCCGGCCCTGGAATCAGAAGGACCTGAGTTCGGAGCTGGCCTCCGACACTTAATCCGCACAAACAAAAACCTAGCCGTGTAACCTTGGGCAAGTTACTTAACCCCAATTGCCCTAAAGGGGTGGCTAGGTGGCGCAGTGAGTAAGAGCGCTGGCCTCGGAGTTTGGATGACCCGAGATCAGATCCGGCCTCAGAAAATGAGCACCCACGCATAAATCAAATGACTAGCTGTGTAACCTTGAGCAAGTTACTTAACCCCAATTGCTTACAAAAATTAAAAAAAAAAAAAGAGTCACCCATATCCCAATTCCCTCATAAATCAAAAACAACCATTGCTCATTGGACTTTTCTCCCTGTCTCCAATGCAAGAATGTTGAGGCCAGATGAATCTTCACATGAAGTCATCAAGATGAAATGTGTCCAAGCTTGGTCTCCCTTGCTGTTCTTTCATCCTCATTAGAGATGGCATTGCCATTGGGAAGCTGGCACCCAGCACATTAACAATCATCAGCCAGATCGCTCCCTTGGAACCAACACCAAATGCTCCCCCAAGGCTCATCTGGCTTTCAAGCTTGGGCTTTCTGAGAATGCTGCTTCAGCACCAGAGCTGAGGACTACCCCATATTGACCTCTTCTCAGCAGCCAGGACCCAACAAGGCCAGGAATTGTTGGGAGTGCTCCAGCTTCTGTCCACTGGGGTGGCCAAAGAAGGAAGGTGCAGTTGTGGATTTCTCTCTAGTGCATTGAGGGTCCAGGAGCCTTTCCCTGAACCTGGATGGAGGGAAGGCTGGAATGTTGTCTTCAAATATGTACCCTTTGGGGTAGCTAGGTGGCACAGTGAATATAGAGCACTGGCCCTGGAGTCAGGAGAACCTGAGTTCAAAGCTGGCCTCAGACATTTAACACAAAAACTAGCCATGTGGCCTTAGGCAAGCCACTTAACCCCAATTGCCCTCCAAAAAGCAAAAAAAAAAAAAAACCCAAAAAACAAAAACCTCCCCAAAACAAAAACAAATGTGTACCCTCCACAGGCACTGAGAGTTTCTAGCTTTTTCTCTTATGCATGTAGGAGACACTGCCTGGCCAAGATGATATCCTAGCAACTCCTTGTGGTCACGGGAACACTGATGATGACAGTGGACAGCCTTTTCTATTTGGACTTTATGGCATCTGAGAAAGCAGCTATTTGGGAAATTGGGATAAATATTGCTCAGAACTTCTAAAAGTAGATGTCAGGGCAAGAGGGCTTCCAAGCAGATAGGGCCATCTTTTGAGGAAAGAGACCTCTGCATGTCCAACAGACTTCTGCAGATGCTAGATGCTAGGCAGTCCAGGGCTGAGGACATACCTCCTTTGCTGCTGTCCTAACTGTAGCCATCCCTTCTGGGACCCAGCAGCTCTCACATCTGGTGATCCTTTGATCTGATTCCTTTCAGCTTTAAGGGGTCAGCTGGGTATAGTGGCAGGAACATGACACTGGGAGGGAGAGAAGCCCAGTCCAAGCCCCAGCACCGTAGGCAGCTGTCATTATATCACTCCCCCACTCAAGGACTCTCTGTGACTCAGTTTCCTCTCATGTGTAGTGTAGACCTTTGAATTTCAAGCCAGAAGGCTTGGGCTCAAATTCCAAGCCTGCTACTACAAAGATGGGAAGAGAATAAGCATTTATTATGTGCCTCATGTGTACCAGGCACTGTGCTAAGTGCTTTTCAAATATTATCACACATACACAATAAACATACATAGAGATAAGTTATCTATAACTGCAAGGTTGGCCAAGTGCTTGTGGTATATCTCACGTGATCCTCCTTCACAACAATTCTATAAAGTGGGTGTTATGATTACTTCTGTTTTACAGCTGAGGAGGTGGAGGCAGAGAGAGATTATGTGCTTGTCCAGGGTTAGTGTCTGAAGTAGGACTTGAACTCAGGTCTCCATGCATTCTGATGAGACACTGTAAGAACAATTCTTCCTGTGGTTTCTGGGTAGGACTATACCTCTCATCAATTTCATCACATCACTCTTCCTCCAGAACCTTGAATAGCTCCCTATTGTGTTGAGATTAAAGCTCACACTTCTCACGCTGGCATTCAGAGCCTCTGCCAAATGCATGTGTACTTAACAGTTACCATGGAGACAAATGAGAAGCATGATGGAAATGATGAAGCTGAAGAGAATTCAAAAGAAAAAAAGGAGGCTTGGCTGTTGGGGCTGGTATACATGGCAGGTCTCTATGTGCCACCACTGAGTCAAGTTCTGATCTGAAAATCAGGAAGATCTGAGTTAAAAATCCCATTTTGGATGCTATGTGGCCCTGGACAAATTTCTTAACCTCTCTGTGCCTTAGTTTCTCTTGACCTTCATGGTCTCTGAGTCCCTTTCAACTCAGAACCTGTGACCCCCATGATCTTAAGGGCCAGTGGTACAAATAGAAAAAGCAAGGCAGCCCCTTCCCCAAGGGAACTTATGTACCAGTAGGCAAGACACCAGAGTGCATCCCACTTCCTCATGAGAGGCCTTCAGATACCAGCAGAATGCTGCCATCTCCTCCTCCTACCCCTATTTTCTTTAGCCAATTCTCCTATAGCAGGCTTTTGGGTTCTCCACCATCCCTGCTGCCTTCAGTGCCCTGAAATGCAGCTCCTAGAGAGGGGAAAAAAAAAAAAAAAATCTGTGGTTTCATTGCTTTGGGGAATTCCTCATTGCTATTCGTAGTATAGGAGGGTGTTCTAGAGCTCTGACAAGAAAAGGGACTTGCCCAGGGTCACTCAGCCACGGAGTGACAAAGGCAAGATGGAACCCAACTTCTCCTGACTCTGAGGTCAGCTTTTCACCATACTGCCATGGTGTCATGGTGCCTAGAACTGAATCAGAGGTGCCCTGCCCAGGTGAGAGGACAGCAGACTCCTTATCCCAGACACTAGGCAGTTGTAGATTACATTATGGTATGTTGTTAGTTTTTTTTTTTTGTGTTTTATTGACATCCTTTCCTAAAAATTTTTTTTTAGAATTTTTCGTCATTTTTCAATTCCAGGTTCTCTTCCTCTACTTCTCATTCCCAAACCCTCCCTTGTCACAAAGAAGACAACCAAGTCTGACAGAACAGAGACACTTTGTCCCAGGCTGAAAACGGCATTCATTTCCTTGCCTACCAGATTTCCACCTCCATTAAAACACCCAGATCAAATTGAGACAATTTGTCTCACTTATCCACCTGTGACTTGCTTATTGAACCCTTGTTGCCTGATTGTACTTCAGCCCTCATTAGGCTGCTCTTATTTCCTGGGCTCTTGGCTACTTAGTTCCATGATGCTTATGCCCACTGTCCTGGGCCTTTGCTCCCTGCTCCCCAGATCAGTCAGCAGCAGAGGCATCCTTTAATGGCAGCCCAGGAGAGGTCTGGGAGAGGCCTGGGAGTGAGGGGAGCCAATGCCACCTCTTTCCATTAACTTTTCCTACCCATTAAACTGCCACTCCCCAACATGGCTGCTCCAGATTGGTCCACATCACTCACCCACTCAAAGACCTTCCATGATTCCCATGTACTGATAGCACAAGCACCAGCTTCACTAATTACTAGCACTAGAGAAGCTCACTCTCCTTTGGACCCTTCTAGCACTTTATCAAAATGCTATGCCCTGAATTATGAGGCTTTGGTTGTTGTTAATAAAAGTTTTCATTTCAAGTTAGACTGCAATCTCCTTGAGGGTAGGGACCATGCTTGGCTGATTTGTTACTCACATCTGTCTCCCTGTGGTGAATAGCAGAGGACTTGCCACAGTAGGTGATCAATCCATGAATGTTGAACTTTGAGGTGGAAGTTGGATGTTGGTGAAAAATGGAAGGACTAGACCATGAGAACTGTCCAGAGACCTGAAGCCATGGGGTAGAGACCTTTAGGGGCCAGAGGGGTCAGATCATCTAACCTTGCCTTCTCTGCCTTCCAGCTTTGCCTCGGATTGGCTCTGAATATAGCCTGAGAAATCTGAAGGATAATGAATGATGTTTAATTCTTTGGACTGTTAAGGTTGAAGGGAAGAATCGTTCTCTTCTTTCTCTTCAGAGAAAAATGAAAAGTGAAGGGTGAACACAACGATTATTATGACTGAATTAAAATTTATTCAGTGCCTACTGTATACAAGGGTTTATGCCTATTGACACTAGGGATACAAAGTAAACACATACATATACATATACACATCTACATAGACATTCGTGTGCTCGCACACACACACACACACACACACACACACACACACATTTGTGCCAGAGATGGAAAATAGTAGCCAGGATATCCAGTTCAGTGAATGTCTAGGAGGTCTGTGCAACTGGAACATAGATAATGTAGATGGGAATATGAAATAAGCCTGGAAAGACAGATTGGAACCAGAGCTTTTCAAATGTCAGCATGAAGAGCTGGTGTTCACTAGGGAGCCATGGAAACTGTTTGAGTAGGGGAGTATTGTGGTCTAGATTTTATTTCTCTCCTCCTCCATTAGAAAGGAGTGAATCCTTTTGTGTTCTCCTGCCTAGGAACTGGCTCCTAGGGCTGACAATTCCCTGAGCAAGAGAGTGGAGCATAGGGGTGAAGGGTGCTGGAGGCGGGGCCAGAGTCTTTTCATTCCTGACTTCATTGAATTAGGAAAGGGGCATAATTTTTCATAAGTGTGTCCTGAATCAAAACAGAACCAGACTTAGTCAAATATTAAATCAGCCCCATTCACCTAATTTTTATGGTGCCTTAATCGGGCTGTAAATAACTCCTGAGAGGAATCTGGCTGGCATCTTGTACAACTCACTTCTTTTGGCTCAGAAAAGAACACAGAAAGGTCCCTCCTCCCCTGCCCCCCCCCCCAACTAATTGCCTGGGCCACACAGGATGAAGGAGGGGGTTCCATTTTTATTAACCCCTTTCCAGCCCCAGAAAGCCCAAGAGGGGCCATCAATCACTTGGGCATTCAAGTATGCATGTTATATGTCTGCTATGTAGTGCAGGTGACCCCTGCCCCTCCCCCCCAAGTGATCTAGAACAGGCCCTTCCATTCCTGATGTCACCATGTTATACAAAGTAGCAGGGAGATAACCAGGCAAGGACAAATTTCTCTTGACCAAAGAAGTCAATGGAAGGCCATCTAAGAGATAAGCAATGGGGCTTAAGGAAATCCTCCAGCTTTAAATAAACTGGTTACTAATATTAACCAGGAGGCCTTCTCATGGGGGTACCACCCTGAGGAATATGAATTCCCAAGAATGGCCTTTCTGCTGTACAGCTGTTGAGCATGCTCAATGTGTGGCCAGAGCTGTTGGTCAGGATGTGGTGATGATGGCTAGAGGGGACAAGGGAGCAGCTGCCCGAAGCTGGAGACAGGAGAGTAGCCATCACCTAACCAAGAGTCTCTATGACTGAACAGTGGTGATTGCAAGCTCTGTCATATAAGAGACTTCCCAAGAAAAAGGAAGCAGAAATGGAGCATTATGGAAGAACGGGCAGAAGAAGAGAGGGGAAAGAACCAAGAATGTCTCCAGGAGTGATGGTTCCCCAAACACAGGATTGCATTCTTAGCTCACTTTGAATCAGTGTTCAGAAGCATGCCAAGAAATGGGGTTGATGTTCCAGAAGTCCTGTCCCTAGCACCTTCTTTAAATGGGGTTGGAAGTGAAGGATGGAACTAGAATGAGGGCTAAAGGTCTTCCTTTCAATGCACCTTCTTGGGAAGAGAATGTCTTTGACATATGCACAACCATGCAGATGGTTTCTATTACAGATGCTGAAACATGTCTCTTGGATTGCATTGGTCCTTCTCTAGGATATCTTCTTGTTCTCTCTTGGTACCTCTCCTGTGTCCTTAGCCAGCTCTGGTCTATATTGTGGCATCTATGGACATCCCTTACACCCCTACTAGTCTGGGGAAAACAAACAAACAAACCTTAGGAGAGGGACCCTCTCAAGGGCATTTTTGTAGCTCCCAACAACAGGCAATGGGGAAGCTGAGACCCAGAGAGAGAAAGGACCTGCCCAAGATCACACAACTGATTAGTAGCCAGAGCCAGGTGTGGACTCCCTATCTTCTGACACTCCGCTATTTCCTGGCTAGACAGCAGACCGGCACTTTCCTAGGCGAGCGCTTGAAGATGGGCAGAAAAGTTTTCCTTGGTTGACTCAAGAGGAGAGTGCTTGCTGGCATTCTTTTTCCAACCTTATCTCCCATTCTTCCCTGCAGGGACCACAGTGTACAGCCAAATCAGACAACTCCCAGCGCTACGAACACGGACCGCACTTCCCCAACTCTGTCCTTCTGTGTGTGCTTTCTTCTTCCTGGAAGTTTCTTCCAATCAAAGAATTTAATAAATATTTTCTATGTGCCAGACACTGTACTAAGTTCTGGGTAGGAGGGGAAGGGGTTACCCTTGGTGCTTAAAAAAACCCAAACCCCCAAAAAATGAACTGAAGAAGCAAAAACAGTCCTTGTCTTCAAAAAACTTTCATTCTGACCTGTGTAAATTCCTTTTGTCCTCTCAAAACCAATTCAAATGTTGCCTCTTCCATGGAGCCTTCCTGAATGTCTTCTCCTTCTAATCTGTCTTCCCATAAGCCCCACCCCCAACATACCCTGCTATGAAAACCATGTTTCTTTTCCCTGAACTCCCAAGGCATTGGGTTTGTACATCTCTCATGTATTTGCTATTTGGATCAGGGTTATTGAGATCCCTGCCCCAGACTAATGATCTAAATGGTCAGGAGCATGTTCTGACTGCTCATGACATCTTCATAGGAATGAGTCCTCAGGTAATCCCGGAGTCTCTGAGGTAGAGGGAATGTCAGTCACCATCTAGTCCAGCACCCACCTGGTCCCTGGCTCAGACATATGGATGCTGCTCAGGGTCACATAGTTAATGGTGCTGAGGTATGATTCAGACTCAGGTCTCCTGCCTCCAAAGACCAGGGTTCTTTCCACTAAGCCGCACTGCCTCCTAGGAGACAGGGCTCTAGAAATGTCGGTGGAATGATTGTCACCTACAGGAAATAGCTTCTCAGCCTCCACATTCTGTGTGGAAGCTTCCCTGGGCATCCATTCAGCCTCTTTGTGAAATTTGAATGATTTCCAGGGGTTTCGCAGACTGAGACATATTTCAGCACCTCTTCACCGGACAGGTAAATATTTATGTTTCACAATGCATGGCTTCACTTGATAACAGAGTCGGTTAATTATTAGGTCTGCTACTAAATGAAGTCCAAGTTTCAGAATCTGGAATCAACATGTGTTAACTCCCCAAGACAACATTTGTTGGGCTGAAAGGTGATGTTATTAGCTAAAAAAAAAAAAAAACAACCCAACCCCAATGATTTCCATTTCTATGGAGCTTTAACGTTTGCAAAGTGACCTGTCTCAGTCAATCTACCTATATATTTATTCATTATCTATCTATCTCCATGTAAATATGTATGTGTATGTATATAAGGCATGTGTGTGCGAGCGAAAAAACCACTTCTTGAGCAGGGACACTTGCTCAGAAGTGTGTTGGACAAGATCATTTCTGGGAATCTCTCTGGCATCCTGGGATTCTGTGAGATGGTCTTTCTTCATATGTGTATATATATATATGTGTGTGTGTGTGTGTGTGTGTGTGTGTGTATACATATATATGATATAGACATCCTATTTATATGCATGTATACGTATACACCTATGTGTGCATATTATATATGTGGAGAGAGAGAGAGAGAGAGAGAGAGAGAGAGAGAGAGAGAGAGAGAGAGAGAAAATCTTGTCCTTATCTCCACAACTGAGGCAGCTAGGTGGCACAGTGGATAGAATGCCAGACCTAGGGAAAACAAACAAACCTTAGGAGAGGGACCCTCTCAAGGGCACTTTTGTAGCTCCCAACATCAGGCAATGGGAAAATTGAGGCCCAGAGAGAGAAAGGAACAAAATCACAAACTGATTAGTAGCCAGAGCCAAATGTAGACTCCCTATCTTCTGGCACTCCACCATTTCATGGCTAGACAGCAGACCTGGCACTTTCCCTAGGTGAGTGTCTAAGCATTAGTCAATTATGCTAACAGGAGGACTCCTCGTCATGAAGTCAAATCCAGCTTCAGTCACTTCCTAACTCTGTGACCTTGGGCAAGTCACTTTACCCTGTCTGCCTCAGTTTCCTCATCTGTAAAATGAGTTGGAGAAGGAAATAGCAAACCACTGCAATATCTTTGCCAAGAAAATCCCAGATGGGATTGGAAAGAGTCAGACATAGCTCAAAGGACTCAATAACATGATCTCCACAACCAACAGTGGGGTAAGTACATATTATTATTTTATAGATAAGTGTAAGGAAGTTCAGAGAGGTAAAAGTTACCCAATCACGCACTAAGAGGAAGAGTCACGTTTTGAATACAGATCTTGCTGAAATAAAATACAGTGCTCCCTCCATTATCCTGGTCAAAACCTTAAACTAGGGTGGGAGAGAAGAGACATAACATGATCTGGGCTATCCTAGGTCCTCCATGCTGAGACCATGGCTACTCTACATGGGACATGACTTTTTCCCCAAATAAAACACAATTTCTGTACCCGTTAGTTTGGCCAGTGGAAGGAGTTTGCAGGGATGTTTACACTCACTTTCCTCTCTCTCTAACTTTTCCTTGATGCTAAGTCTGGCCCAAAACTAATGTTTCAAAATAGACAGCATCTCTATTGTCAAAGTTGCAACAATCAGTTTGGCTAGGTGGTGCAGTAAATAGAGCACCTGCCCTGGAGTCAGGAGGACCCGAGTTCAAATCAGGCCTCAGACACTTAACACAAAAACTAGCTTTGTGACCTTGGGCAAGTCACTTAACCCCAATTGCCCTCCAAAAAAAGCAAAAAAAAAAAAGCTGCACCAATTTCTTCCTCCTACTACTCTGGATTTGCCCATTAGAATTCACCAGCAAATAACAGAAGATTGACCACTTGTTCAATACCTTTGTTATTGCCTATGATCCATTTTCAATCCCTTAATCTTGTTATTCCTTAACGGGATGCTTCTAGACAGTATTTTTGTCTTGGAAAAAAACAGATTGACAAGTTTCTGAAACAACATCACTTTTCCTGAAGCTTATTCATGGTTATAGGGAAGGACCAAATGCCCCTGCATATTCTGGAAGCAAAAATCAGCAGATATTTTTCTTAAGCCTGAGGGTCTATGAAACCTGAGGATACCACAGGTGAAGGAGACTTAAAATTTCTGAAAAGTACTAAAATCCCCCCCAACAAACCAAACCAAACTTGCCTTAGCATTAGTCAACAAGAATGTCATCAGCCTGCAGAGGCTTCTCCATGGATCAAGGAAAGCAGAGTGGAGGAGTAACTAGCCCGGAGTGAATGGGGCATTATCACAGGATGCTGTCTTCAAAGGGGGCGTGCTATCTATCATCCCTTCAGCAGCTGCCACCCTGGGCTCCCGAATGAGTGTTTGCCTCCTCTCCTGGTGGGACCATATACATAGACTTCCTTCTGGGCTAATGACTGCTGTCCTCACTCCAAAAAGAGTTTTTGTCCCAGATGATAACAACATTGCTAGGAAGAGCATTAAAGCAGAGAATCTCTAGATGCAGTTCTGGAGGACAGGAAGATGCAAAGTTGGCTACAGGGGATGGAAAGGAGGGATGGAAGCTCTGAAAACATTCAAACTTTTTTTCTAACATGACTTTAACTAGCTCCTAGGATAGAGTTAAAGTCAGGAAAAGAACATGGAGCAGGGGAAAGAATGAATGCTTGGGAGTCAAAGGACCTTCATTAAAATTCTGGCTCTGTTATTTACTTACCACTTCTGAGACCTTGTGACTATCATTTCCCATTGCCAGCTTACAAAATTCAGAGAGATTCCTAGCCAGAAGACTGGCCAGCAGATCCTGTTTTGTGTGTGAATGGGGCAACAGCAACTCATTAAAATCTTCCACTTAAGTATGGAGGGGTTACAATCTGTGTCAGGAGAAGCGAGATCCACCCAGATGATATTGGAGGTTTTGTTGATGTTGTGGTATTGAAATATTGTTCATGTGCATCTCATCTTTGGTTTCTAAGAGATTAGATTTCCTTGGTGAGGCAGGTGAGGAGGTACATTTTAAATGATCGTAATTTATATCAGCCAGTAAATCAATTGTCTTAGCTTGTTCTTCAACCCACTCAGTTTACTGAAAATTTGTAAAGTCAACTAAATTCAGTTTGTACCCTGCTAACATCAGGCAAGGACTATGAGCAGAACTGGTTATATATTTAAGAGGGGCTGAAATGAAGAGTAAATTAGGGTCATAAAATAATCTTGCCTACACTCTCTTCCCTCACCCTGGAGTATTTGGGAAATAATATCCCCCAAAGCTCATGCTTTGGTGTCCAGAGGGGTTCAGGCCATCTGTGGAGGCAGACTTGCTGCTGTGATTTGAAACCTGGTACCCCCTGGCACCTCCCGCTCCCCTATTCTGGGTCTCCCTGGAGTTATGGCTTTCTGGTGTCCAGGACAACTGGCCTTTTTCATGGTTATCTCTGTGCTGCCTCCACTTATCCACTTCTCTTTCTGAACTCAGCTATCACCCCCAGTTTAACCCTGGGATTAAATCACTCTCTTTGCACTCTAGGTGCACAGTGTCCTTGGGAACGAAGTTCTGAGAATGTCTATCAAATCTCTCCTTGATGCCTGGAGCCTCTTGGGAAATGAAGCCTTCCTTTTGAATGGTGAAGAGGGGAAAATCTTACATGTATGAAGGATGTGATGAAGAGGGTCCCTTCACTCTCCGGCCCTACAGAATACAAGAAGGTCCCCAGGATTATCAGGGCAAGGTGGAGGCAGAAAAGCATCCTTTCTCAGGAAGCTGTAGACTTTGCTTATCTCCAGAATCCAGATAGCAAAATAGGAAAATTTTTACATGGGACTTCAGACTTTTGTTGATCAAAGGCCCTTTCTTCTCTCAAATAATTCCTCTTGGGTCCATATGCAAGTAAGGCCAAGGCCATGAGCTGTCCTCTCCTAGAACCATTTTCATTCCTTCTGGCATTGCTGGTATACATGTATGAACCCAGAAGGCCTTGTCCTCTTGTTTGGGTTGCGGCAATACTCGGGATTCCTAACATGCAAGTTTAGGCGTGTGAGGTATTAGATACTGCGCTGAGCACCAAGCAGCTGGAAGACTTTCTTTTGGCCTTTGATGAGAAGCTTATTTTCTTGGGACACACCTTTATACTCAAAAAGATGTAGAGGAGGAAACACCAGAAGCCGAAGGGCTCCTTCTTGTTTGGCTTTTGCTAAAGGAGGCTTTGGTGACCCTTCTCCCAGCCTTCACTGAACCCAAGAATTCAAGCCACTTGGGAAGACATGAAAAGTCTAAGCAGAGAAGGTGGGGCAGGAGCTAACTTCTAAATAACTGGGGATCAATAACACAAGCTTTCTGCACCAATGGAGAGAAGTAAATGACTATGTATTCATCATTCCCCATCCCTCCAAGGAATGAGTTTTCGACCGACACAATTTGTTGTTAATGTGCTCTCAACCTCTTCACAGGAAGCAAGATGGCTGCCATGAGTTAGTGGCTTGGTAATGGACTATCCAGGCAGGCCACATGTGGTTTTCCATTCCATTATCTCCTTAAATGGGAAACATATTGACCAAAAAGGGGAGGAAGCCTGTGTTGTATTCATTCTTCAAGGCCAATCTCTAATAATCCTACTTTTCTCTGTAGACTTTCACAACAGGGCCAGTCTTTTCCCTTGTCAAAGTCTCAGTGTTCTCTGCTGTAGAATGGGGGTAGTGACTATCCCTTGACCCACCTCGCTTCTTGGGGTGTTTACACAGCAATGATGCTGCAGAAATGGGACCCAGGGTTAGGACTGCAAGAGTGCTTAACATTGATTTCTCCCCTTCCAGTCTACCTGATACATGGCATCAGGACCAGACTATTTGGCCTCAACTAACCATGCATACATTACATGCTCACTACATGCCAGGTTTTCTGGTTAGGTTCTGGGGATGCAAAGAAAAGCAACTGGCACTTGGTTTCAAGGAGATGATAGACCAATAGGGAAGCCTCTACATAAATACACAAGCAGAACATACAAGATGCACATGAAGAGTGAAGGCAGTAGCAGCTGGGAAGCAGAGGGACCAGGAAGGCTTCCTATAGAAGATCATATTTGAGCCAAGGATTCTGGGAGGCAAGGAAGAAGAAGGGAAGATTTCTAGGTACCATGGGGGACTGGCCAATGAGGGCCAAATCCTGGGAGATGCACAAGGGACTCTCTCCACCATTTGGTGAGAATGCTTTTGGCAGTGGAAAATGGTAGAGGGGGCCTGGCTCTAAAGTTTGGAGCATGCACATATAATCCCTGATTGTTCTCTCTCCTTTTACTACATCATGAAGAAAAATCTTTGGGCTGATTGTGGGTGTTATTGAATTGGCCTTGCCCAATAAGATGCTGTTGTGAAGGTCAGTGGGATCATGGATGGGAACCTTCTCATTAAGCAGTGAAGCCCACCTATGGATGGGACATATCTCACCATCATCACTATTGGCATTATTATTAGGAGCCCAGAGGGGAATGCAGTCAGCCAATGAATCTTTATTAGGTGATCATAAAACTTCCATAGTGGGTGAAGGAATGCTTGCCTAGGAACTCTGGGAGAGAAAGGCTGAATCCTAATTAGAGTATAAGCTCCTTGAGGATAGGGATGGTCTCCCTGTTGTCACAGTATCTCCAGACCCTTGCACATTTCCTGGCATGTGGTAGATTCATCATAAATGCTTGGAGGTGGATGGATGGATCATGAAGGCCTCTTGTGTGCCTTGGTCCTAGATCTGTTGCTGCACAAGTCAGCTCTTCCAGGTGTGGCCTGCCCTCTGCCCAAGCATCTGACTCCCATTCCTTGCTCCATGGCATTCCTGCCACCCTGGTTCTGGGGTGGAGGTGGGGTGATAGGATGTGGTAACTTTCTTCTTTTCCAGCTGCTCTCTCCCCAAAGTCAAGGTGGCTGAGGCCTCACCAAGTTTTTTCCAAGGTGACCTGGGACTTTTGTGTGGTGCTCAATGATTGGTAAGCATGGGATTCCTCTGCCCAGATTCACAATATGAGCACCTGATTGGGAATGTCCCATGGCAATGAGGAGCTGTTTGTTATCTTTTACTGTCCCTCCTCTCCAGCTCATTTTGGGCAAGCTCTGAGATGTTTTTTGAATGAATGATGTGCCAAAGTCTCAGCAGTAATGGCACCTCTCTCTCCTGCCATCCTGTAACTTGAACATATCAGTTACCTGGGAGGTTAAGGGGAAAGAAAAAACCCCCAACCTAAGTATGTCTAGAGGGGCAACCATTATTGCTAGGGAGGATGTATCTCACTATTTCCAATGGTCATCAAGATGTGGGCATGACTGGCCAGGTGGAAGGGACTTGGTAGTCTTGAGGTAAAAGGGACCTTGGACACTCTAAGACTCCTAACTCCTCCCTTTACAGATGAGGAAGCTGACACCTCCACCTCCACCAAGGACAAGTCGCAAGTATCCAAGGTGGGCTATCAAGGGAGAGCTCTCCAAGGTACCAAACACTCATCTACTTCAATCCCACTATGTGGGACCTATCTGATAAGTGGCCATCTAGTCATTGTGCCACTAGGGGGCGCCATAGTGCACAGAGCACTGATTCTATACTCAGGAACACCTGAATTCAAATCCAGCCTCAAACTTACTAGCTGTGGTTGTGACCAGGCAAGTTACTGAACCTGCCTGCCTCAGTTTCCTCATCTGTAAAATAGATATAATAATAGCCCCTACAACCCAAAGTTGCTGTGAGGATCAAATGTGATAATATTCATAAAAGCACTTAGCATAGTGGCACACGGTAAGCTGCTTAATAAATGCTTATTTCACTGGTTCCCCACTGCCCCCACCCAAAGCAATGATAAATCCATTTCCTCTTGAGGCACCCCATATGTCTTGGGACATCATTCACATCTAAATTTGTTTCTCTTCTACTCCTGGTTCTTCCTTCTGGGGTCAAGAAAAATTCAATTCAGCAAACATTTGTTAAGCACCTACTGTATTCCAGGCACTGTGCTCAGTGCTTGGGATACACTATGGCCAAACTCTTTCCCATATAAGAACTTGTCACTTATGTCCAAAACCACACTGAATATGGGCATGCAGTCAGAGGTAGAGGGTTCAAATCAGAACTCTCCCATTGGCTAGCTGTCTTTGGCCAAATCACTTGACCTCTTCCTCCTCGTAAAATGAGGGAGTGGGATTGCTGCCTATTATGACCCTTCTGGCTCTAGTTTTGCTTCCCTCCTCCCCTCCAGATTTAACCTCCCTCAGTCCTCCAAGGGGTGCACATATGGTCACCCTCTTTTTGGATGCTCTCCATCTGGATTCCTAGGAGGGAGCACTATTTAGGGGATAGGGGGATGGAAAGAAAAACATTCTTGCCTTCTTCCTGATGGCCCCAGGTACAGTTCTAGCTAAAAAAAAACATGAATGTGAGTCTGATGCCGACAGCTGGAAATGACCATTGGTGTTTGGATGGCATGAACATTTCCCCTTTTAAGGGCATCCATATGTCCCCAATTTGGGTTTTATAAACTGCCTTGTTTTTGGCTTTGTTTGAACAGACTGATGAGCATGAGATTGCCCAAGGCCAAAGTTATCTTTCAGATTAATTTCCTCACAAAACAAACCCTTTAGGACTGTGAATATTTTGTTCCTTATGTCAGGATGGTTATCACCCACCAGAGGGTAAAGTCCAAACTTCAGAGGAAAGCCGTTCTAACATTTCTGGAGAAATTTGGAGCTTTGTAGAAAATATATCCTCAGATACTTCCCAGTTGGGCAGCCCCAGGCAAGTCACTTCACTCCGTTTGCCTCAGTTTCCTCATCTATAAAGTGAGCTGGAGAAGGACATGGCAAACCACTCCAGGATCTCTGCCAAGAAAATGGGGCCATGGAGAGTTGACTAGACTGAAAATGACTGAACAACAACAGTAGAAAATACTTCAAACTTTCCAAGACTGTGAAAATCAGCCCATCTCTTAAGCCAAAAGGGCTTCTGTTTTCTTCACACCAGGTAGAAATGAGCATCTATTTAATCCTCTAGAGACAGTGTGGTGCAGTGGAGAGAACTGGGCTCAGTGTCAGGAAAAGGTTGAGTCTGGTATCAGACTTACTAGCTGTGTGATCCTGAGCAAGTCACTTGCATTTTTCTGAGCCTGAGCTTCTTCATCTGTAAAATGGGGATAGTGAAAGCACTTATCTTTCCAGATTGTCACAGGCCCACCTGAGGCGATATTGGGAATGTGCTTAATGTCCTGTAATTGTCTCCTGTCATTCATCTCAAGACCCATCCAGCTGTGGGTTCTCCCTGACCAGGAGGTCATTGTATTATTCCTCATCTCTGACCCCTTGTGTTTGGAGAATCAATCATGCCTAGGTCTGGAGGAGATGCTGAGCATCCTGGGGCTGGGGAAGAGAGGACTGGAAGGTGTCTGGGCCTGGGGCCATTCTCAGGACCTGGCATGGGCCACAGATTTAGAGGTTCAAGGAGCTCTTTTCTTGGTGATGTCTCCAAAATCATTCCTCAGGATGGTAGAGAGCCTAGCAGGTGGCTCTGGCATTTATCTGAGAGGAAGAAGGGGGCACCTCTCATCTCTCTGCCCTGGGGGCTGCAGGCATCCTCCACGAGGGTTGAGGGGCTGCTCAAGGCCTGCTCCATGTCTCAGGAATCTGTCTCTCAGCTGCCTTATTGTCCCTGAGGTTTATGGCCTCTCCTGGTCTTAGATAAACTCCCTTCGACATCCACTTCCTTTCAGACCTGAGCCGAGAAATCTGTCCCCACTGTGTGCCAGGAGCTAAGGCTATATCTGTAAACAGCGCTGCTCAGCCATTAGTCTCTAGCCAGGGACAGCACTGGGCATGCCTTTGGTCCCTCATCCAGGATCAGGCAAGCAATTGGGTAAGGTAAACATGTCAGGTTCATTTGGGGGCAGGGGCAGAAATGGCCTGGGTTACCATGACCGGGAAATGAAGGCCCAGCAGGGAGGGAGGAGCAGTACTGCTTTGCATGTACCTTTTGCAGAAAGGCTCCTTGTTCCTCAGCATCCAGACCAACCCTTCACCTTTTTCAGGGGAGAGGTGTGTGGGAGTGATTGAGGTCTGCCTGACTCTAGGGGGCACTGTCAGCCTCCTGTCCTTTATTTGTTTGGGAGGGCAGCTGGGAGTGATAGGGAGGCAGGTTTGGGTTCTATGTGAGCAAGTGTCCAGTGACTTTTGAGCCACCCTCCAAAACAGAAGGGGCAGCTGCTCCCTCAGTTAATAAGTTTCCCATCATCAAGAGTATTCAAGCAGATATGGGCAGATTACTCACCAGGGTCATTTCTTGTGTAGCCTATCCTGCTAAGGGCCATTTCCCTGCCAAGACTTCCTTGGAAGCAGGAAAAATCAGCAGGTGATGAGTGAGATCCCTACCCATCTGGGTGTAGGAGTGCTCAGAGTGACAGGGCTTTCCACTCTGCCCATGCCAGCTAGGGTCCCTCCCTGCTCCCCTTTGCTCCTGGCAGGGGGCATCCCACTTGCCCACAAGCACCTCGGGCTTGGCCATGTGCATAAGGGGTTAGGACAGAGCTGCAGCCCACCACCTGCGACTGGCCAGCACCATCCTGGGGCTCTCAAGGTCAGCCCCCTCATTTTACAGATGAGTAAACTGAGGCCAAAGGAGGGATAATGTCATGCTGGGGGCAGGGAGAGATGCAAAGTGGACCCAGACCCTGCCCTCAGGGAGAGAAAAGTGAGAAATAGGGATCCTTAGGATACGGCATATTGCACAGTCTGAGGTGGAAGGACAAAGCACCATGAATCTAGTGCTGAGAGGGACCTCAGAAGCCATGGAGTTCAGCCCCCTCATTTTATAGATGGGGAAACAGAAGCATAAGTTAAGACTGGTCTCATTCAGAAAATGTCATCATATCATAAATTTAGGATTGACGGAAACCTTAGAATTCCTCAGTTCTTCATTGAACAGAGCAGTGAACCAAGGTCCACAGACAGTGACCCAACCAAGGTCACACAGTTAGTAGCAGGAGAATCTCTCCAGGAGGGCCCTTAGACTCCCAAGGTGTGGGATCTAAACCTGGGTCCTCCTCACTTGCTAAGCTCCTTCTCCACATAAGTAGGACCCACTCAATCCAATTCAACTCCCCAAGTGTTTGGGGGTGAGGAAGCCTATTATACTCATTCATTTCAGTCACCGATGATTTGTGATGTATCTACATGTGTGTGGCTCATCACTGTGGGTGGACTGGCAAGAATGAAGCCCTGTGATCCTGCCCTCAAGCAGCTCATCCTGCTATGAATGAAAAGTCAAAACCCAGGAAATGGGGGGCATCACAAGGCCAAGGGGGCAGACAGGTCTTCATGGACTAAAATCATCAGGGAAGGCTTTGAGATGGAGGAAGAAGGGTGGGGAGAGGAAGGGGAGGCCATTTTGCCTCCAAGCAGAAGACCCAGGCCCCTGCCAAGACCCAGAAAAGCCCTGCTTACTCCCCTAAGTATGGAGTGCCATGTGGGAGGGTAGATTATCCCCTGGCTTCTTTCCCCAACTCCTCCAAGAGCTTAAAGGCTTAAAACTAGGGCTGAGTCAGGCCCTGGAGACCTTGGAGGCTAGCTGTCAAGGCTGAAACTGGAGACCTTGGGGACCCAGCCCTTCCTGCCAGCTGATACCTAATTCCTTCCAGGACCAGCTGTCCCGGGTGATCTTCCCCCAGCAGGTCACTTGATGGGGACAAGTCTGTCAAGCTTTGGTATTTTGGGTTTGTCCATGGGATTCTTGGAAGGTTGACATATGGGGCTGAATGTTCAGAGGGACATCAGATGGAGCCTCACAAGGTGCAATGACTGATGTCTTTTCCCCTCTAGGCCCAGCTGACACCCTTCTCAGGTTCACAGGAACTGCCACACAGTTAGGCTTTGTGTGGACACAGCCTCGGCATTGGGCAAAGTTGGCACAGAGAATGACTGCCTGATTTATAAACAGCCCTGGTTTGGGAGAAGTCCCAAGAAGCAAACTTCAAATAGAGCAGGGCCAGCCCTGCAACCCTGGGAAGGTAAAGAGGGAGTAAGTCTTTGCTAGCTTGCCACCTCAATTCTTCACTTCCTAGTGTGTGTAGGGTCTCAGAGCTTTGTGGAGCTAAGTTAAGAGAGGCTGGTAACTTTGGTGAGACCTCACATCAAAGAGCAACAGGATTTATATTGGAAACATGAGTTCTTGAGAATAAATTCTCCAGCATCATATCACTATGGGAATGTGTACATGGGGAGAAAAGAGAATCGGGCCCTTGTGGAGGGAAGCAAGAGCCAGTTCTCCTCTCTGGGGACTCACATAGGTGCCAAGGCATGGGGCAGGATCTCTAGCCCTGGGCAACAGAACTGCCTAAAGCTAGTCTGGAAAAGGGAAGGGTTTTGTTGCATTTTTTTTTCAAAGCAACATTGCTTAGTTGATCACTTGACCTCTGGTCAGCTTGTGACTCCTTAAGGGCCAGACTGGCTTTTGCCTTTCTTTGTATTGTGCTCTTAAAATTGTGCCCTTTGTATTAGTCTCTTAAAAATGCTTATTGACTGTTGAACTGCTTGAATTGGAAACCAAGGACTTGTAGAGGCACTTCTGCCTATGACTTATGTGACTTTGGATGAGTTACCTTCCATCTCTGGTTCCCAATGTTCTCCTCTATTGAGCAGTCATTGAAGTGGGAATGGTTAGAATGATTGAGCTGTAAGGTTAATGCCAACCTCACATTCATGATCTTATGATACTTCCAGGGGAATCCAGTTGACTGGTATTATTTTTCTGGTTTGGGGTGGTTGCTGCTCAACTATACCATGACCCCCCATTTCTTTCTTACTTCTCTCTAGAATACCCCCACTTCCTAGCTGTGTGTCCATGGACAAATCCTTTTATCTCTGATGTTCAGTGTCTTCATCTGTAGTGGTCGATGACAACATTGACCACCACACTCACAGGAATGTGGGGGAAATGCTTTGGAAACCTTGAAATGTGATACAAGGGGAGTTAGTATCACTGTTACTGTCTCATTGTTCCCATTTTTAAAATGGCATTCAGATAGGAATGGTCTGGGGACAAGTTGCTGTCTTTCCCTCTTTTATGTTTAAGGTCCTGCAGACACTTTCAGAAGGTCACTTCTGTGGGAATGCTGCACAAAGCCATGAGCTGGTCCATTTTACAGTTGGAAAAGACCATGTTAAGATTAGTCCTATGAGGGGGTTAATTACTTTAAACTTGCTTTTCCCATTGAGCTTTGATTTCAGGATTCTAGTAAATCTAGAAAATTCAACCAGTTTTCTATTAGATAACCTCTATGCACAATATGTCTCACCTGGAGCAGACCATCGCTTCTTCCATCAGTTCAATTTGGTCTCTGGTTTTGAACCTAAAGTCTTCTGTCTCTGTATTTATTGACTCTATTATTTGTAAATAATTGTATACTAATCCATTCTAATGAAAATTTGCATGTAATTTGCATATAATTATATGTGCAAGATGGAGATGTTTAGTATGGTTGTTGATGAAGCCCTATTAATTTGATCTCATTCATCAAGTCATCCATAAAATGTTCTCCTTCAACTCCTTTTCAACTTGAAAACCATACTTAGTTTTGTGTAGGAGGGAGAATGACTCTTCATTGAGGATGGGCAGAGTCATAGGGGGCTTAAACCATCTCCCTGAAAAATGTACATTCCATAGCATGACTATGTGGTGGTATGTTCTAAATAAAGAACAGTTGTCCTTGTGGGCATTATATTATCATTATACTCAAGACTATTTTATGTTATACATGAATATATTTCTATATGTTATATTTTAAAATATTTTTATATGTTGTATGTGAGTCAATGGATGAAAATCATTCATTAAACATTTATAATGTGGTAAGCATAGTTCCTAGCACTAGGGACATACTTAAAAAAAGAGGACAAACTCTGCTCTTAAAGAGTTTATATACAAATGGAAACGTCAATGAATGAGGCAGGGATGGTGATGACCATGGGTGGGTATTTTGGTTTGGAAAGTTAAGGGATTGTGAGCAGAGTTATAGGACAGTAGATAGATCCCTTTTCCAGCAATGGTAGCAGTACTCATTTGATTATGGTTCTATAACTAGAAAGGTATATGGCTTTGGGGGTGGAGGGGAACATGGGAGGAAACAAGATGGCTAAAAGGTAGATGACCAGGGGAGTAAAGCATGGCAAGAGCTGGCTGAGTGAATAGGCCATGAGTGCAGAACTGAAGCAAAGCCTTTGCTTTTGGAAGGCTTGTTCAATAACCAGTGGATCAATATCGAGTTGCTCTTTGTGCTCCTGAGAATCGTTTGCACTCCCATGTTTATCCCTAGTCAATATATTTTCTTATCAGTGTTTATGGATTTTGTATGTGGGATCTAAGCTATGAATGCTTTGCAGGAAGTCCATGATCAAGTAAATAGTCTATGTTGGGGAGGGGGAATGTCACTGTCATTCTCATCTTTTGTGAGTAGGTCTGCGATGCCTTCTGTTAGCAAAGATGGGATCAAGTTTGTGTCTAAGAAGAAGCAAATTTTAGAGCTTTTCTAGTAATTCTTGGGCTCCCAAGAAGACTCTGATGCAACAACTATGGATCTTCTCTGGGCCAGACAGAGAAGCTAGAGTTTCAGTCACCCCCCTTTACATGATTGTGTTGTTTATTCTATTTGTGGAGTGCAAGTTGTACTCCTTGGGTTTGACCCATTTTGTGCTTTCATTGTGTCAAGCTTTTTGTGATCATACAGACAGAAATTTTTAACATTTTTCTTTGTTCTCTCTCTCTTTCTCTCTCCCCCTCCCTTCCTCCCTCCCCCTCCCTCTTTTCCTCTCTCCCTCTCTCCACTCTGACTTATTTGTTTTGTAAGATAGCAAAAAAATTTGATTGCTGTTAAATTATTTACTTGTCTTGCCTTCATATCTTGTATCACTTAACCTGTTGGACTTTTGTTTTGGTTGCTGATTAAGAGAATAGAGAACTTTTGATATACTTTTGTTGTCCAGCTTTCTTTCTGTGTTTCTTGTTGTTATCTCTAATCAGGCAAGATGGCATTTAAGTTCTCTTCTGTATGTAACAACTAGGGATGGATCTAATTTTCTGGTGACTTTCTCAAGTCACTTCTGATGTGGTGGTATTTTTTTGATGACTGTCCTCAAGAGTATTCCTTGGAAGCACCTTCTTGCTGACCCATTATAATATTATTGTCATTGTTATTTAGCAGAAGTAGCTATCATTATTTAAAGAACTATTTTCTCTCAGACTTTTGAGTACAACATTAGGATGATCATAGAGACATTCTAACCACAAAACTCCAATTGCCTCAAGTATATGACTACTCTATGGCAGAGGGGAATCTGAGGTCTGAATGGTCAGATAGGGACCTCAGTTCTCTTCATTGAACCAGTGCAGATGTTATTGATATGATCTCTGGATGGGGAAGGAGAAAGATTGGGAACAACCAATGACTTGGCCTTATCTCATTGGGGTATTTTATCTCATAGTTCTTGAGGTCCTTGCCAAGTAACTAACAAATCACAACTTACAAAAACTAAATTCCAATTATAACTTGGCAGGCTTTGCTCAGAAAAATTCAATAGCACCATAAAAATAAATAACAAATATTGTTCTAAGAGAATTGAATTCAATTTCACATCCATTGATTAAACACCTATTATGTGCAAGACCCAGGGTTAAACACTGGGAAGACAAAGGTGAACAGTAATTGTAATTGACATTTTGTAGTCTTCTGGTTTGCAAAGTCTGGGCATTATCTCATGGGTAGGCAGTCCTGGCAGGCAGAAGTCAGCCAGCATCCTTCAGTCAGGGGTGTGTTGGAATTAGGGCTGCCAGAAATTTGGGGGATTTTTTAGAGGGGGGATGGCAAGGCAATTGGGGTTAAGTGACTTGCTCAAAGTCACACAGCTAGTAAGTGTGTCAAGTGTCTGAGGTCAGATTTGAACTCAGGTCCTCCTGACTTCAGGGCCAATACTCTATTCACTGCACCACCTAGCTGTCCGGGGGATTTTTTTCAGAGAATTTGAGAAGAAAAAGACATAAAAAGAAGAAATAGAAAAACCATAATGGAGGCAGTGAAAGGGGGTACAATTTGTTGGCTATATGAACATCCTGATACCAGTGCTTCTGACATCAGGAACAGAAAATGGCTTTCCTGGTTAAACTCTCTTCTCCTTGTAGGAAGGAGTCAGAGGTAGACCTCAGTGGAACTTCTCAGAGGGGCAGCATCTTTCCCAAACCAGAGGCCAAGCAGAAGGGGAATGTTTCTGGGAAGCTTCTTGAGAGAGCTCACTAATCACTGTCCTTATCAGCACAGCAGACATTCTCATTTCCTTCAGCAGCTGAAATTCAGGAGTTCATCTTAGTCTTTCTGAAGGAAGAACTGGGGACCACGTGCTACCAAGATGAACGATGCGGCACAATAGTAAACTCTGCCTCCTGGATCTCTTCTATCCCCTGTCTTTTGGTACCAGAATCCTCAAACTAAAACCCAAAGCAGCTTTAACATATCACTGGCTGGTGCCCGCTGGCTGTCATTTCCAAGGCAATGCTGGGCTTCACATGCCTTATCTCATTCGATCCTTGTATAACTCCATCGTGGAGGAAAGATGGTGGAGTAAGTGTGCTCTGACTTCATTCTCCTTGCTGGTTTGGGGGAAAGGTCTGACCCTGGACTCCAAAAACCTGGTCTGAATCTTGCCTCTCACATTTACTGCCTCTGTAACCTTGGGCAAATCCCTTCCTTTCCCTTCCATGGGTCTCAGTTTTCTGATCTATAAAATGAGGGAGCTGGACTCAAAGACCTCTGATTTCCCTTCTACTTCTGGATGCGTGATTCCATTAAATGTTGTGTGTAAATAATAATAAATGTATCTGTCATTTCGGAGCACCTCCCTGCCAAGGAGAATTTGGGTGATGAACAAGGGCTGTCTTGCAGGGACAAGAGAATTGAGCTGTGACTCAGGGAAGCAACCTTGGGGTAGAAAGAGCAGAAAACATGAGGAGAGTGGGGATAAAGCTGGCTTCCTCAGCTGGTGTCAAAAAAGAGCGAGCACTGAGAATGACTAACAATAATGACTAATACAGTCTTTGAGGTTTGCAAAGAGATTTGTGGTCTCATTTGAGTTTAAAAAGGAATCTTGCGATGGTGTTATTATAGTAATTTCAATTCAATTTTAAAAGCATTTATTAAGTACTTACTGTATGCCAGAGATACAGACATAAAGGAAATAGTTCCTGTCTTCTAAGGGATTACATTCTACAGAGAACACAGCATTTGCACAGATAGGTAAATACAAAGTAATTTTTTTCAGGGGAATACAAAGTAATTTCAAAAGCAGATGAAAGAGAGCACTAACCATTGGGAGAAGTGGGAAAGGTTTGACTGGTGAAGGATGCTGTGCTTTGAAGGAAGCTGGGGGTGCTCTCAGGGAAAATGGGAAGAGTTTCACACAAGGGAAACTGCTGAGACCTCCAGACCATGTCCAAGGAATATCTTGATGACCTATTAGACTGGCACAAAATATGTGTAATGGGAGAAAAATAGGAAATGTAGCAAGGTGTGGTTGCAATGGTACCTTGCAGGCATAAAAGAAAGGCTCAGCTTCCCAAACCGAAATAAGTATATGCAGTGAAATCCACCATAGGGTAGTTAAGAGGTTAGAGGAATAAAGCCAACTCCATCAAGGAGATTGTAGCAATATATCACCAGGATCATGCTCTATGACCAGATGGGGTTTATACCAGGAATGCAGGTCTGCTTCACTATTAGGAAAACTGTCCAAATAAACAGCCATATCCATAACAAAACTAACAGAAACCATATGATTATCTCAAAAGATGCAGAAACAGTTTTTGACAAAATACAGAACTCATTAATATTAAAAATGCTAGAGAGCATAGGAACAAATAAAGCTTTCCTTCAAATGATAAGTAAGATCTATCTAAAACCATCATCAACCATTATCTGTAATGGGGATAAGCTAGAAGCTTTCCCAGTAAGATCAGGGGTGAAACAAGGATGGTCATTAGCACCACTACTATTCAATATTTTACTATGGAAATGCTAGCTTTAGAGATAAGAGAAGAAAAAGAAATAAAAGGAATTAGATTAGGCACTGAGGAAACAAAACTATCACTCTTTGCAGATGATATGATGGTATGCTTAGAGAATAATTAAAAAACTAGTTGAAATAATTAACAACTATAGCAAAGCTGCAGAATATAAAAGAAACCCATCTAAATGTCAGTATTTTTATATATTACTATCGAAGTCCAGCAGCAAGAGACAGAGAAATTCCATTTAAAGGAGGCCAGATGATTGGTTTGAGTGAGGAGGCAAGAAATGAAGGTGGGGGAAGGGTCTGGATCCTCTGGGACTTGTCAAAGTCCTTTTGTCAGTCAGTCAACATTTATTAAGCACCCACTATATGCTAGGCACTGTGAGATGAGTGCTGGGAATACAAAGAAAGGAAAAATATATCCCAGTCTGGTGGAGAAACAACTGCCTGCATATAAGCTATATACAGGATAAATCGGGGGAATCTCAGAGGGAAGGCACTGGGAAGCCTGGGAAAGGCTTCTTAAGGAAGATGGGAATTTAGCTGTGACTTGAAGGAAGCTGGAAGGGAGAGGTGAGGGGGAAGAACATTTCAGGCATTGGGGAGAGCCAGTGAAAATGTGTTCAGAATTGGAGATGGATGGAGGTCATGTTTTGGAAACAGCAATGAGTATGACTGAATCTCAGGGTGACAAAGGAATGGAAAGAGAGGAAGGGCCCTGATGGAAAGGGCTTTAAAGGCCAAAGGCAGGACTTTATACTTGATCCTGGAGTCAAAACAGAACCACTAGAATTTACTGAATGAGGTAGGAGGGGGTGGGGAAGTGAAATAGTCAGACTTGCCCTTCAGAATCAACTTGACAACTGGTGGGGATAATGCATTGGAGTGAGGAGAGATTTGAGGCAGGCAGCACCACCCCCCACCCCCCTTCAACACCACTGCAATAGTCCGAGTGTGAGGAGATGGGAACCTTGGGGATGGGGAGGGGAGGAAAGTGTCCAAATGGAGAAGGGCCATGTTTGGGAGATGCTATGAGGGTAGAAACTACAGGACAACAAGTTACTTCATAGAAGAATAGAAAACAGACAGACAAACAAACAAATAATGCAGATTCTAAGACTGCTGAAGGTTCTCAGGTAGAAAAAGGATTTCCCTCCCCTCTATCACCCAGTAAAAATATCAACTTGCAGTTAAGACATACTGCATGGGAGACATGTGCTAAAGTGGATGTTCCCAGGACTGGGGTTCTTGGACTCAGATTCTGGACTTTTTCTGACTTTATTTCTCCAAGCCCAGGTCAGAGACAAAGGGACCTGAGAAATGAATGTTTCCAGCTTTGAGGATAAGCCTACGTTTGAGATCCTAGAGTTCCAGATTCCAGACTGTCTTGAACAAGGAAGGTTTCCTTAATGGGGAAGAGGCGAGCCAACCAGACCATCCTGTAACTGAAGAAGGCTGGCCAGGACATCTGGGGCCCAGCCACCCTTCCATGAGAACTGTTGGGAGATGCTCAGGTACTTGGGGCCTGGGGGAATGTGTGATATCTGTTCAGCAGTTACACAGTCTTTTCTTTAACCCCTCCAGGGAGAGCATAATGTGTGTGATGCACTATTTAATGTCTGAGGTTTCCTGCATTTGTTTGGAGGTGCTTTGAGTCCTTTGTATGTGACTCAGCTTCTGTAATAGAAGAAGCTTCTGCCCTCTGTGTAATGCTCACATGGGACACTGGGCACCTTTGTGGGAGGGGATCCTGTTACCCACATGGGGGGAGATCACAGACATGAGTCATGCCTTAACTTTGCTTAGACATTTCTATGGAGTTTTACTCGGGTGTCAGGGCAGTGCCAGAAAGTGGATTTGACCCCTAGAAGGTCAGTCCTCCAAAATGTGCTTGGGTTCATGTGAGCTCAGAGCCCCTTGGGGGGGTCCCAGGTCATGGATTACATAATTTCAAAGTCATTTGTGGGGGAACCAGAGACTGGGGGAATCTGAAAAGGGAAATTTCAAAGGGCAAGATGCTCCCATTTCTGAAACTGCTTTCCATGACCGCGATTCCCGGGAGGGCTACACACTCAGATTCACTGGGCTTATTGCCTCGGGGCAGGGGTCACCAGTGCAACCCTTGGCCCACCACAAGGACTTGCCAGTTCCTGGTGTGGAGTAGCTTCATGGTCCCTCCATCTACTCCTGGTTCCCTGGCCTTTGTCAACCTCCAGCCCCCACCTCCCTAACAGAAAACCACGGGTCCAAACCCAGGGCATGTCCTCACTGAAACTTGTGTCTCTTCATTCCCTTGGCTTCCTGGAGAGCTGGCTGGCTCCAGGGATAGATAGCTGAAGCCTGAAAGTGTATCCCAATGGGGGTTCCAAGCTGCTGGCTTAGCTGACTGCTTCCCCAGCTCTCATGGCATCCCAGACTTTCATTGCCTTTGATTGATTAGAGAAAGTGACCACCAAATGGGTGAACTCATGCTCCTTGCAGGGGGCAGGGCCATATTGTAGAAAGAAGTTGACATTTGGAATCCAAAGACCTTTGTCCAAATTCTAGCCCTCCCTCCATACCCTGGAAAAGTCACGTGCTTTCTCTTGGCTTCTCTTTCCCCACCTGTAGAATAAGAAGGCTGGACTTGCTAAGATAGGGTCATGCCAGCTCTAAATCCATGATGCTATACCCTTACCTCTCCCTTTGCTGGAGAGGTGAGGGCCAAGGGGTGTAGAATGTTGCATACACCATCTTATGTAGTCTCCATCCGGTTGGTTTTGCTTAACTTTTTTTCTTTTTTTTTTATTTAAATTTTATGTTTATTTTTAGTTTACATCATTCATTTCCACAAGATTTTGAGTTAAAAATTTTCTCCCCATATTTCCCTTACACACCACCCAAAAGCTGCAATCCCACTGAACAGCCCCTCCCCCAATCTGCTCTCTCCTATATCCTCCACCATCCCCCCTCTGACTTTCCAGTAGGGCAAGATGGATATCTATGCCCCAGTGCCTGTATATATTATTTCCCAGTTGCATGTAAAAAAATAAAATATATATATATTTTTAAAATTTGATTTTAAAATTTTGAATTCCAGATTCTTTCCCTTTCTCCCTCTTCACCCACCCTTACTGGGAAGATAAGCAATTCAATATAGGTTGTACATGTGTAGCTATGCAAAACATTTTTATAGTGGACATATTGTGAAAGACTGACTATATTTCCTTCCATCCTATCCCGCCCCCACTTGTTCTATTCTCTACTTTGACCCTGTCCCTTTTCAAAAGTGTGTGCTTCCAACTTCCCTCTCCTCCAGCTTGCCCTCCCTTCCATCATCCCCCCTCTCATCCCCTTCCCCCTACTCTCCTGTAGGGTGGTATACCCTATTTAGTGAGTATGCCATTCCCTCCCTAAGCCAAATTCAATGAGAGTGAGGTTGACTCATTCCCTTTTGCCTTCTTGTTCTTCCCTCCATTGTAAAAGTTTTCCCTTGCCTCTTCTATATGAGATAATTTACCCCATTCTGTCTCTCCCCATCTCCTCTCATTATATTCGTCTCTCACCTCTCAATTTCACCTTTTAAGTATCATCCCTTCCCATTCAATTGGTCTTGTGCCCTCTGTCTATGTATATCTGTACACATATATACACACACTCACATGTGTAGTAATATGCCCATATACCCTCCTACATAGACATATATATGTATGTATGTACATATGTATGTATATGTATATATATTTATATACACATTTATATTCCATTCAACTATTCTCATACTGAGAAAAGCTTCATAAGTTACAATTATCATTTTTCCATGTAGGAATATAAACAGTTCAACTTTGATAAGTTCCTTATAATTTCTTTTCCCTGTTTACCTTCTCATGCTTCTCTTGCTTCTTGTATTTGAATGTCAAATTTTCTATTCAACTCAGTCCTCTATTCCACTGAATGACCATATTTCCCCCTGAAACATGATACTCAGTTTTGCTGGGTAGGTGATTCTTGGTTTTAATCTCAGCTCTTTTGCCCTTGGGAATATCATATTCCATGCCCTTCAACCCCTCAGTGTAGAAGCTGCCAGATCCTGTGTTATCCTGATTGTGTTTCCACAATATTCAAATTATTTCTTCTTGGCTGCTTATAATATTTTCTCCTTGATCTGAGAACTCTGGAATCTAGCTAAAATATTCGTAAGAGTTTCCTTTTGGGGATCTTTTTCAGGAGGTGATTGGTGGATTCTTTTGACTTCTATTTTTTCCCTCTGGTTCTAAAACATCAGGCAAATTTTCCTTGAGAATTTCTTGAAGGATGATTTCTAGGTTCTTTTTTTGATCATGGCTTTCAGGTAGTCTAATAATTTTTAAATTATCTCTCCTGGATCTATTTTCCAGGTCAGTGGTTTTTCCAATGAGATATTTCACATTGCCTTCTATTCTTTCATTTGTTTGGATCTGTTTAATACTTGATTTCTCATAAAGTCACTAGCTTCCATTTGCTGCAATCTAATTCTGAAGGAATGGTTCTCTTCAGTGAGATTTTGAGATTATTCTTCCATCTGGCAAATTTGGCTTTTTAAGGCATTCTTCTCCTCATTGGCTTTTTGAGCCTCTTTTGCCATTTGAGTTATTCTGTTTTTCAAGGTGTTGTTTTCCTCAGTCAGGCTGTTGACTCTCTTTTCGTGATTTTCTTGCATCCTTCTCATTTCTCTTCCCAATTTCCCCCCACTTCTCTTATTTGCTTTCCAAAATGCTTCTTAAGGTCTTCTATGGTCTATAAGCAGTTCACATTTTTTGGGAAGCTTTTAGTGCAGGATTTCTGACTTTGTTGTCTTCCTCCTGTTTCATGCTTTGAGCCTTTTTGTCCCCAAAAATGAATCTAAAGTCGGATTGCTCTGCTTGCTTTGCTTCCTTTGCTCACTCAGGTTGCCATGCAACCACTTGACTCTTGAGCTCTTTGCCACAGTAGAACTCTGCTTCCAGAGAGGGGAGCTTTGTCCCAAATCACTGGGGTTTTGCGGCTGCCGGAGCTATTAGTTGGTGCCCTCTCAGAAGCCTCCATTGGCTCCAGCAAGCTGTTCACACACCCCAGGACCTCCACCCAGGACAGGGGTCCAGATCCAAGCAGGTTAAAGCAAGAGCAATTACCCCAGCAGACTGGTTGCTTGGTCCCCCTACAATCTGCAGGCCAGGAGCTGAAGCAGCCATGTGGCAGTGGCTGCACAGGCCAGCATGCCTCAGCTACTTCTCCCTCCAGGGGGCAGAGGCTGGACTCCTGGACCCTCTGTTCCCAAAATCCACACTGACCTCTCTGTATTTGATGTTTATTGGTTGATAATTTTGGAAACTACCACAGATGCTGGTCATCCACTCTCCCCAAGCCCTGGTGCTAAAACTATGGGCTCCTGTGGGACTGGGCTCTGCTCCCAGAGTGTGGCGATGGCCCTTTCCTGCCAGGCTGCTGGGCTGTCTTCAGTGGGAGGTTAGTTTTTCTCTGTTGCTTTGTGGGTTCTGTATCTCTAAAGTTTGTTTAGAGTCATTTTTTTACATGTATTGGAGGAGGTGGAAGTGGGAGCCTAGAGGAAGTCCTGTTTCTACTCTGCCATCTGGGCTGCACCCCATTTTACTTAACTTTTAATAAAAGAAATCTCACTGGGTCCAGAAATAAAAGCACGATTCAATACTAAAATTTTGAAAAAATAAAACCTTAAAAGAATAGTAACCTACAGAATAAAAAACTCATGTTTATTTTTTAAAATTCTACTGTATAAAACTTCAAGTTTATTGTTTTCCTAGGACTTGATGTTGATAGGGGCCTTAGGAATCATTCCTTTCAATCCCCTCTTTCATCTGGAGGCAGCTATGGCCCAGCCTTGCCCCAGCTTACATGGGGAGGAGTGGCAAAATCACATTTGAATTCTGAATCTCTGCCTCTAAAACCACCACTGCCTCCTGCCTCTCCTCTTTTCCATTCCATGGAATAATGGTGACAGCCCAGATCTTTCATAGACACAGAAAAACCTGCCAGATATCACTCCTGCTGCCATCTACAGACATCAACTCATGGGAGTGGGGATGGGTCTTCAAGGACTGTTCCACACTCTCTCACCCAGTCTGTGACTGATGGGGCCCTGGTCCCCCTCTCCCATCCTGCAGTGAAGTGATGTCCCTAATGCTCTGGGAGAGCCCCCTTTGTACCTCTTTGTATGTTGAATGATTCTGTTCTCTTTTCCTAAGCCTTCTTACCACCTCAGCATCCTTCTGCTCTCTTGTTGAAGCCAGGCCAATCACAATAGCAATGGCCCCCAAACTTTCATTTCTAGCTGAATGCATCTCAGAAATAGTTTATTATCACTGTAATAGGGACCAATATTTGTTGAGCACTTCTCCAGGCACCAGTGACCACCAGGAACAAGAGGGTGGGAGGAGCAGCAACTTGATTCAAGGAGAAACTTCCTAATGATTAGAGCTGTTCCAAAATAGAATGGGCTGCCTTGGGAGGTAGTGAGGGTCCAGGCAAGGCAGGTCTTCAAAGATTGGACAAATATATGTTGGTAGTGGTGTAGGAGATGCTTGGTCAAGTGGATGGCAGATTCACAAGGTGCCTCAGAGGTCCCTTCCAGCACAGAGATTCCAGGATTTCTAGGGGTTGTAAGTGCAATAACCTGTTCAAGATCATTTTGCTGAGGTCTTCCTTGTGGTCACGTGGCTTTTCCCAATCTCCCAAAGGTCCAGGTTTGCCACCATTGGTGCCCACTGGGGTATTTTCTTCCCCCCTCACTCTCATCTTCTTCTGCCCTTTTCTCTTCCTTCATTTCCCTGATTCTCCTCTGTAATTTTCAACATCTCCTTCTCTTCTCCTTCCTCTTTTGCTTTCATCATCATCATCATCATCATCATCATCATCATCATCTGCTTCTTTCTTTTCCTCCTGCCTTGCCTCCTCCTCCACCTCTATCTTCTCTTCCTCTATTACTGCTTTTAATCCCATGTGAGTCACTGCTACAAAGCCCCAGTCTTTGCCCCTCCCCCATGTGCTTTCATGCATTTTTCAGGGCTTCCTTGTCCTCCTCCAGGACCATGAATCAAAGAGAAGGTGGAAGGGCACATGGCATGGCTGGACAGAAGAGGTGCTGAGAGCCAGCGAGCCTTTTATGTTTATCTCAGCTGTGAGCTCTTGTCATGTAACCAAAGGCTCACATTCACTCCTTCCATAAAAACATTCAGTTCTCTCTGAAACTCATTAAAGCCTCCCGACTTGCACAGCCTCTCTTGGCAGAGGGTTCTTTGTTTGCTGCTCCGGCTGGCCCAGCTCCATGGGAATGGGGGCAGGAGGGGGAAGCACAGACTGAGGAGGGGGAGATCTTCCAATAGCCATGGCCCCCCAGGGATCACCTCCAGGGAGCCCTGTGCCCCAAACTTCCAGCCTGCTTTAGGAGCAATCCTAGGACCACCCCTTCCTCCCCACAGAGCCCTTCATTCTCATTGGCCTGACCTTGTCCTGACCCAAGAAAGTCACAGAAGAGGGGAGTGAATAAGGTCCTTATATAGCATTTACTATATGCCGGGCACTGTGGTAAGCATTTCACTATTATTATCTCATTTTATCCTGACAATAACCCCGGGGTGTGTGCTGCTATTATGGATATTTTACAGTTGAGGAAACTGAGGCAAACAGCGTCACACAGTGGGTAAATGTCTGACGTTGGATTTGAACGCAGGTCTTCCTATGTCCAGGTCCAACTCTGTGCACTGTGGCACCTCCTAGGGCTATGCAGGCTCCCAGCTGGTCCTTCAAGTTCATCCTCTCCTAGATCCTCATCACAAGCCTGGGTGCTGCTTTGGCAGGGACTCTTGGGCCCATTTTCCAGGTAAGAGAACCGAGGAGGCTCAGAGAGGGTGCCTTGCCTTCTTTGTGTCCTGCGATTCCTCTTAATATTACTAACACCCACTACTAGCCCATAAAAGGGCAATGAAGCATTTTTTTTAACCACAAACCAGTGCAGAATGTGGTACAAGTGGGGTTGTTCCTGTTTGTCGGATGGGGAAACTGAGACGAAGTGAGGGATGCCCAGGGTCCCTGAGCCAGAAGCAGAGCTCTGATCTCTCTTGATCACTGGTCCTGTGTCCCCATCATTCTCCAGGTTCTGGGGCACTTTCCTTGGCCTTGATGCTTCAGCCCCTGGGATCCCTTCACCTCCAGTTGGTTGGGAAGCAGAAGGGGCCTCCCTAGTCTGACCTGCAGGTGGCCTCTCCAGTGAGAGAGTGCCCTTGGGGGTGCTTGCAAAAGCATCTTGGTCCACCCAACTCTCTGCCCTGGCCCTTATGGCTTCCCTGACAATTCTATGGGAGCTCAGTCCCTCATAAAAATGAAGATGGCCTTTTCTCTTCACATTTAACAGGACATCACGTTTACTAGACTTCTCTCTTGCCCCGACACCATTTGGCTATCCAGCATTCATTGTTCCACATTAACCATTTGGTGACTTGGGACCTTAAGCCCTGACACAGAGCTGGCCATGGGCAGGCTGGGGCCCCACTGCATTGACTTACCATGGCCTGCTCCTGCCCTGAGGGCGTGGCATCCTACTGATTACTGAGTTGGTTGCCTGGGCACCTGCTCTGGGAAGAATAAACTATGGCTAGTCTACCTTGCATAAGCCAGCTCCTTTCCTCTGGAGCTCATGACACACTGTCAGGTGGCTGAGGAGGAAGCCTCAGTGTTTCCATTGTGGTGTGAACCTTCTCGGAGCTTTTCTTGGGATTCCACCTCTGGCCCCACCCTAGAGGCAGCTGCTGGGGCCTGAAGGGAATGAACAGGTCACATCCTTGCTTTGTCTGTGGCCCAATGCTGGGGGTGGCCTTGATCACTTCCTCCCAAGGATGAATCACTTTCTCTGGAAATTCTGCTCAGGGGGGCCCAAACATGTCCATGAGCCAGCCCTGGGCTGAGCTGGGCAGCTTGTAGCTTTCCAGGGAAATGCAGATGCCCGGCCTTTACCACTTTTGTCTCACATGATGCACTTACCACTAACCACTCAGTGAGTTAGAACCTTGGAATCTCATAAGCCCCTTCCCCAAGGAAGGTGTGGAAAAGCCTCCATTCTCTATCTTCAGGAAGAAGACTAAGCTGGAAGGGTGTGTGTGTGTGTGTGTGTGTGTGTGTGTGTGTGTGTGTGTGTGTGCGCGCGCGCGCGTGTGTGCGTGTGCATGCATGTGCATACACATGAGTATATATTTTACATGGGAGCAATGGAGATAGACCACATCCATCCATGGAAGTAATCCTTTCCCCCATACCCTTTCTACATCTTTCAATGTGGAGGACTCCTCTCTCCATCTTTCTGAAGCACCTGCTGGGTGCAGGGCACGAGGTCGGCACTGAGGAAGTCCCCCTCCCTTGCCCCTCAGGACAAGGCTCAAGGACACCCTGCTGTGGGAGTATCTCCTCCCCCACTCTTTCCCCTCCAGTCCATCCTTCAATCCTGCTGAAAAGTCTCCCTCTGGCTTCCGGGTGGCCCTGCCATGGCTCTGCTCTAGAATCTGCCATGGTTCCCTACAGGCTACCAAGTGCTTCTGGGTTTGTTAGCTACCTGTTAACACGCCCTCCAGTCCACAATGGAGAGCCTTCCACCGGCACAATCTCAGCTGTTGTCATTCCTATCACCTCCTCCCCCTCATCGATCATTCCTTTGGACTTTGGTCTGGGCGTCCTGTGTCCTCCCCCCAACCCCCACCTGGCATCCAGACCCTCATGCGCCCTGCTCCCTAGGCTGGAATGACACCCCCCCCAACACACACACACTCACTCACTCACTGGGTCTAACTCACCTTTTGAAGCCCACCACAGGAAGCCCTGGCTGATCCTCCCCCATAACCCAGAAGTCACTTTGTGTCACATGTCTGTGACATACTAAGGCTCTTCTGTGATGGTGTCCTGACTTTCTAGACTGCAGGCTGCTTGAGGGGAGGGGCCCTGTTCTTTGTAAAGTCTGCAGCCCCACTGGGGGGGCACCTAATCCTGCCCCTCTGCCAAGGCAGTGCCTTCTGCCCATGCTTCTGCCCCATTTACCTTCTCTCTAGCTTGTCGAGCTGTTGGTGTGCTGTCTTCCCCACTGGGTTGTGAGCTCCTGGAGGGCTGGGGCTGGCTTTTACCTTTCTTTGTATCCTTAGCGCAGTCCCTGACACACAGCAGACACTAAATAAATGCTTGTGGAATTGCATTGAAGTGATGTGGCCCCAACCAAGAGTTTGCAGCCTAGTTGTGAGAGAGACCTGACATGGAGTCAGACCCATCCCAGCCCCTCCCTTGTTACTTTGAATTCAACAGTTGGAGCGTCATTCCTTTGTGGAGATCTTTGACTTCCATTTATATCCCCAAGAAGGCACCTAGCAAGCCTTCTCCATACCTTGTACACTTGTGTGAATGAATTTGCTAGAACCTTCCCAGAGAGAAGATGTTCACTGGAGAAAGAGGAATAAGGATGTAGGATTGCTGATGTGGGGAGAGGACAATAGGTAGTGGGGTTGGGAAGGAGGAAGAGGGGGAGAGGGGGAAGAGGGGGAAAGAGGAAGAGGAGGAGGTCAAAGAGGGGGTAGGGAGAATACATGAGTATTGAAATTAGGAAAATAACCTTCAGTGGTCAATTTCTAAGAGATAAAAGAGCTCCATGTTGGAGAATACTGATGGACTTCAGTTTCCCACCATGTGAGAGAAATAGATGGGCGTCCCTTTCCCTTTGCTTCCCAGTCAGGAATGCACAGGCCCACCCCACCCCCCCAACCCCAGGCAGGTCCAGTGACTGTGCCCACCTGGACAGGCTGGGGCTCTGGTCCTGGGAAGGGGCACCCAGGCCAGCGCTAAGGGAACGCAGTACCCCATCCATCCCCTTTTATTTACTTTCAAAGGAACATGCTTCCTTTGGGGGGGGGCAGGACTCTTATTTCAAAGGCCACTATTTTCCCATTTAACATTTATTGCCCAAACATGACAGTGGAGTGGTCAGTCTAACCTGGAGCGCCAACATGAGCTAGGGCCAACATTCCAAACACTGCATCTGTTTTCATGAAAACTCTTCCGAGGTTCTGGATACAGGTCAATCCCTGCCTGATGGGCCCTCCTTGGGCTGGTGAGTTATGACCAGGCACCCCCCCCTCCCCCTGACACCAGAGATTCTGTGATCTGTCAGCAGCATCACTGACTCCATCCCAGGTCTAAAGCGGGAGAACCTACAGACAGGCAGTGTCAGGCACAGGATGTCAGAGCTGGGAGGGAGCTTAGAACACAGAATGTAGAATGTCAAATGAGGGAGGGCCCTTACAGCATAGAATATCAGAGCAGAGAAAACCTTACAATAGAACATAGAATGTTGGGAACCACCTAGCTTTCATTTGACAAGAGGGCATCTGCAGCCCAGGGATGGAGAGTTCAGAGAGCTTTCTAACGGCAGGATTTAGGTCGTCTTGGTGTCTGGTAGAATTTACAGGGAGGCTTATTTTGGGCTTCCCAACAGTCAGAGTCCACAGCTGTGAATGAGCTGTCTAGGGAGAGTCCAGGCCCACGGCCCAGCACCGTGCCAGTGCCTGTCCAGTCAGAGCCACGTGAGAAGGGTGGGCTTGCATAATTGGTTGATTTAAGCTAAGCCTGGAGAAGTACTGAGGAGTAGAAAGGATCCCAGGTCAGGCTTGGGTTCCTAGCAGAAAGTGCTGCAAAGGAGCTCGACCCTGCATTACCCCTCATCCACTGACTCCCTTCCTTCAGTCTATGGAGAAAGCTGCTTGGTTGAAGGTGCCCCTGCCTGGGGGTGGGGGTGAGGGTGGGGGTGGGATAGCCTGTGGCCAGTCTTTCCCCGGGGTTCTGCATCACTTTAGTGTTAGTCCCCCACAACCCTTCAACTTCCTTTGATGGGTGGTCTTGTGGCATTAAAGTGTAAGTTCCCCGAGGGCAGGGACATTCTTGCTTGTTCCTATTTGTATGCCCAGTATTTAACACAGGGCTGGGCTGGGTACATAATAAGCATTCTCTCTCTCTCTCTCTCTCTCTCTCTCTCTTTCTATCAGCCAGGACAAAGGCACAGGAATGGGAGATGTAACATCCGGGGTAAAGAACATCCAGAAGGCAGGATGCACATGATGAAGCTTTGTGTATTAAGTGTGGGGGGGAAAGCCAACTAGAGTGAGATGATCTAGGTCTTTAAATGCCCCAGAGAATGCATTTGAGGCACTAGGGAGTCACTAACTCCTTGATCAGGGAAGTGCTGAGATCAGATGTAGACAAGATCTGTCCCATGAATGGGGGGTGGCCAGGAGAAGGAAGATTCTAGAAATGGCAAGACCCACTAGGAGCTGGTTGGTGAGAGGTGAAGAAGACTACACTGGAGTGGCAGATGTGTAAGTGGAGAGGAGACAGATGGGAGAGATATTGTTAAGAAAATTGGAAAGATTTGGCAAATGATTGGAGAGATGTGTTATATGAGAGGTAAGACTCAGGGGCAGCCCTAAGGCTGACACTTTGGCTGGTGCCCTTGGACAGGTTCAGGGCGCTTTACAAGAAGAAGGTTTGGGGAAAATGAAAGAGTTCAGTTTTATACTGGTTGAGTTTGGTATACTTCTGGAGCATCACTTCAAAACATCAACTAGGTGATGCAGGGCTTGAAAGTGACAGAGATGAGGGCTAGGTCTATGAATCTGGAAGCTGTCTACATCAAGAGGTTTGTGGAACCCATGGGAGCTGATGAGATCACGGAGAACAAAGAGGAGAGGGACTAGGATAGAGCCTTGGGGGATACCCCTAGTCCTCTCCAACACTTAGGGGGAGTGATATGAAGAAAGATTCAGCAAAGGGGACTGGGGAGGAGTGGCCAGACTGGTAGGAAGAGAAGCGGGAGAGAACAGTCACAAGGGAGAGAGTGTTCCAATAAAGAGGTTACAGAGCCGTCAGATAATGATTTTGGATTTTGGATCCTGGATAATGATTTTGACTTAAACCTTTTTCTCCCCAATTATTGAGGGTTCATGGTTTTCTTCCACCCACTGTCTCTTCCCACCAAGAAATGGAAGAAAAAAGATTCTTGTGACAAATACCCACAGTTAAGCAAAGCAAATTTCCTTATTGGCTGTGTCTAAAAAGAATCCTTGGTACCTCAGAGAGCACTTTCAGAGTGATGATATTAGAAGTCAGACTTCAATAGACAGCTTTTTCCCTAGAAGTTTGACTAAGATCCCTGAAGACAGCTTGAGGGGAGAATAAAGTCAAATGAAGAGGTTTTGTTTGTTTTTCCAGGTGAGAGAAATCTGGCCGTGTTTACAGGCATTAAAAAGTGAGTAGTAATAGGGAGAGCTTGAAGATTGCAGAGGAGGGGATGGTTCCCAACAATTGAAGTTTTCTGAAAGTGATGATTTCTACTTAAAAGTTTTATAAAAGGTATTAACCCAAAGCCCATGTCAGCTCCTCTGCTTCTTCTTTCTCTCTGCTTCCTTTTTCCTCTTTTCTTTGGCTCTAGTGGGAACAGCACTGTCAGCAGCAGACAGGGGCACCCATCACTCTGAGAAGTCCACCACACCCCACCCTCAGAGAGACTGTCCAGGGCTCACCTCCTCAGGCGCAGGGATTGGGCTTTTACCAGCAAGCAACGCCTGAAGAGCCGGCATTTAAACTTGCTGCCTTAAAGCATCCTCTTTAATTGTATCCTCTGCACCTGTGGCCCTCATCAGCCTGAAGGGTGGGGCAGAGCAAATGCAGCTGGGGTGACTGGTGCTAGGCTGAGGATCCCCATTCACAAGGGAGGGGGTCTCTCACTTTCAGGCAATGTTGCCCTGGGCCAGCAGTGCTAAGCCATGTGCTCACCCATGAGGAATCACTCTGAGTGCTTCCCAATCCACTTCCCAGAGGTGTTCAACGATCCAAACCCACCAGCATTCTTTGTAGCCTCTACCATGTGCCAAGCACTGTGCTAAGAGAGCATGGGAGCCACAGTTGCCCTCTGGGAGCTTAAAAACTGATGGGGGTCATGACATAGACCCCCAGAACTTGAGAGCTGGCGCTGAGCCGCACCCCGACATGAAGGAGTGCCCCTCCTCCTGCAGTCACCACACGGTCATTCGCCCTCCTCTTCCTAGCCTCCACCCTCGGGGACACCTCTCACTGGGAGTCTCTTTGCAGCTTCCATCCATTTTTGTTCTGTCATTCCCATTAAAGAGCTTGTTCTTTGATGATTCTTGGTGTCAGGAGCCTGAGAGGGCCTCATAGTATAGGTGAAGGAAACTGATGTCCGGGAGAGCTGGCTGGGGTCAGTGGGGGAGTCGGGATCTCCAAAGCCAGCTCCCTGGCCACCCTGTCACCCGCTTCTCCAGGAAGCAGGGAGCGCGCCTTCTCTAAGCCTTGTGTCTCCAGTGTAGGTCTCTGTACATAGTAAGAGCTTAATAAATACCCAACTCAGTCAGTTTTGTGACCCTGGATGAGCTGCTGACGTGAATTACTGGAGGGGCTTTCCACCCTGGAAATGTCTGTATGCTCATGAAATCCCAGGTTTGGTTACACACACACACACACACACACACACACACACACACACACACATTTATATAAAGGGACAGAACTGAGTAAGTGCTGGATTGGGGATTTCATCTTTACATGGAATTCCCAGGACTGCAAACTCCCTGAGACCAATGTATGTCACAGCTCCCAGCCACCTCTCTCAGAGAGCTGCCTTATCCAGGGTCACGCGGTCAGGGACTTGACCCCCGGGGGTCCAGCTTTTGGGCCTAGCTCTCCAAACTGCCATACCAAAGCTAATGCAAAAAAAAAAAAAAAATGCACCAAAGGCGAAGACCACAGGCTTATCCAGGAGCCACACGCCCCAAGCAAAATCGGGGTCTTTTCCCCGGCCACCTCCACTCCTGCCTGCTCTGGACAGCCAAGGCATCGCAACAAAGCGCAGAAACCCCTTCCCTTCCTCTAGGAAGGGGCCTCAGGACCAAGCTCAGCCTCCACCAGAACAAAAAAGCCCAGCGGAGTCCTTAGGAAAACCCTAGAACGGAACAGCCTTCCCCACTGCGCTGAAGCCTGCCCCTTGGAAGCCTGCCCCAGTGCTCCACTCTCCCGCTTCTGGGGGCTGGGGCCAAGTAGACCCAACGTGCTTCACGTCCTCCAGGCAGAGCTAGCCTCCGCTCCTTCCCTGGCCATTTAGCAATCTCTCCATCCTTGAGCTGTTTCTGCCCCCTGCTGGAAGCGGGGAGCCCAGCCGCATCTGCCCCTACCTCGCCAGTGGGCCCTGGCTCCGAGCCCTAGCTGCCTGCCCCAGGTGCAACCTGGACTCTGAAAAGGCTACCCTCCTGCCCTGCCCTCTGGGGCTCACCCAGGGACAGACAGACCCCTAGACAGAAGCCAGGACTCAGGGAGGAAGCAGAACCAGTCAGGTCCTCCTGGAAGAGCCAAGATTCTTTTCTCAAGTCCAAGTAGAGGAAACATGTTCAATCCAGAGAAGGAAAACAGGCAGGTGTCTTCAGCACTGGGCCGTGCCAATGGCCCCTGCCTTGTTTTAGCCAAGATAGCCCAGTCCTTGGAGGTGGCAGGAGAGCCATGAGGGGTCTGGGTTGGAGATCAGAGGATCTGGGTTCAGGTCCAGGTTTGTCTGCCTACTGCCTAGGTGACCTGAGTTCTTTCCCCTCTCTAGGCCTTGGTCTCCTTCTCTGCACAACCAGGGTCTTGAATTTGAGGCCTCTTCCTATTCCTGAGCTATGATGCTCCAAGGCCCATGTCATTTGGGGGCTAGACCCTGGAACTGCTGGTCAGGAAATCTGGGCCCAGCTCTCATGGAGCAAACACCCAAGGAGGCCTCAGACAAGTCCTTCACCCTCTGGAGCCTCAGCTTCCTCCGGCCAAAGGAGCCACCTGCCTTCTGTCCTGCCAGCCCCCCAGTGTGTGAGGGGGCTCTGAAAAGTCCATGAGTAGACAGGCTTTGATCGGACCAGACTCAAATGGAAGAAACTTCTGTTATTGTTATTAAAATAATATCAAGTTGGATCAGCCAAGACTGAGGGGCCCAGCTATTCTTGGTTTCCTCCATCTTCTTGCTGTATTCTGAAACCTCATGTGGCAGAGACCATGTGTGTGTATGTGTGTGTGTGTGTGTGTGTGTGTGTATGTATGAGTGTGTGTGTGCAGATGAGGGTGGCAGGGCTCTCATGGCTCCCAGGGTTCCCGGGCTGGGTTCTCAACTCTTTATGTACATCCCATCCCCACCTAGGGCTTCATCTCACTCCTCTGTAAAATGATGGTCTCAAAGCCCCCTTCCATGAATTCCCATGTTCTGGCTTCTAATGCTCCTCTCACATCTGCCATTCTCTGTTCTCTGTTCTAAGAACCTTGGTAGCTCTCATGGGCTGTGCTCTTAGGGTCCTTCAAGTTCTGATAGTCCAGGCTTCTGTTTGAATCTCGATGGCTATAAAAGCTCTCGGTGATTGTCATTCTGTCCTTTTCTCTCTTGCTTCTTTGCCAAGGTGACCCCAGACACTCAGTTTCATTGACTGCATGAATGGTTACAATCCCTCTTTTGATCCCAAGGGACAGCTCAGTTCCTCCAGTCCTCATCACTGTCCCCTGGCAGACCCTTGCCTGGAAGAAATAGGAGGGAATGCCTCTCCTATATCTAAGGAAATAGAGAGTTACATTTTGCATGCTGTCCTTGGGCCTGGAGGACCCCAATGATCATCAGTATTTCAAGAATGAATGTGTGGTGCAGCCTTTGGGCAAGGCCCTTCCACTCTCAGCCTTCCCTTCCTCATCTGCAAAATTCCAGGGTTGGGACGGATGACCTCCCAGGTCCCGTCCAGCTCCAAATCTGCAATAGTTCAACTAGACAGCTTTGGAACTGGGTGACCTGGCCAACCCAAAGGCTGGTCATCATTAATTCAATGTCAACCCACAAGAAGTCTCTGGTGGGGTGCCCCAGGGATCGGTGTTCTTGACCCTGTGCTATTTAACATTATTTTGAGGCCCTGAATAAAGGCGCTTCATGTTAGCCTGATTTGTGAAGAGACAAAGCTGGGAGGGAGAGCTAATGCAGAGGGAAACAGATTCAGGATTCAAAATTATCTTGGCAGGCTAGAAGAGCGAGCCAGACAGAATGAGGTGGGGCTTCAGCGGAGAATTGTCCAATTTTCCACTTGAGTTCATGTGATCAAAGTCATCAGGACAAGATGAAGGGAGAGAAAGACAGAGATTTGTCAGAAAAAGATGTGGGGAGACTGGCCAGCTCAGTCCATCACTTTCCAGCAGCCTCTCAGATCTAGTGCGATCTTGGGCCCCATTGAGAGAGGCCACATTTCTAGGACAGAGGAGGCCATGGCCCCCTGCTTCCAGCCTCTCCCAGATCCAGCCCATCCACCATTTTTCAGACACTAGAGTGACTTTCCTAAAGCCCAGGTCTGACCATCTCAGTGCCCTACTCAGTTAACTCTGGTGGGGAGAATTGCCTCCAGGATCAAATAGAAAATGCTCTGTTTGGCCTTCAAGGTCCTTCATGACCCAGCCCCCTCTGCCCTTTCCTGTCTTCTGACTCTACTCCCTGATTCGACCTCTTTGAGCCACTGACTGTGGGCCTCCTCCACGTCTCCACTCTCAGGCTCCCTCTCCTCCCCTCTGACCACTGATCTCCCTGGCTTCGAGTCCCAGGTAAAACCCCAGCTTCCACAAGGAGCCTTCCATTGTCTCCTATGTATTTTACACAGAGCATTTGACACATATTTCTCTATTTGTTGTCTCTCCTGTCAGACTGTAAGCTCCTGAAGGCAGGGATTGTCTTTTGCCTCTTTGTATCTCCAGCACTTAGCCCAGTGCTTGGTACACAGTTGGTGCTCAATTGATGTTTGTTGACTGGATCATAGCCCCAGTGCACTCTTCCCTGGCCAGGCCCCATTTCCAAAGGCTTGTCTCCAGTTCTGGTCACCACCAGGATGGACTGACGAACTGGAAAGTGTCTGGAGGAAGGCAGCTGGGGTGGTGAAGGGCCTTGGGTTCATGATGCATCAGGAAATCAGAAAGAAGAAATTGTGTCAATTTAACCCTCAGATGAGAAGGCTGGGGCAGGGGTCGGGGTGGGAGAGGGCAGAATCTGGTAACTGTCTAAGCATTTAGAGGTGGCCATGACTCAGAGAGATTCACTTGGCTTTCTTGGGCCCCAGAGAATCAAACCAGGAACCACGTGGTCATTGCCAAGAGAGACCCCAGAGCCATGCCAGGAGAACCTTGAGGCCAGTGAGAACTGTGCCAGAGTGGAATGGGCTGCCTTGGGAGGTGGGGAGGGCCCTCACCCCAAGGGAAGTCTGCAGCATGGGGAGTCTACAGAGGGGAATTTTGATCAAAGTGGGTGGGCCAGTCACCCAGGCTCCTTCCAATTCAGAGAGGGTGTGATTCTTTGATTTTCTTGAGGCATGTTTTGTGACAACCTATCCATGGTTTATGAAAATAGCTGATATTTGCAATGAACTGCCAGGCTTCCAAGATGCTTTAAGCAAGGCCATGGAGATGTGGTGACCTTGGCGCCAGGTGTTGAATCCAAGGGACTGGACAAAGGAAGCCTTGTTTGCTGAAAGGATGGGTCTGGGTTGCAGGAGGCCAGGTGGCCATGAGAGGTGGGGGAGCCACCTGCCCCTAGCTTTCCCTCGCACATTTACTAGCTTTCACATACTTCCTGGAGGGTGGGGGAGCCTCTGGGCAGGGACATCAAGATAAGATTCTGGGGAATAGCAGCCCTGGCATCCCAGGTTCCAGACTTTGCTCTGTACCTATCTTTTCCTGCTCCAAGGCTGGCTAAGAGTTGAATCCCACCTGTGGGTATCCTGGGAGTGCCCAGCATCACCATGCCTGCCTGCATCACCCGGGGGCCAAGCACTGGCAGCACATGGCCAGAGGAGCTCGGACCTGTGCTCCCTGCCCCTCACATCATCTAATTCCTTGTCTTCAGGGGTGGCTTCTTCAGGCCCTTCTGAGCCCTGCTTTGGCCTGGGAGCTGAGGCACAGTGAGGACTGCCCAGGCTGAGGGGCCTTGACCCTTGACCTCTCAATGGCCCTAGCCAATTCTCCAAGGCTCTAGGCTTGGTGAAGGGAGTTTCCACACCAGGAGCTCCTCACCCTGATGGAATCACAGGCCTAGACTCCCTTCTCTTCCCTCTCCAGATGGCTGGGGGGCTCACTTGAGATGGAAAGGCTCTGTGAACGTTACCAATTATAGCCAAAATGTATGGTCCATGCTAAATTGGCCAAGGATTTCATGTTCATCCTCTTGTATGTATAGATAGATGGATGGATGGATGGATGGATGGATGGATAGATAGATAGATAGATAGATAGATAGATAGATAGATAGATAGATAGATAGATAGATAGATAATCCCCATTATGATAAATTAATTTGTTGGATCAAGTTGGATGGAATGGAAACATTGGAGAGAGGCAACATGGTGGAGTAAAGGGCATGGGGGCTGGAGTAAGGGAAGCCGGAGTTCACATCCCACCTCAGACTCTTAATACCTGTGAGACCCTGACAAATCACTGCCTTTCCTTCTTTTCCTCCCGGAGGGGGGAACTCATTGGCCTCAAGGGTTCCTTCCAAGTCTCAGAGTAAAGAATGAACCTCTTTGTGTTTTAACCCAGGACCATGGGCACAGGCTTTCTCACCCTTTCATTCCCTTTGTTTTCCCCTGAAAACGGGATTCCTTGTGACTCCCGAGCCCAGAGGAAATCTGATGGTCAGACCTGGAAGGTGGTGGGCTGCCTTTCAGGAATTTCTGGACCTGGCCACCAGATGGCAGTGCTCACTCATATACTTAGTGAGAATTCAGTGTCCAGGTGAACGCCAGCCCCTGTTCCCTGGGACTGGGGCCTCCATTCCTATTCCCCAAAGCATGAAGGGTTAGGGATGGAGCCAGGGCAAAGCATGGCCTGAACCCTCAATTTAGCCATCAAAAAACATCATGGAGCATCTTCTGTGCGCCCAGTGCCTGGTGCAAGGCAATGGAGGGACCAGAATGGCTCCCTCCTGCCCCTGTTCTCAAGGAGCTCACCAATTTCAGGGCTCCAGCTCCAGGTTTATTGGTGGACTGTATCCCACTCTTCCTGGTCTCTGTGTGACCAGGCTTCCTCATGGGTCACAGATCAGACCATCTGATAGGGATAGGGGAGGAGCTGCACTGACCCTTGCTGAGAATCTCAACAATCAGCCCTCAAAGGAAGGAAGTCCTTCTGGAGGCTGGTGTGAGTGGGCAGTGAGCAGAGGTGGCCTGTCATGCTGCATATTTGCTGTCAGAGGTCCTTGCTCAGCCACTCAGCAGAATCAGCTCTCTGGGCCTCTGTTTCCTTCTCTGTCAAATTAATTCATTGGGTAGATGACCTTTGGGGCCCTTTGGGTTCAGCAAGTCTATTATCTTCTGACCTTTGGTTCTCCTGTTGTGTGGAAGGGTCTAGTTCAGATACATTGCCCTTGAGTACACCTGTCTGACATTGCCAGTTTGGGCACTGGTGCAGACTCTGGGTTCCATGATAAGACAAGAAAGGCAGTTAAGGCACCATCCCCACACTGAAGGATCTTTCAGTCTGAGAAGGTACACACACCCGTAAATCAGGGGACCAGTTCATGTTATCCAGTTTGGTGTTTACTCTTCCTTGTATGGAACATGCCATTCCCCACCTTTGACAGGCAGGTGCCCACACCTGAGCGGTTGCACCCTTCACCTTTATCTCTCAGAATCTCAAGGTCCTGTCTTTATCTGAACAATAGGTACCCATCCACTTGACTCTTCACATGTGGATAGTAAATTCAGACTCTTGTAAGTAATTCGGGATTCCCTTTGGGAGGCTCTGAAACATCTCCAATTTAATACAAATAAATTAGACTCAAAAGTACTTCTTATTCAAGGAATGTATCATCATGCAATGGAATGATGGAAAAATAAGATGGGCTGGTCACATGCTAACCTGGCTGGTCCCCCAGCATCCTGGTGATGTTAGCAGGAAGCTGGGAAGGCAACAATGATGGTGGGTGGACAGTGGGCCTTTGGGGTTCACAGAGAAGAACTGCATGGGATGGGAATCTGGGATCCATGTGACGGAAAGAAATGCCCACATTCCTGAGGTCACAGTTCCCTTAGAGAATGTCTGAATATGGGCACAGCCCTGGGCACTTGAGTGAACCCTGCCCTACAAGTCGAGGGGCAAGCACACACAAGAACACACACGTGAGTAAATACCCTAAGGTGATTGCTGTAGCCAGCCCGATGGAGATTTCAGCAGCCACAGGGCATGGCTAGCTCTTGGACTTGGCAGGCACTCTGGTCTCCCTGTGGTAGGCCCTGCTTGACACTGGTCACCTTGAGGTTGTGGTGCAGTCATCTGTGTTGTTATGTCTTTGCAGGAATCTTGGGTGATGGCCACCTAGCTAGGGGCAAGGCCTTGCCGGGGGAGGGTGTTGTGGGGCAGGACCAGCTTAAGGCCCAGGGAGGATGCCTGGCCTTCTAGGAAGTCCTCCCCCCATCCTTCACAGCCTCACCTGCTCACTGATGCCCAAAATCCCTTTTCCAGGGTGCAAGTCACTTCCATTAGAAACCAGAAATAGAAATAGCTGCAGGTTAGGGTTGCGATGTCAGATTAGGGATTAGTGTCTCCTGCAAAGGTGAGACTGTGAGAATGGACAGGCAGAAGAGCTGGGAGGCCTGGGAAGAAGGGCCTCTCACATTGAGGTCAGACTCTGCCCATGACAAATGTATTGATAGTTTTCTAGCCTGACAGGGCTGGGCTTGACACCCCCAGAGTCAGTGGGAGAGAGCCCAAACAGGTGCAGCCACTCACCCCAGCCCTGAGCTCTTCTCTGGTTCCTTACCCAGGGTAAAAATAAACATAAAGGTTCATACGATGAATGTCACTGAGGTCAGAGAATGAGAGCTCCTCGGGGGTGTTAGTGTTGGGGTGAACAGAAGAGGTTTCCTGGAGGGGAGGCTATAGAAGAACTGAAGTGGGGATGGGGAGAGCACCCCATTCCCTTTGTGATGAAGACCAAATGCCTGAGTATGGCGTTTAAGGCCCTCCAAAATCAGCTCCCAGGTACATGACCTCTCATTAACCCGGGGACAAATTTTCTTCATCACTCAAGCTGGGAAAATTACAGGAGCAAAACTGGGGAATTAGAACATGTGTTGGAAAGACAGGCCAGGCTGACAGAGGCAGAACATAGTGTGTGTGTGTGTGTGTGTGTGTGTGTGTGTGTGTGTGTGTGTGTGTGTGTACATGTCAGACCACAAAAGACAAGACTGGAAATCTAGGTGAGGGCAGATTTTGGAGGGCTTTGAATAATAGACGCAGCAATCTGGACTCTCCCTAGTAGGCAATAGGAAGCCATGGGAGATTCTTGAGGAGGAGAGTAGTGTGATCCAAACTGATCCAAACTGCTTAAGGAAAACTGACAAGTCAGATTTGGAGTGGAAGGAGGAGGGAGACTGAAAGGCCCCTCCAGGGGCCATGTACTTCATGCCAGAAGCTTGAGAAACCCTCGTTTGTGTCTGGACGGAACATTGGGTCCACACATGTGCTGGGGACCTCAGCCAAGCATTCTCATCCACAAGCATTTACTAGGTACTGACTGGATGCCAGGCACTGTGCAGGGTTCTAGAGACACAGGGAGAGAAATGAAGCAGCCCCTAGCCTCCAGGAGCTTCCATTCTGTAGGGAAAGACCATGTACACATATGTCATGGACACAGTGTGCTCACCACCAAACCCAGGTAAGTTCCCTGCCTCAGTCTCCTCATCATGCTTAGACATTTCTGGCTTTGGCCAGACTCATCATCTGTAATGCTAACTGGGCCATGGTCTAGGGCCTTCCCAAGGAATATCTTCTGGCTCAGTGGTATGGCCAAGTCCCATTCCTGACATACAGAGCCAGACTCTTTACACCTTCACACACACACACACATGCACACGCACACTCTCACACACATACACATACACACACACACACACACACCCCTCTCCATGCCTCTTTCCTATACAATGCTTCTGGTCAAAGTACACACATATTTTTAACTCAAAGTCATTTAAAGGAAGGAAATGTTGTTTGATCATTAACCATTCTGTTCATTGATTCCCCCTCCCCCTCTTGCAACTGGGGAAGAGGGAAAAATAGCCATGTTAGGAGGTCACTGGGCTGGGAGTCAGAGAGGTGGGTTCTGGCCATAGACAAGCCTGGGTGAGTCAGCAAGAGAAGGCAAAGTCAGCCTCCCACCTTCCACTGTCTTAAGGACAGGGGTCTTCTTCCCTGCCTGCCTGCTCCTCTCAGCCTTCTTGCCTGTCTCATCATCCATATCGTGCCTCCTCCCTGATGGTCCTCACCGAGCTTCTGGCCTGCCATTCCTCTCTCTCCATTCTCTCTGGCTCTCTCCATTTCTGTTTCTGTCTCTGTTTTTCTCTCATCAGCTCCTATGGGTTCATTGATCACCTCTATGCCTGTGATTCCCAAACCTAATTAGTTGCCAGGAGGATTGAAGAGCAATACCACAGGTGAGATTCTGCTCTAAGTCAGCCGTGAATCTGGCCTCATCATCTTGGGAGAGTTGGATGGTGGGGAGGTAGAAGGAACCTTCATTGTTGCCGCTGAAGTCTTGACTCGAAAAGTCATGGAGGCAAAATCATCCCAGGCACCTCTAATTAGAAAGTAACAATAGTATAATTATCAGCTGTAAAATAATTAGCTATAAGAACAGCCAACACTGCACTAAGTACTTTACAATTGTCACCTTATTTCATCCTCACAACAGTCCTAAGAAGTTAGTGTTGTTATGGTCTTCATTTTACAGATAAGGAAACCAAAGTAGACAGGTTAAGTGACTTGCCCAGGGTCACCTCATAGGTGTCTGCGACCGAATTTGAACTCAGGTCTTCCTCACTCCAGGCCTGGCACTCTGAACTGTACCTCCAAGAGTTGAGGAGGCCACAGAGTGAGAACAAACGATGAAAGAAGTGTGGGGTAGAAACCACCCTCTATGGAGTGACAAGAGCAGGAGCTTCTCAGGAAGGGAAAGCACCAGCTGGGGTTGCTATCTGTACCATGGGAGAGGATGTCCCCATTGTTAGATTCCTTTGCTCATTCCTCTCTTTGACTCATCCCTCATGCCAGGGCCCTTGCATGGATCTCTTGGCATTTGGTTCAGTTCAACAGACATTTCTTAAGCCCCTAAAATGTATTAGGTATGGTGGGAAATAGAGACCAACAATGGAAACTCCCTTCCCTCCAGGAGTTTGCATTCTACTAGGAGATCGCCAACAGGGCATGCAGACTCTGGATGGCTTATCCCTTGCTCTCCCCAGTCATGACCAACACACCTGCTTTTCTGATCACAAATGTCTCCAAAGACATCCTTAACACTTTTTCATCTCCACAGTTCTTCCTTGGTCATGTTCCAAGCTGGCCCCTGCAATTGCTCAGTGACTTCTCCTTCTCCTTCTCCTCCTTCTCCTTCTCCTTCTCCCTCTCCTCCTTCTCCTTCTCTGCTACTGTCACCCCCACCACTGCTTTCTCCATCATAGCCTACTAACCCTCCCTTCCCTATAATTTCCTGTTCTTTAGGAAGAGAAACTTTCCCTTGTAATCAATAAAAACAAATAGACCAAATTCATGCATTGGTGACATCTGAAAATGTATATCTCATCCCCCATAAACAGCTAACTTTCCTGGTGAAGCTGCCTAAGGGTTATCTTTCAGACTTTAATGCTTACACACACACACACACACACACACACACACACACACACACACGCACACACAGAAGTGTAAATGTGCTTTATCTGAATAGCCTTTTGGAGCCTGTGCTCTGCTGTACACAAGAGACATTAAATACCCATTAAAAAAATCTTGGCAGGAACCAGATTCATTCCAAGGTATGTGTATCTCTTAGGGATCACTGGTTAAGATTCTCAGGCTTAGAGAAACTTTTAAAGGTGGCCTCTCAGAGCTCATATTCCAGGGAGAAATGCCATGTGTGTGCCCTGAGTGTTTCCAAGAGGCGTCTCTCCACTCAAGGCTTAGCTCTGATGTGCAAATTGTTCCTGACATTCTGTCATCAGCACCTCCAGCTCATACCCAACTGGGGAGACCCCCACATGCACCAGTTGTGGGCTCCTGCCATCTTCTGCTAAAGATAGCAAGAGTTCCTCACTAACGTTACAGGCTCATTAGAGAGGTGATGACAGGTTGTGGTGGGGGGCCCTAGAGAGGAGCCCCCAACTGCTACTGTCCATGCTGCCGTTTGTGCTGAGTTTGCTCAGCTGTCCTGACAACGGGGAGGACACAGGATCCACACTCCCCCAGCCAGGATCAGCTCCCTTAGACTAATGCCTGTCTCCAGAGGCATTCTGCCCAGCAAAGTCTCTGCATCCTCAACCCCATTGGGATCATGGATCAAGGCAAGGTTGACATTCTTTATTGTATCATAGGAAGACTTTTCCCCAGTCCCAGAGGAATGGGTTTATTTTCTCGGAAACTTTTACCTCCACCCACATGCTGGTCTCTTGGATGACATGGTTTCTGGAGAAAGAACAATAAATAAGATATTTAGAATTTTTTAGGCATTTGAGAAAGGTTTTTATGGCACTCTGTACTTTCAAAAAGAGTCAAAACCAGGTATATCTTACCCAAACTTCCATCCTCTCCATGCAGTGGTAATGGATGGGCCAGCTGGGTGGCCCACAGTGAGTGGGGCTGAACAGCAGTCAGTCTTCTGAACTGTGGACTGACCTGGGTGCAGGTCCCTTCATTGCCCGCCAATCTCTTCTCCCTCACACGGACCTTCATCAGCCTGGTGCTTCCACACCCCTAACCTCACTACTCTGGGCTTTCACCTCACCCTCTGGTGCCCCCATTCTGTCATTAACAAGCTGCCTTTCATATCAGACCTCTGTCTGGCTCTTAGAAATTCTTCAGCCTTTATTTTGTATTTATCTGTATACATGTTTTTCTCCCAAAGAACACAAGCTTCCTGATTGTTTGATTCTTGCCTTTATGTAACATCTACCAGCTCCAGAGTGGGTGAAGGTGGTTCCCTGAAGAACAGTCCTATGATACTGCATGCTATGTAGATAGATCATTAATTAACTGAGAGATCTCTGAGGCTAGGATGCCCAGTAAGGGAGAGAGGAAGGAGAGAATTAGAGGCTGGGGAGGGAGGCAAGACTGGATGGCTAACAGAAGTCCCCAGGGCCAGAGCCCAGTGGGCAAGGCTGAGCTCCCAAAGTCCCATGATTCCCAGTGCCTCTTCCCAGACACCACTGAGAGGATTGCTCTAAAGACATTGTAGTCTCACTGGCTGAGCTGAGATCTTATCTGGCCCCTTAGCTTCAGAGATCACTTACTGTTGTGTATTCCATTATCTAATCTAATCGGTGTCACCTCCCTCATCGCTATTCACTGTGTGCTCCATAAATGTGCTTGCTCAATAGGCAAGATTGTTTTTGGTGTGAGCAGCCAAGGTGCCTATAGAAGGACTAGAGAGTCCTTCTTGGTCATGTTTTTCCTGCTCCTTAAAAGTACAAATATCTGAAATGCATGGAGAGCTGGAGATAAGAAGTGGAGGGGTGACCAGGTGGCCAGCCTCGCCCCGCCTCCCACCCGCTCCTCCCCCAGCGCCACCTTCTGCCTCTAGCTCCTTCATCAAGCTGGCAATGCCATTCTCCTGGCCATGGGAGGAATCCAGCCAGCTCTCGCTTCCTTTCCCACCTGGCTAGAACTCTTCTGGACTTCTCCATCACATACCCCCATGCCAAAGCCCTCCTCTCCTTGCCCTGAGCTGTTCATTTCCTTCTGTATATTGTCTTCCCTCTTTAGACTGTAAATTCCTTAAAGGTAGAGGTTGTCTTTCTCATAGTTGTATCCTCAGCACTTAATGCCGTGTGTGGCATACATTAGGTGCTTAATAAATGTTTATTGATTCACTGACTGACAGAAGGGGCAGGTTACATTTCAGAGAAGATATTTATCTCTTCATTCAAGAGGTGAGCCAGCTATGGCAAGACACTAGTGACCTCTACTGCATTGCTCTCCTTAGCACCTAGCCCAGAGCCGGCCACATTGCAGACATCTGTTGGGCTGAGTTCAGGATCTGAATTTCCTCTTTTGTCAACTAGACCTTATCTCATCAGTCTGTTCTATCTCAAGGAAGCCCTGACTCAGAAATTTGCTTAGGATCTAACAGCCAACCAAGACACTCCTCCAGAGAAGATTAGGGGGAACTTAACTCTCAGAGATTGTCATCCCAAAGGAAGAGTCCAGGCTCCAGGGGGAGAAGGGAGACTGAAGCACCATCTGAAAAGGATGGAAAAGAAGTCAAGCCTTGGGAATGGAGGAGCTGGCCAAAGGAGGACTGGGGGACAGGAAAGAAGTCAGCCTCTGTTGCCTTGGCCAGAGTGGTCATGCACGGTTTTCTGGAGGAGGGAGGCCTTTTGCTGGGTCAGTATTTAGAAAGGTGGTCCAGTTGGCCATTAGAATTGAATGTGACCAATTACTCAATCGTCCCAGATTGACTCCCAAGAGTTAATGGGACTTCTCTAAACCACAAGTTTCCTTACAATGGCTTCCATTCACACTGTGGATATTTTCACATGTTGAACATGGAACAGGCATGTCCTGGGTTGTTGGCCTTGGAGTCCCAAGGACCCGGGTTCAAATCTTCCTCATGGTATTTGTCAGTTCTAAGCCTTAGTTTCCTGGGTTGTTTGCTGTGTGGCGGCAGGGGTGGGGGAGTGCCTCTAAATGGATGACACTGTTTTCTCTATCCATGCTATAAGCATGTGAGTGGGATTGGAAGGGGAAAAGAGCTAGACTGTTCCCCACCAACCTCAACTTAGCCATTGCTCTGGACTTACTTTTCTGGATGGGTAAGGATGAAAGGGAGAGGAAGATGGAGAGAGAAGAAGAAGAAATAAGCAGGAAGGGGTTTAATAGGGCAACGTTGGTCAAACACAGGCAAAGGCAGAATCTACCCCCTGAAAACCCAATGGGTCCTCCAACCCTGCACTTCCCTTGTGATGCCTGGGCCTGGGCAACCTGGGGGCAACAATGGCTCCCTCACGTTGGCACTCCTCTTTCCTTCCTAGCCTTCATGGCACAGCAAATACCCCAAAAAGGCTCAGGCCAACCTTTGTCATTATAAACAGATGCCCCCCTTTCTCTGGGAGTGAGGGCTCCCTGCATTAGGTTGTGACATGGGGCTGCATCAGGCATCAAACAGAGGGCACCACCCCTCCTCCTTCCCTTGCCATCCTTTCACCACGTGTGAGCAAGCCCCAGGAGTAGGGGGACCTTCCTGGGAGACCAGGGGGCTTTAGTGAAAGGAGAGAATGAGCACTTTGGGCTTCAGTTCAATGACAGGAGGTTAATCGTCTGCCTGGCGCTACCCAATTCAGTGCCCAGGGTGATAATCGTAGGGTGGGAGCTGAGCTTCTCAGCTAATGGCTTTCAGGGGGAATCACACTCTGTATCCACAGTAGACTGCTCTGGTAATTCATGGCAAGGCATTAAGTCCTCTCCCCCTTCTCCCCGCCCCAGTAAAAGAACCAGCTCGTCTATTCCCCCTCATCAAGGAGCAAAAGCTGCTGAGTTGTCGATCTCAGTCCGCCCTGGGGATTAGCAAAGGCTCCTGGGACCAGCACAGACAAAAGGTGGGCTGACTGCCAGAGCTATCAGGTACATGAAAAAGACCTGAGCCCCATTTAGGGCCCGTGCTGAGTGTAGACAGTTCATAAAGGTCTCTGGCCTGGGCCTCTGGGCCGGGAAGCCAGGAAAGTCCCCCTCCCTCTCCTCAGCCCCTTCTCCCTGTCTGCCACTCTGCTTCGGACGCATATCTCCTTTGGTTAAGGCACAGAAGAAACCCAGGTGAGACCTGGGAAAGGGAATGCATTTAAAGATCATTCCTGCTGGGTTCTCTATGCCTCAGATGCTCTTCTTGCTTTTCGTTTTCCTTAGACCCCACCATCCTCCGCTCCCCTCACCAACCCCTCCTCCAGGGCAGAGAAGGCAGCTCTGGGAGGATGTTCCTAGTAGGAATAGCTCTGCCCCCCAACTAGGGACTGTGTGTCTGTGTCCCAGGACCAGACCAAGAAGAACCAAAAGGCTCATCTCAGAGCACTGACCAACAACTGAGGAATGTTTGTGGTTCACGACAACCAGTTAAACCATTAACAGAGGCATGGAGGGGTTGCTATTAGTGTCGGTGGAGGGAGTGCTTAGAGAATACTTGACACCTTCAAGGGTCCCCCCCAAGGCATGAGAAGTCTGAGTGCCTTTTGTACACAGAAGATTTGATGAATGTTTGCCCGAGTTACAGGCCTCTAGGTACTAGGTAGATTCTCTGTGAAGGGTTGTGAGTGGATGTGGAATTCCAGTGGAATCCCATAGAATGAGAAGGCTTGTGAGTGGCACTGGGAGAAGGAGTTCCCTCACGGGGCTGCCATTGTGGTGTCCTCAGAAGCAGGAATGCAACCCTGAGCCCAGCATTCTGGGTAACTCATGGATGGCTCAGTGGTCCTCCATCCATGAGAGGGGATGGGATGGGATTTCTGTTCAGTGTTTCCTTGCTCCATGATCTTCAAGAGGGTCCTCTCTCTCCACTGACACGGATCACAGCCCCTCTGTAACTCAGCCTCTTTGGAGGTTGGTCTGGCTGCACAATCCATTGCCAGTGAGAAAAGCATTGGAGTCAGAGGGCCTGGGTTCTAATCTTGATTCTGATACTTCCTGTGTGACTTTGAACAAGTCACATCATCTTTGGTACCTCTGTTCATCCTCTGTCAAATAAGGGGGATGGGCTAGGTGTCCTGAAGGTCCCTTCCAGCCCTGGGCCTGTGATGCTATGAGTCAAGATTCATTGGCAGCTGGCATGTAGATGGTGGTGGCTCCTGCTGGCCAAAGGGCCCATCAGCTTTAGGAGTTCTGCCCAGTGACTTAGATCTCTAAAGCACTTTCAGGGTCCCAAATAGCCGGGGTGAGGTTGTTCATACCCATTATACAGAAAAGAAGACTCTGGCCTGAAGGTGCTGTGTCTCACTGGGCCCCATTGTCTTGTGCTTCCTACAACCAGCATTTATTAAGCTCCTGCTGTATGCCATGGTATGGACTTTGGGGACATGAAGACAAAACACAAGAATTCCTGACCTGAAGGACCTTACCTTCTCTTGGGTACATAGCAGTCTACAGGGCACTCTATGGCTCTCCCAACTTAGCCAGTGGGTCTTCAGATGACAGATAGTGTTCTGATGGAACAGCAGCAGCTTGACGGCAGAGGATGCTGCACAGTGTCTGGGCATTCCCAGAGCCTACCCAAGGGCCCACATCAGACACTAATTGGCACCTGCCAACTAGTCGATTCATAGTTGTTTGGTTCTTTCATGAGTTTGGGGGAAGGAGCTGGCAGGGTAGGTCCTCTCTTCTGGGGAGCCGGTCACTCCTCTGGCCTCTTGGAGGGGCCAGGTGTTACCCCAGGGCTCAAGCCTCCAGGTGTTCTGTCCCAACAACAGAACTTTCCAGGACTTTCTCATCTGACCTGCTTCCTTGGGGTCAGGCTAGGCCAGGCAGGGCTAAGGTGAATGACCTAACGGAAGCTGCAACTCAGCTGCTTGGGTTGACTGAATTGCAGCCTCTGGGTGCTGATAGTAGCTCTAATTACCCCACAGAGATGCTTTGGAGGACAGCCAGGGCTGAAGTGAGAGAGTTCACTCATCTGGGACAGGAGAAGCCCATGGACTGGTCTGGCCAGCCCAAGAGGCCGATTTGAAATAGTGACTAGGGGAGGAGGTGGCCCACAGGGGGACGTTCGCATGTTAGGGAAGCATATACTTCTAAATGTGGAAGAATCTGAAGACATAATACTCTCACTTTAGAAATAGGAGGCCTGGGAAGGAAAGGGGACCTGCTGCAGGCCACATGTGGTTTATGGAAAGACTGTGACCTTGGGATTAGACTAAGCCCACATGCCATAGAGAGAGCACTGTCAGGATGTCAGGAGGCCTGGGTTCATATCCTGACTTCTCCACTTACTAGCTATATGACCCTAAGTAAGTCACAACCACTCTGAACTTCAGTCTCTTCATCTATAAAATGGGGGTAATGGTAGCACCTCCCTCTCAGGGCTGGTGTAAGGATCAAATGAGATGATATTTGTAAAATGCTTAGCTCAGTGCCTGGAAAAGTGTGGATAATCAATAACTGTTTCTTTCCTTCCTTATTTCCTGTGAGTGGGGGGAGCATGGGGCCAATGCCAGGCAGGCCAGGAAATGAAGAAATGCAGATACTGAAGCAGAAAGAGTCCTAGAATTAGAATAGGAGACCAGGGCCCAAGTCCTAGTTCTGGGTATCTCTGGCTATGCAGCCTTGGACAAGTTACTTTCTCTGAGGACTGTTTCCTTGTCTGTAAAATGGGAAGGGTGGCTATGGTCCCTGAGGTCTGCTCGGACACTCTCTGTTCTCTGTTCAAAGTCCCATCCGGCCCTGACATTCCCTGCTCTAAGGCCCTTCCTGGCTCTGGTATTCAATGGTCCCTCTTGGTTTGTAAGATGCTCAGTCTGAGTCAGACCCTCTATACCTGCTGAAGGCTCTCTAGGCAAACTTTCCTGGTACTCAGAATGGCACATTTGAAAGGCACAAGGTGAGGGTGAATTAGGGTTCCGTTACAGAGACAAGATTCATAGAGGACCAAGGCTTCCCCTTGACATGAAGTGCAGAGGAAGGGGAAGGGAACAAGGGTGGCTTCCCCAGTCAGAGGCCCCCTCTTGGGGGAGATCTGCCTCTCAGCTGGGCAGCAGTTAGACAGGCAGAGAGGCTGTGGGAACAGGAGTGAATGACCCTCATCCTGCCTTCCTCTTAGCTCGATGGCCTCCCAGCTCACCAGGAAATGGGCCCGTCAAAGAGGGGCCGCGCAATGCACTCCCCACTAGCTGCAGGCCAGTATGGGCAGTGGGATTTCTCTTGAATCTCATGAATCTCTTCTAGAGGATCAATGTGGGACCACAGAGCTGGAGACCTGTGGAGCAGCTTGGAGACTATGTTGTATCCTGTGCTCATTTGACAGAGAAGGAGATTGAGGCTTGGGGCCTCTGAGTCAGTGGCAGAGTCAGGACCCAGCCCAGCCCCTTCAGCTCAATCTCCCCACACATAACCTGCCATTGGTGAGGGGTCTGCTTGGAGCTGAGTACTTGATGGGGAAAGGGAGGAAGGACGTTGGATAATTAAATAAGGCAGCTATGCATAGGATGGTACAGCACAGATAGTTCATGGCACGGTGGTGGGAACACCCCCATTCAGAGCGTGTCCCTTATTTTCTGTGTGACCTTGAACAGATCAGTCATCTCCATGGTCAGAGATGAGGAGGGCAGATTCAGTGATCTCTGAAGTCCCACAGACCCACAATCCTCTCATCTTAAGGTCCTGCTGGCTCAAAAGCTGTGATCTTACAATGTCTGGAGTCATGAATAGAGAATGCCATCTACTGGCTTCCATCAAGGCCCAAGGAACCAACTTCAGTCCCCAGAAAGCTTTGGGGAAAAGATGGAGAAGATCAAGTATAGAACATGTCTCTATTTCCCTTCTGAACTCCAAATGAGCTGCTAGACGGTTTGCCAGAACTGAGCTGTTTCCAAGCACAGTTAGGAGGACAGTAGAGGCAATTCTCCAGCCACTTTCAGCTAAGAAAGGTCCCCCTTGGCCTGAATTATCCATAAAACTAAGCAAAGAGGAGTGTGCAGGTAGGTAGATAGGGAGGGAGGCACACATGCATCTTGACCCAGGAATGCAAGTCAACAGCTGCCTTCAGGTCATCATCCTACAGGAAATCTTCCCCAGTGTGAAGAAACACTTCATTCCAATGACTCATGAGCTCCTACTGGGCATCTGTCCCAGCTAAGAGGTTCACTGACCTCCCAGAGCTCACCCAGCTCAGATATGTGCCCCCTGCCTAGCCTAATCTAATCTGCAGCCTGGCGTGGTGCCCTCGGCTCACTTCTGCTACAGGCTGTCTGCTCAGGAAGTGGCAGTGGTCCCAAGGCCATGGCCTGCAGGGTGCTGCTCACCTTGTCCAGGTAGGAGATGAGAGAATCAGAATGCCAGCGCCCATCTCCAAAGTGGTCTGGGAAGGTGGGCAAAGGGCCTGGCATCTGGGATTTCATCTGACACTCTCTACACACCTACTAGGTAGACATAGCTGAGGGAACTGAGGATCCCACAGGTGACAGACAGGATGTGATTAGCCCGGGTCACACTCCATGCTTGGAGACTCAGAAAACAAGGGAACCAGACCAGGTGGTTGGGTGTTTCTCCAGCTCTGAGAGGCTGGGACCCTGTCAGCTCTGACCCAAGTCACCTCAGTTCAGCTCCACAAAGTCGTGACAGGAAGTCAGCCGTGTTTAATCAAGAGGGCCTGGGTTCCAGTCCCTTCTCTCCCACAGACTGACTGTGGGACCCTGGGAGAGTCACTTGAAGCCTCTCTGCCCTGGCAGGCTTCTAGGACTCAGCATGCATTCATGATGTTGTGCCCTGCACAGTGATTCCCTAACAGGGGTTTCAGCTGCTTTTTATAGTCATGAGCTCCTCTCACCCTCTGGCAAAGAAGTCAATGGACACAGGAATGGGTTGTTGTTGTTGTTTTAAACTATTCTTAGAATAATGTTTATAAATGAATAAAAGAAAACATGATTTCAAGGGGAAAGAATTATACGGAAATACAGTTATCAAAATGCTTTTAAAAGAAATTCATGGGACCCAGGTTAAAAACTCCCTATACCAAAGAAATCACAAGTGTACCCCTCTCCCCCAAATGTGCTAACCACCATGTGTTCTGGGTGCTAGGCATACAGAGATAAAAAACAAAGTGGTTCCTGTTCTCAAGAAACTTGAATTCTACTTGGGAGATGTAGAATATATAGAGATAAGTGAATATAAGGTAATTAGAGGGGGGAGGAAATGCTTACATCTAAGGGAACTGGGAAAGGCTTATCATAAAAGCAACACCTGAGCTGAGCCTTGAAGCATGATAAAGCCAGGAAAAATGCAGATGAGGAGGGAGCAATTTCTACATACATAGATCTGTAGATAGAGGTATATAGATGTGTAGATCTCTCTCTCTCTCTCTCTCTCTCTCTCTCTCTCTCTCTCTCTCTCTCTCTCTCTCTCTCTCTCTCTTTCTCTCTCTGTCTCTCTGTTTCTCATCTATCAGAGCCCATGTGTGAATGTGAGGCTGAACAGGAGCAGCTTGGGCTTCACCATCCATTCATGCTGCCTCATTGGGTGGGATTCCTTCCAAGTACTCCAGAAGAGACATACCCATTTTTTGGCCAGTCTCTTACTGGTTGGTGCAGCTCTGGAGCTGTCCATATTCCCCTTCATGATGAAGGACATTTCTCTTTCTTTGGGACTGGCAGCCTACCTCATGTAGGTGTAGAAACACAGAATCACAGAACTTGAGAGGTGAAAAGGAATCCAGTCCAATCTGTACTTGAAAGGCATCCCCACTCTGATCTACCCAACAAGTGGTGGGAGCACAGCAGAGTGTGGGAGAAATTAATGTCCAGAGAAGATGCTGAGGGGCTGGTGTCCAAGACAAAAGCAGAAAGAATGCTGTCTATTTCACCTTTAGTTTTCTCTGCCTGTTGCCAAAACTGTGGGCAAAGCCCATTTCATACAATCTCAGACACAGAAGAGACCTGAGAGGCATCTAGTCCAATATGTCCCTGAAAAAGAATTGTTTCTA